>JAUIMM010000672.1:72500-1272500 GCA_031769625.1 Taudactylus pleione
GGTGGTGTGCCCACCGGCGCGGTCGGTGGTGGCGGGATCCCACCTCAGCCGGGGTTGCCCCGGCCCTCACCTTCATTGCGCTGCGGGGTTTCGCTTCAAGCCTTCCGACTCGCGCGTGCGTTAGACTCCTTGGTCCGTGTTTCAAGACGGGTCAGGTGGGCCACCGACATCGCCGTGGACCCTTGGCGCCTGAGGTCATGGGCCCTCCCACCTCAGTGGTGCAGTCGGGGATGCACTGAGGACAGTCCGCCCCGGTGGACAGCCGCGCCGGGACGGGGGCCCCTGTCCCCCTCCCCGCCCTGCTTCCCGTGATCCCCGGGGTGAGGCGGGGGTGGGGCGGTTTGATGGGGGAGGGCGCAGAGGCAGTTGTCTCCCTCAACCCCGGGCGACGGCGACTGCTTTTGCTGGGAGGGGGCTGTAACGTTGGGTGGCGCGTGACACCCCGTGAATGGGCACGCCCGCAGCCTCCCGGCCACCTTCCCCGGAGAAAATGCGGGGTGGCCGGCGCGTCAGCCCGCCGGGTTGAATCCTCCGGGTGGACCGCATGGACCCCACCTGTTTACCTCTCAATGGTTTCACGCCCTCTTGAACTCTCTCTCTTCAAAGTTCTTTTCAACTTTCCCTTACGGTACTTATCCGCTATCGGTCTCGCGCTGGTATTTAGCTTTAGATGGAGTTTACCACCTGCTTTGGGCTGCATTCCCAAGCAACCCAACTCCGGGGAGACCGGGTCCCGCCACCGGCCTAACACCATCCGCGGGCTGGGCCTCGATCAGAAGGACTTGGGCCCCAGAGTGACGCCGGGGTGGGTCCGGTCTCCATTATGCCACATCTCCCGCGCCCGCCGGCCGGGCAAGGATTCGCCGCTGGGCTCTTCGCTCTTCACTCGCCATTACTGGGGGAATCCTGGTTAGTTTCTTTTCCTCCGCTTAGTAATATTCTTAAATTCAGCGGGTCGCCACGTCTGATCTGAGGACGCAGTCGGGAGAGCGGACGGACGGACGGACAGACAAGGGGGATCCCTGCCGTGGCCACCGAGCTGCCTCCTGCCCTTGCTTTCTCAGCCCCCCAGGCCGGCGGCAGCCCTGCATCGGTCACAGGCAACTGTGCGGCGCTCGCAGAATCTCCCATGACAGTTTAAAAAAATAAAAATAAAAAATTATATTGCCACCCATGAAATAAAAACATAGGGGGAGTGAGAATCACCCATGCTCTCCTGGAGCCCTGGCCAGGCTGCATTGCTTGCAGAATCTCCCATGCTCTCCTGGAGCTCGGGCAGGGACAACTCGCTCGCAGAATCTCCCATGCTCTCCTGGAGCCCTGGCTAGGCTGCATTGCACGCAGAATCTCCCATGCTCTCCTGGAGCCCTGGCCTGGCTGCGTTGCTCGCAGAATCTCCCATGCTCTCCTGGAGCCCAAGCAGGGATGCCTCACTCTCAGAATCTCCCATGCTCTCCTGGAGCTCAAACAGGGACGCCTCGCTCGCACAATCTCCAATGCTCTCCTGGAGCCCGGGCGGGGATGCCTCGAGCGCACAATCTCCCATGCTCTCCTGGAGCCCGGGCAGGGATGCCTCACTCGCACAATCTCCCATGCTTTCCTGGAGCCTTGGCCAGGCTGCATTGCTCGCAGAATCTCCCATGCTCTCCTGGAGCTCGGGCAGGGATGCATCTCTCGCACAATTTCCCATGCTCTCCAGGAGCCTTGGCCAGGCTGCATTGCTCACAGAATCTCCCATGCTCTCCTGGAGCTCAAACAGGGATGCCTCAATCGCACAATCTCCCATGCTCTCCTGGAGTCCGGGCAGGGATGCCTCGCTCGCACAATCTCCCATGCTCTCCTGGAGCCCGGCAGGGAAGCCACGCTTGCACAATCTCCCATGCTTTGCTGGAGCCTTGGCCAAGCTGCATTGCTCGCATAAACTCCCATGCTCTCCTGGAGCCCGGGCAAGGATGCCTCGCTCGCAGAATCTTCCATACTCTCCTGGAGCTCAAACAGGGACGCCTCGCTCGCACAATCTCCCATGCTCTCCTGTTGCCTTTTCCAGGCTGCATTGCTCGCAGAATCTCCCATGCTCTCCTGGAGCTCGGACAGGGATGCCTCGCTCGCACAATCTTCCATGCTCTCCTGGAGCCCGGGCAGGGACACCTCGCTCGCAGAATCTTCCATGCAATCCTGGAGCTTAAACAGGGATGCCACGCTCGCACAATCTCCCATGTTTTCCTGGAGCCTTGGCCAGGCTGCATTGCTCGCAGAATCTCCCATGCTCTTCTGACACCTCTTTGCCACCTGTGAATCCGCCCGAGGAATTCCCCCAGATGTCATCGCTGCTGCGTGCCCCTTTTTGGGGGGATAGCGGTGGATTTTACCCGGCTTCCTGGAACTGGGCCCCGGCATCGGGCACATTTTGAAAACCTCATCGGGACTTCCGGAGGTTGCAGTTCCCCTGTCTGCCACCGGGTGGGTCTCCTGAAGCACTAGCTGGAATGCCTCGCTCGGAGAATCTCCCATGCTCTCCTGGAGCCCCGTTGGTCTCATGGCCAGTCATAGTATCTCCCTCATGCTCCTGGTAAAGGTTCGCCCTGTTCAGCCCTCCCCGGAAGGGAAGGGGCTCTCACCCCGGTCACCCTCTGGTAGGGGTGGGCGTATCTTCCTATTTGCCTAGATGGCCCTCGCCCTCGCAATGCAGCCTGGCCAGGGCTCCAGGAGAGCATGGGTGATTCTCACTCCCCCTATGTTTTTATTTCATGGGTGGCAATATAATTTTTTATTTTTATTTTTTTAAACTGTCATGGGAGATTCTGCGAGCGCCGCACAGTTGCCTGTGACCGATGCAGGGCTGCCGCCGGCCTGGGGGGCTGAGAAAGCAAGGGCAGGAGGCAGCTCGGTGGCCACGGCAGGGATCCCCCTTGTCTGTCCGTCCGTCCGTCCGCTCTCCCGACTGCGTCCTCAGATCAGACGTGGCGACCCGCTGAATTTAAGAATATTACTAAGCGGAGGAAAAGAAACTAACCAGGATTCCCCCAGTAATGGCGAGTGAAGAGCGAAGAGCCCAGCGGCGAATCCTTGTCCCTTTATATCAGAAACATTTAAAATTAGAGCGACTAATTTTTGTTTTTCTTTTACCTAATATATCTCTTCCCCCACAATTCCCACCATATGGCAATCACCACTCACTGATTCCCATATGTCAATCATGCAGGAGAAGAGTGCCACATCAATCACAAGGCTCTGCTCACAAGGTAATTTGCATATATGCAAATTATCTTGTCCACAATGCATCTTGTTTGTTATTGATGCCGTCTTTTCCTGTGTTGTTGACATATAGAAATTAATAAACAGTGCATTACATGTAGTATGTGTTATAACTGAAAAAAATATGCAAATATATTATATATTTATATATATATATATATATATATATATATATATATATATATATATATATATATAGTCTCCCTGTTTCTACAGGCGTGTAAATTGAACTACCCCCAGTGTAAGTATAATAACTTTATCTTTCCTCACGTTGAGCGTTTAGCCATGGTCCTTGTAGGTTGTGGATACTGTCATGTTGGGGGAATAGGACAAATGGACATGGATAGTCTTTATTCTTATGTGGGTTTTAGGAAAGGTCCATTTTGGGCTGTTCTCTTAGTGAATTATTAGGTGGAGTTGTTAAAAAAGCATATCGCAGTATAGACAGCCCTATTTGAATATATATAAATTATTTTACCCATAACGCATTTTATTTGTTTTTGATGTAATGTTTTCAATATTTTCCTGTGTTTTTTAAGCATAAATAAATTAATAAATAGTGGGTACAATAGAGTAAGTTTATAAAAGATATATATATATTAAAAGGGGAAATAGAAAAAATATTCTCTCTATTTCTACATGTGTGTGAATACAACTACCCCCAGTGTGTGTTTGATTTTATTGAAAAAACAAAACAAAAACTGTCATTGGAGGGGGGTGCCAGTCCCTTGGTTTGCCAGGGGCGCTCAGACCACAAGATACACCCCTGCCCTCTGGTTCCCTGATCAGGAAAGCTCTCACAGTATCTCCCTCGCGCTCAGGGTAAAGGGAGGGAGAAGGTTTGCCCTGTTCAGCCCAACCGGGAACCACGCCTGCAAAGGGGCTCTCACCCCGGTCACCCTCTGGTTCCCTGATCGGGCCAGCTTAGTCACAGTATATCCCTCGCGCTCCTGGTTCCCACTCCGGGCCACCTCACTCGCAGAATTTCCCATGCTCTCCTGGAGTCCTGGCCGGGACGACTCGCCCACAGAATCTCCCAAGCTCTCCTGGAGCCTTGGCCGGGATGCCTCGCTCGCAGAATCTCCCATGCTCTCCTTGAGCCCTGGCCGGGCCACCTCACTTGCAGAATCTCCCATGCTCTCCTGGAGTCCTGGCCAGGACGCCTCGCCCAGAGAATCTCCCAAGCTCTACTGGAGCCCTGGCCAGGCAGCGTGGCTCGCAGAATCTCCCATGCTCTCCTGGAGCTCGGGCAGGCGTGCCTCGCTCGCAGAATATCCCATACTCTCCTGGAGCTCGGGTAGGGATGCCTCACTCGCACCATCTCCCATGCTCTCCTGGAGCCCCGGCAGGGACGCCTCGCTCGCAGAATCTCCCATGCTCTCCTGGAGCCCTGGCCAGGCTGCATTGCTCGCAGAATCTCTCATGCTCTCCTGGAGCCCGGGCAGGGATGCATTGCTCGCAGAATCTCCCATGCTCTCCTGGAGCTCGGGCAGGGACGCCTCGCTCGCAGAATCTCCTATGCTCTCCTGGAGCCCTGGCCAGGCTGCGTTGCTCGCAGAATCTCCCAAGCTCTCCTGGAGCTTGGGCAGGGACGCCTCGCTCACAGAATCTCCCATCCTCTCCTGGAGCTCTGGCCGGGACGCCCCACTTGTAGAATCTCCCTTGCTCTCCTGGAGCCCTGGCCAGGCCGCCTTTCCTGCCAAATCTCCCATGCTCTCCTGAAGCCCTGGCCGGTATGCCTCTCTCTCAGAATCTCCCATGCTCTCCTGGATCCCTGACCGGGACACCTCACTCGCAGAATCTCCCATGCTCTCCTGGAGCCCTGGCCGGGCCGCCTTGTCTGCCAAATCTCCCATGCTCTCCTGGAGCCCTGGCCGGTCTGCCTCGCCCGCCGAATCTCCCATGTTCTCCTGGGGCCCTGGCCGGAATGCCTCTCCCTCAGAATCTCCTATCATCTCCTGGAGCCCTGGCCGGGACGCCTCGCTCGCAGCATCTCCCATGCTCTCCTGGAGCCCTGGCCGGGACGCCTCGCTCGCAGAATCTCCCATGCTCTCCTGGAGCCCTTGCCGGGACGCCTTGCTCTCAAAATCTCCTATGCTCTTCTGGTGCCCTGGCCGGGCCGCCTCACTCGCAGAATTTCCCATGCTCTCCTGGAGCCCTGGCCGGGATGCCTCACTTGCAGAATTTCCCATGCTCTCCTGGAGCCCTGGCCAGGAAGCAGTGCTCTCAGAATCTCCAATGTTCTCCTGGAGCCCTGGCCGCACCGCCCCACTCGCCGAATCTCCCATGCTCTCCTGGGGCCCTGGCCAGGACGCTCCGCTCGCAGAATCTCCCATGCTCTCTTGGAGCCCTGGCAAAGATGCCTCGCCCGCCAAATCTCCCATGATCTCCTGGAGCCCTGGCCGGGCCACCTCGCCCGCTGAATCTCCCATGCTCTCCTGGAGCCCTGGCCGGGATGCCTTGCCCGCAGAATCTCCCATGCTCTCCTGGAGCCCTGGCCGGGACGCAACACTCTCAGAATCTCCCATGCTCTCCTGGAGCCCTGGCCGGGGCGCCTCGCTCGCAGAATCTCCCAATGCTCTCCTGGTGCTCTGGCCGGGACGCCTCACTCTCAGAATCTCCCATGCTCTCCTGGAGCCCTGGCCGGGACGCCTCGCTCGCAGAATCTCCCATGCTCTCCTAGAGCCCTGGCCGGGACACCCCGCTCGCAGAATCTCCCATGCTCTCCTGGAGCCCTGGCCGGGACGCCCCGCTCGTAGAATCTACCATGCTCTCCTGGGCCCTTTTTCAAAACCTCATCGGGACTTCCGGAGGTTGCAGTTCCCCTGCCTGCCACCGGGCAGTACGCTGCTGGGAAGGTATAAGGGAAGGGTCTTCCCCGTTCAGCCTGGCTGTGAGACCAATGGGGCTCCCGCACTGGCGAAGGAAGCTCTCATGCCGGTCACCCTCTGGTTCCCTGATCGGGCCAGCTCAGTCACAGTATCTCCCTCGCACTCCTGGTAAAGGGAGGGGGAACGTTCACACGGTTCAGCCCACCCGGGAACCACTCCTGCGAAGGGGCTCTCACCCCGGTCACACTCTGGTTCCCTGATCAGGCCAGCTCAGTCACAGTATCTCCCTCGCGCTCCTGGTAAAGGGAGGGAGAAGGTTCGCCCTGTTCAGCCCAACCGGGACCCACACCTGCGAAGGGGCTCTCACCCCGGTCACTCTCTGGTTCCCTGATCAGGTCAGCTTAGTCACAGTATCTCCCTCGCGCTCCTGGTTTCCGCTCCGGGCCACCTCACTCGCAGAGTCTCCCATGCTCTCCTGGAGCCCTGGCCACCTCACTCGCAGAATCTCCCATGCTCTCCTGGAGTCCTAACCGGGACGCCTTGCCCACAGAATCTCCCAAGCTCTCCTGGAGCCCTGGCAAGGATGCCTCGCTCGCAGAATCTTCCATACTCTCCTGGAGCTCAAACAGGGACGCCTCGCTCGCACAATCTCCCATGCTCTCCTGTTGCCTTTTCCAGGCTGCATTGCTCGCAGAATCTCCCATGCTCTCCTGGAGCTCGGACAGGGATGCCTCGCTCGCACAATCTTCCATGCTCTCCTGGAGCCCGGGCAGGGACACCTCGCTCGCAGAATCTTCCATGCAATCCTGGAGCTTAAACAGGGATGCCACGCTCGCACAATCTCCCATGTTTTCCTGGAGCCTTGGCCAGGCTGCATTGCTCGCAGAATCTCCCATGCTCTTCTGACACCTCTTTGCCACCTGTGAATCCGCCCGAGGAATTCCCCCAGATGTCATCGCTGCTGCGTGCCCCTTTTTGGGGGGATAGCGGTGGATTTTACCCGGCTTCCTGGAACTGGGCCCCGGCATCGGGCACATTTTGAAAACCTCATCGGGACTTCCGGAGGTTGCAGTTCCCCTGTCTGCCACCGGGTGGGTCTCCTGAAGCACTAGCTGGAATGCCTCGCTCGGAGAATCTCCCATGCTCTCCTGGAGCCCCGTTGGTCTCATGGCCAGTCATAGTATCTCCCTCATGCTCCTGGTAAAGGTTCGCCCTGTTCAGCCCTCCCCGGAAGGGAAGGGGCTCTCACCCCGGTCACCCTCTGGTAGGGGTGGGCGTATCTTCCTATTTGCCTAGATGGCCCTCGCCCTCGCAATGCAGCCTGGCCAGGGCTCCAGGAGAGCATGGGTGATTCTCACTCCCCCTATGTTTTTATTTCATGGGTGGCAATATAATTTTTTATTTTTATTTTTTTAAACTGTCATGGGAGATTCTGCGAGCGCCGCACAGTTGCCTGTGACCGATGCAGGGCTGCCGCCGGCCTGGGGGGCTGAGAAAGCAAGGGCAGGAGGCAGCTCGGTGGCCACGGCAGGGATCCCCCTTGTCTGTCCGTCCGTCCGTCCGCTCTCCCGACTGCGTCCTCAGATCAGACGTGGCGACCCGCTGAATTTAAGAATATTACTAAGCGGAGGAAAAGAAACTAACCAGGATTCCCCCAGTAATGGCGAGTGAAGAGCGAAGAGCCCAGCGGCGAATCCTTGTCCCTTTATATCAGAAACATTTAAAATTAGAGCGACTAATTTTTGTTTTTCTTTTACCTAATATATCTCTTCCCCCACAATTCCCACCATATGCCAATCACCACTCACTGATTCCCATATGTCAATCATGCAGGAGAAGAGTGCCACATCAATCACAAGGCTCTGCTCACAAGGTAATTTGCATATATGCAAATTATCTTGTCCACAATGCATCTTGTTTGTTATTGATGCCGTCTTTTCCTGTGTTGTTGACATATAGAAATTAATAAACAGTGCATTACATGTAGTATGTGTTATAACTGAAAAAAATATGCAAATATATTATATATTTATATATATATATATATATATATATATATATATATATATATATATATATATATATAGTCTCCCTGTTTCTACAGGCGTGTAAATTGAACTACCCCCAGTGTAAGTATAATAACTTTATCTTTCCTCACGTTGAGCGTTTAGCCATGGTCCTTGTAGGTTGTGGATACTGTCATGTTGGGGGAATAGGACAAATGGACATGGATAGTCTTTATTCTTATGTGGGTTTTAGGAAAGGTCCATTTTGGGCTGTTCTCTTAGTGAATTATTAGGTGGAGTTGTTAAAAAAGCATATCGCAGTATAGACAGCCCTATTTGAATATATATAAATTATTTTACCCATAACGCATTTTATTTGTTTTTGATGTAATGTTTTCAATATTTTCCTGTGTTTTTTAAGCATAAATAAATTAATAAATAGTGGGTACAATAGAGTAAGTTTATAAAAGATATATATATATTAAAAGGGGAAATAGAAAAAATATTCTCTCTATTTCTACATGTGTGTGAATACAACTACCCCCAGTGTGTGTTTGATTTTATTGAAAAAACAAAACAAAAACTGTCATTGGAGGGGGGTGCCAGTCCCTTGGTTTGCCAGGGGCGCTCAGACCACAAGATACACCCCTGCCCTCTGGTTCCCTGATCAGGAAAGCTCTCACAGTATCTCCCTCGCGCTCAGGGTAAAGGGAGGGAGAAGGTTCGCCCTGTTCAGCCCAACCGGGAACCACGCCTGCAAAGGGGCTCTCACCCCGGTCACCCTCTGGTTCCCTGATCGGGCCAGCTTAGTCACAGTATATCCCTCGCGCTCCTGGTTCCCACTCCGGGCCACCTCACTCGCAGAATTTCCCATGCTCTCCTGGAGTCCTGGCCGGGACGACTCGCCCACAGAATCTCCCAAGCTCTCCTGGAGCCTTGGCCGGGATGCCTCGCTCGCAGAATCTCCCATGCTCTCCTTGAGCCCTGGCCGGGCCACCTCACTTGCAGAATCTCCCATGCTCTCCTGGAGTCCTGGCCAGGACGCCTCGCCCAGAGAATCTCCCAAGCTCTACTGGAGCCCTGGCCAGGCAGCGTGGCTCGCAGAATCTCCCATGCTCTCCTGGAGCTCGGGCAGGCGTGCCTCGCTCGCAGAATATCCCATACTCTCCTGGAGCTCGGGTAGGGATGCCTCACTCGCACCATCTCCCATGCTCTCCTGGAGCCCCGGCAGGGACGCCTCGCTCGCAGAATCTCCCATGCTCTCCTGGAGCCCTGGCCAGGCTGCATTGCTCGCAGAATCTCTCATGCTCTCCTGGAGCCCGGGCAGGGATGCATTGCTCGCAGAATCTCCCATGCTCTCCTGGAGCTCGGGCAGGGACGCCTCGCTCGCAGAATCTCCTATGCTCTCCTGGAGCTCGGGCAGGGACGCCTCGCTCGCAGAATCTCCTATGCTCTCCTGGAGCCCTGGCCAGGCTGCGTTGCTCGCAGAATCTCCCAAGCTCTCCTGGAGCTTGGGCAGGGACGCCTCGCTCACAGAATCTCCCATCCTCTCCTGGAGCTCTGGCCGGGACGCCCCACTTGTAGAATCTCCCTTGCTCTCCTGGAGCCCTGGCCAGGCCGCCTTTCCTGCCAAATCTCCCATGCTCTCCTGAAGCCCTGGCCGGTATGCCTCTCTCTCAGAATCTCCCATGCTCTCCTGGATCCCTGACCGGGACACCTCACTCGCAGAATCTCCCATGCTCTCCTGGAGCCCTGGCCGGGCCGCCTTGTCTGCCAAATCTCCCATGCTCTCCTGGAGCCCTGGCCGGTCTGCCTCGCCCGCCGAATCTCCCATGTTCTCCTGGGGCCCTGGCCGGAATGCCTCTCCCTCAGAATCTCCTATCATCTCCTGGAGCCCTGGCCGGGACGCCTCGCTCGCAGCATCTCCCATGCTCTCCTGGAGCCCTGGCCGGGACGCCTCGCTCGCAGAATCTCCCATGCTCTCCTGGAGCCCTTGCCGGGACGCCTTGCTCTCAAAATCTCCTATGCTCTTCTGGTGCCCTGGCCGGGCCGCCTCACTCGCAGAATTTCCCATGCTCTCCTGGAGCCCTGGCCGGGATGCCTCACTTGCAGAATTTCCCATGCTCTCCTGGAGCCCTGGCCAGGAAGCAGTGCTCTCAGAATCTCCAATGTTCTCCTGGAGCCCTGGCCGCACCGCCCCACTCGCCGAATCTCCCATGCTCTCCTGGGGCCCTGGCCAGGACGCTCCGCTCGCAGAATCTCCCATGCTCTCTTGGAGCCCTGGCAAAGATGCCTCGCCCGCCAAATCTCCCATGATCTCCTGGAGCCCTGGCCGGGCCACCTCGCCCGCTGAATCTCCCATGCTCTCCTGGAGCCCTGGCCGGGATGCCTTGCCCGCAGAATCTCCCATGCTCTCCTGGAGCCCTGGCCGGGACGCAACACTCTCAGAATCTCCCATGCTCTCCTGGAGCCCTGGCCGGGGCGCCTCGCTCGCAGAATCTCCCAATGCTCTCCTGGTGCTCTGGCCGGGACGCCTCACTCTCAGAATCTCCCATGCTCTCCTGGAGCCCTGGCCGGGACGCCTCGCTCGCAGAATCTCCCATGCTCTCCTAGAGCCCTGGCCGGGACACCCCGCTCGCAGAATCTCCCATGCTCTCCTGGAGCCCTGGCCGGGACGCCCCGCTCGTAGAATCTACCATGCTCTCCTGGGCCCTTTTTCAAAACCTCATCGGGACTTCCGGAGGTTGCAGTTCCCCTGCCTGCCACCGGGCAGTACGCTGCTGGGAAGGTATAAGGGAAGGGTCTTCCCCGTTCAGCCTGGCTGTGAGACCAATGGGGCTCCCGCACTGGCGAAGGAAGCTCTCATGCCGGTCACCCTCTGGTTCCCTGATCGGGCCAGCTCAGTCACAGTATCTCCCTCGCACTCCTGGTAAAGGGAGGGGGAACGTTCACACGGTTCAGCCCACCCGGGAACCACTCCTGCGAAGGGGCTCTCACCCCGGTCACACTCTGGTTCCCTGATCAGGCCAGCTCAGTCACAGTATCTCCCTCGCGCTCCTGGTAAAGGGAGGGAGAAGGTTCGCCCTGTTCAGCCCAACCGGGACCCACACCTGCGAAGGGGCTCTCACCCCGGTCACTCTCTGGTTCCCTGATCAGGTCAGCTTAGTCACAGTATCTCCCTCGCGCTCCTGGTTTCCGCTCCGGGCCACCTCACTCGCAGAGTCTCCCATGCTCTCCTGGAGCCCTGGCCACCTCACTCGCAGAATCTCCCATGCTCTCCTGGAGTCCTAACCGGGACGCCTTGCCCACAGAATCTCCCAAGCTCTCCTGGAGCCCTGGCCGGGACGCCTCGCTCGCAGAATCTCCCATGCTCTCCTGGAGCCCTGGCCGGGCCGCCTTTCCCGCCGAATCTCCCATGCTCTCCTGGAGCCCTGGCCGGTCTGCCTCACCCGCCGATTCTCCCATGCTCTCCTGGAGCCCTGGCCGAGAAGGTTCACCCTGTTCAGCCCAACCGGGAACCACATCTGCGAAGGGGCTCTCACCCCGGTCACCCTCTGGTTCCCTGATCGGGCCAGCTCAGTCACAGTATCTTCCTCGCGCTCCTGGTAAAGGGAGGGAGAAGTTTCGCCCTGTTCAGCCCAACCAGGAACCACACCTGCATAGGGGCTCTCACCCCGGTCACCCTCTGGTTCCCTGGTCGGGCCAGCTTAGTCACAGTATCTCCCTCGCGCTACTGGTTCCCGCTCCGGGACTCCTCGCTCGCAGAGTCCCCATGGGTCTCATGGTGCCGGGCCTGGGCCTCCTCGGGTGGGAGAAGACCCCCCCCCTCTCGGCGTTCTCTCTTGCCTGCTCCTAACAATCCGGCGGAGGAATTCCCCCAGACGTCACGGCATTGGTGCTGCGCGCCACCTTCAGCGGCGACTTCTCCCTTTCTTCCCCGAGGCCTTGGAAGCGCCGGCCAGACGCGGGCACCCTGATCCGACCTCATTGGGGCCTCCGCAGAGGGGAGTATTTTTAAAATAGCCGCCCATGAAATTTAAACATGGGGAGAGTATATGGTGGGGACATGCCCCCCCAGGCGCCCCCTGCCCCCCTGGTGGACACGTGGCACCATTGCACCCCAAAAAAAGTTTTAGGGAAAAAAAAATAGCCACCCATGAAATTAAAACATGGGGAGAGTGTAAGGTGCAGAAATGCCCCCCAGTGGACGTGCAGCGCAACAGCACCCCAATTTATTTATTTTTTTAAATAGCCGCCCATGAAATTAATACATGGGGAGAGTGTAAGGTGAGGAGAGTGTATGGTGGGGACACGCCCCCAGGTGCCCCCTGCCGGACACGTGGCGCCATTGCACCCCAAAAATTTTTTTAGGGAAAAAAAAATAGCCGCCCATGAAATTAAAACATGGGGAGAGTGTAAGGTGCAGAAATGGCCCCCAGTGGACGCGCAGCGCAACAGCACCCCAAAGTTTTTTGTTTTTTTTTAAATCGCCGCCAATGAAATTAAAACATGGGGAGAGTGTAAGGTGAGGACATGCCTCCCCAGGTGCCCCCTCCCCCCCTGGTGGACACGTGGCGCTATTGCACTCCAAAAAAAATTTGGGGAAATAAAAATAGCCGCCCATGAAATTAAAACATGGGGAGAGTGTAGGGTGCAGAAACGCCCCCCCAGGCGGACACGTGGCGCCATTGCACCCCAAAAAATTTTTTGGGGAAAAAAAATAGCCGCCCATGAAATTAAAACATGGGGAGAGTGTAAGGTGCAGAAGTGCCTCCCAGTGGATGCGCAGCGCGACAGCACCCAAATTTTTTTTATTTTTTTTAAATAGCCGCCCATGAAATTAAAACATGGGAAGAGTGTAAGGTGGGGACACGCCTCCCCAGGTGCCCCCTCCCCCCTGGTGGACACGTGGCGCCATTGCACCCCAAAAAATTTTTGGGGGAAAATTAATAGCCGCCCATAAAATTAAAACATGGGGAGAGTGTAAGGTGCAGAAATACCTCCCAGTGGATGCGCAGCGTGACAGTACCCCAAAATTATTATTATTTTTTTTAAATAGCTTCCCATGAAATTAAAACATGGGAAGAGTGTAAGGTGGGGACACGCCCCCCCAGGTGCCCCCCTAGTGGATGCGCAGCAACACTACTGGAATTTTTTTTTAGTCTCCCCGGGAAGCCTTGCTGCTGCCACGGGGAGCCCAGTCACCACTTACAGGTTGAAATCAGTATTGCAGCAGTGCCCAAAAGTTTTCTTCCATTTTTTTTTTTTTGTCGGTCAGAGATCTCTTAAACACACACCCTCAGCACGGCATGCACACTGACACCCATAACACTCTTGGAAACGTGATTTTCAGGGACATGCCCAATTGCTATGTGGGGTAACAGGGACATGCCTCCTCTTTCGTCCCCAATGGTTTGACTCATGGGTACTTCATTTTAGGTCCCCACTGTGCTAGATGTACCACCGGTGTTTGTGTGCTGTCCACCCCAAGTCCCCAGAAAGATAGAATTGCAAGAGCACACACACACACACAATTATATTTAGCAAGAACCGCCAGCACACACCTCCATTCTTTCTTATTTTTATTGTGGGCACAGGCACATCCACTATTCCTCTCTCTGTTCATGTGCGGTACCCAGGCCACGGCTATTGGCTTAAGCTCCGCCCCTGGCCTCAAGCCCCACCTCCTATTGCTGCCGGACTTAAGCCCCGCCTTCCAGCGACGTCAGTCTTTGGGAAGGCAGGGGATAGAGCTGGACAAGAGGAGAGGCAGTGACGTGAGCTAGTCACGTCACTGCAACGGCTCCCTCCATTGAAGTCAGTGGTGGGAGCCGCAGGATAAACTTTAGTAACCCTGCGGTTCCCACCATTGAGTACAATGGAGGAGCCGTTCATTGGCTGAGAGGCGGGTCCTGACCTCTCTCAGCCAATGAACGCACAGACACAGGGCTTTAAAGGATGAAGCAGCGTCTGTGGGCATCATTCGGGAAGGAATAATCATTCTGGTTAGTATGAATATTCCTTAAAGCGATGGTCGGGTTTCTCGTTTTTTTATTTTAACCCATGGATGCCTACTGGAGAAGGGGACCACTGGAGGTATTGTGTGAGTGTGTGTATGTATGTATTAAAGTTATACTTTGTAAGGTGTGTGTGTTTCTTGGGACATTTCTTTACAGGTGAACTACAAGTCCCAGTGGGCCCTTAATGCCCTGCATGCTGGTACTTGTGGTTCCCCAAGTAACAGCATGCGGGGGAGGCTTGCTGGGACCTGCAGTTCTACTGAAAAGACAATGTTTATTCACTTCTAATTTTACACCACACTTTCACAATCAACCCGCCACCCAGGGGTGGCGGGGATAGCCCCGGGCTATCAGCTCAGGCTAGGGGTGCCCTGGAGAGGGAGAACCCTTTTTTTGAAGGGGTCTCCAACTCCCCAGGAATCCCTGGCCTGGGCTGACTAATGGTCAGGGCTGATACTGCGGCTGGGGGGCCCGGTGATAGTCCCCCATTAGAAAGGGTCCAGGGCTGGTTTTGGATCTTACAGGGGATCCCTATGCAAAATTTTCCCTGTAAATCCAGAACCAGCTCTGCTTCCCATTGCCCAGTGCTGGTTGGACTGAGGACCTCATTCAGAGGCGCTCGCAAAATGCTCCGGGACTTGCGCACGCACAGTGCAGCCGCTGCGCGTGCGCAGGACCTCTACATCGACCTGCTTGCGAGCGCATCGGCGCTTGCGAGCTGGTCTGAATGAGACCCTAAGTACGGGGAGACCCTATGTCATTTTTTCCCTGTACTTAGTCAACCAGAACTGGGTTGGCAAAGTCCGGGTCTGGTTCTGATTAAGAGGGGGACCTCACGTTATTTTTTTTTTAAAATTTAACACTTTAAATGCTTTTCCCAGCCAGATACTTAAAGGCATCTCACTGATGTCTGCATGTATCTGTGTGACAACGAACTGCTCATGCTGCGAGTGAAAGCATGAAGCAGTTCGTGTGTCAGGGATTTGCAGGTCGTTTTGAAGGGTGATTTGCCGTTCGATTTGGACATCATATTAAGGGCCCCCACACCCACCAGGGTTAAAGTGGGCTGGAACGGGAAATGGAACCAGTTCAACCTCCGCTGGCCCACTTAACCCCGGCGCCGCAGGGAGGCTCTATTTGCCGGGCGCCCCCTGAAATTTTGTTACCAGCGGGTGCCCGGCTCCCTCCCCACAGCGGCAACCGGAGCCAGAGGCTGGAGCTCACTCCTGAGCTCCGACTTCCGGCTCCCACATGCACTATGGGAGAGATGTTATGAGCAGCCAGCGGACCGGACAGCAGCAGACGCGATGCTTAAGGTAAGTATTGGTTTGATTTCTCTGTGTGCAAGCAGCTTCATTATAGGCAGGGGCGGATTGCTCCACCTGGACAGCGGGAAAGTTCCCGCTGGGTCGGTCCCATGAACCCTTCTGCTGGGCCGGCTGTCATCGGCTGCCAGGCCAGGCCAATTTCTATGTGCCGGGCTGCCGGCTGCGGCGCTTCCTGTATTGGCGTTCCGCTATGGAACGCCAACTGGAAGCTGTCATCTGCTCCGGCTAGCAGGCACTTCATAGTGCCGTTAGCCAGAAGCAGTGCTGCAGCGGAAGTGCAGCGGAGTCAGCGTACGGAGCGCTTGTGCTCCAGCCAGGACACTGCGGGAGGTCGGGGAAAAGTATGGCAGAGTTAAAAGGGGTCGTCCATTTTTGCACAAGACCACCCCTCAGCTGTGCGGGCAACGGGCAACACCGGTCAGAAGTCAGGACTCAGGAGCTGGTCGTGATGCCGGATTTAGCAGGGGACGGAGCGGTTCCTCATCCTCCTCAGCTCTCCTGCCCAGTGGTACTCCAGCACGGTCTGACATTCATCATACAGCGATCTTGGACCCTGCAGCCGCCGCACTACTGTCACAGCATGACCTGGAGTATATATATACTATTTTTTGCTTATGAATTTCATGAAAACTAATTTTTTATAAATTTGTATGTAGTCCGCTGTAGAAATGTTATATACTGTGTGTGTGTGTGTGTGTGTGTGTATATATATATATATATATAATATATATATATATATATATATATATATATATATACACGGTATATATATATATATATATACACACACATATCTCGCAAGTACTCCACTCCACAATAATGGTAGCTGCCCACATGCCCTCCTAGATGCTATATCTCTAAATAAAGGAGCTCCCTTGATGTCCCTGCTCTCACCCTCCCTGTAACTCCCCCTCTGTGTCCCTGCTTTCACCCTCCCTGTAACTCCCCCTCTGTGTCCCTGCTCTCACCCTCCCTGTAACTCCCCCTCGTTGTCCCTGCTCTCACCCTCCCTGTAACTCCCCCTCGTTGTCCCTGCTCTCACCCTCCCTGTAACTCCCCCTCTGTGTGCCTGCTCTCACCCTCCCTGTAACTCCCCCTTGGTGTCCCTACTCTCACCCTCCCTGTAACTCCCCCTCAGTGTCCCTGGCCTCACCCTCCCTGTAACTCCCCCTCGGTGTCCCTGCTCTCACCCTCCCTGTAACTCCCCCTCGGTGTCCCTGCTCTCACCCTCCCTGTAACTCCCCCTCTGTGTGCCTGCTCTCACCCTCTCTGTAACTCCCCCTCGGTGTTCCCACTCTCACCCTCCCTGTAACTCCCCCTCGGTGTCCCTGGCCTCACCCTCCCTGTAACTCCCCCTCGGTGTCCCTACTCTCACCCTCCCTGTAACTCCCCCTCGTTGTCCCTGCTCTCACTCTGCCTGTAACTCCCCCTCGGTGTCCCTACTCTCACCCTCCCTGTAACCCCCCCTCAGTGTCCCTGGCCTCACCCTCCCTGTAACTCCCCCTCGGTGTCCCTGCTCTCACCCTCCCTGTAACTCCCCCTCGGTGTCCCAGCTCTCACCCTCCCTGTAACTCCCCCTCGGTATCCCTGCTCTCACCCTCCCTGTAACTCCCCCTCGGTGTTCCTGACCTCACCCTCCCTGTAACTCCCCCTCGGTGTCCCTACTCTCACCCTCCCTGTAACTCCCCCTCTGTGTCCCTTCCCTCACCCTCCCTGTAACTCCCCCTCGGTGTCCCTGCTCTCACCCTCCCTGTAACTCCCCCTCGGTGTCCCTGGCTTCACCCTCCCTGTAACTCCCCCTCGGTGTCCCTACTCTCACCCTCCCTGTAACTCCCCCTCGGTGTCCCTGGCCTCACCCTCCCTGTAACTCCCCCTCTGTGTCCCTTCCCTCACCCTCCCTGTAACTCCCCCTCGGTGTCCCTGCTCTCACCCTCCCTGTAACTCCCCCTCAGTGTCCCTGCTCTCACCCTCCCTGTAACTCCCCCTCAGTGTCCCTGCTCTCACCCTCCCTGTAACTCCCCCTCAGTGTCCCTGCTCTCATCCTCCCTGTAACTCACACTGCGTGCCTGTCACTCAATCTCAATATTCCTGCCACTCATACTCACTGTCACATTCACCTTTGTATCACTCACACTGACCCTCAATGTCCCTACACTCATCAATTACAGTAGTCCTGCCAGTCACACAAACACCCACAATGTTACTGTCACACACTCACTCTGGCACTCACATTTAATAACACACAAACACCATCAATGTTCTCCATTATAAAAAATTATCAAGAAAGAATGTCAGAAAGGAAGAAGACACAGACATAGAGGGCAGGAGAGCGAGAGGGGGAAAAGTGGAAGACAGGAGGGAAGAGAGAGAAAAAGTAGTGGGATGAGACAAATGGGAAGGAGAATATCAGAGCGAGAGAGAGAAAGTGCGGAGGAAGAAAAGAGATATGAGGAAAAGACAGAGCCGGAAGTGAGGGATGGAATAAAAAGGGGGAAAAGGGGAGGAGAAGCAGGGAGCAGAAGAGAGAGAAAGAGAGAGTAGAAAAATAAATACATTCAGGCAGCATTGTGGACAGCAATAGTTTAAAAAATAAAAAGAAAGCCAGGCAAAGCTGGCCATTACCTTTAGATTGTGTGTGTGTGTGTATGTATATATGATTATGTTTTTAAATGTTAATTTTTGTGTGGATATTTCTTTGTTATAATGTGTATTTTAGGAAGAGCGTAATAGCCGAATCCACACTAAATTTTAACGCACACACGCAAGATCCACACTGGGTTCAATGTTAAAAGTAAAGTGAAAAGCATTTTAAAAAAAAATTTTTGTGTCCAACTCAGAATCAGGTCCAATGATGAGGGATCCCGCCCTCCTCGATAGACCCCACCCCCTCAACAGGACATGCCTCCATTAGGACTGCTTCCATAAATTTCCCGGGCTGGTTTTTCATCCCAATCTGCCCCTGATTATAGAGGACACTACTACTGGGGTCAATACTTGGGGGGCATTACTATTGGGGGCACTACTACTGGGGGCAATACTCAAAGGGCATTACTATTGGGGCACTACTACTGGGGGCATTACTAGTGGGGGCATTTATACAGGTGGCACTACTACAGGAGGCATTACTATTGGGGGCACTACCACAGGGGGCATTACTACTGAGGCATGACTACTGCAGGCACTACTAATGAGGGCACTACTACTGGGGACAATCCATAAAGGGCAGCACTACTGTGGGCTCTGCAAAAGGGGCACTACCACTGTGGGCACTGTCAATACTGGGGGCACTGCAAAAGGGGCACTACCACTACTGGGTGCACTGCATAAGGGGCACTACCACTACAGGGGGCACTACCACTACTGGGGGCATTGCATAAGGGGCACCACTACTGGGGGCACTGCATAAGGAGCACCACTACTGAGGGTATTACATAAGGGGCACTACTGCTGTGCTGTGGGCATTGTGTAAGAGGCACTACTACTGTGGGCATTATGTGTATTAGGGGCACCACTACTGTGGGCATTGTGTATAAGGGGCACTACTGTGGGCATTGTGTAAAAGGGGCACTACTGTGTGTCATAACATGAATAAGGGGCACTAGTACTATGTAGTGTAGTGTGAATCTGGCACTATGTGCAGTGTAATGTGGATAACTGTGCAACTGGCGAGTAATATTTCATGTGGGTGCCTATATGTGTGTTGTTTTTCCTGTGGGTGTATAATGTGCATTTTTTTCTTGTGTGTGCTTGAAGTTCGATTTCACTGGGGAGACAGTGCTAAATGTCCTCCTTTCAGTATTTAACAAACAGCGCTAAGCTTAGCTTATCGCTGTTTGTCAATGTACCGCTTACGAGTGATACGGTCCCCATTGCACATACCCCCATTTCGTCCATATTTAATAGGGGCCCCCACAGACCTTAATCCGGCCCTGCCCTTTCTACTTATAGTGAATCCATCATCTTCATTCAATGGAAGCAGCCATTTTGTTGGTTGGACCAATAGTCGGAAGTGGACCACTGCACAAAATGTCTGCCTTCACCGGTATAACAAACTATAGGCATAGTTTTCTTTGTGTACTCTTGTACCTCTTGTGTTAAATGTGAAGAGCCATCAACACCTGAAGCAATTACCTCACTGCTGTTTATTATTTTAACACATACAGTTAACATTCCTCAGTTTCCAGTTAAAAGGAGGGACGAGAGAGGGAGAGAAAAGAAAAGAACCTCAGAGGATAATAGAAACCAATGTTCAGTATGCTTTGTAATGTCAGTCCATGTTAATTTGGAATGTTAGTCCATATCACCAATAAACTTACACATTTTCTTAAGGATGTAAATAGTTTGTTCTTCTTAGTACCATCAATTTCACAATCTGTAATTATTCCCACTCACCAGAACAAATCACCCAAAATCAAGGCTAATGAAATTTTTACCAAATATCATCAACAACCCATGCAATCCACACATGCAAAGAAATCAAACCATAGATATCCATAAATTAAGTTATACGTAATAATGAGAAATGACACAGGAAAAAAGTATTGAACACACACTGAAATTGAATTAATACTTCGTACAAAAGTCTTTGTTGGTAATGACAGCTTCAAGACACCTCCTGTACTAGTCGCTTGCATTGCTCAGGTGTGATTTTGGCCCATTCTTCCACACAAACAGTCTTCAAATCCTCGTTTCATCTTCAGCATCCTGGTAGATAGATGGCAGTAGATTTTTATCAAGAATGTCTTGGTACATTTTTCCATTCATCCTTCCTTAAATCACATGAAGTATGCCAGTACCGTATGCTGAAAAACAGCCCCACACAATGATGTTCCCACCTCAAAACTTCATTGTTGGTATTGTGTTTTTGGGGTGATGTGCAGTGCCATTTCTCCTCCAAACATGGTGTGTATTATGGCATCCAAAGAGTTACATTTTGGTCTCACCTGACCAGACTATATTCTCCCAGTATTTCACAGGCTTCTCCAAATGTTGTGCAGCAAACTTTAAACGAGCTTCAACATGCTTTTTCTTCAGCAATGGAGTCTTGCGTGGTGAGCGTGCATACAGGCCATGGCGGTTGAGTGCATTACTTACTGTTTTCTTTGAAACAATTGTACCTGCTAGTTCCAGGTCTTTCTGAAGCTCTTCACAAGTGGTCCTTGGCTCTTGGACAACTCTTCTGATAATTCTTTTCACTCCTCTGTCAGAAATCTTGCAAGGAGACTTTGGTCGTGGCCGGTTTATGGTGAAATTATGTTCTTTCCACTTTCGGATTGCGGCCCCAACAGTGCTCACTGGAACATTCAGAAGTTTAGAAATCCTTCTGTAACCAATGCCATCAGTATGTTTTGCAACAATAAGGTTGCAAAGGTCTTGGGACAGCTCTTTGCTTTTAACTATCACGAGATGTTTCTTGTGTGACACCTTGGTAATGAGACACTTTTTTATAGGCCATCAGTTGAACCAGCTTATATTAATTTGCACTGACAAGGGTCAGGATTGCTTTCTAATTACTGATAGATTTCAGCTGGTGTCTTGGCTTTCCATGCCTTTTTACATCTCCCTTTCTTCATGTGTTAAATACTTTTTCCCTGTGTCATTTCACGTTATTATACATAACTTAATTTATGGACATCTATGGTTTGATTTCTTTGCATGTGTGGATTGCATGGGTTGTTGCAGACATTTGGTGAAAATTTCATTACAATAGCCCCATTACAAATATATTTACTGAGAAAAATGTTCATGTGTTCAATACTTATTTTACCTGCTGTATATACATACTTATATGTTTGTGTTTGTGTGGCTTTGAGCCATAGCATCTGGAGCAAGTATGCTATGGTGCACCCCCCCCCTCCATTTTGCTGAGGGTGATAGCAGTGCCCAGCTTTTCTCAAATATTTTTTCAACATACCACCCTGCACACATTCCCCTCCTGCTCACCAACTTGACTCTTCCTGCTCACTAACATGCCTCCCTCCTGCACACCAATATGCCCCTGTCTCAACACCCACATGCTCCCATCCTGCACACCCACATTCCATTACAATCTGCACACCAACATGTCTCCTCCTGCATTACCACATATGCCCTCTTTATGCACACTACATGCCCCCCTACTGTACGCCCCCTCCTCCACACCAACATGCTGACCCTCCTTCATACCAAAATGCCCCCCCTCCAGCACACCAACATGCCCTAGTACTGCACATCATCGTGCCCCCCCTTTCACACAATAACATGCTCCTCTCCTGTACCCCAACATGTCCATCCCTCCTGCAACCCAACATGGCCACTCCTGCACAACAAATTAGCCCCCACATTGCACTTTTTACTTACCCAATTTTCCTGTAGTGCTGTTAGCTGGTATAAAAAACCTGACTGGAATACCAGCAGCCCTGCTCCATGCAGTGTGACTGCAAGTTGTCGTTCTATGGCAGTCTATTAACTACTTGAAGGTGCAAATATTCACCCCAGATGGCGCCCCCAGTAGGCCTTCTAGCCTAGTGCATGAGCTATACATGCTCTACATATATATATATATATAGAGAGAGAGAGAGAGATCCATAGATCAGCACTCCCAATATAAACATAACTTGCCCGGGAGTCAGCTCCCCTGGTACTTGGTACAAATATGCAGAACGGGAGGCACTCCAGGGACTTGCGTCGTGGAATTAATGTAGGCACATACGGCAATGTAAATCCAATGTTTTGAGTTTATTCAACCCGAAACGTTGGATTTACATTGCCGTATGTGCCTACATTAATTCCATGACGCAAGTCCCTGGAGTGCCTCCCATTCTGCATATTTATATATACTAGTCGGAATGGGCAGCACTCCCTTTAGTAACAGCCCGGCGCCCTCCTGGACACCCTGAAGTCAGGGTCCAAAAATGTAGTAAGCAGGCTTGGCGGTACTCGGTAAATAAAACTCTGTCACACAGCGGGATAAAGAATTTCTTTATCCCGCTGTGTGACGCAGTTTCATTTACCGAGTGCTGCTTACTATATATATATATATATATATATATATAGAGCAAGTATATATATATATTATAAGAGCAAAAAGGCGGCACTCACGGGACTTATTTAGAGGAAAAAAATCACACTAACACAGCGTGTGAATGTCCGACATTTCGGTTTAGTTAACCGTTTTCAAGGACAAGAATCTTTCTTGTGACGTAGCTATTACATAATGAGGGAGGGCGTGCCAGTGGCACAACAGGTGAGGCTGCTGCCATAGGGGGCGCTCTTCCCTCACCTACTTTCTCCAACACGTCGATTCCAGGCTTGCAACTCCCAGCCAATCAGCACCGGGTTTGCGCCTCGAAAGCAACGCCTCTTTTCTCTGCTTTCCACGTGAGTTGCCGGCAGCCGCTGACGGAAAGCTGGGAGATGGTGAGGCGGAGTAACAGCGCATTATCATTTGCATCTAGAGGGGCTCATCTTGCAATACACAAAAAACATAAAAGGGCGTGGCTTCGCTGGTTATGTTTCACACACATCATTTATTACCCGATTCCGTCGTATCAACATCTAGCCATTATCTAGAGAAGCATTTTCCATACGTATGTTCTGGGCTCAAATTGGCAAAATGTTCGCCATGGGCATACTGATGAAAGTGCTATTAATAAAGAGGCACTGAAACATTGATCATTATGCTGCTGCCGGTGTGATATCCTTTATGCAAGGAGTGCCGCACGTACGAGGGATGTATTGCTGACTATATGCGGGCACCCGGTTACGTATTCAAGCTGCAGGGAGACCCAAACTTTATGTGCTATATATATATATATATATATACATATATATATATATAAATATATATATACACACACACACACACATATATATATATATACAGTACATACAGTATGTGGTATATACGTTGCCCACAGGAACAGTGACTATTGCAAAGGAAGGTTGCAGATATTACAATATTTTATTGCATTCAAACATCAAATTACTCCTAATGGCACTCTGATGTAAATTATGGCCCAAATGTAATGTAAGTGAAAGATTTGCAAAGTGCCATGATTTCATTGATTTAGCACTTAGATTTAATGCAGCCATTTTTAACATTACAAGACAAGACCACTTTTGGTTTGCATTGTTAAAAAGGGATGTAGTTGGCATCCCGAAAGTCAGGATGCTGGAGGTCTGAATGTCAGTGCCGGAATGCTCACAGCAGTCACAATCCTGTCAACAGCATCCCAACCGCTGACATGCCAACGGTAAGTATTAAGGGGAGGGTTAGGTTCAGGGGTTTGGGTTAGACACTAGGGGTAGGGTTAGCCTGCAGGGGGGAGGGTTAGGCTGCAGGGGGGGAAGGTTAGGGTAGGCCGCGAGGGAGGGGGGTTATGTCTAGGATGCGGGAAAGGAGCGTTAGGGTACTTACCAAGAGGTGTCAGCATTGCCACTCATTCAGGATTCCAGCGTTGGGATTCTCAGCGCCAGTATTCTGTGCGCCAGATCCCGTACCCAACCCGTTAAAAAAAGCTGCTTCAAATATAAGTACTCAGCCGCAGAAATCTCAGCACTTTGCAAAGCTTGCACTCTGGTACATTTGGGCCTATATAAATTAGATTCATTAATTAGATTTAAGTTATTTAGACAAGATGTGAAATATATATATATATATATATATATATATAAAAAAACCTTAATTAATACAGTTGTTTCAATTTGACTACTATTTTTAAAGGCGGTAGAAAATTTACTAGAAAATGCATATGGTTAAACTTAAAGGCTTGTTTCCTTCCATTGTATTTTTTTTTTACAGGAAAATAATATCTAAAAAAAAAAGCTAAATAATTAAGCAGTAAAACACGTATTATGGGGAAATTTAATTTTTTGTTTTTAATTTACAGCAGGAAGAATAGAAAGCATTCAGAAAACATTTTCCATAGTTTTTTAAGGGCAATTCAAAACATTTTGCATGGTTCCAGCAGCTGAGTTCTTCAACAGATCCATTGATTCAGTGATGTTTTTCTTACATGCACAATTACAAAAATAAAACTTACAAAAAAAGACATCTATATTAGCTTTACATGCAAGCCTTGGGGACCCCCGTTGGCGCCAACTACTGTGTGGAACTGCCGTAAGCGTGCAACCATGTAGGGATTTCACGTTATATTTTCTATTTCTCTCACACAGTACAGATGGGTTTTTGTTGTTTTTTGTTGTTGATTTAATGTTCACACTAGAAGCTTAAAATAAAAGGCTGAGAGACAGCGTAAGTTTAACAGTTACACATTATGACAGACTCCTGGCACTTGGGAAAAGTCATGTATCCCGTACAAGTGAACTGTTTGTATGTATCTTACATTCAAAATCCAAAATTTCACAGCCAAGGAATGGTCTATTGCAAAAAAGTTTGCTTTGTCAGATGCCCTTTTTAATCTGAAAAGCTCATTGCATCTGATGCTCTCGAACAGGCCCTTGTGACTGCATTTATGTTGGTACAGTAGCTTGGAAAGGTCCTGCACGTTACGGCTCTGATAACGTTATTGACACACCGAACAACACTGACCTTTTTTTTTTTTAGTACAAATATACAGAGAATACAGCATTACGACTGAGACCAGTACTCTTGCCAGGGTGAGAAAAAGTTACATTCTTCATGAAAAGTGGAAATATTTAATATACAATTCCAGATAACAAAATTCTAAAAGTTCTTCTAATGCTAATACTAATACATAAGAGCAGTGTTGTTATTCCAAAAAGGCGTTTTGATATGTTATTCTTCCCGTTCCTCATGAATACATAATAAAATACATTCTTCTTAGGACACTCAATGTCCCATCAAAAAAGAGCAGTATATATCTATTTTTAATGTACAGACTATTCATAATGGCAGATTGTGCGTGATCACATGAGAAGTATAGAACATATACATCATTTTTTTTAGCTTGTTCCTATCTGTACATCTCGCGTGAAAGGAAATTAACGGCTATTAAAAAAATGCAACAAGAGTACTGACCTCATCAATTTTTAGCTTCATTTTTAAACCTTCGTCTCGAACAACCTGGTTAAAAGTTTCTTACATATGCACATTGTGTAATCTTTACATTTTTAATTCTCAGTATAAAAAAAAATTATACAGTAGAAACTGTTTTATAGGGGAAAAAGGCTAGTACACCCTGAATAGTACTGTCTCCCCTTACAATCAAATATGTAACAGATTGTATTCTAAAAGTTTAGACAAGTATTGGCAATTAATGCCAAAAGTTTAATACCGAAGCACACTTATTGTATTTTTTTCTGTCTTTCAAATACCTCATAATCTGATCACTTTGGCTTGTTTCTGTGTGGAAATAATCATATATACCATGAGTTCCCTACAAGACCAGTTTGCATTATTTTTTTACACTTTTGTTTGTGTGCAATTATTTTACATTTTCTGACTTCCAGCAGGGAGATATGAAAATGTGAAACATATTTTCTACTTTCTTACTATTTATTTTTTTAATATTTTTTATTATTATTATTATTATTTTTTTTACATTTTTATTGAATTTAAGTCTACATTTTTCTTTAATTGGCGTGAGTGTATGGTGTTAAGCGTATATACCTTTTTATGAGTATCTGCTTTTGCAAATGTAACTTAATTTTCTTAAGCAATATAGCATTCACATTACTTGGCACCATTGGCAAAATAAATAAAAAAAAAATTAAAAAAATAAAATAAAAATTAATAAGATGATATAATGTTTTGGTAGACAAAAAAATTTAAATGTAAACATATTCATTTAGAAATGTTACTCTGCTTTTTCTCTAAGTCTAAATACAATAGCTCTTTTTTTGCAGTTTAGTCATGCTTTAGCAAAATGTTCTTGTAAAGAACATTTAAAATAAAGTACTCTTATAGTGAAATAAAATGTTTGATTCATTTTACAGACCATAGCCACTAATGCTTTGCTTTTTGTTCATTTCTTTTGTTTCATGCACATATCTTATTTTTTATATATATGTACAATATATACAGTTAACACATCCACACTTTTCTAATTAATCCCAGCAAACTATACAAATATTAGTGATCTCCAGCCATGTTATTGACCCACATCCATGTAAGTAATTTCATTCAAGTCAGTAATAACCACTTTCAAATAATATTTCTCATTTCCAGGCCTGCCTTCTATATACAAATCTTTCTAAGGTTTGTTATATGATAAGACCAAATATACTAACTGGCCAGCACGCAGCACCACATTGATTTTTAGGTGGCAAAATGTTCAGGCAATGTAAATGCAACCCTTTTGGGCAGTATATGTTTAAAAGCGATCGATAGACGCAAGGGTTTTTTTCTGTGTTTTTTTTTTTCAGCTATGCTTGTAGAGTCTATAGCTAAAACCTTTACGTATATGAACATTTATAATCATGAAAAAAAAAAAATACATTTTTAGAACATACAGTAGTCATCCTGCCTCCTAACTTGTATATCTTTTCATTATAATTATTTGTGCATAACATACTGGTAATTTCGTAGTGAGGAAAAAGTTCCAGCATTCTATGGTGTCTTCACCTTTTAAAAATGAAGATTACAAACACTGGTAGAGATGAGGGTGTACATTGTCCACTGTGACCATCGTGCTGTTGAGACTAATCTACGGGACAAATTAGCTACTCAACCAAGTGGCCAGTGGACTGAGCGGTTGGTTCTTCATGTGTTATGTGAATATTTAATAAATATATATATGTATATATAGGGGATAGTAGTAATTATACAGTGCACAATCATTTTTGTGAGATGGATATATAATATATAATTTAAACCAAATCCTATTAACAATCTCAAAATGGTGACGTTAGCATTTTTTTTGATCTACCTCTGTGTTAGCAATGTATTCACCATGGACTAAATCCTTCTCACGTAAAATATAATGTGCACAATGCATAGATATGTCTATATACATATATGGGTAAAAGAACCAATAAAGCATTTTGAAAAAACCCAATAAGGATTATGTACGGTCCGACAAATTCCTGGACCACACTAAAAGGCAGATACACGTGAAGTCTACGTTCTTTGTAGACTTGTGTTTCGATAATGCTCTTAAGCTCTACTGTAACTAATGTCATGGATATACATTGCATATGTTATATGGTGTATGTATGCAAAATACTTCAGAGCTGGGGATCTGTACAAGAAGCAGCTCAGGTAAGGACAGTAAGAACATAAGTCTGTCAAGCTAAGATATGGTCCAAACTCTTCATTCATTCAAGGATTCCCATGGGCTTAGCTCTTTGTGAGTGATTGATGGCTCTGGGTTTTGCATTCAGGCTTTGCTTGTGCATTTCCACCTTTCCTCAATAATTTTTGGTATAATATTTGTACAGTTCCACACGTTGTTTGAATTCAGCCCTATGTGAATCATGCTGCTCCCACCTCAGAGATTGGAGCTACTCTCAATCATCTCCTGGCGCCATTATATTTTGTTTGTTTCCCATGATTCAACAGAAGATTAAAATCCAAGATGTCTTGTTGAACAAAGCAAAAGTTGTCCATGAAAGTGCAAATGCAATGACCAAAAAGATTACTGTTAAAATCCTGCAGATGATCTCTTGAAAACCGCAGTGTTATTTTATTTTTATTTTTTTTGTTGCATGTCTCTGCTAAAAACAGAAAATGAAAACAGTCCAAAAAGCGCTGTCACATTGCTAAGGGACGCTGATTTAATTCTTCAAGTTCCTTGGCCTTTTTCAATTCTTTCACTCTGAAGAAAAAAAAAAAAAGAAGGAAATATATAGTGAGACAGCCTTAAGAATGCATACAGACATCTTGTGCAAGTTACATGGATTTACTGCATAAACAAAATAAGGTAATACTCATGCATAAGTGCCTGCCATGTGAAATAGCAAAACAGCCATTGATCAAACTGCCGAAAGTGTGTTTTCAACTGTTGTCCTGTAAGTGCCCTCCACCATATCCTCCCTCCATGGCTGATGTTACCAGGGAAGTAAAGAATTAGAGGGGGTTTAAATTAAAGGGGAACTCCAGACATTAAGTCATGTTTATCCATCAACTCCGAACCCTCAAATAAAAGCAACTTGAGGGTTCAATGTGCAAGAGATACTCATTCACACCAACGGATGTTATGGAAATTCCCCCGCCATGGCAGCCTGGAGAATTTTGACTACTAATTGCATATGGATAGGTTTTTAGAGTGGAAGCTGACACCTTGTCCCATCAGATTCTCTCTGACAATGCAACGCAATGCAATTCCTATTCAGAATCCACCAAACTGTCCTAGTGTTGTAGGTGTCGGAGGCTATGTTACTGAGTGCAGGACTTCCTTGCATGTAGCCCCTGTATCTCTACTGGTCTGGAAGAATGAGGCTTTAGGACGCCTAAAGTTTAATTGAATGTGGGTGCGGTTATACATAAAATAGATGAATGCAAAATTAAAGAATACGGTCAATTAAAACGAGTCTGGTGGGACTAGCACTAAACACCATGGGGCGGATTCATATAGCCACAAGCTTCCGATGGATCCTACGGAAATGTCCGTCAGCGCTCACTTCCGGAGCTTTAACATTTCTTATCTTTCCACACCTCTATGGGAAGCAAGCAAAATGAAGCAATGTTTTACTACCCTGAAATCCCACGGAGCCACATCCTGACGGCAACCTCATGGCTAGCTGAATCGGACCTGTGGTTTTTTTTTTTGAAGGAATAATGATACAGCCAAATATTTATCTAATAAATCCATTTTTGTCACCAATGTTGCCAGTTGTTAAGTGGTTAGGAGGGTGAGGTTATCACGATTAAAGTTCCTTTGCCCGGAGTTATAAATCTGGGCTGATTCAGTGCACCTGCAGGCCACAGATACTTATATCAGCCAGATCTAGATGGTAGTGCGGCAGCTGAGAGAGAAGTCAAGTTAACAGAGTGACCAGTTCTATCCATTGTTATGTGTGTGGAATTACATAATCATATTCAATTCTGCACCTTTTATTGCACCACAGCTGGTAATTGTTTCATAATGAAAATAACTGGTTATGTCTGACAGTCACTTGCTTTAATTAACGCTGCATTTAGCAATAATGTTTGCCCTGGCCCTAGCACCGAATCAGCAATTTGCTTTTATCAGTTTAATGCAGGGGTTCCCAACCACGGTCCTCAAGGCACACTAACAGTCCAGGTTTTAAGGATAGCCATACTTGAGCACAAGGGCCTGATTCAGACCCGCTCGCGAGCGCTGAGCGCTCACAAGCGGGTCGATGTTGCCCAAGTGCGCATGCGCACGATGGAGGCGGCTCCGTCTTGCGCATGCGCAAGACCCGAATAACGACGGCCAAGCCGTCTTTATGGGTCTCTCCCCAAAGGGGGCGTGCCGGGGGCGTGGCTGCCCAGACAGAGGCGTTCCCATGGGAACGCCTACCGTCTGGGGCCGGCCCCACTGACATCACTAGTGATGTCAGTGGGAGTGCTTTTGGCTCTGATAGAGCCAAAAGCACTCCAGGGCTTGCGGCAGCGAGACCCTACCGCAGGGTCTCGTCACAAGCCCGATGGTCGCGATGGTCTTGACCATCGCGACCATCATTTTGGCCGCTCGCTATAGCTGTGGGTGGTTACCCACAGCTATGCGAGCGGCCAGGAGGCCGCTCCAAAAAGGAGGAGGGACGGCCCTGATTCAGAGCGAGCGCTCTGTCAGAGCGTCCGGCTCTGAATCAGGGCCACAAGTGTGTTAATTAGTACTGCAATTATTTTGATTTAACCACCTGTGCTCAGGCATGGATATCACTAAAACCTGGACTGTTAGTGTGCCTTGAGGACCGAGGTTGGGAAACCCTGCTCTAATGCAAGGTAGTCCATGAAATAAAGTGCCTGGTTGGCTGCTATAGTTTAGCAATTTTAGTACTGTGTATTTGTAACTAATGTACAGACTACACATAGCATAAACCTATTCAGGCTGCAAACCACTGTGTCAGTACGATCTTGTAAAGCTTATTCACCTCATAAGGCTTTAAGTAGAAATACTCCACCCCTTCATACAGCGCATATCATTAGCAGTCCTGCCAACAGTCCAAATGCCATGCATCCAGAGGGGAATGAGGCACCGGAAAATGGGCGTGGATTCACCCGCAATAAGCATGGCTTGGGTAGACGAGGAGTGTGACCTAATATGGGAATGTTTGTACCCCAAATATTTGGGCAGATATTGATGATGCAATTGGCAAGATGTAGCGCTCATGCAACTTTTGCTGTATTCCACAGCCATAATTAACATAAGTAACGGTTCAGGGGTGGACGAAGTGACGATGTTTCCGCAGTTGAGTGATTATTTGCTACAGAAAATCCTGGAAACCTCTACATTTCATGCGTACTACTGGGTGTACACAGAGACAGCTGTTGTGGATGGAATCGCTCCCATCTCAGCTGTGGATGCCACGGGCATTCCTGGGAGGCGGCCTGAAGTGAAGGCACAAAAAAAAGGCGTCTCATGGGCGTGTCAGTGAATGCAGAGCCGCAGCTCCAAGTCCATGTTTAGAGAGAGTTCAGAAGAACACACTGCATCAGCTATAGGGCATCCTAAGTAAGTCCACTGTTGCAGGCGATGGTGCACGCCCATGGTGGAGTGTTCGAGTCCACCGGCGGACCTGCACGGTCCTCAGGCATTGATATGGGGGATGGCTGAAACTGACATTTGCATATTACAGCAGCTGCGACTCCACAAATATGTGTAACCGAGAATGCATTGGCGTCTGAATCAAGCCTTAAGTGTGGGTCCTCGGAGTGTGAAGGTAAATGGAGATGGGTATAAGGGGGTAAAAGCGAGAGTCAGAGTAAGGAAATATATAAGAGCCGGCTACAATGGGGGGGGGGGGGGGGTAAAACATTGGAAAATCTAATCCGGTGACAACTCTACTTTGACGAGCTTCACTGAGAATTCGGTGTTCAATGCAACCCTGCACAACACATTTCTTTTTATAACAAGGCCACTTTTTTACACTGTTAAATCAGAGACAAAATCTGGTTCACACATGTTATTTGGATGTATATACAAACTGCAATCCTCTTGTGCACGTCTGCAGATCCCTATTATCACTATTAAATCTTGTGCGACAGCTTACTCCTAGATGATAGTACATAGGAAGGACAGCAGCACACAGCCACACGTCATTGTACTAATACAGTATATGCACTTTGTGACGTCACCGGTCACCGTACTAACAGCATAGTACTGTACTTACCTGCCAATATCCCAACAGGCAAAATAGGAATAAAAATAGTTATACCTTAATCCGACCAAACCACATCCCAATATACCCGTACCATGCCCATGTCAGGTGAGGCCACAACTATTTACCCGTAGGCATCCTCCTCCTTTGTGCTGAAATTGGGGCTGACTTCTTAAAACCACATATTGTTCTCTAACAATCTCTTACACTCCTGATGCTGGTTTGTGATTCAAACAGGAGAATTTAGGAATACAGTAAGTATTTTGCAAATGTTGTGATGTCACAAAACTCTATTTGTTGATTATGGGGCTGATTTAGAGCGTAAGCCCATTTGCACAGCATATCTCGGCTTTTTGCCTGCTCGGAGAATGAACGCACGCAAATATGAGAATGCAGAGTCGGGCACATTCTGACCGCATCTATACTTATGGCTGTGAGCGTATGTACGCCTGTTAGGAGGAATATCTTTTGCACCAAGTAAAGCAGTGGTGTCAAACTCGGGCCCTTCACCTGAAGTGGAACTACACATCCCAGCATGCACTGTCAGAGTTTTCATATTATAGCATGCTAAAACTGTGGCAGGGCATGCTGGGACATATAGTCCCACAGCAGCTGGAAGGCCCGAGTTTGACATCACTGAAGTACAGCATATGGCAGTAACTAGAAACTTATAATGAGCACTTGTAGTAAACCCGGTTACATATGCTGCTGATGCAGAGCATTACGGGTCCCCAGTTGTGTTCAGCTCTGCATATGTGCGAACATGTTTGTTGTCAGTGAAGTGCGCACGTTTTACTCAAAGCTCTGCGTCTCCTATCTCCACCGCATGTGGATTTGTGCAAGACGATGGGCAGAGGTACAAGGATCAACAGTGTTTCCAAGTGCTGCAGGACAGACGCAGTCTGGATGCACCTAATACCTAATTATGCACAAAATAATGAGGATTTGGTTTGCAAAATGTATAAACTGGAGACAGAGTATATATGAAATTCTGATTTTTATGTCACTGGATGGTTTTCAACACATGGAAAATGTCCAAAGATGAATACCACCTCGGGGCTGCAGGAGAGGAGTAGACACAGAGGGCCTAATTCTGAGTATAAATGTAAAATCGTACCCAGCAGCGCCAATTGGCGTTCGCCCGTCGGCGAGTTTATGCAAATGCAGCTACAAACTCCTTCCCTTGTGTACATCCGTCTGGCTGAATGGGGTCAGGTATAATAGATCGACACTAAAGAGGGCAACACCAACTGATTGAACAAAAGGTTGACATGGATGTAGGTCGACTGATACAAATGGTCGACAGGGTCAAACTGCAGAGAATGGTAACTGTGTAAGGAGTATGGTTCCTGGGATTTGCAAGCTCTAACTCTTCGGTGCAGTTTTCTACTGGTTGCACGCTATTAGCGGCGTCAGACCATAATGGGATTAATCTTCTGTGTAAAGTTTAAAGTAATTTCCGTAAGAGTGTACCCCTGAGGAAGCCCCATTCAAGGGATGTAACAAGTCGTGTTTTTGGGGCTTTATTCATCTGCAATATGTGTGGTCCCCAGCAATGAGCTCACACCCTTAGGGGTGTTGATGGTCGTTAACACCTACCGAACGAAGGCGTTGGTTCGTCACCATTTTATATGATGTAAGCAATCTCGGATTTTGCTCAAATCATTTTATAAAAAAAATAAACTATTGTGACATTCACTAATAATAGGCCAATTGGCCATATCTCTTGGGTGATTTTTTCTTGGTGTGAGGGTATAATTGCAGGACATTCCCCACTCACCACATTATGTCATATGAAGAAAAAGACAAGTGTTTATTCTGGACTGCTGCAAGTTGAATACAAGTACAAGCATTCACCTAAAAATGATTTGAACTGTACACATTTTTTATTATATGATTTTGTAATATATGGTAGTGCCCTCTGGTATATTGTGTTTGTGTATTACATTCTGGGTTCCCTCCGACAGGGGTTCCATTGTGAGGTGCAGTTGTATTGGACCTTAGCACAAAATAAGGGTTATTTGTTGTTTATATACACACATATACATATATATATATATATATACATACATACATACACTGTATAGTTGTTGGACAATAAATTAGGATTTTTCCACATTTTATGTATTTGTAAGGTTTGTACCTCAAAAATCATGAATATATAGTAAATATGGTCTGATTTATAGTCTATGATGTGAACATACAACATACAGTAGTTTCATTTAGGTAGTTTGTTGCCATATTGTTCCACCAGGTGGCAGCACAAGCTGGCTAAATCGTCTTCCCGCCATTTCTTTTGTTTCTGTGTTCTCAGAGAACTTCTGTGAACATTGTTAAAGCACAGTCTTTCTCGGCGCACGTTTGTTACATTTCTTAACCAATACTGATATATATTATAATAATTTAAGACCCATTTACATTTGTTTAAACGTTTATTTCCTAGTTTTTTGTTTGTTATTTTTACCGTGAGAAAAATGGGAAAATTGAAGGATATCAGTCCACGAAAAAAGCGTGAAATAGAGGTTTTGCTTCAACATTCTGGTATGAATGCATGTGGAATTGCACACGCTACTAAAGTTTCACCTCACAGTGCCGGGAATATCAAGAGGAAGTTGAAGTTAGGAGAACCAGTAACGCCAACAAAACATTCAAACTGCAAAAGCAATCGTAAAAAACCAAACCCATACAGGACAGACTGCTCAAGAAAATTGCAACTGATAACCGAAAATTGCCAGCCACGTGTGTGATGAAGATGATGTGGAAGGAAGCAGGAGCTAAAGTTTCTTGCACCTTGCAGAGTTTGTGTTAAGAGCTTGTTAACCAGACAAGATAATAATAATGATAATAGTGCTCCAGCCAATCAGCTCCCAGCTGTCATCTGTTTGAAATATGACAGTTGGAAGCTGATTGGCTGGAGCACCATTTATCATACGCATGAGTTTTATCACAATGATAAAACTTGTTGATAAATAAGGCCCCAAAGCCGACACCAGCAATGAGGAAAAAACGTCTAGCATGGGCCAACAAATATAAAACTTGGATTGTGGGTGACTGGGCCAAGGTAAGAAATTCATTTTATGAAATATTAATGGCTCTTGTGTGTTTGCCAGTCAGAATTGAGTGTAATGATTTACAGTATATTTTTTATTAATAACAATAAAAAGGTGCTCTGATATCTACCAATTTTAGGCAAAAGAGGCCGGTTCACATCACGTAAGCGGTTCGATTCCCGGCAGTGCCTGGCTGACAGATGAGCAGAGCCCGGCAGCAAAGCCCGACAGCGCTGGAAATCCTGATCGTCCCTACGGTAAGTATAAACTAACCTAACCCCCTAACCCTCCTTAGGGGTGCCTAACCCAAACCTCCCCAAGTGCCTAACCCTAACCCCCCCCTTCCCCGCTGCCTAAACCTAAGTCCCCCGGGGGGGTGCCTAACGCTAAGTCCCTCCCAAGGGTGCCTAACCCTAACCCTCCCAGGGGGGTGCCTAACCCTAAGTCCCCCCCCGGATGCCCTAAACCTAATCCTCCCCCCCCCCCCGCACCTGTCCGCTCGCAGCACCCGGCATCCCTTCGATCGGGATGTCGGGCGCCGGTCTCCCGGCGTCGTGGAAATGTCAGGCGTCTACATCTACACGCCCGGCATTTCACCCTCGCTGGGATATGACAGTCGGGTTCCCGATTGTATACCCACATCACAGATCAGTTATTAATCATAACTCTTACTGTACTTGCTAATTATAGGTGTGCTTTTCTGACGAGAGTAATGTACAGACTATGGACGAACACAACCAGTATGTCGATGAAGACCTGGTGACGAGCTCCTTCCTGAGAGCGGCAAGCATCCACAGAAGGTTATGGTAGAAAGGCATGATGAGAAAGGAGCAGTACATTGAGCTTGTTAACAGTTGTCTTATATCCCAGATAAGAGAGTGGTTTCCAGGAAATGAAGGAATATTCATTCAAGATGTGGCGCCATGCCATACGGCAAAAGTGGTATTAGAGCACCTTCGTAGAAACGGCATCCCAGTTTTGGACTGGCCTGGAAGTAGTCCCGACATGAATCCAATTGAAAACATTTGGTAGGAGATGAAAGATGCAATCAGTGAAATTGTCTGCACAAATAAGAGACAGCTGATTGAACGACTGATTCAGGTTTGGCATCATGATGATAGAATCAGCGTTAGTTATAGAAACACATTAAGAGTAAAAGCCATGATCAATGCCAAGGGTGGGCCAACCATGTACTCGCAGAGTCATATGCTGCTAACCTAATGCATGCAAAAGCTGCTAAATAAAAAATGTTTATATAAAGTATTAAATATGTGTATTTGCCATCTAATTAAAATTTTACAAGAAACTGAAAAATTCCTAATTCATTGTCCATCAACTATATATATATATATATATATATATATATATATATATATATATACACACACACGCAGCTATGGGCGGCACTCCCGGCGACTTCACAAAACACACAAACGCTCGAGGTATTAAATCTATATTATATATATACACAGTATAAATATAAATATATATATATATATAAAAATGGAGGGCACTCCACGGGTCTCAGCATCAACATTAAAACAAACCAGACAGAGCCGGTACTAGGCTGTGCTGAGGGATAGGCTGTAGTTAGGGTTATGCTGTGCTGAGGGTTATGCTGTGCTGAGGGATAGGCTGTGGTTAGGGTTATACTGTGCTGAGGGTTAGGCTGTGGTTAGGGTTATGCTGTGCTGAGGGTTATGCTGTGCTGAGGGATATGCTGTGCTGAGGGATAGGCTGTGCTGAGGGATAGGCTGTGGTTAAGGTTATGCTATGCTGAGGGTTATGCTGTTCTGAGGATAGGCTGTGGTTAGGGTTATGCTGTGCTGAGGGTTATGCTGTGCTGAGGGATATGCTGTGCTGAGGGATAGGCTGTGGTTAGGGTTATGCTGTGGTTAAGGTTATGCTATGCTGAGGGTTATGCTGTGCTGAGGGATAGGCTGTGGTTAGGGTTATGCTGTGCTGAGGGATAGGCTGTGGTTAGGGTTATGCTGTGCTGAGGGATAGGCTGTGGTTAGGGTTATACTGTGCTGAGGGTTATGCTGTGCTGACGGATAGGCTGTGGTTAGGGTTATGCTGTGCTGAGGGATAGGCTGTGGTTAGGGTTATACTGTGCTGAGGGTTAGGCTGTGGTTAGGGTTATACTGTGCTGAGGGTTAGGCTGTGGTTAGGGTTATGCTGTGCTGAGGGTTATGCTGTGCTGAGGGTTAGGCTGTGGTTAGGGTTATACTGTGCTGAGGGTTAGGCTGTGGTTAGGGTTATGCTGTGCTGAGGGATAGGCTGTGCTGAGGGATAGGCTGTGGTTAGGGTTATGCTGTGCTGAGGGATAGGCTGTGGTTAGGGTTATGCTGTGCTGAGGGATAGGCTGTGGTTAGGGTTAAACTGTGCTGAGGGATGGACTGCGGTTAGGGTTATGCTGTGCTGAGGGTATATGCTGTGCTGAGGGATAGGCTGTGGTTAGGGTTATACTGTGCTGAGGGATAGGCTGTGGTTAGGGTTATGCTGTGCTGAGGGATAGGCTGTGGTTAGGGTTATGCTGTGCTGAGAGATAGGCTGTGGTTAGGGTTAGGCTGTGCTGAGGGGTATGCTGTGCTGAGGGTTAGGCTGTGGTTAGGGTTATGCTGTGCTGAGGGTCATGCTGTGCTGAGGGATAGGCTGTGGTTAGGGTTATGCTGTGCTGAGGGTTAGGCTGCCGTGAGGGTTATGCTGTGTTGAGGGTTAGGCTGTGCTGAGGATCATGCTATGCTGAGGGATAGGCTGTGGTTAGGGTTATGCTGTGTTGAGGGTTATGCTGTGCTGAGGGTTAAGCTGTGCTAAGGGATAGACTGCGGATAGGGTTATGCTGTGCTGAAGGGGAACTAGCATGAAACACAGAAGGGGACTGGCAGGGGACACAGAAGGGGGGCTGGCAGGAGACACAAGGGGGACTGGTAGGGGACACAGAAAGGGGCTGGCAGGAGACTCAGAAGGGGGGCCGGCAGAAGACACAGAAGGGGGGCCGGTAGGAGACACAGAAGGGGGCTGGTAGGAGACACAGAAGGGGGGCTGGCAGGAGACACAGAAGGGGGCTGGTAGGAGACACAGAAGGGAGCTGGCAGCAGACACAGAAGGGGGCTGACAGGACACACAGAAGGGGGCTGGCAGGACACACAGAAGGGGGGCTGGCAGGAGACACAGAAGGGGGGCTGGCAGGAGACACAGAAGGGGGGCTGGTAGGACACACACAAGGGGGCTGGCAGGAGACACAGAAGGGGGCTAGCAGGAGACACAGAAGGGGGCTAGCAGGAGACACAGAAGGGGGCTGGCAGGAGACACCGAAAGGGGGCTGGCAGGAGACACCGAAAGGGGGCTGGCAGGAGACTCAGAAGGGGGGCTGGCAGGAGATACAGAAGGGGGCTGACAGGAGACACAGAAGGGGACTGACAGGAGACACAGAATGGGGCTGGCAGGAGACACAGAAGGGGGCTGGGAGGGGACACAGAAGGAAGTCAGGCAGGAGACACAGAAGGGGGGCTGGCTGGAGACACAGAAGGAAGTCTGGCAGGTGAGACAGAAGGGAGCTGGCAGGAAACAGAAGGAAGTCTGGCAGGAGAGACAAAAGGGGGGCTGGCAGGGGACACAGAAGGGGCTGGCAGGGGAGACAGGAGGGAGCTGGCTGGAACTCGAGAGAGATTGCAGTGCTGGAGTTGCAGAAACATGGTAAGGGGGGTGGGGGACTGTATATTTTGTCAGTCCCAGGCCCCACCATTTCTGTTGGCAGTTCTGACTGCAGACAACTGACATAACACAATGGCAAGATAATTATGTACTGAGGACCTCAAATCTAAATGTGTTTTAACTGAAATATAAATGGGCTCTAAAGTAAGGTCACAGCAGTGGGTGTGGCCTGTTTTTTAAGTACATGTGTCATACAGGAGAGCACACTGAGTTTTGATCATGTAACATGGCACGGGTTGGGTATAAAATACCAGCAGTTGGGATGCCTGCTTTCAAAACGCCGACAGCATCCTGATGCTCGGTATTCCGACAAGGGTCAGGTAAGTATACTAACCCTCCCCCTTTTTCCCCCTAAATCTCCCTTCTTGCATCCTAACCCTTCCCTGTTGTTAATAACCTCTAGATACTCTGATTGGCTGTGTGTTTGCTTAGTCCCTCCCACTTCAATCTTACCTATGCATCAGGGCTGTTGAGAACTGAATGGCGTCAATGTACTGGGGGAAGGGGGGGGGGCATGGCCAAATCTGGGAGGCGTGTCCCCCTTTGCAGCTGACCCCCGGCCACCTTCAACAAGCTCGGGCCTGGGTAATCAGTCCTCCCGCCACCACACCCTCTGTGCCCCTGCTATACATGGACAAGCAAGAGTTGGTGAGGCTGAAATTCATTGTTCTGGATTTAAAAGGGAACTTCCAAGGAGAGTTAGTTTTCTATTACTCTATTTATCATTATTCTAGATTTAACTGTGACCACTAATTTACCCATCTACTCCTTATGTTTAGAATGGGGAGCTCCCCTATGACGTGCTGTTGCTCTGATCGTCTGCAGGTTGTTCTAACCACATCTACTTCATCTCTTGCATGTCCACCTGTAACCAGTTTAAATAATGAATGCAATATGTATCATTACCCTAGTCATAACACATAAGTGGCAAGGCATAGTATGTCAGTCTAATAAGGGGGCAATTCAATTCACTGCAATGTGGCAAAGTCCCATCTGAGCGGTCGGACCTCTCAAAATCTTTGCCTACTGCTTCTTGCACCCTATAGAAGCGAATGTTGCCTACCGTAGTAAACAGAAATGTGCGCAGCTGGACATCGCCATGAATGGAGCTGCAGCCTAACTGTTCAATGGTAAATATATATATATATATATATATATATATATACATACACACAAGAACCGGCACTCTGCTGGCAGCTGGCACCAACTATAACTGGCTGGGGTGCCTTCCTCTATGGTAACACATGTCCATACATACTCCAATAAGAACAAACAGGCGTCACTCCCAGACTGATGTAGAAAACGAGTGTATTAACAAATCGACGTTTCGGGGCCTTTCACCCCTTCATCAGGACATGACCCTGATGAAGGGGTGAAAGGCCCCGAAACGTCGATTTGTTAATACACTCGTTTTCTACATCAGTCTGGGAGTGACGCCTGTTTGTTCTTATTGGTATATATATATATATATATATATTTACAACATTTATTCTATTTACAGTAAAACAAAATAAAATACACCATGCATAGTACATCAGAACTATGCTTGTGCCATGCTTCCTAGCCCCTGTCATAAGGCCTCATTTGTAACCATTGCAGCAATTACCTTTCATCTGGTGCAAGTTATACAATGCCTCTGATTGGTTCTGTGCACCTACATGCAATCTTAGGAACTGATTCAGACCCGCTCACAAGTGCTTGAACGCTCGCGAGTGGGTCGATGGTGGCCTCTGCGCACGCACAGCGGCCGCCCTGCGCATGCGCAAGCCCCAGAGCGAGAGAAAAATTCTCTTGCTCCATGGCTCACTACAAAAGGGGCGGCTGTCGATGTTGATCGACAGCTCGCCCCGTTTTGTAGGCGTTGCTTCACAAACGGAGGCGTTCCCAAGCAAATGTCAGTGGGAGAGCTTCCGGCTCTATTAGAGCCGGAAGCTCTCTGGGGCTTGCGGCCACGAGACTCTAGCACAAGGGTCTTGTCGCAAGCCCGATGGTCGCGATGGTCTTGATCATCGCGACCATCATCCTGGCCGCTCGCAATAGCTGTGGGTGGTCACCCACAGCTATGCGAGCGGCCAGGAGGCCGTTCTAAAAAAAAAAATGACTGGCCCTGATTCAGAGCGAGCGCTCTGTCAGAGCGTCTGGCTCTGAATCAGGGCCTCTATTTGTTGATTATGGGGCTGATTTAGAGAGCAAGCCCATTTGCGCAGCATATCTTCGCCTTTTGCTTGCTCAGAGAATGAGCGCACGCAAATATGAGAATGCAGAGTCTGGCACATTCTGACCGCATCTACACTTGCGGCTGTGAGCGTATGTTTGCCTGTTAGGAGGAATATCTTTTGCACCAAATACAGTATATGGCAGTAACTAGAAACTTATAATGAGCACTTGTAGTAAACCCGGTTGCATATGCTGCTGATGCAGAGCATTACGGGTCCCCAGTTGTGTCCAGCTCTGCATATGTGCGAAAAAAAAGAACGCCCAGATTCAGAGCGAGCGTCCGTCTCTGAATCAGGGCCTTAGTACATAAATCTGATCACAGCAGAGTATGAGTACAAAACCAGGACTGGACCGATCACAGAGTCTGAATTGAACAGTAGGAGCACTAAAGGCTCATACACACTAGAGCAGGGGTGGGAAACCTTTTTTCTGCCGAGAGCCATTTTGATATATATATAACATTATTCACGGCCCCGATGCAGGCCATGCCCCCTCCATGTGATGTCACAAGGGGGCGGAGTCACAATCACCAGTAATTACAGCATCCTGAGGATGCTCTGAGGAGCTGTAAGGGCAGCGGTGTGACCGTCTGAAGCGTCCCAGGCGGCACTGCTGCATAGATTCTGGATGCAGGGTGCCAGTCTAGGCACCCTGCTAGCCAGATGAGGCTAGCAGAAAAAAGCTCAAAGGGCCAGACCAAATAATTCTGCAGGCCCTATATGGCCCCCAGACCTGAGATTCCCCATCCCTGCTCTAGACGATGAGCTGTATGAAAGAAATTGGTGAAAGAAATCCCTTGAACTTTCTGTAGTGCAGGACAAACGATACTGGGTGTATACACTGAGAGAATATGAGATATGGTAAGAACTTACCCTTGTTATCTCTATTTCTACGAAGTCCATAGGGTTCCACAGGATACCTTGGGGTATAGGTGTGACGTCAGTCGCAGGGCACCAAAGAGTTAAGCTTTCAGCCTCCCAGGATGCACTAGGTCCCCCTCCTATACCCCGCCCCCGGGCCAAGGCACCTCAGTTAGTTACCAAGCCATAGGCCGGAGGAGGAGAAGGAAGAGAGAGAACAAAGATCTGGACACATACAAGAATCACATTCTCACCAGAGGGAGACGGAAAACCGGTGACCAGAGCAAAGCCCATCTGCAGCACAGGTGCGACAGGGCGGGAGTCCTGTGGAACCCTATGGACTTCGTAGAAATAGAGATAACAAGGGTAAGTTCTTACCATATCTCATATTTTCTACTTCAGGGTCCATAGGGTATCCACAGGATACCTTGGGGATGTCCCAAAGCAGTATCCTTTAAGGGTGGGGACGCTCCTGTGCAGAAAGGAGAATCCGCCGCCCGAAGGAAGCATCCTGAGAGGCGAAGGTGTCAAACCTGTAATACCTCACGAAGGTATGGACAGAAGACCACGTAGCAGCCTTGCAGATCTGAACTGCCGAGGCACCACGTCGAGCTGCCCACGAAGGACCCACAGACCTAGTGGAATGAGCCTTCAGAGAAGGAGGGACCGGTAGGCCTTCATGAAGATAAGCTTCAGAAATAGCCATACGGATCCAGGCTGCCAAAGTTTGCTTTGAAGCAGGCCAACCCTTTTTACGGAAGCCAAAGAGGACAAACAAAGCGTCCGACTTCCTAAACGAAGAAGTGCGGTCAACATAAGTCCTTAAGGCCCGCACAACATCCAAAGAGGCCTCACCCACGGAAAGACCCGGTGAGTTAAAGGCCGGAACAACTATTTCCTCGTTAATATGAAACTGGGAAATAACTTTGGGAAGAAACTCGGGCCGAGTGCGGAGCACTGCCCTGTTCCCATGAAAAACCAAGAAAGGGGGTCTACAAGAAAGAGCCCCTAACTCAGAAACACGTCTGGCCGAAGCAATGGCCAGAAGGAAAACAGTCTTAGCTGTTAGCCATTTAAGATCCACTGAGCCCAGTGGTTCAAACGGCGGTCCTTGGAGAGCCCTCAGGACCACAGCCAAATCCCAAGGCGCCACAGGTGGAACAAAGGGCGGCTGAATGCGGAGAACACCCTGCATAAAGGTGCGCACATCCGGGATTGTAGCAATCCTACGGTGAAACCAGACAGATAGGGCCGAAACCTGTACCTTCAAAGAAGCAAGGCGAAGCCCATGATCTAGTCCCGCTTGCAGGAAGGCGAGAATCCGAGACAGACGAAACTCCCACGGTGCATAACCTCTCGGTCGACACCACTGGAAGAACGTATGCCACACGCGATGGTATATCCTCGCGGAAGACGGTTTCCGAGCTCGTAACATGGTACGCACCACAGAGCTGGAAAACCCCCGGGACCTCAGCATGGCCGTCTCAACAGCCACGCCGTCAAAGACAGCCGAGTCAGGTCCGGGTGAAGGCAAGGTCGTAGCGGCAACCGCAGAGGAATGTCCACGGACAGACCCTGAAGGTCTGAGAACCAGTGCCGTCTGGGCCACGCGGGAGCTATCAACAGGAGCGTCCCTCCTTCCTGTTTGAATTTCCGGATTACCCGTGGAAGAAGGGAGACCGGAGGGAACAGGTATGCGAACCGGAACGTCCACCGGACGGACAGAGCATCCACCAGAGACGCCCCTTCGTCTCTTGTGCGAGACCCATACACCGGCAACTTGTTGTTGTGCCGGGACGCCATGAGGTCGATTTCTGGAAGACCCCACCTGTCCACCAGTAGTTGAAAAACGTCCGGGTGCAGGGACCATTCCCCCGGATGAACGTCCTGGCGACTTAGAAAGTCCGCCTCCCAATTGAGCACTCCCGGGATGAAGACCGCTGATATGGCCGGAAGATTGCGCTCCGCCCAAACCAGGATCCGCGAGACCTCTACGAGAGCCGCCCGACTGCGAGTTCCTCCTTGCCTGTTTATGTAGGCCACGGTGGTAGCGTTGTCCGACTGGACCTGCACCGGGCGACCCTGGAGAAACCGCTGTGCCTGCTGGAGAGCATTGAAGACCGCACGGAGTTCCAAGATATTTATTGGAAGCTCCGCTACTGTCGGCGTCCACCTGCCCTGGAACAAGTGTGGACCCGAAACTGCTCCCCAGCCCCGAAGACTGGCGTCCGTTGTCAACAGGACCCAATTTGGAACCCAGAACGGACGTCCCTTGTTGAGGTGGGTCGTCTGTAACCACCACGTAAGGGACAGGCGAACCTCCTGGGTGAGCACAATCGTCTGGGACTTCAGAGACTGAGTCAGCCCGTTCCACTTGGACAGGATCAGGTGCTGCAGAGGTCTGGAGTGAAACTGGGCGTATTCCACCATGTCGAACACCGACACCATGGAGCCCAGTAACCTCATCGCCGAGTGTAAGGACACCCGGCGGCCGTGCAGACAACTGCGCACCCTTGACTGTAAAGCAGAGATCTTGTCCTCCGTCACGAAGATCCTTTGCTGTCCCGAGTCCAATAAGGCTCCAAGATGCAGAATCCTCCGAGACGGGATTAGAGTGGACTTCTGCCAGTTGATTAGCCAGCCGTGCCGTTGCAGCAGTGCAATGGTCAGGTCCAAGTGGCGTAACAGGAGCTCTGGAGATCCTGCCACCAATAACAGGTCGTCCAAATACGGCAACATGCGGACTCCCTGCAGCCGCAGAGAAGCCGCCATGACCGCCATCACCTTGGTGAAAACACGTGGTGCTGTTGCCAGGCCAAAAGGTAACGCCCGAAACTGGAAGTGGTCGCTGCTGATTGCAAACCTGAGGAACTGTTGATGGCGCCAAAGAATAGGGACATGCAGGTAAGCGTCCTGTATGTCCAATGACACCAAGTAGTCCCCAGGTTCCAGCGCCAGAATGATGGACCGTAGGGTCTCCATCCGAAACTTCGGGACCCGCAAAGACTTGTTGAGTGCTTTGAGGTTGAGTATCGGACGATATGACCCATTGGGTTTCTGTACCAAAAATAGATTTGAATAGAAACCCTGGCCCCTCTGGGAGAATGGAACCGCCACTATAACTCCAGCCTGGAGCATAGTGTGCAATACCTTCCGCAGCTCCGTAGCCTTGTTCCGGTCTGATGGGAGACCCGTGGTGAAGAAGCGAGCCGGGGGTCTGTGCCGGAAGGAGAGGGCGTATCCGTGGGAAACCACCTCCAGAACCCAAGTGTCTGTCGTAGTGGTCGACCAACACTGGGCGAACTGTAGCAGGCGGCCTCCCACCCTGGGATCCCCCAAAGGGAGGCCCGGACCGTCAGGCCGCAGGCTTGTCATCTGGCTTGGGGGCCGGACGTCTGGTACTCCATGCCTGCTTCCGGGGCTTGACCGATTTCTTAGGGCCAGCCTGTCGAGGAAACGACTGTGGTTTGGGCCTGCCCTGGGCCCTAGATGACCGAAAGGACGATGGTCCCGAACCAGAAGGAGCAGCGGCCGACGGGAGACAGGCAGATTTGGCTGCCGCCAGCGTGGCCACAATCTTATCCAGATCCGGACCGAAGAGAACTTCTCCGGTAAACGGCAACGCTTCCAGACCTTTCTTGGAATCTGCGTCCGCCTTCCAGGATCGCAGCCACAAGGTGCGACGAGCAGCTACCGCTGCTGAAGAAATTCTAGACACCAGAGTACTAATGTCTAGAGCCGCCTCGTTGATGTAGGTGGCCGAATCACGGAGATTGCCAATCAACTCCGCCTGATCGGCCGGACAGTCGGATTCAAAAGAAGCCTCTAATGAATCCGCCCAGCGCTCCATCGCTCTGGCAACCCAGCAAATGGCCATAGCCGGCCGTGCTGCCCCCCCTGCAAGGGAATAAGCGGACTTCAGGCAGATTTCTACCTTGCGGTCCGTAGCATCCTTAAGGGAGGACATGGATGGCATCGGCAATGTGGCACTACGGACAAGATGGGTCACGTGAGAATCCACCTGTGGAGGGGATTCCCACTTAGCAAAATAATTATCCGCGAACGGATAAGCCACCGCCAGGCGTCTCTGCGGCTGGTATCTTTTGCCAGGTTGTTTCCACGCCTCCTCTAAATGGTCCACCAACTGACCCGAAAGAGGAAAGACTGTGGCATCGCCCTTCACATCTTTGAAAAAGGCATACTTAGATTTAGCCGCTAGGGGAACTTCGTCCTCAATCACCAAGGCTGTGCGGACCGCCCGAATAAGTCCAGGAATATATACTTTGGACTTAGCATCAGCGTCCTTAGAATGGAGAGGTTCCTGATCGTAAGGATCTAGAATCTCCCCATCATCAGACGTCCCTTCGTCATCCTCATAAGGAGCGGACAGAGACGCCACCGGCCTTTTATGAGACCGCATCACAGACTCCCCTTGCAACACATCCGACAAGTGCTGTACAGAACTTGTCAGGGAGTTAACCCACGCTGGCTCCTGAGAACCCGGGAGCGGGGAAATAGGGAGACTGTGGGGTACCACCAATTGTCGTGGGAACCCCTGCATGGGTGACGACACCACAGACTGCTGGGACAAACCCATCGGAGTAAACGCGGGCTGCGGAGCTAACTGGCCCACTAAAGCTGTTAACGCCTGAGCGAAACAAGCCCAGGGCGGCTCCTGTACCGGTGCTGTAACCGTAATAGGCCGCGCCATGGACAAACACTGCCGGCAAAGGCCCTCCGCGCTACCCTCCCCCTCCGCTAACGGTACTTTGCACGTGGTACACTGTAGCCGGAGGGGAAAATCACTTTCAGACATGATGGCACCACGTATGTGACCTCTCTCACCAATTAAGTATTAAATAGGCGAGAGACCACCCTGCAGCACCGCACCGCAAGGGCTTTAGCAGAAAGAACAGGGACAGTAATAAAGCTGACAGTTTAGAGAAGAAAAGATTACAGGCAGCAGCGCTAGCACAGTCACATACAATGCAGAAAAATAACAATTCCTGCACTAACAGCGCTGATCACTCAACTACACAGACACAGGGCCTGGTAGGACACAGCGCTGCATACACAGACCTGACCACAGCGGAGGAGAGGTATGCGGGGGGACCCAGACCACGATGCTTCCGTCCAGCGCTTCCAGCAGCGTTCACCATGCGTTCTGGAGAAGATGGCCGCCGAGGAGCAGAGAGGAGGCTGGCCTGGGGGAGGAGCGCTGCCACAGGACCAGTCGGCAGCATGCAGAGAGGGCTGTGTGCAGCGGGGGAGGCGCCGGCTGTGAGACAGGGAAGGCGCGCTCCCCTGGCATGCATTTAACCCCTGGGACGCCGCAGCGCTACCGCTCTGCTGCGGTCCGCTGTCCCAGGGGGTAGTGGAAGCGCAGGTTGGTCGCCTGGCTCCACGCTGCAGCCAGTCCCCAGGGAGCCCCCTGCCTGGGGACTTAGGACCATGTGATCAGCGGGGACCCACCGCGGGACCCCGCTGCTTACCTCTGTCCCCCTTGAATCCGGCCATGGTCCGGAGCATCTGGGGTCACCGCTAGCTGTGACCCCAGACGCCCACCAGCATCCCCGGATCAGTACCGGCGTTCTGGTACCGGCGGGGTGTAGGGAAGACAGCATGGACGTCAGGACTGACTGTCCATGCTGTTCATCCAGATGTGCAGCCACAGCTGCATGAAGAATAAGCTTCAGGGGCTCTTCTAGCCCCCACTCCAACAGGTGCACCCGACTCCGGCCGGGCACCAAACTAAACTGAGGTGCCTTGGCCCGGGGGCGGGGTATAGGAGGGGGACCTAGTGCATCCTGGGAGGCTGAAAGCTTAACTCTTTGGTGCCCTGCGACTGACGTCACACCTATACCCCAAGGTATCCTGTGGATACCCTATGGACCCTGAAGTAGAAATATCTTTAAAGATATCTTTCAGTGAAGTCATCCTGCCACATCTTACACACAGGCAATTCTCGGCGATATCGTCAGATTGGCCTGCATGTACGGATGACAAAAGACATCGTTAACGATCCGCGGGAGCACGCATCGTTGGTGGTTCACTGCATACACACTGAACGATATTTCGTTGAACAATATCGTTATCGTCCATATCGTTCATAAAAATCATCTAGTATGCGGCTTTAGTCTACGCTTAGGTGTGGAAGGTGGCGTTTTCTCCTTACAATCCATATAACAATTTTTTTTTTTTATTAGCAAAACAAAATGGAACACTCTATTTTTATATGAGGTAATTAAATGTAACTGTAGAGGTATGCCAGAGACCATGATTCTACAGCAGAGATGATAATTTCTTCATGTAAATGTCATGGGGCGTGGCTTAGCAAGCAAGCCGAGCAGACGTGGATGTGTGCAGCTCCTGCCTTGCCCACGTCTAATATCACCCAGTCTGCACTCCATTGCACTGAAATCACCCCTAACTGGGATCCCTAAGTCCCCTCTGTGTTCTAGTTCCGCTGACCAGGATGAAAAATGACCCTAGAGCGGGTACGAGCCTCCGACTCAATTGAGGCCTACCTGCCTCCCATAAGCCGCGGGCTTGAGTTTGAGCGACGTGCGGCCTGTCGGACACATCGCGACCACCCCACTGCCCCCTGCGATCAAACGGGGGTGCTGCTACCCCTCGTCACAAAGACCCTGCCTCTGCATATCCCCCTATTGCCCACCCCCCCACGAGTCCTGGGAAGCGGCCCTGTGACATACCAGGAATAGCAGGGAGTCGCCATATTGGCACTCAGCCTCTACTCCTTGCCGCAAACACCCAACCTGCTATCTATCCCACCTGCGTGTGGCTCCATACAGCGGTTAATCACCTCTGCATCCCCAGTGACATGCTGCAGGGTGACTATCTCTCACAGGCCCGGAATCATCTCTAAGGACAGACTGTGGAACTTGTAACAGGTGCCCTCAACTGCTGAACTATACTCAGCACACCAAGCTCAGTACCAGCCTTTCCTGTCCCCAACTGGTAACCTAACCCACTAGAGAGCTGTAGATGTATCCCCCTGCCTTTCTGGTCACTGTGCACACACAGAAGGCATTAAAACACAGATCTGTGATTCTCAGATAAATATGTGTGCAATTTGAATCAATGACCCCATGAGAGTGTTGGAGCAGTGCCCTCCTGTGGTTCTTTTCTCTACAAAGGCCTCACAACTCCATCCTGTGTATACTTGCAGACGCCCGCTATATTGGGCCCCCTGTCACTACTCAACTAAGCTCACAAGTCCTCCCAGCCAATTTACTCTCCTCTGACAAGCGACTCCCCACCGACACCATGAACAGGTCAAATGCTAATACTAGAAAACGAGTTGGTGGTGATATATCCTAACATTTTTCTTAGGGGGACAAGTCCTCGGCAGCTGCCGATCCTTCTTTCCCTGGTCATTCCTAGGCAGAAAGAGAGGATTCACCCTCCCCAGCCCTGTCCACCAAAAAGACATTCTGGCACTGCGATCCCTTATCATAGACCTTAAAGAATCTCTAGAATCCAAGCTGGATAAAGCAGTTTCCTCTATCAAATCAGATCTCTCCTCCCTATCTACTAGAACATCTAAATTAGAATCCCGTCAAGACACTCTCCAAAAATTTCAGAACAAGATCCATCAGGACATTCACCACATTGTCCAAGATCTCGCTGATCCACGTACCAAAAATGAGGACCTGGAGAATCGAGAAAGAAGAAACAATCTCCGCATACGAAACATCCCAGAATCGGTGTCCCCGGATAATCTAGAGACTTACCTCCACAAAGTGTTCTCCTTCATTCTCCCTGACCTAAGCTCTCATCAAATACCCCTGGAAAGGGCTCATCGAGCCCTCAGACCCAAGCCCAGAGATGGTGAACCCCCAAGAGACGTAGTCATACGCTTCCTAAGCTACAAAGAGAAAGAGTCTTGGCCCCGACATGTGGAAAACCCCATGTTTTATATGATAACATGAAATTGCAATTCTTCCAAGATCTAGCTCCCATTACAATTTTGAAGTGCACAGAACTTCAAGATCTGACGAGAGCACTGCGGGCACGGGGGATTCATTATCGCTGGGGTTTCCCCTTCAAACTAATAGTCGACTTCAACGGTAAAACATTCATCATCAGAGATTCTAAAGAAGGCAAAGACTTTCTCACCCACTTGGAAGACTCTGGTCCTCCTCCAACCGAATCAGAGGACATATAATGCATTTGAGGTTCCATAATGGCTCTCATCCCTGCCTAAATTTATCTAAGATAACTGGACACTCTTCAGAGAAACCTCTAACTATATGACAGGGATTGACCTCCTCCTTCGCGAGACTCTCATATTGGCCCTGAGTCCATACTCCGACGACTATTTCATATCCTTTTTCTTAGTTATGTCATTTTGAACTCTGATATCTGCAACTGTTTTATCTGCTCTACTGTTTTATCGTATTCTCTTATGGATACATTTTTATATTATTTTATGCAGCTGATTTTATGGGGGTTGCCGGAATGACCTGCCCACCAGAATATTGTGCATAGGTTTCCCGCGAGTAATACTAGTATACTCTTATGTGTTCCTAGGAATCACCTGCTAACCTATTTAAACTGTTTAGGCATGTTCTATGTTTAGTTATATTCTACCTCATACCTTGTATTTGAAAGATCAATTTTATCTGGGTCTTTCTACTGTATCCTTTTTCTTCTTACCCCCTCCCCTTTTTCTCCCCCCCCTTTTTCTTTTTTGTTTTCCCCAACAAATCACAGTGTCTCCTTTGCAATGTTTATTAGGTCTTCATTTAATTTTCTTTAATTTCGCAACCACAAATGGAAGGCCACAGCTCTCTAGCACTCTCACTTTCTTCTCCTGTACGTACTCTGTACCCTCCTTTACATGCAATAATTTGTTTTCTAATCTATTTTAACTAGTCTCCCCAAGGTAGTTTGGACTACCCTCCTTACTACCTTTCTAGACTCTTTTGTCCTGATCTACGTGTGTGTTTTCCCCTACTGGTCAAGGGGAACGCCTATAAGGGTTCTTCTCCCTCTATCCTTAACACTCTTTACTCCTTCCCATTTCTTCTTTCCCCCTCTTTATCTTTTTTTTTTTTAATTATATATTATTTTATTTATTTATTTTTTCTGTACTTCAGCGAGTCGGGTTCTTTCTACAATTTTATCTACATTGACTACTGCACCCCACTCAAATGTCGCTGACCTTTGCTTCCCTTAATGCCAAGGGTTTAAATACCACTTAGAAGCGCGCATCGTTTTTTCGAACCATTTGAGACCTCAAGGCTGGGATTGTCCTTATTCAGGAAACCCACTTTAAAGCGCAAATGCATCCCTCATTACATACTAAGAGTTTCCCCACCGCATATTACTCTTCTAACCAATCCAAACATAACGGAGTGGCGATACTGATCAATAGTAAAATTCCTTTCTCCTTATACACGGTACACACAGACTCAGAAGGGAGACATATTATCCTGACAGGCAAATTGGGTAATTTGGAGTGCACAATTGCTAATATATACAGTATGCACCTAACTCGAGTCAGTCATCATTATTCAACTCTGTTTTTTCTAAAATAAACAAATATAGGATAGGCAGCCTCATCATAGGAGGAGACTTCAATGCAATCCTTAACCATGACCTTGATAAAGGTCCTGCCCCTACTAGTGTACGACCCTGTCCAATAACTCGCTCCCTAAACAAACACCTCCGCGAATCAGGTTTATTCGATACATGGCGGGCTCTCAACCCCTCGTCTAGGGATTTCACTTTCTTTTCGATTCCCCTATTCCTATTCAAGCATAGATCTTATTCTATGTTGCTCTCCAGCTTCCAAACACCTTGTCGACGCCTCTATTGTGTCTAACCCTTGGTCAGACCACTCCATCGTCACCGCGTCTTTTGATTTTTTGATGTCCCATCCTCACGTCCAGCGTGGCGGTTAAATGAAACTCTACTTAACATCCCAAAATTCCAGGAAAAGGTAAAATCTGCCCTCGAGGACTACTTCTCTTTAAACAATAACCCTACTTGTACCCCTTTGGGGTGGGAGGTGCATAAAGCGGTCATCAGAGGGCACATCATTAGTTACACTTCCTTTAGAAACAAAGAACGGAGGTCCCAAATAACGTCCCCAACTGCGGAGACTCATCACCTTGAAACCGCTCATAAATGCGCACCCTCCCATTCTTTATATGCCCAATTGACATCTGCCAGGACGGCCCTCAACGCCCTTAACGTTGAAAAGACTGAGCAAGCCCTACGCTGACTTAACCAAAAATTCTATGAAAAAGCAATAAAGCTGACTCCCTTCTAGCCAATAGGTTAAAAGCTCAGAAAGCCAGAACAGCCATTCCAGCATTAAAAGACGATCGTGGTACTAACCATCATAATCCAATTACCATCAATTCTCTATTTAAAAATTACTATGAACACCTCTACTATCTCCCCCCACCCACTGACAGTAGCACGGACCCCTCAATTGCGAACTATTTGGCTTCCTGTAATATTCCCCAAATTGACTCCGCCACTTCTACTGCTCTAAATGACCCTATCTCTGCAGAAGAAATAGTTTCAGCTCTCAAAACACAAAATCTTCAAAGGTACCCGGCCCCGATGGATTACCAATGTCCTACTATAAAACTTTCCAAACCTCTCTGATACCACATTTAACTGTGGCTTTTAATTGTATTCTAGAAGGTTCTTCATTTCACACAACCAAAGCTACCTTAACCGTTATCCCGAAACCTGACAAGGATCCCCTTCTAGTTTCTAATTACCGTCCCATTTCGCTACTCAATACTGATTTAAAACTCTTTGCTAAGGTAATCGCAAATAGACTGAACCCCCTCCTCCCCTCATTAATCCACCCCGACCAGGTGGGCTTTGTCCTGTCCAGGCAAGCGTTGGATAACACTAGACGCACAATTGATCTAGTTCATTATATTAATGCCCACAAGCTGCCTTCTCTGGTGCTTGCTCTGGACATGGAGAAGGCCTTTGACAGGGTTTCCCGTTTTTATTTTTTCCAAACACTGCGCCAATTCGGGTTTCAGGGAAAATTCTTACAAGCTATTCAAGCCCTTTACTCTAATCCGTCGGCTACTGTTTCAGCAGGAGGTATGCTTTCCGGCTCATTTTCAATAACCAACGGGACCAGACAGGGGTGTCCTCTGTCACCGCTCATATTCGCCACTTGCTGCTTGTGTACGGGCCAACCCAGACAGCAGTGGAGTCAAGGTTAAAAACTCTCAATACACCCTTTCCTTATTCGTAGACGACATACTTTTCACACTGACAAAACCACTCACATCTCTTCTCTCTCTGGTTACAAAGTTAACCACACTAAATCCAAAGCTTTTCCTCTTCACCTACCTGGCAGTATGAAGTCGCTGTTGCAATCAAATTTTAACTTTATTTGGAAAAAAAGATTCCCTTAAATATCTAGGGGTTCTCATCACTAAATCCTACGAATCCCTATATAAAACTAACTACCCTCCCCTCATCAGATCAATCAAAAGAGGCCTGCAACAATGGCAAACATATTTTCTCTTATGGGTGGGTCGCATCAACGCCGTAAAAATGAACATTCTCCCCAAATTATTATGCCTCTTCCAAACTCTCCCTGTTCCTATCCCTTCCCACACCCTCAATTCCCTTCAAACCACTCTCTGTAAATTTATTTGGAATTATCAAAAACCCCAGAATCGTCGAGACATACTCTTCAAACATTCTTGGGACGGAGGTTTGGGTTGCCCTCTCTACACCGCTATTATAACGCGACCCAGTTGAGTCAGATGACTGCATGGCAGCATTCACCTCGCCATGTCAAGAGATGGGTCGATTGGTGGATGTACATTTGGTTTCTTATCTACCCTGTGTCGAAGCTGGACTATTGGCTGAGACAAGATCAGTTTAAAATTGAATCGCAGCGACGCCATCTTGCGACTGGCCAGAAGATGCCATCTTGAAAATGAGATCGCAAGACGCCATTTTGCGAATGGCCGCCCAAGCGCCATTTTAGATAAACTCACATTTAAGTACATATGGCGATATTACTATTAGCACCATGCGATTGCATCTTTCACCATTTCCCATATACACATTAATACGCACAATTGTGCTGTTAACTAGTCGCATATTAGCGAATGCATAAGATCCTATATGAAAATGCTGTTTATTAGCTTTATGCGCACGCATCTGCTCCAAGTTAACTAGCGTCGTTATATCAAACCCCGCATACTCACACATTACATATCCGCATACAAGGTTCCATAAGCTTTAAAGTATAAGATTTAAGTTTGTTCATTTAGTATAAATGCTATGAAATAAAGATTATTTGGTAACTAAGGTTTTATACATGATAAGTAAGCCATGTTTGGTTTTGTACTGATGCGTACTCATTCCACAGTATTCCGGTATCGTCAGTGTGGAGATCGCATCATGCATTCTCAGCTTATGGACCGCAGAGACTTCAAGCAACAAAATGTATACGATATGAACAACTGTTAGGATTTTGCATGAGGCGGGAAACCAGAGAATCAGCCTGTTAAACGCTCTGTAACAGATGCATCCCCCTTGGGAACCAATGGCATCAGCAACAAACTTCTCTATTGTTTTGTCTATTCCTGGGGGGTATAAATATGTGTGCTCCAACACTGGGTCGTAGGCTTCGTGCTGAATGCTAATTGACAAGGGGTTTCTTGCTGATACCTAACATCTGGTCCGGAAGCACTGCGTATGTATACTGTACTTGGGTCTGTATAATTCCTTTGCGCCTAATTGCGTATGGATCAATAGCGTGTAACTGACTGTACTTTTACTTAAATAATACTTTGTGCGTTGGAACCACAGATTCCAGGTCTGAAGTCTTTATTTACTGTATGACTGCGTATGCAAATTAGCGTCATCATTAGAAGGTATAGGCAGGATATTAGAAGGTATAGGCAGGATATTAGAAGGTATAGGAAGCAGTGTATAGAGGTTCTAATCCAGTATCGTTACCCGGTTGTCCCGTAAACATAGACCTAGATCTGCTCTTCTATTTCCCACTATAGCACTGACACTCCGTAATTGGGACTCACTCAATAAAAAACTAAATCTTTCTACATGCCCCTCCCCTCTAACCCCCATTTGGAACAATCCTGCATTCGCCCCAGGTCTATCTCAAACAATGGCAGGTCCCTGGATATTAGCAGGCGACACAAGGTTCCACTATATAATTGAAGTTTTCTCTCCAAGGTCCTTTTCGGACATTCAAGCCAAGCATAGAATACCCAATAAACTCCATTATCAATACCTACAAATCCGACATCTCACCACCGCAATCCTCCCCGCCCACTCCCCCCCTACCCCCACTCCTATAGAGAAACTATGTACTTACAACCACAATGACAAGGGTACTATCTCGCACCTTTTTCACTCTATATTGGCATTGGAGTCTCCTCAACTTGAAACACACAAGAGGGCTTGGGAAATGGATCTTGGCCTCTCCCTTGGGGAAGAAACATGGGACGCTATAAGTCTAGCCATCTCTAAATGCTCTATTAGCGTGGCCATCCGCGAGAACTCTTATAAGGTGTATTACAGATGTTATTTAGTGACAGAACGTTTACATTAGATCTATCCCAACTCCTCTAATTCCTGCTGGAGAGGTTGCAGCCAAGTGGGAAAATTTTTTCACATCTGGTGGACGTGTCCTTTAATTGTCCCATTTTGGAACAAGGTCCGTACGCTCCTATCTCAAGTTACTAACAACCTGACTTCTCCCACTCCAGCTAATTTTCTACTTTGTGCTCCGATTGACTCCATCCCCAGCACCTCCAATAAACTAGTTCTTCATATCTCTTGCGCTGCCATGTATCAAATTGCCTGTAACTGGAAAGCACCGTGTTATCCCAGTCGCCAGGAACTTTTGAACAGAATTTGGTTCATAGCAAAAATGGAATATATTACCAGTCTACGGAACAATAATGTCCAGAAGTTCCATACCGTATGGAATTCCTGGTATGCCTTTCATAAATCACCTCTCCCAGGTCTAGGTTAGCTTCAACCTGATTCTCCCTTTCACAACCATACATCAATATATGTTTATATTTCCTTTTCCCTTGTCCTTTTTTTTATTTATTTATTTTATTTAAAAAAAAATAAAAAAAATTCTCCCTTTCCCCCACCCCGACTCGCTCCCCCCCTAACTTTCCCTTTTCTCCCCTATCTCTCTGTCCCCCTTCTCTGTTGTTTTATTCTCTCCCCCACCTCTTCTTCACAAACTTCCATAGCCTCTTTTTTTTGCAGGCCTTTTTTCCTGATTTTCTGTGTCCGTCAGACGAATGGTCATGGCCTATTGACTAACCATCTATTTCCTGACAATTGTTGCCGATTGTTTATTTTTGAAATGTTCCATGCTAGTATTATATACTGTGACAATTTTATAATTCATTGTATTGTTAATCCTATTCAATAAACTAATACAAAAAAACAAATGTCAATGTCATGACCAATAGGCTACAGGATGGGGAACAGTTTATGGTGCCTACGGGCTCCAGTGAGGATATAACCAGCCTATCGCTTTTCCTGACATGGTTATGGGGAAAAGATGGACTGCATAAAATTCCATCAACTGACAAGTCTGACTCCTTCTTTAGGCTTAAAGACAATATTATAAAAGCAGCCTACTGCTTTGTGCACTTCAGCCCAAGGTGAAAAGGGGTGCTTTGGGAACGGCTGATGACACAGCTTCTTATTGGTCTGCAGGGTTACGTGCCATATGTAGGCCATAATCAGCAGGTTAACACTAATAGTGTGCAGTTCCCGGTGCTCACAACCAGCCCACAGTGCACCAACCCACTGGGAAATGCTCTCTCCTGCCAATGTATCAGCCTTTGGTAGTTAAAAAAAGAAAATTTGGGATAGGTTAAATATAATGTCCCTTATATCTACCAATAGCTGATACATTGGTGGGGGAGAGCATTTCCCAGTGGGTTGGTGCACTGTGGATTGGTTGTGAGCCCCAGGAGCTGCACAAATTGCATTTTTTTCTTTGGAAACTCTCATGAATTAAAAAAAAATTCTAGGATAGTTTAAATGTAATGGCCCTATTACTTCATGAGAGTTTCCAAAGGAACAACAGCAATTTTTATTTCACATTAATTTTAAATAATATACTGTATGTGAAAATGGTTAAGTATTTTAAGAACTTCTCATTAAAAAAAAACAAAAAAAAAACAAAGCAAGTGAAAACATTTTGATATCAGTTCAGTGAAGTTTTTGTACGACTGCATTGAGACGTGTGAAGTCATCATCCATTTTAAGATTTTGATGAGGTCCGGTGAGACTGTTTTAAATACGACATAGCCAAAACTGTTGTAGAGCTTTCCTATTGGAGACAATGAAGAAATGATAACTGGTCTTAGAAACCCATTTGACTGACCAGAGATATTATAATTCACAGGTGCTCTATTCGCCATGCTAATAAATTCATTGCGGCCTCCTCAAAGATCAAATTTTAGTGGCCGCATCGGCCATTAGAACTTTGTAAGTCTAGGGCCCGATTCAGCTCGGATCGCTATTGCGTTCTAAGCTGCAATTAAGCACGCAGTCTCACTGTGATGGAATGCTTATCTCTGCGATCGCTATGCCGTCGCAGCACAACTTAAGGATGCCCACCTTATCTTACACACATCGGTAATACTTTGCAAATCTGCTAAAACATCGGTAACATCGAGTTCCATCGGTGCCTCACGCACACTTGCACAAGGTCTGACCTTACTCAGAAATTGCTAACCTTCCAGTACGCAGTGAGTGAGAGGGCATAGGGCATCACAGTGGCTTATTAATGCACGCCCCTGTAACGGCGTTCAAAACGCCCTGGCATGTCTGCGTTTCGCTGACCACTACCCCCAAATGGTACTTCCTGTCAATCACTCTGCAATGGGTCTGCGTAGTGACTGCTATCCCAGTCCCGATCGCAGCGGAGTCTTTGAGCACGCGCACTGCAATGCGTACGCATGTGCAGTACGCAACAATCGGCCGTCTGCGTGCTTAATCTGCACTTGCAATCCTGGCTGAATCAGGCCCCTAGTTAGTACAATTCAAATGTGTCAGACAGCAGAGAGAGAATAGTAGACAATGCAATGACAGGTTTACCAATACAATGTCAGTACCAAAACATTGCTATTTATGTACAAGAGGGCTGGCAGAACTATTTCATTCAATAAGCTGATTAATGATTTCAAAAGAAGGTATTTTTAGGACAAAATGGAAAGAAATAGCTTAAGGTTTGCACAATATAATATGATATACGTGTAACATTAAGTAATATGTTACCATTTTTTACAAAGCTAAATAAGGACCAAGTCTTATAAACATGCCGAGTAGGAGCTGTGCTGCTCTAAAGCTGGGCACACACCTTATGATGCTGCGACTGAGGAACCCAATATGACACCCTGGGATAAAGAACCTTATAGGCCAAGGGTGGGAACTTTTTTTCGTCCGAGGGCCATTTTAATATATACATTATTTGCGGGCCCGATGCAGGCCACGCCAAAATCTTTGGTGATTATAGCAATGCCCGGAGCATCCTGAGGATGCTCCGGGGAGCTGTAAGGGCAGCGGTGTGACCGTCTGCAGCACCCTAAGGACACTCCAGGCGGCACTGCTGCATAGATTCTGGCTGCAGGGTGCCAATCTAGGGTGCTTCCCACCTTGCCAAAATATGCATCAGGCAATTTTTCTTTGCCATAGACCCCACAGGAAATGGTCCCAACTATCCCAAGTTGGGAAATTTCTGCAATAAATCCGGTGTCAAACTGTATTTTCCGTCACCCTTTCAGCTACAATCCGATCATCTAACTGAAACGGTTAACCAAATTCTGGAGAGGATTCTTACATTTTGTTTCACCAAATAAATTTGACAAAGTTGCTGTCATGGGGAGCCTGCTATAATAATGACATTTATAACCCAACCAGCTAAAATTCCAGGCCCATTTCCTCCCTCTTCTGGTCTATCTGTAGTCGACTACACCATAATCAACCTTCTAACTTCTGGGCCCACAAAGCCATTGACAGCTCTACTTCCAGATAAAAGCAAGCGTTAGATACACACCGTAGACCTGTCAATCGACTAAAACCGAGATGGCTTTCTACCAGGAGTATTAATTTGAAATGACCTATGAAATTTGCCCCATATTTCATTGGCCATCATTAGGTTCTTTCAAATTATCATCTTCATTACTAATCTCCAATGTTTTCTGTATCTTTGTTAATATCTGTTATTGTCAATTGTTTTTCTTTTTGTAACGAGCATTCCAAAATCTTACTAGTAGCCAATCCATGAGAATTTGACATCAGTTTCATTCTTGAGTCTAATTTGTAGAGACGAATCATTTTATTTTTGGACTTTGGGGAGCTACTATAACAAAAAGGGCCTTGCAATCACATGGCCTGTTGCACAGTGTATCTGTTTTTCCTCATTTGTGAACATACACAGTAAAAACAACTCTTTTTAGGTGCTTGTGTCTAAGCAGGCATTAATATTATTAATAATAGTATTTTCTGGTACGTCATCGATAAGTTGTATAGGTTTTTGTTTTTACTTCTGAAATTAATATTCTTTCTTGACTACTCGCGTTTCTAGTCACCACGAGCCAGGATTGTTCTACATTTCTGTACCATTTTTGCGTGCCCTGACCACAGCCTGTATTAAGACTATGATTCCTGACTTGCACTACCTTAGAGACAGCTACTGTCCGGTGATGCTAGTTCTTCTGGGGAGAACTCTGGGCCTGATTCAGAGCCGGACGCTCTGACCAGAGCGCTCTCTCTGAATCAGGGCCCTCCTACATGAAAATGGAGCGGCCTCTTGGACGCTCGCATAGCTGTGGGTGACCACCCACAGCTATAACGAGCATCCATGATGATGGTCGCGATGGTCAAGACCATCGCGTCCATCGGGCTTGCGACGGAGACCCTGCGGTAGGGTCTCGCTGCCGCAAGCCCTGGAGTGAGTTTGGCTCTATGAGAGCCAAAATCACTCCCACTGACATCACTAGTGATGTCAGTGGGGCCGGCTTCAGACGGTAGGCGTTCCCATGGGAACGCCTCCATCTGGCAGCCACGCCCCCGGCACGCCCATCAAAGGGGCCGTGCTGTCAATCAACATCGACAGCACGCCCCCTTTGGTGCGAGACCCGGAGCGACTGCTATCCCGTCGCTAGCCGGGTCTCGCGCATGTGCACGCCGGAGCTCCCTCCGTCGTGCGCATGCGCAGTAGGGCACCATCGACCCGCTTGCGAGCGTCCTGCGCTCGCGAGCGGGTCTGAATGACCCCCTCTGTGTCTTGGCCCTCACCAATGCCAATTTCTGTCAGACACTGGGTTCACATCCCACTCTACTTGTTTTATATGTGCCATGAAAACATAATGCAAATTATGCAAATAATTATCTTTATATAGAGGATTAACTTTTGGTTAAAATAATTTACAAAGCAGTCACTTCAGTCACAGCCCTACCCATAGATTTTTTTAAGCAGAAAACAAGTTTGTGACGAAATAGAATAACCACCTTCTGACGGATCGAATTCAGCTTTGTTTGGCCTCATCAGGTTGTTCTGGTCAGTATGTGATGCGCCAAGAGTCTTTTCTAGGGCTCCGAGGGTACGAGTGAGGCTTCTATAGCCCCTTAGACTGACCAGAAAAACCTGCCCTGCTCTGACCAGGCCAAACCTTTGCTGCCAGTGCACCTTCAAAGTAACAGCAGTCATTGCAGTGTCCGTCCTTGTGAAACACTAATTTATTTATGCTCTTGAGATTACTTTTTTTTGTGCCTGTTAATGTTTATTTATTAAAAATAATGACTAGTTTGTTGTAATACATAAATATACATACATACATGTGAATTAATTGTATTGGTCTTTTTTATGTCTGTATTGATATGAAGATCGGCAGTATTTAAGTTAACTTATAAATATACAGTACATACAATAGTTTGTTGGTTTGCGCACAATTCAAAAGGTCACTATTCTATGTTCAATTCCCGGCTGTGATTCTCTCTAATGGAGAGCAGCACTGTCCAAATGACCTCCCCAGAAGGCATATATCTGTATATAAAAGAAGATGAGGGGGCACAATCGTGAAGCATGTAATAAATATCTTTACTTCAGAATCAATCGCACGTACTGTATATCAAAGTTAAAATGAAAAGACATATAACAAGTCTTTAAGACCAGGTCACCGCTAGTCCTGCGTCATCTACGGACCACTCTGCAAGCTGCAGATATCCTGCATCCTACTTAGTTTCTGCCACTGGCATCAACAAGTGACAACACAGTGGGGTAAATTTACTAAGATGGGAGTTCTATTATGAAGTGATTTTGCCCATAGCAACCAATCAGATTCCAGGTTATATTCTAGAAGGTGCTAGATAAATGAGAAGTAGATTCTGATTGGTTGCTATGGCCAACATCACTTCTTAATAGAACTCCCGTCTTAGTAAATTTACCCCAGTGTCCTAAGTCATTAGGCCACCCCCTACGCGTTTCGTCACTCACTTGGACATCAGACTGTTCAAACCCGTAGGGTGTGGCCTAATGATGTGTCGCCACTTTTCCACGGGAAGAAACTAAGTGACTAGTGGTGACCTGGTTTTAAAGACTTGTTATATGTCTTTTTATTTTAACTTTGATGTACGTGCGATTGATTCAGAAGTAAAGATTTTCATCATTACATGTTTCATAATTGTGTGTCCTCCTCTTGTTCCTTGATCTTCTTCTAAATATACCTGAACTTTATTTGTTTTAATATTGAGGTGGGCACATATATATATATATATATATATATATATATATAGAATTGCAAAGAAAGGACAGCGGCACTCAAGGTCTTAGAAAAATCCAATCAAGTGTATTCAGTAAAAATCACTGCATAAATCCAACGTTTCGGAGCCCGTAGCCCCTTTGTCAAGGTCACACTCACCTTGACAAAGGGGCTACGGGCTCCGAAACGTTGGATTTATGCAGTGATTTTTACTGAATACACTTGATTGGATTTTTCTAAGACCTTGAGTGCCGCTGTCCTTTCTTTGCAATTCTGACAATTTGTTCGCAGAGGGCACCGGGGCCAAGTGACATTATACACTGGAGTGCCGGACCGTTTTTGTTGTATATTTATATATATATATATATATACACATATATACACATATATACCACACACACAATAAAGAACCCGGTTTATTGTTTTCAACAATGAAAACAATACATTTGAATAAAATTTTAACAGTCCATAGCTTTATATGAGTCAAAGCAGTCCAGGAAAGTTATCCTTTAAACTTTTTCTTCATAAGATGTGGAGGAACTGTTACGATGGGAGGGAATGTCCTGAAATAAACCCCCACACAAAAATGTCACCCAAGAAGGAAGGCCAATAGACCTAATTAGAAATTGATACAAGAATGTATCTTTTGTTTTTATTAGAAATGATTTAGAAACAATTTCTGACATCAGAATACCATGGTGTCAGATGACCAGCGTCTTAGTGAGGTAGATGTAAACCACCAATCACCCCAAAGGGTGTGAGCTCATAGGTGGAAACCAAAAAAAGATTTTGCACCTTTAAGAAAAACAGATTTTTAGCTTTTCACCGCTGAATTATCCTTTTTGGACCTGGTGTCTTTAAGCTGTATGCAAGCAATGGGTGTTGCCCCAAAAGAGACTTCCAATTAAAGCCTTGCTGTTAAGCACAAACGTAATCCACAGACAGTCACTGCACTCTACCTCCATTAGAGAGCAATGACTGTCTGTGGATTACGTTTGTGCTTAACAGCAAGGCTTTAATTGGAAGTCTCTTTTGGGGCAACACCCATTGCTTGCATACAGCCAGTGGCTTAACTTCATCCCAGGTGCGCGGAGGCAAGATAAATGTTGGTGCCCCCCACCCACCCCCCCAAATTAAAATATACCGCCCTCCCTGCACCTATGCCAGCCCCAGCTGCCGCCACCCCCTATGCAGTTCCTTTTATACAATGCCCCCAGTAGTGGTCCCCCTATGCAGTGCCCGCCTATGTAGTGCCCCCCAGTAATGGTCCCCCTATGCAGTGCCTCCAGTAGTGGTCCCCAGTACTGATGCTGCTGTAGTGCCCCCATATGATGCACCCAGTAGTAAGGCCCCTGTAATGCCCCATGTAGTGCCCCCATATGATGCCCCCAGTAGTAAGGTCCCTGTAGTGCCCCCTGTAATAAGCCCCCTGTAGTGCCTCCAGTAGTAAGCCCCTGTAAATAAGTCCCCAGTAGTAAGCCCCCTGTAGTGCCCCCAGTAGTAAGCCCCCTGTAGTGCCCACAGCAGTAAGCCCCCTATAATGTCCCCAGTAATAAGCCCCCTATAATGCCCCAGTAGTAAGCCCCCTGTAATGCCCGCTGTAGTAAGCCCCCTGTAATGCCCCCAGTAGTGCCCCCCCCCGCGTGCTACTTACCTTAAACCCTGCTCCAGTGCCTGCTGCCGTCCGTCCCCGGCGCCCGCTCCTCGGAACTATGGGAATGACGACATGACGTCACTCCCATAGTGCACTGCAGGACCCAGAAGCCGGAGCTCAGGAGTGAGCTCCGTCCCCCGACTACCGTCGGGGGGGGGGAGAAAGAGCCGGGCGTCCGCTGGTATCACACTTAGCGGCCGCCCAGCAAATGGAAGGGTGCAGGGGGTGCAGCCACACCCCCTGCACCCTCCGTAGTTATGCCACTGGAGGTGGAGCGCCAGTCAGCGGCGCTCCTCCATGCAGCTCCGGGTGACTATGGAGCCAGGTGCCCCCTTCAGGGCTGGCGCCCGGCGTCAAATGATTCCATTGTCTCTGGGAGTTCCGCCGCTGCATACAGCTTAAAGACACCAGGTCCTAAAAGGATAATTCAGCGGTGAAAAGCTAAAAGTCTGTTTTTCTTAAATGTGCAAAATCTTGTTTTGGTTTCCACCTATGAGCTCACACCCTTTGGGGTGATTGGTGGTGTACATCTACCTCACTAAGACGCTGGTCATCTGACACCATGGTATTCTGATGTCAGGAATTGTTTCTAAATCATTTTTTAATAAAAACAAAAGATACATTCTTGCATCAGTTTCTAATTAGGCCTTTCGGCCTTCTTTCTTGGGTGACATTTTGGTGTGAGGGTTTATTTCAGGACATTCTCTCCCATCGTAACAGTTCCTCCACATCTTATGAAGAAAAAGTTTAATGAATAATTTTCCTGGTACTGCTTTGACCCTTCCTATATTGGAACAAGCATCATTTCATATAAAGCTATGGACTGTTAAAATTATATTCTAATTTATTGTTTTCATTGTTGATTAGCGACCTCAGGGTCTTTATTGTATTTGGGTATTATTTGATAGGGTCCTGCTGACAGGGGTCCTCCTTTGAGGTGCTGCTTGAATTGACCTTAGCGCGAAATAAGGGTCATTTGTGATTTATATATATATGGAGTAGGACCTTGTGTGGCATGTAAAAATGTAAAAATATTGCAGCAATATAGAATGCTCAGATGAAACGCACCGTGTCTCATAATACCTGAAGCGGCGTCTCACAAAATGTTTTCAATGTTACGTGCCCTTTATGACAAAGGAACAAAGAAAACTAGCTTATTGTGATGGATTATTTGGCTCATAGATGCTCTATGCTCACTGTCTCTCCCCTCCGTGTCACCCCTGTCTGTTTCCCACTCCCCTTTAGATTGTAAGCTCTAACGAGCAGGGCCCTCTTCCCTTTCGTGCTTTTTTCTCCCCTCACATAACATCATCTCTTCACTGCCAACAATGGCATCAAAATATTTGGGTTCAGACGGCCTGCTACTTATTTGGGTACTATGACTGTTGATACAGCAATGCTTATAAACCTTGTCCATGTCCTGCAATGTTCTGTAAGTCACTTTTTTTTTTTACTGTGTTCATACTGTTTCAGTACATTGTTAGACGCTGCTGACCCCTTGTAGCGCCATATTAATAATACATTATAAAATTAATACTAATAGTGCAGTCACTTTACAATGCCCCATTTCTAAAGCTAAAATTCTGCAACGCTTAGTGTGTAGACCTCGTGTTGACCAGGATTCACTAAGCAGCAATAAAAAGAATACAAATAAATGCAAAATACAGAGAAAAAAAAAAAAAAGAATTAGAAAGGATCACAAGTGGTGTAACTATGGGCCTGGTACAGAGATATACACAATGCCTTCATATATGCCAATGCCTTCCAAAGCACAGCGGCCGCTGCTGCCTTCTCATATCAGTCACGCAAACATCGGTAACAACGACGCATAGCGGGCAGTCACGCGGCATGTAAGGCAAGTCTGACCAGCCGCAAACACTGCAGCTGTCCTGACAAGCAGAGAGGTCTTATGCTGCGCCGGAGATGGCAATGGCTAATTTACGCACGCCCATGAAACAGCTGTTAAACGTTCAGACACGCCTGTGTTTGCCCTTCTGCTCCACGGGAGGTTTCTATCCTCCCTGAGCTCGCCTTTGGACACCTGCGTTACGGTTTGACAGGTGTACCGCCCCAGTCCAACTCCCCACCTGCCCCCTTACCTCCCCCACATGCTGACTGCCTGTCACTCACTTTGTGAATGGATCCTCTGTACGGGCGCAATCGCATAGCAATCGCTGGGCATGTGCAGTGCGGATTACATGCTTGCGCAATGGCTAACAATTGCTCGATCTGCGTAAAGATTGGGTACTGTGTATATCTCTGAATCTGTTCCCAAATCAGTTCTCTCTGGGGAAAAGTCATCTTGTGCAGTTTAAAAAAATAACAGTGTAGTATAGACATCTCCTCCATAAAGATACAGTACCAAATATCATATAAATACATCTATGATAAAGATAGACCTTACATAGTGCAGAAAAATAAAATGTAAAATGTAAGTCAATTATATATAATTATATATTATATAGTATATATATATATATTTTAAGTAGATATACATACAGACACATTGTATATCAGTATGTTTTGCAGTTTGTATTAAACATTATCAATTAAGATCATCATTAATTTAATAATTCTGTCAACAGCTAAACCACTATTGACAAAAGGAAAATGATATCAAAGGACCAACTTTATATAAAGTAATGAACACGTTGTTAGCCTAAGTTACAGAATACTCAAGTGCTTTGAAAGCCATCTCACAGGTAACTCACTGCTTGATGGTTTATAAAACACTTCTCCATTCAAAAAACGTTTCTCCAAAGAAGCAGAGATGAAAACTGAAAGCCATTATCAAGCAGATTCCCCAGGAATTTTTTTGTTTAAATTGAATGTTCTGATGGCATCTAGCGCATTACTTATCTGGTTTTCAGTATGCGTTTCCTCCCTTTTAATCATAAAACGTCTCGGCAGATTAGACGCAATCTCCCCCCCCCCCCCATTATCTAGTTTACTAAACAAATAAATTCCCCGGGGTGATCGTGGAAAAATGTTAGTCTATTTGATGATCTCTATGTATGACAAAGGCTTTGTATAAAATAAAATTGTAATGCCCAGGCAGGTCGGGGTTTAGAATCCCTTTAGTGCTGACAAATGATAGGAGATATTGCAGATATCGGCAATCTCTCTCCGCTGCACCGACTGTTGCTAAATAGAAAGAATGTGGTATTTTTTAATTACAGGAAAATTAAAGGAAAATGTGGGGAATAATAATGGATGAAAAATAATAAATTGTTTTGTTGTGTACCATTAAATTTAAACTAATCGTAATAGATCAGAAGCAAATCCTAAAAAAATTTTGTAATTAAAATTGCACTTTAATATTTCTTAATGCAGGAAAATCTGAATTCGATTTAAGCATTGGTTTAGTTTATTATAGTTCTGGCAATTATTTGTAACAATTAGTTGGAAAAATTCATTGTAATTAACCGGAAGCCACAAGGAACGGGCGTCAGAAGTGACTGGGCAGCTTCATTGGTTATGTTACATACAGACAGGAGCTACCTGATGATCCAGGAGCCTGAGAGCAAATCAGAAAGGATTTTACTACGGGGGTTACTGTCCTTTAGCCTAATTTACATTACTGTAATTAACGCGGAGAAGAAAAAAAGATCTTAAAAATTAAAAGTAAAAAAAAAAACTCATGAAATGAGACGTAGGCTATATATATATATATATATATATATATATATATATATATATATATATATATATGTATATATATAACACTCTCGTTAATTCTGGAAATTATTATATTAGGGGAAAAATATTCATAGCTTTGGTTATATTTATATTTTCTAATGCTCCTATACATTATTTGCTTTCTATAGAGAACTTTCAGTAAAAACTAAAACTTGCAGTATTCAATATGTAACTTAACATGACACCACTATAATAACAGATGTGATACCTTGATTATATATATATATATATATATATACACATACAAATGCAGTAAATAACTGCAAAAGTTTAGCCATTATTTAATTCTAACTTTCCTTTAAGCAACAGTCAGAGCACCAGAGACATTTTATCCAGGGGGAGATGTATCAAGCAGTGTAAGGAGTGGTGAAGTGGATTAGTGGAGAAGTTGCCCAAACAAATAGCCAGGGGCATGAGAGGGGGGGGAGCGGGTACTAATTTCTCGGGCCCGGGCTTGTGGGAGCTGCCCCCTCCTCCCTCCTACCTATCAGCAGCCCAGCAGCTGGGCTGCATTGGGAGACAGCTCACTGATGCACCCCCTCCACTGAATTTGCAACGGGCTGACGGGCTCACAGCGCCCCCTTCCCGACACTGCGGAAATGTTTTTCCCCTAAGGGGTGTGGCCACATCTCCCTCAATTAGGCCATGCCCTCTTACCCTGGGCCAGCTCTCTACGACCCTGCCCATTGCAGCCAATCAGCTTCTACCTATGATTTTATAGAGTACTTGATAAATGCTACTTTGAAGCTGGTTGGTTGCTATGGACAACTTCTCCACTGGTTCACCTCTCTACCCTTCTCAACTTCTCCCCTAAATTTGCTCTATATTTGTTGTATCTTAATACCGTCAGCACACGAGGGGCTAACAAGGTGAATGTATGGCACAGAGAAAGAATATCGCATTGCTAGGGGTAATTTATAGAAAAATAAGATCCCAGACGAGCTGAGACTTCTTGTTAAGTTACCTGTTGCTCTTAGAGCTGAAAGTGCATATGGGGTAATTGGGAAATGTGATCTCTTGCCATTTTCCAGAAATCTCATTAGGAATGGAAAGTAAAAAAGATAGAGAAGCCCAAAAAGACTGACACCTCTGAGCATTCTTTCTGCAATTTAATAAACACATGTTTGCTCCAAAAACATTCAGACCCTGCAAGAAGTAAATGGAAGAAAATTATTTAATTTTAAAAAAAAATAAAAAAATCTTCATTGTATCAACACACAATCCATACACAGTTATGCAACAGGATGACCCAAACAGGCATTAATTAGCGAATCACTTTTATTGTCTCAAAAAAAAATCCAATATAGGCAGAAAAACAAAACACAAAACCATGGATCAGCCGCACCGTTGGTTCCTGCTGAAAAGAAACGTTCATTCCTTTACGTGTATTTGCTGCAATGCCATTTTTGTTACTATGTTGATGTTTTAATATAGTTCTGAAGATGACCAACCCACTTGATTGGTTTTTTTTTCACATCATGTCGAAGTATAAAGGAAAACAGTTTCAAAATAACGCTTGAAAAGTATTTATAAATATATAGGGGTAAATGTCATAGCCTGCGGACTTACAAGCACCGGCGAGTCCCGTGCTAGACTGCCAGGTGTTTTAAAGTAGTGGTCATTTAAAATCAATCTGGTTTTGCCTGTTAAATGACCGCTATTTTAAAACATGGGGCTGTCTCGCACGGCACTCGCCGATGCTTGTAAGTCCGCAGGCTATGACGTTCACCCCATAATATATCTGATGTGATAAGCTTGCCCCTTTCCCCAAGACTGCGAAAGATTTTTATTTTAGCCATCATCTGCAAATTCTCTTTATGTTGCACTGAATAGTGAAAACTGAACTTTAACCTGCGAATAAAATATTCACGATATGCGAAAATACCACTAACACGACATATTAATATCAGTCAACTTTTACAAATACAGATTTAGGCAAAGCTATCCCAAAGTGATTTTTTTAAATCTAGACCAGATAATTAACTTTTAGGATCTTTGCTAATCTGTATTCCTAAATGGTATAGGTGACTACAATGGCTCAAGATAAAATAAATATAAATCGGCTACATCTGTAAAGATGGGTACACACCTATAAAATAGCTGGGCCCTTCTTTCCATATTGAAAGACGCTCCTTTGATCGTGTTTCGTCGGATGAAAACAGTTTGAAATCGAAAGATGGCATCTTATGTACAGTTTAATCTTCACCCGGGCAGAGCGGACCAGAAGAGCAGTGTGTACGCACCGTCCATGGTTCTTCCGACCGTTCTATGTGAGTCTACACCAGCACCAGTGCTGCCTCTGTGAGTGATAAAAGCATTTGCTTTCGATATTTGGCAGACGGAGATTGAAGGTCGTAAGTGCGATTGTATAGGTGCGTACGGGCGTATCGGCACTGCGGTCGGGACTTCCAATCGAGAGTAAAGTCAATCGAAACAACGCATCTATAGAGTGATCGTAAAGATGTGCACCCAGCTTTAGTAATGTGACGCAATTAGAAAATTATTACCTTTTGGGATAACATTGGCTCTGTCTGTAGTCAAAAGTTTGTTTATCGCCCAGCTACCACTTACCTATCACAACATTGCATATATCTAGAAGACAACGATGTATACAATGCATACAAGTACGGGTGGGAGGGATTAGTACAACTACCATTAGGAAGAAATCCAGGAGTATTAATGTAATCCTATTAAGAATGTGTAGTTGGTAACCAAAGTATTAAATCAATTTTAACTGAAATGGTCCAGAAAAAGACACTTTTAAATTAAAGCGTTGCCGCTAGCAGGACTAAGGAATAATGGAAGGTACAGCGATCAAGGGGGATTTCAATGTTCAGTTAATGACACATATTTCACATTCAGGAGACTTTTAAGAAGGAAACATAAGTAGTTTTTTAACAGAAATACCTGCAATCGTAAAAATGTATTAATTATTCAAACTCGATTCCCTGGTTCAGCCACATGCAGGCTTAAATTCAGGGGTAAAAATGTTCACACACAGATATACACAAATATGTGCTGGACAGTCCCATTTATAGACCAGTTTTCATTTCGTACACCCTATCTAGGACCTTTAAAGTGCCCACTATGATTTAAAGAACCAGATAGGTAGTTTTACACCTGACTGGTTGCAAATGGTATATGAACAAGAAGACAGCCAACCCATATCTACATCAGATGTTGAACAGGACGCATGGTGGACGCCAATAGACGATGACCGCTTTTGACCATGTATACGGTTTGGAAGCGCTGAAATAATTGCATTACATCTGGATGCTCAGAGTGAGTGCCAACATTTGGGTACATGTAAATTCATCAGAAATTTGCCCACCAATAGGTCTGTCCAAGCAGTCGGATCAACCAGCCTGGCTCAATTTTGTGCCTACATCAGAATAGGCTATTTTGGAGAGGGGCGGGGGAGGGGGGGACTTAAATTAAAATTGTACTTCACATAATTTTTGATAGATATAAATGTATATACGATTGTCTAGACAGGAGCTTTCTTTTGTTGCTTTGCAAGCGAAACGCGTTGTGGGCTCTGTGAGGAGTATGGGACAGGATATTGAATAGTTATCAGTGCAGTGTTGCATATAAAATTTAGGAATTGGAATATACAGTATATCTCTATTTTTTTTTATAAAGAGAAATGATCTACTATATGCAGCATCACTTTGTCGCAATACCCCCGTGCCACTTAGATAAATATGTCTGCGTAGACAGCGTATGCAATTTAGATCAGTAGATTTTTACGTTGCCCTATTACCTCCGAGTTTTTGCATATAACTTTCATTTTGAAGGCAAAGAGAGGAAACGCTTGTCTGGACAAGCTCTGACAGCGCTCACCGCACAAATCCATCATGCACAGAAAGACTTCATTAAATGGGAATGCTACCTGCAGAGGACTCCATTGTGAAGGCAGTTTGCTTATTTTCATGACCATTGGATATGGAAACAGATTAGGCTACCTCTGTGCATTGGATGCTGTTGTGTCTCAGTATATGGCCTATTGGGATTCACAAGCTGCAGCGCTGGATGTCATTTATGACCAAATAGAGCAGCGCATATCTACAACTCTTATCTCTGCACACAGAACTAACTAAGGGGTTTATGTTTCAAGCAGTGAAAAGCACGGAGAAGTGGACCAGTGGAGAAGTTGTCCATAGCAACCAATCAGCTTTGAAATAGCATTTATCAAGTACAGTCTATACAATAATAGGTAGGAGCTAATTGGTTGCTATGGGCAACTTCTCCACTGGTCCACTTCTTTGTGCTTTTCACTGCTTGATACATAAACCCCTAACATCCAATTTCATGGCAACAACCCAAACTGCTCCCTTATTGAAAATAAATAAATACAATAAGCTATATTCATGCACATGAACCTGGCACAATGAGGCTGTATAACATATCACATGTAATAAAAAAATAACTTTGCCTTATTATTAGTACTATTCTGTTCAGTTCTAAGTGACCTTTTGTTCATTTATTATGATTAACTGTCTGGTCTGTGTGGATTCTCATAAGTGAAATTGTCTGCTGTCCAAGCATGGCAAGTCTAGATGAAAGATAGCACTACGCCCCATAGAAACTGAATTGGTGTCACTTAATTATAAGCAGCATAAATGCTGAGATAATCTAACGTAATGACCAATGACACATATAAATAAGGTATAGTTTAATCAAAGGCATTGGCTAGTACACTGGAGGATATGTAAATGTAATAGGCTCAAAGATTACAGAACTGGCATGTTTGCGACTAAATTTAAAGCGGCAATCAGTTGTAAGGCTGGCTTTGCCGTACAACTGACTGCCACTTTAAATTTAGCAGTGAACTCGACGAATTCTACGCCAGTTCCGTAATCTCGGAGCATATTACATGGTCTTGGTTCACTGTCTTTATTCATTTTCGGTATAGAGAAAAATTGTTTTTTGGGGGGTTTTGCATGTCACAAGTGGTGTCCCTGGGGCAGATTTGGAGTGGATATGTTGCCCATAGCAAGCAGATTATAACTATTATTTTCTAGACAGTATTAAATAAATGAGAGTAAGAATCTGATTGGTTGCTAAGATAAACACCTTGGGGTATATTTAGTAAAGTGTCGGTTTATAGAAGTGGAGTTGTTGCCCATAGCAACCAATTAGATTGTGCTCATTTATGCAGCACGTTCTAGAAGATGATAGCTAGAATCTGATTGGTGGCTATCGGCAACATCTCCACTTCTAAAAACCAGCTGTTTAGTAAATATACCCCCTCCTCTTTTCCTTATTAGAAGTTTTAGCAAATCTATCCCCTCCTCTCTCATAGTATTATATATATATATATATATATATATATATATAATCCACATTTTCATTTGTCTTCATTCCAAAAAAGACACTCTTTTCTTGCCATCCTCACGTTCAAAAGTTAATTCCCAACAGTATATTTTGTTTAGCTGTCATTAGCTCCCATAAAGTCAATAAAAATATGTAGATTATAAACATGCATGCAATCAGAGATGAGGCCTGGCAATATACTCTTGCAAAACAAACTGTACAGAGTATTTTACCAGCTGCTTAAAAAGCACCTGTCATTTACATGCTGTGGAGGAAGCCATTTTGTGGGCTGGCCAATATTCCCGAGTATACAGCCTAGCAACCCTCTAGGAACCAGGTACTCTATGAATATCATGTCAGGCTTTATGAATGTCGGCCATAAAGTTCCTCAGTGATATCAATGGTTCCTAGGTAATTGAGAGGCTGTGTGATGATAAACCTTCACTCACAAAATGGCTGCCTTCACTAATGTGAAGATGGCAGGCGCTCTTTAATTACATGTTCCACAGGTCTCGTGGCATGAGAAACCTGAGCAATCTAAAATAAACACACTGTATGCTGTATTTAAAAAAAAATAAAAACAAGCAATATATTAAATAAATGGTTGATTGTATATAGCGCAGACCCAGTGTTCCGGAAAGTCAGAAACAGACACCATATTGGGATTCTGCTGGGTTTGTGCCATCACTTTCTAAGCATGCCCAGTGATGGCTCAATAAGGTCCAGTGGACACAGACATGCAATTCTACTTTCCACATACCCAAGTGCTACTGGAAATATTCTGCCTCAGAAATTGCAATAGAATGACTTCTATTGTTTCTGCGCTGGATGGATGTGTAACTTGCAGACAGCTCTCGGCTGCAGCCCCATGCAAGCAAGCACAAAGCAACGGGTTAGGAACGCAAGAGAGAATCTGACTTGCAAATGCTAAACTCACCCTTTTGAACAGTCTATGGTCCACCAGAGGGCTTTATGTAGCAAAACAATAGCAGACAGCTATTAGCAAAAGGCAAATAACTGAAAGAAAGCTCATATAGATATATATTTCTTCGACAGACATTGAGAGCATTATTTGATGGATCTGTAACGCTGGATGCAGAGGCTGGAATAATACACGTTAACCAAACAGAAATTGTACAATGCTCAGTGTGAAAAAAAATGGGTAAGATGGTTACATATGAACAAATAACAAACAATGCACTATAAATGATGATCTCGTAAAGACGCATTTTAAAATCAGCTAATACCACCCAGTTGGTTATCAGGTGCCGTCTAAATATAGTGCTGGAAACATAAACCTGCCTATATGTGTTGGCAAGTTATTATTCAACTCTCTCAAAGTATACCAGTCACCTACTTAGCGTGGGGGCAGCCATTTTGTATGCTTGTCCGTTATTGACTACAAATCAGCCTATGATTGGGAACCAATGACATAGGTGAGGCACAGGTCTTGTTAAAGATTCCACTATGAGACATTTTTTGTCCCCGTTTTTCAGTTTCGAACTTCGGCACAAAAGCAGGGCCCTTATTCTGCAAGCCAGATTCCTCAATTCTAACCACCCATTCTCAAGGCTTTATAATATTAATTCTTCATACAGAGAAATATTTAAAATGCTAAATAGTTCATTGTATAATTAAATTCATGACATGATGAGATTTGCAGTGCTTCGAAGTTCAGCAACTTCATGCGCTCGGCAGCAAAGTGTCCGTAGAAATTGTTTTCGAATGTTGGCAACGATGAAAGTGCCTCAGTGATCTCACAGGTTCCTAGTGAACAGACTATCTCTGGCATATTGGTTTTGCACACAAAATGGCTGCCATCAATGCAAAGACAGCAGCACCTTGTAACTGGTATAACTTTCAGGACATGACGGATGTTTCACCTATAATGCCTGCACGTTTCTTTCATGGGAAAACGTACTTGCTCTACTTTCTCTGCCAGGTGATTATAGCTGCCTGTTGGGATTTTTTAATCTTCCACTCTGATTTTCCCTCAGATGAGGTATCGATGTTTTTTTAGTATATCTGTGGTTCCATTTCAAGTTGGAATTAAACACAAACGATGAAAACACTTATAAAACCATGCAAGAGACATGTATCATATGTGCAGCAGTAGCATAAGTGGAATAGCATTCTGCGTTGTTAACCCTATTCTACAATATTAGCATTAACTGACTTATTTACCACGATGATTCAATGCCAAACATCATAAAAATACTTTTCTCCGATTATTTATCAGTTATTTTCTCAGAATGTGAAATGTGAATACGTGGAAGAGGAAAAAAGTCCATTGTAGCACAAGACCGCTTATTTACTTATATAAATCAAAAAGCATGGGGTTGACTTTTTTTTAGAAATATGGAAGCGGTCAGTGATCAACTCAATAAGTAAACAGCTCTGACATATCACACTACTACAGTTCATTCCCTAAATAGGAAAGAAACATAAATCATTCATGATAAATGATAATCCGATAACTCTGAGTTTCCCAAACTCCGTCATTACAGTCCAGGTTTTAAGGATATCCATGTGTGGGCATAGGTGACTTAATTCAGTCAATTTGATTTAACCATCTGGACTCAAGTATGAATATCTTTAAAACCATTCCTGTAATGGCAGAGTCTGCGATAACTAATTTCCTCTCTGTTGTTAAAGCAAATCAGCCTCCAAAGTCTGTAAAACACAGGCAGAAAGCCTCCATTCTTTCAACTCTGGTGCTTGACTTATACAAAGTGTGCTTGATTTCTACAAAATATCTTCAGGCAATTTTTACTGTAGTACAAGGGACTTGTGTTTTTTATTTTTTTTTCTGGGCCCAAAATTCAAACTGCTTGTGGTCCATCTATAATGAGGCGGATTGTAATAATGAACGTTGTCTGGGGCAACGGGTTGTGGAAGAACGCAGGAAAATGTGAAAAATTCATTATCAAAATGCTTTTCCTGCTGCAAATCCCAATGATTGTTTCTACCATGTCGATGTGAGTAACGATGGGTAAACTGACAATATCGGCCCTTTCTACTGGGCAGATTGGAATTTAGATTTTAACCTGTTCCCTGAAAAATTAATGTATGATGTGTTAGAGGCAGTACAGTCTGTTTGCCGACTTTGCGTGGTCTAGCGAGGTGGCAGCAATGTCTAGAATGGCTGATCTGAAGATGGCGTCGTGCCGCTGTAGCCTATGGGCTACACTTTGCAAAATTTACCAGGAGAGGGTTCCGGAAAACCCCCGGCAATGGCCGCCGCGCATACATGGTCTGTAGACCGCGCATGGACGGGAGTCTGGCATAACCGCTTACATTGGAGGCCATACACTGATGGACCCTTCCCACCTTTTCCGAGTTGGTCATTAAAATTATGACAGTCCCTCCATCCTCCGGGCACTTAGCTGAAAATCCACCTATCATCTAAATTATTTGCAATGTAGTTGGTCCCACACCTCCCGCCTCAGAGCGGTTCACACCATCATTCTTCTGTTTCACATCATCCTCCCAGGGGGGGAAGTGCCTAACCCTAACATCCCCCCGGGGGTGCCTAACCCTAACCCTCCCCCCTAGTGGTGACTAAAGCTGGCCACACATCTAAAGATTATCTGTCCAACCAGCCAACTAGTTGATTGGTTGGAATTGCAATCTGGTAAGGTATGAAAGCAAATGACAATCAGCAATTTGCTCCCAAACACCGGAAAATGGACAAAAACTGTTGTTTGAACAAATTGTTTAGATCAAACATTTAACAAACTTGTCTGACGACCATTTTCATCTGTTTTCTGGCATTTAGGAGCAAATTGCTGATCATCAGTAAGTTACTCCCATACGTTATCAGATTTTCATTCCAACCAATCAACTAGTTGGCTGGTTGGACAGATAATCTTTAGATGTGTGGCCAGCTTTATTCTAACCTCCCCCCCAAAACCTAACCCTAACCCCACTACACTCCCTAAAGCTAACCCCTCCCACCCCCCGTGCGGCTATCGCTAAGGGCGCCCGGACTTTCCTCATTCAGTCCGGCGTCCTTCAGCGTTCCGACACCGGGAATAAGATAGGCGTCAGTATTTCGACGCCTATCTTAAATTCCTTGTCGGGATTCGGATGTCAGTACTGAGACCGGGGGCCGCTCATAACTACATCCCCACAAAATAGCTGCTGCCAATGTAAAATCACGCTGACTCTTTATTGCTGAGTGGAAAAAGTTGTTACAGTATGTGCTGCATGCAAACATTACATGAAAAAGGTGCTAATATATACAGTATATGTCGTGGGCATGTGGCTGAACTGATTGCAAACTCAGATGCATAACCGCTTACATTGGAGGCCATACTCTGATGGACAATTTGTACCTTTCATGGGACCAGTGGTCACACCAATCAGTATGGTTAATCTGCATTCACTACAAATTTCACTTTCCGTGTTAACATTCTTTGCAACTGTATGGGAGCTAATGTGTTGCAATACAGGCAGCTCCATCTGTATAAAAGACGGTAGATGCCTTTGCACATTGGATTCATGTTTTGTACACTCGGGTCTATTCACTATATGTGTCTTGGAGAGAGATAAAGTGGAGAGCAATATAGTACCAACCAATCAGCTCCTGTCATGTTACAGGCTGTGCTTGAAAAATGACAGTCAGGAGCTGATTGGTTAGTGCTTTATCTATCTCCAAGACTTAGAGGTCTATTTACTAAGCAGTGTTAGGAGACAGAGTGAAAAGTGATAAGAAAGTGATAAGGTGCCAGCCAATCAGCTCCCACCTGTCATCTCACAGGCTGTGTTTGAAAAATGACAGTTGGGAGCTGATTGGCTGGCACCTTATCACTTTCTTATCACTTTTCACTCTGTCTCCCTAACACTGCTTAGTAAATAGACCCTCTAAGTGAATTTTCTCTTTAAATAGAAGCAGGATCAGATCAGGACTGAAGCTGCATATTGAGTCATTTTTTTTTTTTGTATAGTTTTCATTCCTGCAAGTCAACTGCGGCCAAAAAAAAAAATCCGCTCGTCCCGTTTATATTCAAGAAGTACTGCCGTGTTGTGTAGCAATAAATCTGCTTTGTCTTTTGTCTATTGCCTTTCCGAGTTGGTCATTAAAATTATGACAGTCCCTCCATCCTCCGGGCAGTTAGCTGAAAATCCACCTATCATTTAAATTATTTGCAATGTAGTTTGCCGCACACCTCCCGCCTCAGAGCGGTTCACACCATCATTCTTCTGTTTCACATCATCTATTCATCTTCCATCCTTTCCCTAGCTCTTCTCTCCAGCCGGCCGCGTGAAAAATAACCAGAATTAACTTGTCTTTATGAACAGTCGCTGAAATCTACAGCCAGTGTCTTAGGACAGATGATTCCTCTGCACCAGGAGGTTTTATCCCAGGGAATGATATACTAAGTGGGTCAGCTAACTTCTCAACTTGTTAAAAGTTCGTTAACAAATACTGCAGATTACGTTATGTATATACAACGTTCTCCAAGTCAGCACAATGCTCTTTAATGAGCTTTTTTTTTTTTTTCAATCAATCTCCTCTCCAAGGTCTCGTACTCACCGTTTAAAGCAATCATGTTTTACCTGTAGTGCAATTAGCTTTGTCCAATGCGCGTTACGCACTTTTTTATATAGCTCACTGATCCCTATGGTAAATATCCCTCTGTACTTGATGGATCGCCTAAAATAGAACATGCTGCCTTGCAGGTGGTTCCGGCTATTAGTGAGGACACGAGCCACATCTACGACAGTGATCTCTATACAATGGCAGGAATTCCAGCTGCATTCAATCTATGATGGTCTAATTTAGACGTACCATCATTTGGAATGGGGAGGGGGTGCTCCCACATATTAGGGAGCGGGTACTTTGCTACGACTCCTACCGTTTCAACTGACGGTTAGCAGACTGTAACGGCTTGACTCAACTAAATCCATCACCTGGTGTTCACAATTTATTTAATATACAGAATCGTTGCACAAAAGTCAGAAATATAAACAGATGGTTACCAAATGACATTATAAACGAGTTTTATCATACGCAACGAGTTTTAAATCTCGTTGCGTATTATAAACTGTCATTTTTCAAACACATGACAGTTGGGAGCTGATTGGCTGGAGCACCATTATTATACGCAACGAGTTTTAAAACTCTGTGCATAGGATAAAACTCTTTGATAAATGGCCCCCTATATTTAATCTCAGAATACTCGACTATTTGGATATTTATGTTCCGATGTAGAATTGAACGCCAGTTGGCTGTAGTACACCCGAATTGCGCTCACGTAACAAAATGAGCATGTTTTAGCATGCATTCACAGCTGTGCCAATCTCTGCGGATGGACCAGATACACGCTGGACCAGATACATCCCTATGCTTGGTTTCTAAGTCTTCGTTATCAGTGCATACTTGCACCACCCCTGTCCTTGGCTTAAGACATCCATCAGGCGTATTCACTTGTACGCACAACACTGCGTATCAAGTATTTCCGCTCACTAGACGCTCCACTACTGCCCAATTACACGCCTTCAGCAATAAATAGAGATGCAACTCTCAGGGGTCTAGTTACTAAGCAGTGTTAAGACTTAAGAGACAGAGTGAAAAGTGATAAGAAAGTGATAAGGTGCCAGCCAATCAGCTCCCAACTGTCATCTCACAAGCTGTGTTTGAAAAATGAAAGTTGGGAGCTGATTGGCTGGCACCTTATCACTTTTCATTCTGTATCCTATTCCTAACACTGCTTAGTAAATAGACCCCTCAATCTCCTGCAGTTGCTTCCGCTCAGCTCCAGATCATGCAAAACTGAATTTGCACTGGTCCCTTAATGTGTCTTTGTTGCGGCACAGGTTAGAGGCAGCCATTTTACAGTACCTGGTGCCTCAGGGATATCACTAGATTCTAGTGAATTGATAGGTACATTCTCAGGCGAAAAATGGCTGCCTGCCATGTGAGCAAGTAACGGGTACACTTTATTAAGTGATGGCTTGTAATGGAGCATGTATATGGTATGGCATGTTCAGTGTTTAGTGTGTAAATATTATACCTGTGACGGCAGCGACGTAAAAACCTCATAATTTTCCGAGCAGCTTGATCCTGCTTCTTTGTAAGAAGACTGCTTCTGCGGGAGAGCAAAATTACAGATCGTTACTCACATTTTACATATCTCCCAAGGCAGAACATGCAAAATCATTATGATATAAGCCCCGCCCATGACCTGGCCAGAAAAAAACTACTTTCAAGTGAAACACCACCCACTTTTGGGCAAACTCCACCTCTTTCTGTGAGTCAGTGCTGTCCCACCATAAATTGGGGCTGATGGGAACCTGGGTGCACACTGGGTACACGGCGGGCGTGTACCCCCAAATATGTCTGTAAACGACGTTGTTCACAGACATATCGTATCTGCTCTGCGACGCAGCAGATGGGCAATAGATCTGCAGATAATCACCGCATCTTAGCGGTGTGTACGGGCGGTCAACCAAACGCCCGAACACATGCTGCAGGGACTGCCGGTGAATGACATCTCTGCTGGGTAGGCAAATCCAAATGCCCGACCAGTTGTGAAGTCAGCTCAGACACGTCGAACGGCCGATTAGTAAGTGTGTATAGCTTACCTGATCGGCCGCTCTGTCGGCATGACAGCAGAGAGATCTGCCTGGTGGTACCCACCTTAAGGCAATATTTAGCATACAGATGGGGCCACATACACCTATCCTCAAATCGCACCAAATAGCCAAGTTTATTGAACCATGGACTTTGCGAGTCGCGTCGAAACATTAATCCTATAAGCGAACTAGACGCAAAATTAAAGAAAAAGTAGAACAAAAAAGCAAATTTGAGAAAATGTAGCAACATTGAGGAAAAACTACACAATCTGGGGTAAAATGGCAAAAGGCAGGCCCGGTACGAGTGACCTGCGCCATAGATCGTTATGCTGTATCTGCGACTGTATACCAATCCCTTTGCGACCAAAAAAATGATCTCAAATACCTAGTACCTGTACAGTACACTACTGCACAGCGCAGGAATCGTGTCAGGCGTTTTGCGCCATATGGTGTTACCAAACTTAGGGGTCTATTTACTAAGCAGTGTTAGGAGACAGAGTGAAAAGTGATAAGGTACCAGCCAATCAGCTCCCAAGTGTCATCTCACAGGCTGTGTTTGAAAAATGACAGTTGGGAGCTGATTGGCTGGCACCTTATCACTTTTCACTCTGTCTCCTAACACTGCTTAGTAACTAGACCCCATAGTGTATGAGGAGGACACATCTGTACATATATCACACACACAGACACACACACACACACACACAGTATGACAACATTTCTTTCACACCTCAGTTTTTGTTGAACGAGAGCTGTCCGGCGCTTCTGCTGCATCCGTCCGCACTCTTTGTAGCTCCTGTAGTACTGCTGGATGAGAACTGCCGCGCGCCGGCTCTGCTGGAACTTCTTCTGCTCGTAATAGCTTCTGAACTTGCTCTGGATGAGAATTGCAGCTTGTGTCATCTTTTTATAAAGTGCATACTGTGTAGGAAAGGAATGGCCACAATTCCATTAGCACATTTATATAACATGCCATCTTCATTTGCAGATCTGATAGAACACTTCTTGTTTACTCTCACTGTGACCCCTTATACATATTACAGGCTCACTTGATGTATCACAGATCATACATTTAAATGAACTAAAACAACAAGTGTATGACAGTAACCTTCAGTGGCACAGTCTATTGATGATCAACCCATCCCCACCTATCACGGTTCATTTACAACAGCAATGTAGGGGCACAGGCAGTACTGTAGGAGAAAAGGGTAATTAATGAAAGGGCCTGAAGGCATGTTGGGCTGGACTTGTCGTCACAAATAACGTCAGGCTGGGGGGAGCCCCACTAGCTGGGCTTCCTCCAGCCCTCTCCGGTCACTGAATGGCTGCCGCACGCATGCGCGCAGCATCCATTCAGACTCCGGGGTCTGGGCACTGCCACACAGCTGCGGCGGTGGGGGTCCCCAACCTCCCGATTTGACTACCCGCGGGCTACTTCGGCCCACGGGTGGAACAGCGAGACAGTACTGTCCCGATGAAATCGGGATGTTGGGGAGGGGTGCGCCCTCTATGGGTGGCGCCCCTGTTCGAACGCACTGGTCGAAAAACCCTAGAGCCGGCCCTGATCCAACAATACTAGAGGGTAAATTTATCAAAGCTTGAAGAGAGCTAAAGTACCAACCAATCATCTTCTTACTGTCATGTTACAGGCAGTGTTTGAAAAATGACAGAAGCTGAGAGCTAAAGTACCAACCAATCAGCTCCTACCTGTCATTTTTCAAACAGCCTGTAACATGGCAGTTAGAAGCTGATTGGTTGGTAGGTACTTTATCACTCTTCAGCGGATCATACTTCTGACACAAAGTACCAACCAATCAGCTCCTAACTGCCACTTTTCAAACACAGCCTGTAACGTAGCAGTTAGAAACAGATTGGTTAGTACTTTATCTCTCTCCACTTTATCACTCTCCTATACTTAGTTCATCTCCCCCTTTTCTCTCTCCATGCGATAAATCTATCCCTAGGTGCAGAGTGTATGTTCTATAAAGATGCCATCCCTCTACATATGCAGAAGGCAGATAAATGGACACATCCGCGCCAAATTAAATACACTGCGGGATGCCCTTTCTTTCTGGTCTGTAAATGAGCCGATCAGAGTGTGTAGATCTATGTCGGTGCAAAAATAAAAAGAATTGTAGATGTGTCTTTGAAAAGAGTTATGTAGTTTACTTTGTCTGAATGAAAATCATCTGGATAATGTCAATATTATCCCGTAGTTGCCTGCTCTCCCAGAATGTCTGGGAGACTCCCGAATTAGTGTGAGACCTCTCAGGGGCCAATTCTCTCAGAAGAGGGGCAGATTTACTAAAGCTTTTAAAACTGGCAAGAGGTGGGGTTGTCCATAGCAACAAATCAGATTTTAGCTAATTATACCTCTATTGCACAGGTTCTCAAACTCGGTCCTCAGGACCCCAAACCAGGCTTGCCTACCCTCCCGATTTGGCCGAGAGCCTCCCGATTTTCGGGTGCCGCTCCCAGCCCCCCGGGAAGGCAGGCAAGACTCCCGCAAGCTGCCATCCCTCCCTACCCCCCTGCAGAGTTACTAGGGAAACCCCAGCAGCGGTCTCCAATCACAAGTAAAATGATTAGCTCCACCAGTGCAACTTTTAGAATGTGTCAGTGAGTAATGACTACACCTGTGCACCTGCTGGGTGACTTGGAAAATGTGAACTGTGTGGGGTCCTGAAGGCCGAGTTTGAGAACCTCTGCTTTTGGTTCTAAAAGATGATAGGCAGAATCTGATAGGTTCCTATGGGCAACACCACCACTTGTCTGTTTTGGAAGCTTTAATAAATCTACCACAGAGAGTGTTAAGCTACAGCAGAAATTAAGCCCCGCCCACCAGCTCTTTTCCTAACCAGCTGCCGCATCTCCCGAAGGTGAGGTAGAAAATATAGGTAAGTATGTAATATCCTAATATCTGACTATCCAGAATTTATGTAACATTAAATAAAAGTGTTTGTCTGAAACTTTGCTTTTTTATGCTGTATATCAGATAAAATGATACGCTAAAAAAGCACTTCATATTCTTCTGTATTACTAGGCACGAACTATAGAGACCTCATAATATTCGCTGCAGCAAGCTTGGATAGTTCAGTTTGGCGGGTGAAATTAGGCCTTCATTTATTTAATCAGGCCAATTAGCAGCCAGTGTGGAGCAAAATTATAAATAGCCTATTACCAAGCACATCTATGTGACAGGACCATCAGGAGCCATCACTATCTGCACATAGCACGTTCCCCAACAATGCTGAATATTTATCTGTGGAAAATAGCTGCCCATCCAGGCGCTATTGTGCAGAAGGTCAGATGTAAAAATAATACTTAGGAGGACACGTATGAAAGAGATTGCTGGATTAACCTGGGCCTGTGAGTGAGGAGTTCAATGAGGTGATGAAATTCAGCCACCACGTCCCAACTCTGCTTATTCTATAAATATAGGACTAACAAGTTATTTAAAGAGGAAGCACAGGCCCTGATTCAGAGCCGGACGCTCTGACCAGAGCGCTCGCTCTGAATCAGGGCCCACCTCCATTAATATGGAGCGTCCTCCTGGACGCTCGTATAGCTGTGGGTCACCACCCACAGCATATACGAGCGTGCAACAAGATGGTCGCGATGGTCTTGACCATCGCGACCATCGCAACTGCGAGAAAAAGCCTGCGGTTGGGTTTTTCAACCGCAAGGCCAGGAGTGATTTTTGGCTCTATCAGAGCCAAACTCACTCCCACTGACCCTTCGCTCGTCGGGTCTTGCGCATGCGCACGACGGAGCTCCCTCCGTCGTGTGCATGCGCAGTGGGGACCATCGACCCACTTGCTAGCGGACAGCCGCTCGCGAGTGGGTCTGAATGAGGGCCACAGTGCATAGTCCCACGTTCAGTGGCCGGTTTTAGCCACTTATATGTGAGCAATGTATATAGGGCAAGTAATGAGCATATTACCATTTTAGGAAAGATACATGCACATATATCACATCATTCTATGTATATAACAGCAAGGCGCTCTTGGTGTAGTATATAAAAAAAAACAACTGCGTACTTATTGTAAAATAAAGTTGCGTTCGTCCAATCATATAACCACTTGGGGGATGGTAAAGAAAAGTCCTCTCTTAAGGCACTTTAACGGCCACTTTTAGTATAGAATCTTGGTAAACAGAATAAGGTTCACATATAAATCACCCAACTCGCATGAAAGCGGCATCCCGATGCGGCATCCCGATGGTTAGTATACAGATAGGGGTCGGGTAAGTATACTTACCCTTCTCCCCTAACCCTCCCTTCTTATAGCCTAACCCTAACCCTCCCCACCCCGCACCCTAACCCTCCCCGATAGTGCCTTAACGTAAATCACCCCCCTTCGTGCCTAACCCTAACCCCCCCCCAGTGGTGCCTAACTGTAACCCCCCTCTAGGGATGTCTACCTCTACCCCCAAACCCTAACCCTGCTTGCCAGCATGCCAACCGCTGGTCTGCTAACTAGACCCGCTCGCTGCAGGAGGCAGCTCGCCGGTCTGATGGGCTTTTCTTTCTCTTCAGACCGCTCGCTAAGCTGTGGTGACCCACAGCTTTTGCGAGCGGCCTGGAGCCCGTTGCAATTACCGTGACCATCCGGCTTGCGAGGAGACCCTGTGGTAGGGTGTCAGCTCTCATATGGCCGAGTGGACTCTCTGCTCTAATAGAGCAGGAAGTCCGCTACTGACATCCCTCGTGATGTCAGTAGGGCTGCCCACAAACGCCAGGTGTTCCTAAGGGCACGCCTGCGTTTGTGCAGCCAGCCCCCCTCCCCACCTACAAAACGGGGAAAGCTGTCAATCAACATCGACAGCCAACCCTTCTTGTAGCGAGACCTGAAGCGACGGAGCAGCCATCGCTGGACGGGTCTCGCGCATGCGCGAGGCGGCGTATGCGCAGTGGGGGACCATCGACCCGCTTGCGAGTGGGTCTGAATCAGGCCCTATATCCCCTATTTGAATACCACTGAAAGTGGACGTTAAAGCACACATAATACATAAGTCATGTCCCCCCCAATCATAAAAATCATTGTAAAATACTATGTACAGGCTTCCAACAGGCCCAGTCCTGGGTACTTCGGACCTCATTCAGCCCCGCTCGATAGATGCACTAGCTCTCTCGATGCGTATGCACATTCGGGAAGGCAGGTGATCGCACGGCAAGGCATTAGCACGCCCACTATGTCTTGGCGTGCGATCGCTTTGTTGGAGTCTAAAGACGCCCACTTGCGCACGTCATCTCCAGGAAGTGTATGCAACCATCGGATGCATTCACGGAGCTTGTGGTTGCCTTTACCCTACCGCAAGCACTGCGAGCAGCCAGGTGATGTGTACTATGACGCTGCCTCTTAATTATGCACGCCTCTGAAACGCCGTTAAGACGCTCACACGCCTGCGTTCGCACCTCCACTCCCCCGTTTCTAGTGGCCAGCCCCTGTCACCACCCACAAATGGCTTCTACTGTCACTCATTCTGCCGGGCTGTCTATGCGCAGCGAGCGGACGCTTACCGATCGCTTGTACTGGTTCGCACACGTGCACTTCGAACTATACGCATGCGCAGAATGCAAACATCGGCTGCCTGCATGCCAATGCTTCCTAGCGAGCGGGTCTGAATCAGGGGGAAGCAATCGGGAAGCCGACTGCCTATATACCGGCATCCGGCTTCCCGACTGTCTTATCCCGGCATGGGTGAAATGCCGGGCGTCTAGATGTAGATGCCCGCATTTCCCCGACGCCGGGAGCGGACAGCCGCGGGGGGGGGGGGTTAGGTTTAGGGCTCCCGGTGGGGACTTATGGTTAAGCACCCCCCCGGGAGGGTTAGGGTTAGGCTAGGGGGAGGGAGGGTTAGGGTTAGGCACCCCCGGGGGGGACTTAGGGTTAGGCACCCACCCGGGGGACTTAGGTTTAGGTAGCGGGGAAGGGGGTGGTTAGGGTTAGGCACTTAGAGGGGGGATTAGGGTTAGGCACTTGGGGGGGAAGTTAGGGTTAGGCAACCCTAAGAAGGGTTAGGGTTAGGGGGGTTAGATTAGGTTAGTGGATACTTACCTATCCACGATCGGGATTTCCAGCGCTGTCGGGCTGCCGCTGACGGGAATCGAACCGCCGGCCATGTGGCCGGTGGTATTTCATACCCATTCCGAATCAGGTCCTTAGTACCTTGCCCCTGCTCATTAATATCAGAGATGTGCGGGCTGTGCGAGTACGTGGTAACGGTGAGACCATTAGAGTTGCTCCTGCGATATACTGAGTAGAATTCAGGCCAAAAAGGAAATATATAATCTATGTTCATCCAAAATATCCTCACGTACTTCCTATAGAAGGTGACCATAGCTCGTGTCAAAATCCTCAAACATTTCCCCACTGCTAGCAATTAGATATTATTACCTTCAAGGCTATCCATGTAAGCTTTGGAAAGAATGAAATAAGAGGGTTAATAAGAGAGTGCAAAACATCAATAATTAATAGTAATAATGAAAAAGTGAAACAATTAGGTTAATCTTTAAGCGTTTGAGGACATAACAAGCAGCAAAGAGCAACAAATAATAGACTGTGATATTGTGCGACAATAAATGGCGTTTGTCCATAACATGACTGACTGTGACAATACTTTAATTATCTGAACATAATTAAAAACAGTATTTTATTATGCTTGGCCTGCGATAGTTACTTCTCGTTAGAGTGAATCATCTCACTGATCTTCGGCCTTTGATAGCGGGGAGGCCGCTCATTGGCTTTGATGTGTAATAACGGCGGTCCTCAGCTGGCCTCGTTTTCTGCTCGGCTGCTGTTTATTGCGCCCATAAAACTTTAATGTCCAGTCCCATTTAGAAATTTTTATTGAATTTGCAACAAAGTAAAATAGGCGTTTCAACACACTGTGCGCCGATGTTCCTCCAAATTAATTTCATATCAAGCTGTCTGAATAAAAAACAAAAAACTAAAAAAAAAAAAAACAAATCTCCGCAGAATGCGCGGAACGTTTTATTTTCAGTCGCACCTCAGCATCACCACAACTTAACTTCTCTATCATTTATTTGAGATATTACATTTGAAGGTTGGAATAGTAACTTGTATGCTGCTTTCTATATACAGATTGACCTCATACAATTCAGTTGCACCAAACAGCTCCTCGCAGCTCGCCAGGACCACGGGAGACTCAAAATGTGCGTCTTATTCGTATAAATGAAAAAACTGGACGCAACAAAACTACTCTGCTAGATAGCACGAATGAATTTGATGCGCAACATTTGTACATCTGTGTGCGACTGGGTCTGTATCAGTGTGCGATGCAGAGGCCGTGGATTTTTTTCTCACGCCAAGCAACCAATTAGATTCCAGCTACCACTTCTCTATCGCATTCCAGAAAATGATAGACAGTATCCGAATGGTTGCTATGGGCAACGCCTCCACTTATCTGGTTTAGAAGCTTTAGTAAATCTGACCTTATTACCGGCACACAGAGAGGTAATAGGGTGCTGCTGACAAGCTAACAATCTATAGGAACAAACTGACCCAGGGGCAGAACTATGGGAGACAATGGAGGCATCTGCCGCCGGGCTCCAGCTCTGAAGGGGCACCTCCTCCATTGTCCACAACATATTCACTCCACTTAGGGCTGTAACTATGTACTCGGAGTGTACGGTCACGGCCGCCCAATACATGGCACCCCTTCCCAGCACCTGAGAAGCCCCCATACACTAGTGGAGAGCTCCATGTCAGACCATCAGCTGCTGCCTTTGTCTATCTATAGCCTGTCTGCATGCGAATTGCTACATTACCGTGTCAGTAGCTGTGACCGGGGAGGCACCAAATGATAACTTGCCTCCGGGCATTTGGGATGAACATATGCCACTGAACTGACCCAATATTACATACAAGTACAAATAGATCTAATAATAAAAGATACCTATCTGGTATCTTTCCAAAACAACTGGACAGGTTGATGATGTACATGTTTGTCAAACCATACATCATACTTACATACTCTCTCGAAGATGCGGGAGACTCCAGATTTTCCCGGGTAGTCCCCCGGACACCCTGAAAAATGGGTGGGACTCCAGCATCCTGCCCACTAAGAACCTCATTCAGAGGCGATCGGAGGATGCAAGCGGTCGCTCAGAAAATAGGCGGCCGCTTGCATCCTGACTGCCTGCCTCTGTTTCGGTCGTTAGGCTGTGGGTTTACACCCACAGCTCTAACGACCGCTCGGGTGATGGTCGCGATGGTCAGAGACCATCGCGACCATCGGGGCTTACGATGAGACCCTAGGGTAGGGTCTCACTTGTCGTAAGCCCCGGAGAGCTTCTGGCTCTGTCAGAGCCGGAAGCTATCCACTGACATCACTAGTGATGTCAGTGGGGCCTCCCCCAAACGGTAGGCGTTTGGGCTGCCACCCCCCCGGCCCGCCTTCCAAACGGGGCGAGCTGTCAATCAACATCGACAGCCCTTTGGAAAGAGACCCGCTACGACCAGCGCTGTCGGTCGTAGCGGGTCTCACGCATGCGCACGAGGGAGCCGGCTCCCTCGTGCGCATGCGCACTGGCCAAACATCGAGGCGGCCGTAGACCGTACGGCCGCCTCTGAATAAGGTCCTAAGTTCCTAGTAAAGTGGGCAGGACGGGGAGATGAAACCCGAATCGATGGTCTCTATGGAGGAGACGAGGCCAATACCACAAGATTTGCATTGATTTGGACCCACCCCCCTCCCGCGGACCAACCATTCAGGGCATTTTGTGGTGACGGCCTGGGGAGGCGCCTAATGACTAAAGAGCCCCCGAAATGGTCATCTTCAACTCCTCTCTGGGCATCTCCCGGAGAGCAGAAGTAAAAAGCCAGTAAGTATACCATACATTCGTCTACAGTAAATGATCCCCCATTTATAACCCAAATGCATGCAGCATGTACATAGCAAATACCTGGAACCGGTCCATAGATGCACAGTAGGTGGGGAATTATGCTATTTGACACACAGGGAGTAAAATAAATCCTACCAGCCGCTCATCTAGAACCGTATATCCTGTGCAATGGAAAAAGCCTCCTGTGCTGTTTGGTCAATCACAATACTTACAGATCCATTTTTAGTTGTGGTTTTTTTTTTCCTCCCATTGAAGAGCAGTTATTAAACTAGACGCACAAACATATTTGGCTCCAACTAATTGAACAGTTGTCTATTTATATAACATTAGTCTTGCACATTTGAAAACAGAAGAGTGAAATAAAGACGCTGTAATTGCCGATATCTAAGGAGCCGCGCAACCTCTGCCTTGTCAGATTACTGGAAATAAACTATTTTGAAACGGTGAATTTAGAGTGTAGCATAAAATAGTCCTAAAAAAATAAGAATGCACTTAGAGCACAGTGGGAGGGGGGGGGGGGGTAAATGTAGTGCAATTTATTACCATTTTCCATTTTATAGTAGACCAGTCACGGTACAATCGAAAATACAAATGTTAAAAGTCCAGCCGTACTCTCTGTGGGCCTGAGGCCTGATTCAGGGATGACCGGTAATGCAATCGCACACTCTCACCGATCACAGTTGTTAAAATATACTTATACCCTCCAAAGCACAGCCGAGCATAGTGGTGCCCACTGCGGCCTTCTCATTTTACGTAACGCTGACTACCTGTCACTCACTTTGCGAGTGGTTCCTCTGTACGAACGTAATCGCAATACAATCGATGTGCAGTGTGGCATTCGCGCACTACCGAACAATCAGGCCCCTGGTTTGTAGTGGAATGCTGATGGACCGGTTTTGCATGAAGCTGCGGTAGCCTGATTTACTACTAAGAGCCGTATTCAATTTGAGCGGACCAGCGATGCTTTTTCGCCTCCTGGACTTTTCACCTACATCGCGTGTTTTGCAAGCGGAAAAGTATCGCGCGCGTGCCCGCTTATCCCCGTATTCAATTTCAAAGTAGGCGAAAACCGGACCTGGCGAAACTTAAACAAGCAGAATGTACTGTCAGATTGTGGAAATCAGCCTGACACCCCCCAAAAGATGCTCTGACATGGGGTTAGCTATGGTACCCCCCGATTTGGCTTGCTGAAGGTATTTGGTGTTTTTAAACGGGCTCAATAGCTGCTAAATAGCGTTTTTGTAAAAGTGGTGAAGAGTAGTATTCTGGAGGTTTTTTTGCAGAAAATAACTTATCCCAGCAAATTTGGGGTGCTTGAAAATGGGGGTCAGCATATTCTAAAGTTACGTTTAAAAAACTTGAAAAATCCACCTGCCGAAAGCACCTGCAATGAAAAAAACACTTAGGACATACTTGGGGACCCCCCAGAGTCAAGTTCGCTAGGTTTTAACTTTGTCCCCCAACATTTTTTTTTCCGCCCCCAAATTCAAAGTGTTTTTTTTGGGGTGTCCTTAAGTGTTTTTGTAAATTTTTTGACACAGTTTACCTTTGGGGGACTGTCTGAAGGCTGCACAGGGGTTCCCGCAACGTTGCACCCCAAAACCCCAATTCTGCACTTTTCTCCTCCAACTATTCATAGGCAAAACTTTTTTGCCTATTACACTGCATTCACTTTCCACCTAGGCGGAAAGTCTTTCAAATTGAATACGGCAATTATTTCCACCTGGCGATATTACGTCATCGGCGAAAAGTTTCCGCCAAAAACACGCGAAAACGGCTTTTCGCCTCAAATTGAATACAGGCCTATATGCTAATACGGGATCTTCTTCAGGTAATGCATGAATCTGCGCATCTTCAAAAGGGGAAACCACGCCACCCACTGATTTTACGCTAAACGCTGCAACCGTCATCCTTAGTCGGTGCAAGAGATCGCTACCCTACTGTGTACGCATGACCCAGAATCGCGTGGACATCTGGATACACATGATCCATCTAATACAGAGGCTGACCAAGACTTGCTGTAATAGACAACTGGAAGCCATGTTTATCTACCTCTGGGATAAAGGTTTACCGTAGGAATGCTGTTATATTCAATCGGAGGCCACTTAATTAGGTGCACCTGTACTGTACACCTGCTTGTTATTGAAAATATCTAGTCAGCCAATCATGTGGCAGTAACACAATACATAGAAGCATGCAGGCATGGTCAAGAGGTTCAGTTGTTATTCAGACCAAACACCTGAATGGGGAATAAATGTGATTTAAGTGACTTTGATCAAGGACTAACTATTCAAGCCAAACTGGGTAGTTTGAGTGTCTCAGAAACTGCTGATCTCCTGCCATTCTCATTCACAACAGTCTCCAGAGTTTACAGACACTGGTGCACAAGATGAAAAACATTCAGTTAGCGGCAGAAGCGCCGGAGCAGGACGATTTGCACTCTGTGCCGCCGCCTGAACACGGGATGACATCACACCGATGGGGGCAGGGCGGCTATCACCAGGAAGTACAGGTTTGCCTAGAACGCTCCGGGTGTCTGTACAGGTTGCAGAGTGTCCGCAGAGTTAAAGTTGATCTAATCCACAGGTTCTCAAACTCGGTCCTCAGGACCCCAAACAGTGCATGTTTTCCAGGTCTCCTCACAGAATTACAAAGCTCCACCTGTGGATCTTTAAAAATGTGTCAGTGAGTAATGAATACACCTGTGCACCTGCTGGCTGACCTGGAAAATGTGAACTGTGTGGGGTCCTGAGGACCGAGTTTGAGAACCTCTGATAATCTAATGAGGAAGCTAAGGTTATTAAAGCGCTATTTCCTGATCGCCCAGGAGAGGTGAGAATGGGGCTATATGACATATATACATTTCTTTTGAAATTCAATGAATGAATAAACAAACAGAAGATTTGTGCAGCTGTGAATAATACCGGGCGCCTGATTTACAATGTAATTATATACTGATCAAACCATACTGGAGAGACTGTCAGAAGCAGATAACAACAACAGCAGCTAAATCTATGAAACCTGGATCTATCATCAGGAAATGTTTCATCCTGTAAGATCAGAGAAGACGCTGCACATTCATCACCACAATGCCGTCCGCTTCTTCCTTTCAACCATTGTTACTGGGGTGAATCTGTAAGTGATCTGGTTTCACATGTTATTGGACAGACATCATCTTCCTTACAAAGACAGTGGGCTTGTGGCTGCCTAGGCTTTTGGCTGTATATGCTCCCGCATGGCGCATCCCGTGCACGGGACTGTATGGACATATTCACCTGTATGCGGAACTGTGTGCATCAGTACAGCCGGGACACCCCTATCCGTACGCACTTGCATCAGCCCTATAGTTGGTGATAAAAGATCTGTCTGCAAACAGGGGTATTTAGGCATCCACACAAGTGTGCATGGACCGCAGTTCTGACGACACTGAACGCTGCCTGAATGACAATGCTACGCTGCAGCCCAGTTACGAACCCGCCAAAATGTGTCTCCCATATTTATACATAAGTATATACTGGGGTTTTGTAACAAGCAGAGTGTGAAAAAAAATGAAAGCTCTCAGTAAGCGGGCACAGACTCAACTCAACATCAGGTGCTTTAGGCAAAATATCTTTCAATACAACAGCCAACATACATGTCTCACATCATATAACCTCTTTTCCATCAGTACAACAGCCAACATACATGTCTCACATCATATAACCCCTTTTCCATCAGTACAACAGCCAACATACATGTCTCACATCACATAACCCCTTTTTCAACAGTACAACAGCCAACATACATGTCTCACATCATATAACCCCTTTTCCACCAGTACAACAGCCAACATACATGTCTCACATCATATAACCCCTTTTCCACCAGTACAACAGCCAACATACATGTCTCACATCATATAACCCTTTTCCACCAGTACAACAGCCAACATACATGTCTCACATCATATAACCCCTTTTCCACCAGTACAACAGCCAACATACATGTCTCACATCATATAACCCCTTTTCCACCAGTACAACAGCCAACATACATGTCTCACATCATATAACCCCTTTTCCACCAGTACAACAGCCAACATACATGTCTCACATCATATAACCCTTTTCCACCAGTACAACAGCCAACATACATGTCTCACATCATATAACCCCTTTTCCACCAGTACAACAGCCAACATACATGTCTCACATCATATAACCCCTTTTCCACCAGTACAACAGCCAACATACATGTCTCACATCATATAACCCCTTTTCCATTAGTACAACAGCCAACATACATGTCTCACATCATATAACCCCTTTTCCATCAGTACAACAGCCAACATACATGTCTCACATCATATAACCCCTTTTTCAACAGTACAACAGCCAACATACATGTCTCACATCATATAACCCCTTTTCCACCAGTACAACAGCCAACATACATGCTCACATCAAATAACCCCTTGTCCACCAGTACAACAGCCAACATACATGTCTCACATCATATAACCCCTTTTCCACCAGTATAACAGCCAACATACATGTCTCACATCATATAACCCCTTTTCCACCAGTACAACAGCCAACATACATGTCTCACATCATGTAACCCCTTTTCCACCAGTACAACAGCCAACATAAATGTCTGACATCATATAACCCCTTTTCCACCAGTACAACAGCCAACATACATGTCTCACATCATATAACCCCTTTTCCACCAGTACAACATACATGTCTCACATCATATAACCCCTTTTCCATCAGTACAACAGCCAACATACATGTCTCACATCATGTAACCCCTTTTCCACCAGTACAACATCCAACATACATGTCTCACATCATATAACCCCTTTTCCACCAGTACAACATACATCTCACATCATATAACCCCTTTTCCATCAGTACAACAGCCAACATACATGTCTCACATCATATAACCCCTTTTCCACCAGTACAACATACATGTCTCACATCATATAACCCCTTTTCCACCAGTACAACAGCCAACATACATGTCTCACATCATGTAACCCCTTTTCCACCAGTACAACAGCCAACATACATGTCTCACATCATGTAACCCCTTTTCCACCAGTACAACAGCCAACATACATGCTCACATCAAATAACCCCTTTTCTACCAGTGCAACAGCCAACATACATGTCTCACATCATATAAACCCCTTTTTCCTTACACTACAACAGCCAACATACATGTCTCACATCATATAACCCCTTTTCCATCCAACATACATGTCTCACGTCATATAACCCCTTTTCTACCAGTACAACAGCCAACATACATGTCTCACATCATATAACCCCTTTTCCACCAGTACAACAGCCAACATACATGTCTCACATCATATAACCCCCTTTCCACCAGTACAACAGCCAACATACATGTCTCACATCATATAACCCCTTTTCCACCAGTACAACAGCCAACATACATGTCTCACATCATATAACCCCTTTTCCACCAGTACAACAGCCAACATACATGTCTCACATCATATAACCCCTTTTCCATCAGTACAACAGCCAACATACATGTCTCACATCATATAACCCCTTTTCCATCAGTACAACAGCCAACATACATGTCTCACATCATATAACCCCTTTTCCACCAGTACAACAGCCAACATAAATGTCTCACATCATATAACCCCTTTTCCACCAGTACAACAGCCAACGTACATGTCTCACATCATATAACCCCCTTTCCACCAGTACAACATACATGTCTCACATCATATAACCCCATTTCCACCAGTACAACAGCCAACATAAATGTCTCACATGATATAACCCCTTTTCCACCAGTACAACAGCCAACATACATGCTCACATCAAATAACCCCTTGTCCACCAGTACAACAGCCAACATACATGTCTCACATCATATAACCCCTTTTCCACCAGTACAACAGCCAACATACATGTCTCACATCATATAACCCCTTTTCCACAAGTACAACAGCCAACATACATGTCTCACATCATGTAACCCCTTTTCCACCAGTACAACAGCCAACATAAATGTCTCACATCATATAACCCCTTTTCCACCAGTACAACAGCCAACATACATGTCTCACATCATATAACCCCTTTTCCACCAGTACAACATATATGTCTCACATCATATAACCCCTTTTCCATCAGTACAACAGCCAACATACATGTCTCACATCATGTAACCCCTTTTCCACCAGTACAACAGCCAACATACATGTCTCACATCATATAACCCCTTTTCCACCAGTACAACATACATGTCTCACATCATATAACCCCTTTTCCACCAGTACAACAGCCAACATACATGTCTCACATCATGTAACCCCTTTTCCACCAGTACAACATACATGTCTCACATCATATAACCCCTTTTCCATCAGTACAACAGCCAACATACATGTCTCACATCATTTAACCCCTTTTCCACCAGTACAACAGCCAACATACATGTCTCACATCATATAACCCCTTTTCCACCAGTACAACATACATCTCACATCATATAACCCCTTTTCCACCAGTACAACAGCCAACATACATGTCTCACATCATATAACCCCTTTTCCACCAGTACAACATACATGTCTCACATCATATAACCCCTTTTCCACCAGTACAACAGCCAACATACATGTCTCACATCATGTAACCCCTTTTCCATCAGTACAGCAGCCAACATACATGTCTCACATCATGTAACCCCTTTTCCACCAGTACAACAGCCAACATACATGTCTCACATCATATAACCCCTTTTCTACCAGTACAACAGCCAACATACATGTCTCACATCATATAACCCCTTTTCCACCAGTACAACCGCCAACATACATGTCTCACATCATATAACCCCTTTTCCACCAGTACAACATACATGTCTCACATCATATAACCCCTTTTCCACCAGTACAACAGCCAACATAAATGTCTCACATGATATAACCCCTTTTCCACCAGTACAACAGCCAACATACATGTCTCACATCATATAACCCCTTTTCCACCAGTACAACAGCCAACATACATGTCTCACATCATATAACCCCTTTTCCATCCAACATACATGTCTCACGTCATATAACCCCTTTTCTACCAGTACAACAGCCAACATACATGTCTCACATCATATAACCCCTTTTCCACCAGTACAACAGCCAACATACATGTCTCACATCATATAACCCCCTTTCCACCAGTACAACAGCCAACATACATGTCTCACATCATATAACCCCTTTTCCTTCAGTACAACAGCCAACATACATGTCTCACATCATATAACCCCTTTTTCAACAGTACAACAGCCAACATAAATGTCTCACATCATATAACCCCTTTTCCACCAGTACAACAGCCAACATACATGTCTCACATCATATAACCCCTTTTCCACCAGTACAACATACATGTCTCACATCATATAACCCCTTTTCCACCAGTACAACAGCCAACATAAATGTCTCACATGATATAACCCCTTTTCCACCAGTACAACAGCCAACATACATGTCTCACATCATATAACCCCTTTTCCACCAGTACAACAGCCAACATACATATCTCACATCATATAATCCCCTTTTTCCTTACACTACAACAGCCGACATACATGTCTCACATCATATAACCGCTTTTCCATCAGCACAACAGCCAACATACACATCCCACATCATATAACCTCTTTTCTATCAGTACAACAGCCAACATGCATGTCTCACATCATATAAACCCTCCCTCCTGTTTGCCCTGCAGTGCTGGGCTCAATGTCGTTAACGACATTGAGCATCCTCACTAAACGATATCGTCCAGTGACGTCACCCTCCCTCATCCCCGTACTTGCAGAACCTGAAGATATCGTTAGGTTGCCCTGCAAGTACGAGCGATGTAAAATGTCGTCAACGACCAGCGGGAGCGCGCGTCGTCGGTCGTTGACTGCATACCCACTGGACGATCTTTCGGACGATGAACGATAACAATATCGTTATCGTTCAAATCGTCCAATTTATCGTCTAGTGGTGGATACGCGCCTTTAGGCATATCAATCAGGAAAAATATGATTAGAAAATAATTTTTGATTCTCTTCTAAATAGAAAAATAATTTTCAATTTAGCTTTTAATGAATGCAAAAATAATGTTAAAATTGGTCAGATCAATAATCTATATTTCTGCTAATAACAAGGTTAAAACTCCTTTAAGACGAGGTCCGAATGAATGAAAAGAACCTTTACTATATGAACGGACGCACACTTGATTGATTTATTTCACATTATGGCACATAAGCTTCCAAGCAACGTCTTGCCATGTCGTGCTAGTATGGTGACATGTCTGCTTGGAGCCCACTGCGGTTGCCTCAGCTGCTTTGCCCTGGAGCCGGCCCTGGTTAGCACAAAGCATTTTACTTGGCTCTAGAATGTTGTTGCCTGGATAAAATGGTTTTGCTACCGACTGTGGTTTTTGGAAACATTCCTCACACATCTCTTTGAACAAAAAAAATAAATATATATATATATATATAATTAGGTTTTCCAGCTGGTTGTTGCTTCCATCCCTGTGTAAGCGGTGAATTACCTGTTTGTACTTTCTGTAGCAACGCTGAATGACGGCTCCGGCCACGTCCTGCTGTTCCCTCAATGGACGTCCCTGGAAGTACAGGAAAGGGATGCTGGGTAAGAGCGGGAGAGCCATTTTTCTAGCAGTGAGACTGATTGACCAGCTATATCATTTCTATCACATGCGGTGGGTTATAGGTGAATAACAGCATTTATTTTACTGGAGATGGTGGATATAGGGTTTGATTAGAGTGAAGGACAGTTACAACGCTGGAAGCAACCTAGGCGACATCCTGAGACCTCTATAGTGATGTAACACGCCGCCATCTGCATGGCAGCACCTAGATTCTGTTGCAATGTATGTTGCCTATATTCTGTTTGCGTCTGTGGGTGTATCTGCATGCGAAATGCCACGTTACAGTGTCAGCGGCTGTGACACTGTGTCGCATATCATTTTAATCAGCAGAAGCTGCTTGTGCATCCTATTCACATTGCTGTGCGAATAAATAAATAAGGTAAAGAGTTGCACGAAAAGACGTTCTGCGCTAACCGAGTCACGCCAAGGCATGGATAAACTAGAAGGGCTGTTTACAAGCAAGGAAGAAAGACGTATACGGACACATCTGTATTATATTTAAATAGCCTGCTCACCTTGTTAAGGTGTATTCAATTAAGCAGGAGCCTCGCCACGTGTGCGAAATGTTATCGCATACTTTCCGACGTTAAGTACGTCCCTATTTCCCAGAGGGGAGGCGCAATGCACTCGTGCAGCCACTTTCTGTGCCATAATGGCCCCGTCCCTGTGTAATGCTGTGAATAGCTGAGTTCTTAGTGATGAGATTCGCAGACCATCTTCACTGAGGTGGGGTCTACATTGCCTGTAGTTGGGGAGAGCTCTCGAAATTCATGAGTCTCCCGGACATTCTGGGAGGGTAGGCAGGTGTGTGTGACAGTTTGCCATGGAGTGTGCATTTTGTCAGAGGCCTTTAGGAACGATGAGTCTCCCGGACATTCCGGGAGGGCAGGCAGGTGTGTGTGACAGTTTGCTATGGAGTTTGCATTTTGTCAGAGGCCTTTAGGAACAATGAGTCTCCCGGACATTCCGGGAGGGCAGGCAGGTGTGTGTGACAGTTTGCTATGGAGTGTGCATTTTGTCAGAGGCCTTTAGGAATGATGAGTCTCCTGGACATTCCGGGAGGGTAGGCAGGTGTGTGACAGTTTGCGATGGAGTGTGCATTTTGCCAGAGGCCTTTAGGAATGATGAGTCTCCCGGACATTCCGGGAGGGCAGGCAGGTATGTGTGACAGTTTGCTATGGAGTGTGCATTTTGTCATAGGCCTTTAGGAACGTTGAGTATCCTGGACACTCCGGGAGGGCAGGCAGGTGTGTGTGACAGTTTGCTATGGAGTGTGCATTTTGTCAGAGGCCTTTAGGAATGATGAGTCTCCCGGACATTCCGGGAGGGCAGGCAGGTGTGTGTGACAGTTTGCTATGGAGTGTGCATTTTGCCAGAGGCCTTTAGTAATGATGAGTCTCCTGGACATTCCGGGAGGGCAGGCAGGTATGTGTGACAGTTTGCTATGGAGTGTGCATTTATCCAGAGGCCTTTAGGAACGATGAGTTTCCCGGACATTCCGGGAGGGCAGGCAGGTGTGTGTGACAGTTTGCCATGGAGTGTGCATTTTGTCAGAGACCTTTAGGAACGATGAGTCTCCTGGACATTCCGGGAGGGCAGGCAGGTATGTGTGACAGTTTGCTATGGAGTGTGCATTTTCTCAGAGGCCTTTAGGAACGATGAGTCTCCCGGACATTCCGGGAGGGCAGGCTGGTATGTGTGACAGTTTGCCGTGGAGTTTGCATTTTGTCAGAGGCCTTTAGGAACAATGAGTCTCCCGGACATTCCGGGAGGGTAGGCAGGTATGTTTGACAGTTTGCCGTGGAGTTTGCATTTTGTCAGAGGCCTTTAGGAACAATGAGTCTCCCGGACATTCCGGGAGGGCAGACAGGTCTGTGTGACAGTTTGCCATGGAGTGTGCATTTTGTCAGAGGCCTTTAGGAATGATGAGTCTCCCGGACATTCTGGGAGGGCAGGCAGGTGTGTGTGACAGTTTGCTATGGAGTGTGCATTTTGCCAGAGGCCTTTAGGAATGATGAGTCTCCCGGACATTCTGGGAGGGTAGGCAGGTGTGTGTGACAGTTTACCATGGAGTGTGCATTTTGTCAGAGGCCTTTAGGAATGAAGTGAGAATAAACAGAGTGTGCAGAACATTGAAACTCGGGTTATGGGGACAACATTACACATTTCTCTCCACCTTGTATTTCCTGAACACCGTCTGGACCAGTTTGGCAGCCTCGTAGAGCTCTCTCTGCTCGTGGTCTGAAAGGGTCAGCTGGGATATTTCATTTTCAACCTTCTCATTGGTGGATGCGCTGAGAAATTCTGACCAATCAGCAGCAGACGGCAGGCTGGGCTTTTCAAATGTTGTTTCGCTCATAGGGGAGCTCGCAGGACTTAAGCTGGTGTTTGAAGAAGGAGTCAGAGGTTCGTGGTAGAGCGACCTGTAATGAACCATAATAAAAAAACTATAAAATAAACAAACCTGCGGCTACAATGAATGGCTGGTTACTGGGTACTTTGAAAACAATATGGGGGACAATTATGGAAACTTGTAGATAGAACGAGGATTTGATAACCCATTGCAAACAGTCAGATGTCTGCTTTAATTTTCTCAACTGCACTACAAAAAATTGAAACGACCTGATTGGTCACGCCACTCTTACTTTGCACCCATTCCGATAAATGACCCACCGTATCTGTGCAGCGCTAGGCAAGTGATCAACATCAGCAAGATAACTGGCCAGCCAGCTCATGGTGGTGCTGAACGCCGCTGTGTCTGCCCTCTCTGCCAGCGGAGACTCCATGGGTACGAAATTCTCCCGCTTGATCCGTTCAGGTGTTGCTTCAATAATCTGTTCCGCCAAATTCATCATGTTCACCTGCATTGAAGAAAACGGGAAAACGTTGCAATAGAATCGCTTACGTTATAGGACATCGATCTGTGGTAATAATATAGAGAAGTTAAACCTCAGGAATGGTGAAATTATATGTACTTAGCACTGTATACTTTTTCTAAGTTGCTTACTGCACAATGCTGTATTTATTGAAAGTCTGCACCACATCCCGAGTCATCGACTTGCACCAATATACGGTATAAATTGCCCAGCTAGCAGGACAGGATGCTTTTTACATGAACTCCCGTTATTTTGCTTCCTGCGACAGCTGTCTCATTATAGACATGCTGCTGTTAGTGCCATTACATGAATTTGCCAGGCTTTTCAAAGACATTTATTAGGGGCCTCTATCCCAGCATTTACCCTGATGGTAAAACCACACTCACTGGGGTCCCCAATCAGATGTAGTACTCCTAATCCTAATTCTCAAGGCTAATTGTTACATAAATATAAAACAATGCGCACAGGCTTAAGGAGTACTATCGCATTCACATCGGCTGCTATGCCTATAAGTTACACCCTTAACTGCTACATTATTTTCATACCCATCTTATGTGTGGATGATTTGAAATTTATTGTAATTAGCCTTTTTTTTGCAGTGAGGACAATGTACGAGGCTTTGTGTACGCTCCTAGCATTGTTTTTATTTAACTCCTGTGTATACAAGCCCTAAAGGCAGCAGATGAAGGGACAATATTTTCTTTTAGATCTTCCTATTATCAGTTGCTCAATATAAATGAAGTAAAAAACATGCTGTCATCTTTACACATGTTGTGCTCCCTGACGTGCCGAGGATTCAACTCATTACTTTTTATTGTAAAATGCAGCATTAAGGTATAAAGGAATATTTGTCAACTCCTACATGTAGGTACTTAGCTTTTTTGGCATCTAAGCTTATTTCTGCTATTTCCGGTGAGACAAAGGGAACAATCCATTCACCTCTTGTTATTACAGCACAGTTTATACATGGTCGTATCCTGCACCGTGCATGATATTTCCATATGTGTGCAAGTGTCACTACCTGCTCCTAGGACAGTGAATGTCTGACAATGCGCAGGATAGAAAGAGAGAAATGGAACAAAAAGTATAGATCAACACTTCTTTGAAAGTATATATCATAACTGGATTTCATGTAATATATATACTGAAATCAGATCCCATGGAAAGTACTGTATACAGTAGCCTAATCGCAGATCTAATGCAAAATACAGACTGAAATCAGATCCGCATGGAAAGTATAGACCAAACCCAGATCTGCATGGAAAGTATAGATCAAAACCGGAGCTTATGGAAAGTATAGACTAAACCCAGATCTGCATGGAAAGTATAGACCAAACCCAGATCTGCATGGAAAGTATAGACCAAGCCCAGATCCACATGGAAAGTATAGACCAAACCTGGATCTGCATGGAAAGTATAGACCAAACCCAGATCCACATGGAAAGAATAGACCAAGCCCAGATCCACATGGAAAGTATAGACCAAACCCGGATCTGCATAGAAAGTATAGATCAAACCCAGATACACATGGAAAGTATAGACCAAGCCCAGATCCACACAGATAGTATAGACCAAATCCGGTTCTGCATGGAAAGTATAGATGGAAAGTATAGACCAAACCCAGATCTGCATGGAAAGTATAGACCAAACCCAGATCTGCATGGAAAGTATAGACCAAACACAGATCCATATGGAAAATATAGACCAAACCCAGTTTCGCCCAGACAGTATAGACCAAACCTAGATCTGCACAGACCAAAACCGGATCTTATGGAAAGTTGAAACAGATCTCCGCAGCTCATTTTGCCTGGACAAAAACACTGTACTTTCTACCTTGTAAATGCGCCCACAGTCCCTCTACACATACTTTTCAATATTTCAACTGTAGAATCCTGTTCTGCACGTAGAACAAAAATAGGGTCCACTCATGCACCAAACCCATACTCAGGAAAAAAACCATTAGACGGGGCATAGATTTACACAATGCCATCTTGGACCTATAAAACTGTCTGCCGTCACATATAGGTGAGCATGTGGTTTCACCAAAGGGCATCAGTGCCGTGGTTTTGGAAATAAACAGGACTCAATACAGTGATCACATTAGCAGCACCTTGTACAGCGAGGAAAACTTTTTATATAAACAATGCCGACACTCTGGAGTGAAAACAGCAGAGTCCATTTAATGACTTCAAACTTCCATGCGGATTTCATAGTGTTCTCGCAGTCTCAATATTAGGGGTGAGCGGGTTCGGATTTCTGAAATCCGAACCCCCCCGAGCCCCCCCGATCCGAGTCCGATCCGAATCAGGCTCGACTTTTCCCGCCTGACTCGGATCTGAAATCGAGGCAAAACGTCATCATCCCGCCTTCCGAGTCTCGCGGGTTTTGGATCCTATATAAGGTACCCACGTCGGCGCCATTTTCTCACTCGGCTGTGGACAGTGAAGAGGGAGGGTGGGAGTTAGGGCTGTGTAGTGTAGTGTAGTGTAGTGCTGCTGTTGTCCACTACTTCAAAGTCCATAGGGGCTGGCTGTGTTGTGCTGTGCTGCTGTTGTTAATAGGGGCTGTGTCCACTACTTCAAAGTCCATAGGGGCTGGCTGGACTGTGTTGTGCAGTCAGTTCTCCATAGGGGCTGTGTCCACTCCAAAGTCCTGTGCAGTGTCCCAGTCCTAAAGAGGTGCTGTAGTGTTGTCCAGGGGGTGCTCTGTCCATCAGGGGTGCTCCCCCCAAGTGCTAAAAAAATAATATATTTTCTGTGTTTGTGAATTGTGTGTGCAGTAGCCGCACGGGCATCAACAAAGTAGTGCCAAGCGTGCGCCTGTGTCATAAGTAAAGGGCCGGCTGGCTTGACCGTTAAAGGGTGCTGTAACCCCCGAAAGTACACTCCAGTCCAAACCAAAAAAAAATTATTTTCTGTGTTTGTGAATTGTGTGCGCAGTAGCCGCACATGCATCAACAAAGTAGTGCCAAGCGTGCGCCTGTGTCATAAGTAAAGGGCCGGCTGGCTTGACCGTTAAGGGTGCTGTAACCCCCGAAAGTACACTCCAGTCCAAACCAAAAAAAAAATTATTTTCTGTGTTTGTGAATTGTGTGCGCAGTAGCCGCACGTGCATCAACAAAGTAGTGCCAAGCGTGCGCCTGTGTCATAAGTAAAGGGCCGGCTGGCTTGACCGTTAAGGGTGCTGTAACCCCCGAAAGTACACTCCAGTCCAAACCAAAAAAAAAATTATTTTCTGTGTTTGTGAATTGTGTGCGCAGTAGCCGCACGTGCATCAACAAAGTAGTGCCAAGCGTGCGCCTGTGTCATAAGTAAAGGGCCGGCTGGCTTGACCGTTAAGGGTGCTGTAACCCCCGAAAGTAAACTCCAGTCCAAACCAAAAAAAAAATTATTTTCTGTGTTTGTGAATTGTGTGCGCAGTAGCCGCACGTGCATCAACAAAGTAGTGCCAAGCGTGCGCCTGTGTCATAAGTAAAGGGCCGGCTGGCTTGACCGTTAAGGGTGCTGTAACCCCCGAAAGTACACTCCAGTCCAAACCAAAAAAAAAATTATTTTCTGTGTTTGTGAATTGTGTGCGCAGTAGCCGCACGTGCATCAACAAAGTAGTGCCAAGCGTGCGCCTGTGTCATAAGTAAAGGGCCGGCTGGCTTGACCGTTAAAGGGTGCTGTAACCCCCAAAGTACACTCCAGTCCAAACCAAAAAAAAATTTATTTTCTGTGTTTGTGAATTGTGTGCGCAGTAGCCGCACGTGCATCAACAAAGTAGTGCCAAGCGTGCGCCTGTGTCATAAGTAAAGGGCCGGCTGGCTTGACCGTTAAAGGGTGCTGTAACCCCCAAAGTACACTCCAGTCCAAACCAAAAAAAATTTATTTTCTGTGTTTGTGAATTGTGCGCGCAGTAGCCGCACGTGCATCAACAAAGTAGTGCCAAGCGTGCGCCTGTGTCATAAGTAAAGGGCCGGCTGGCTTGACCGTTAAAGGGTGCTGTAACCCCCGAAAGTACACTCCAGTCCAAACCAAAAAAAAAATTATTTTCTGTGTTTGTGAATTGTGTGCGCAGTAGCCGCACGTGCATCAACAAAGTAGTGCCAAGCGTGCGCCTGTGTCATAAGTAAAGGGCCGGCTGGCTTGACCGTTAAAGGGTGCTGTAACCCCCAAAGTACACTCCTGTCCAAACCGAAAAAAAATTATTTTCTGTGTTTGTGAATTGTGTGCGCAGTAGCCGCACGTGCATCAACAAAGTAGTGCCAAGCGTGCGCCTGTGTCATAAGTAAAGGGCCGGCTGGCTTGACCGTTAAAGGGTTCTGTAACCCCCAAAGTACACTCCAAACCAAAAAAATATATATTTTCTGTGTTTGTGACTTGTGTGCACTGTGGCTGCACGTGCATCAACAAAGGAGCAGCGCCAAGCGTGCGCCTGTGTCCCATAAGTAAAGAGCCGGCTGGCTCATTTCTTAAAGGGTGGTGTAACCCACAAAGTGCACTACTCTCCAGCAAAAATAAAAAAATATTTTCTGTGTTTGTGTGCGCTTTAGCCGCACGTATATTTATCAATATAACATAAATGTTGGACCAAACTTTCTCTGATAAAAATAAAATAGGGAAAGATCAAGAACCACTTCCTACTAGTGCTGTTGCTGCTGCTGGGAGTTGTTCATCATCCCAGAGAGGAAGTAGGAACATCACTACTTTTACTAAACAATTGACCCTCCAACAGTCCCTAGCGATGAGGATGAAGTACGACAGCAGTCATCCTGAAGCAAAACGTATAACTGAGGCCTTGACTGCTATGTTGGTGTTAGACGTGCGTTCGGTATCCGACATTAGTGCAGTGGGATTTAGACAATTGATGGAGGTAGTGTGTCCTCGGTTCCAAATCCCGTCTAGATTCCACCTGCATCCTCAAAGCAGCAGCGACAAGCGTGCGTCTGTCTGTTAAAGGGTGGTGACACCCTCAAAGTGTGCTACACAAACAATTAAAATATTGTTCTTTTTTTTTCTGTCTTTGTGAAATGTGTGGGCTGTAGCCGCACCTGCATCCTTAAAGCAGCAGCGACAAGCGTGCGTCTGTCTGTTAAAGGGTGGTGACACTCTCAAAGTGTGCTACACAAACAATTAAAATATTGTTCTTTTTTTTCTGTCTTTGTGAATTGTGTGGGCTGTAGCCGCACTTGCATCCTCAAAGCAGCAGCGACAAGCGTGCGTCTGTCTGTTAAAGGGTGTTGTAACTCTCAAAGTGCTCCAAAAAATCAAAAAATTTTTTTTAATGTGTTTGTGACTTGTGTGCGATGTAGCCACACTTGCATCCTCAAAGCAGCAGCGACAAGCGTGCGTCTGTCTGTTAAAGGGTGGTGACACCCTCAAAGTGTGCTACACAAACAATAAAAATATTCTTCTTCTTTTTTCTGTCTTTGTGAATTGTGTGGGCTGTAGCCGCACCTGCATCCTTAAAGCAGCAGCGACAAGCGTGCGTCTGTCTGTTAAAGGGTGGTGTAACTCACGAAGTGCTCCAAAAAATAAAAAACTATTTTTTTAATGTGTTTGTGACATGTGTGCGATGTAGCCGCACTTGCATCCTCAAAGCAGCAGCGACAAGCGTGCGTCTGTCTGTTAAAGGGTGGTGACACCCTCAAAGTGTGCTACACAAACAATAAAAATATTCTTCTTTTTTCTGTCTTTGTGAATTGTGTGGGCTGTAGCCGCACCTGCATCCTTAAAGCAGCAGCGACAAGCGTGCGTCTGTCTGTTAAAGGGTGGTGACACCCTCAAAGTGTGCTACACAAACAATTAAAATATTGTTCTTTTTTTTTCGGTCTTTGTGAAATGTGTGGGCTGTAGCCGCACCTGCATCCTTAAAGCAGCAGCGACAAGCGTGCGTCTGTCTGTTAAAGGGTGGTGACACCCTCAAAGTGTGCTACACAAAGAATAAAAATATTCTTCTTCTTTTTTCTGTCTTTGTGAATTGTGTGGGCTGTAGCCGCACTTGCATCCTCAAAGCAGCAGCGACAAGCGTGCGTCTGTCTGTTAGAGGGTGGTGTAACCCTCAAAGTGTGCTCCACAAACAATAAAAATATTCTTTTTTTTTTTCTGTCTTTGTGAATTGTGTGGGCTGTAGCCGCACTTGAATCCTCAAAGCAGCAGCGACAAGCGTGCGTCTGTCTGTTAAAGGATTACATCGGTGACAGCATCCAAGTAGGCATGTCAGACAGTCCGTACCTGTACTGGCAGGAAAAAGAAGCAATTTGGAGGTCCCTGTACAAACTGGCTCTATTTTACCTGAGTTGCCCCCCCTCCAGTGTGTACTCCGAAAGAGTGTTTAGTGCAGCCGGGAACCTTGTTAGCGAAAGGCGTAGGAGGTTGCTTCCACAAAATGTGGAGAAGATGATGTTCATAAAATGAATGATCAACTCTTCCAGGGAGACCAGCCTCCAGAACGTACAGAGGGACCTGTGGTTCCAGCAGGGACGAATTAATACTCTGTGAGGATGAGGATGTACATAACACTGAAGAGGGTGAGGAATCTGTGGATGAGGAGGATGAGGACGACTTCTTGCCTCCGTAGAGCCAGTTTGTGCAGGGACAGATTAATTGCCAGCTTGTTTTGTGGGGGCCCAAACGAACCAATCATTTCAGCCACAGTTGTGTGGCAGACCCTGGCGCTGAAATGATTGGTTTGTTAAAGTGTGCATGTCCTGTTTATACAACATAAGGGTGGGTGGGAGGGCCCAAGGACAATTCCATCTTGCACCTCTTTTTTTTCTTTGCATTATGTACAGTTTGGGGCCTAGTTTTTCAATGCCATCCTGTCTGCCACTGCAGTTTCACGCCTAGATGGGTCACGTGTTTGTGCCGCCCACTCGTGTCGCTTAGCATAGTCATCCAGCTACCTCGGTGCAACCTTTTGGACATAAAAACACTATTGTGAGGTGTGAGGTATTCAGAATAGACTGGAAATGAGTGGAAATTAAGGTTATTGAGGTTAATAATAGCATAGGAGCAGAAAAACCTACAAATTCTGTGATTTTAGCTGTTTTTTTTGCTTTTTTTCAAAAAAATACAGATCCAAAACACAAAACCCAGAACCCAAAACACGGAAGGGTGGTTTTGGCAAAACCAATCCAGATCCAAAACACGAAGAAAGATCCAGATCCAAAACCAAAACACAAAACACGAAAAGTGGCCGGTGCACACCCCTACTCAATATATACTTTCCCCATTTGATGTCTTTAATAAGAAAAATGTAATGCCTACGAGGCTATGCAGGACTATGTCCTCCTGACATGAATGGCATGGATTTATTTACTGTATCTTGTTAAAAGTTATGAAGTGCGGCTATGAATGAAACTGGCATACCGAAGACATTCATCACTGAGACCTGGCTGCTGTCTCCAGGGAGTAGAAGATAATGAACTCCAATGATCAATCTGCAGCTACTTGGCTGCGGCTTCTGCCAGTTGTAACCGCGCTCTTTCGGATACTGATCAAGAGACGACAACTGCGATCTCGACCTCTGTTGGAATCTACAGCCGCAGCTGTGACAGTATTAGGCAGAGTAGGACTAGGAATGAAAACACCCATCACTGACTAATCCTTTTGTTTTACTGTGTGTTCAGCTCAGAAGAAACTGGGACACTGGTAAGAGCACACATAGACAATTAGCTCGTTCCCCCATAACCCCCAGAGGTGTACAATCCCCCAAATAGCCCACACAAATGAAAATACACAAACAGCAGCGTTTTACTATCACCATATGATCTAATACACAGGTTCCACCCACATGTGATCACTTTGGGCCGCATCTAGCAAGTGCTATTAAACTGCGCATTCGCCATAGCCACAGTCGTTTCTTTATGCCCATCAAAGGGGCGTTTATCTGTGTCAACTGGGCACGCGCACGGAAGAGGGCCATTACGCGGTAGGGTCTTGGGTGCTTCAGGAGCATGTAGCCAGAATTGCGTCCGAGTCATGCGTATGTCGGGGATTTAGTCGGCATTTGGACAGTCCCGACTGTCAGAATCCCGACAGATTGCGGAGGTAAGTATTAGGGTCAGGGGGAGATTTAGGATTAGGGGGAGGGTTAGGGTTAGGCTGCAGGAGGGGAGGGTTAGGGTTAGGCTGCGGGATGTTAGGTTTAGGCTGCGGGACGGGAGGGTTAGGCTGCGGGACGGGAGGGTTAGGGTGAGGCTGAGGGAGGAGGATTAGGATTAGGCTGCGGGACGGGAGGGTTAGGCTGCGGGAGGGTTAGGGTGAGGCTGAGGGAGGAGGATTAGGGTTAGGCTGCAGGACGGGAGGTTTAGGATATGGCTGCAGGATGGGAGGGTTAGGCTGCGGGAGGGTTAGGGTGAGGCTGTGGAAGGAGGGCTAGGGTGAGGCTGTGGAAGGAGGGTTAGGGTGAGGCTGTGGGAGGAGGGTTAGGGTGAGCCTGTGGGAGGAGGGTTAGGGTTAGGCTGTGGAAGGAGGGTTAGGATGCAGGAGGGGAGGGTTAGGATGCGGGAGGGGAGGGTTAGTCTGCGGGAGGGTTAGAGTTAGGCTGCGGGATGGGAGGGTTAGGGTTAGGCTGCGGGAGAGTTACAGTTAGGCTGCGGGACGGGAGTATTAGGGTTAGGCTGCGGGAGGGGAGGGTTAGGCTGTGGGAGGGTTAGAGTTAGGCTGCGGGACGGGACGGGAGTATCAGGGTTAGGCTGCTAGGAGCGTTAGGGTGAGGCTGTGGAAGGAGGGTTAGGGTGAGCCTGTAGGAGGAGGGTTAGGGTAAGCCTGTGGCAGGAGGGTTAGGGTTAGGCTGTGGAAGGAGGGTTAGGGTGAGGCTGTGGAAGGAGGGTTAGGGTGAGGCTGTGGGAGGAGGGTTAGGGTGAGCCTGTGGGAGGAGGGTTAGGGTGAGGCTGTGGAAGGAGGGTTAGGGTGAGGCTGTGGGAGGAGGGTTAGGGTGAGGCTGTGGGAGGAGGGTTAGGTTAGGCTGCGGGAAGGGAGGGTTAGGGATAGGCTGCGGGAGTGTTAGGGTGAGGCTGTGGAAGGAGGGTTAGGGTGAGGCTGTAGGAGGAGGGTTAAGGTAAGCCTGTGGCAGGAGGGTTAGGGTTAGGCTGTGGAAGGAGGGTTAGAGTGAGGCTGTGGGAGGAGGGTTAGGGTGAGGCTGTGGGTGGAGGGTTAGGGTTAGGCTGTGGAAGGAGGGTTAGGGTGAGGCTGTGGGAGGAGGGTTAGGGTGAGGCTGTGGGAGGAGGGTTAGGGTTAGGCTGCGGGAGGGGAGGGTTAGGCTGCGGGAGGGTTAAAGGCTGCAGGACGGGAGTATTAGGGTTAGGCTGCGGGAGGGGAGGGTTAGGCTGCTGGAGGGTTAGAGTTAGGGTGAGGCTGTGGGAGGAGGGTTAGGGTTAGGCTGTGGACGGAGGGTTAGGGTTAGGCTATGGAAGGAGCGTTAGGATGCGGGAGGGGAGGTTTAGGCTGCGGAAGGGTTAGAGTTAGGCTGCGGGATGGGAGGGTTAGGGTTAGGCTGCGGAAGGGGAGGGTTAGGCTGCGGGAGGGTTAGAGAGGCTGCGGGACGGGAGGGTTAGGGATAGGCTGCGGGAGCGTTAGGGTGAGGCTGTGGAAGGAGGGTTAGGGTGAGGCTGTAGGAGGAGGGTTAGGGTAAGCCTGTGGCAGGAGGGTTAGGGTTAGGCTGTGGAAGGAGGGTTAGGGTGAGGCTGTGGGAGGAGGGTTAGGGTGAGCCTGTGGGAGGGGAGGGTTAGGATGCGGGAGGGGAGGGTTAGACTGCGGGAGGGTTAGAGTTAGGCTGCGGGACGGGAGGGTTATGCTGCGGGACAGCAGGGTTAGACTGTGGGACAGGAGGGTTAGACTGCGGGAGGGTTAGAGTTAGGCTGCGGGACAGGAGGGTTAGGGTGAGGCAGCGGGACAGGAGGGTTAGGGTGAGGCAGCAGGACAGGAGGGTTAGGCTGCGAGAGGGTTAGAGTTAGGCTGCGAGATGGGAGGGTTAGGGTGAGGCAGCGGGACAGGAGAGTTAGGGTGAGGCTGCGGGATAGGAGGGTTAGGCTGCGGGACGGGAGGGTTAAGGTGAGGCAGCGGGACAGGAGGGTTAGGCTGCGGGACAGGAGGGTTAGGCTGCAGGACAGGAGGGTTAGGGTGAGACAGCGAGACAGGAGGGTTAGGTTGCGGGAGGGTTAGAGTTAGGCTGTGGGATGGGAGGGTTAGGGTGAGGCAGCGGGACAGGAGGGTTAGGTTGCGGGAGGGTTAGAGTTAGGCTGCGGGACAGGAGGGTTAGGCTGAGGGAGGGTTAGAGTTAGGCTGCGGGACGGGAGGGTTAGGGTGAGACAGCGGGACAGGAGGGTTAGCTTGCGGGAGGGTTAGAGTTAGGCTGCGGGACGGGAGGGTTAGGGTTAGGCAGCGGGACAGGAGGGTTAGGCAGCGGGACAGGAGGGTTAGGCTGCAGGAGGGTTAGAGTTATGTTGCAGGACGGGAGGGTTAGGGTGAGCAGCGGGACAGGAGGGTTAGAGTTAGGTTGCAGGACGGGAGGGTTAGGGTGAGCAGCGGGACAGGAGGGTTAGGCTGAGGGAGGGTTAGGGTGAGGCTGCGGGAAGGGAGGGTTATAATACTTACAGAAATCTGTTGGGATTCTGACTGTCAGGATGCCGCTGTCAGTATTCTGACAGTTGCCATCCTGACCATCGGGATCCCATTCCCAACCCGTACGTCGAGTGGATGCCATTTTCGATCGCACTCCTTGCACCTAGTATGGGTTGGTGTAAGAGCTAATGCCAGTTATGACAGGTGCGCTAGCAGACAGAGGGATGTGGGCGGCGCAGTCGCAGTTCGGTGCGCAGGTGGATAATCAGGCCCTGTGGTGCAATGATGCAAACTATCATGAAATGTGAGGGATCTATGTGAAAGATCTATGAGTTATTATGATCTGGGAACATTTATAAAGACTATAATAGTGACCTTACCTGGAGGTCATCCATATGTTGTAAGCAGTCATCATTCTCTATGTTTTCTCTGTATGACAGCAGCTCTGCATCCACCATCTCCCTTTCAGACATCATTAAAACATTCATCTGCTCCCTCTGACGCAGCCTGTGCCCCACAACGTCCCTCCCCAGTCCTGTTGGCTTTGAGGTGCCAGTCACCTGCGCGGCGGCAGAAACCCCCAGGTAGAGCTCTTTCGGGCTCCATTTCATGGTTGCTGGAGCTCTGTACCCGGACGTGTCCGGAGTGCGCTGAGGAAGGTCCCTGGGGAAGTGGAGCATTTCCTCAGCGTGGGCAGCATCAGACAATGGCTGTTTGGAGATGGAACTCTGCTTCCAGTGAGACGGTTGCTCCAGGCTTAGAGCTGTCGGTATAACCTTCTCCTGCCTGACCTGGAAGTATTCAGGGTTCAATTTGTGTTTTTTAGCAGCTGGGTAATCTTTCGGGGTTTCAGTGCTGTAGTAATTAGAGGGTTCAGATCTTGGTCTTCTTAATTCTGTAAAAACCAGAAAAAAATCATAAGTATCAATGTAACAGTATATATATAAAAACCTCACACATGGACACAATGAAAATTTGCCTAAAGCCGAGGAGGCATAATAAAACAGTCCTGATTTTAAAAATTCAGTCCTCGCAACTGCCCAAACCACACAACTGTTGCACAGATGTCAGTCATGAACGCCCGCTTGTTCTTTGCACGATGTGCAATTGCCTGTACTCACGGTTGTGTTGCGGTAAGTAATTACATATTTGTAGGCGTAATGACATTGAAGCTAATTTAATCAGCTCTTATGCAATCCTCATTATTATTATCCTTTATTTATATGGCGCCAAAAGTGTTCCAACCGCCTTACAAAGTACATAAACAAATCATTTGACAACTGACTTACAGTACAAAATAGGACAAGGACATGGGTAATATACAATGCTACATTTCTGACCATAACACCTAGATATGAAACAGAGCGTAAGCGACCAAGTGTTAGGTGTTGGGGAGTAAGAAGTAGGTGAAAGTTAAGTAAGGCGAAGCACAAGAGGGTAGAGGCCCTGTTCGTAAGAGCTTACATTCTAAAGGAGAGGGGCAGACAGACAGGTGTGACACAGGTGGGGTAAACAGGGAGGAAGGAGAATGTAGCAGCAGGTTAGGATGGCAGCTGGAAGGCTTTGATGAAGTAGTGGGTCTTGAGAGCACGTTTGAAGGATTGTAAAGAGGAGGAGAGTCCTTACTATTTTGCGCTGTTCTCATAGGCAAACGCAGGGGGGGTTTCCGTCTGCCTGGAAACCCCCCTCCCCAGCCCACACCATGACCGCAATAGAAATAGTAATATAATAGATTGTTACTAGTGCTTCATGTTCTTCTCAGTACCACAAATGAAATTATTACACACAATACACTTGGTACGACGCTTATTAAAGCTGGGTAAGTATTAATTCTGCCCTCTTCATTGACAGGCCACACTCGCTCTAAAATTAAGCATTTGGAAACCCCCCTAGGGAAATCCTGCGTTTGCCACTGGTTCTGCCCGTATCACTAGGAAGTGGTCAGGATGTAGAAGGGCGAGCCATTCTCCGTAGGGTCTATGGAGACTCTCCAAAATTCGGGTGTCCCCCAAATGTTCCAGGAAAGTAGGCAAGTGTGATATATAGATATTTCTAGGCAGGCGTTAAACTTGTCACACTCAAGCCGGCTCTGACAATCACACTGACGGTGACAGGATCTTTCCAGCAGAAGCTGGTGTCTATCAATATTAATCCATCTGTTTAGCTCACAACATCCCAAATGTCAAAAGTCCAAGCAGTCTAGACAGCTGACCATCCCCTAGAATTCTGATTATCCGTCCTAAGGGGTTCTATCTGCAGTGAATGGAATTGCAAAGCCGCAAATAAGGGGCTTTGCAATTCCGTCCTGCTAAAATTGTAATGCTGCAATAGGCGTCTGAAGTGAAGAGGCGCCTCCTGTCAGCGTACGCGATTCCAGCGCTGCGACCGAGATTGCAGCCTGAGACCACCATCGTGACCATCAGCTTACGCAGGCTGGCCTGGCTTGCGAGGCGGGAACCTAGGTCGTCAGCCAGGCTGAGGCATGGGGGTCCTGAGTGTGATCTCGCAGGACCTGTTCTGCGCATGTGCGGATTCCCAATAATGGCGAATCTGCGTAAAAACTTGAAAGTGCGTCTCCTGAATCAGCCCCTAAATCCGGTCAGTTAGCTTCTGCTACATTAGCAACATTATTTAGCTTCCATCCATCTTCAGGTGACCCATGATTACTGAGAGGCAATAACAGGACGTATGGCGTGACAAAGCGTCAGGAACAGGCTCCTACTTGGCGCAGACATTCCCGTTACAAGTCATTAGAAAACATTTTGCTGACTCGGAATAAAAGGACGGAGCAGATGCTGTTTGGTAATTAACCAAAAGTTGTAACGTGACATTTTTCTATTCCAGGTAACGGTTTTATATGTCTCCATTTACATTTTACTACAGCCCATAAATGTAATGTTCCTAGGCGCTCGCACCAGCGGAAACTCTGCTGAGAATGTTCTCTCGGCTCAGTCCTGCAACGTCTTAGATAAATAAGTTACACAAAGCTGGTGTTTTACGAGTACAGAAAATAAAAGGCCGCAGCCAAGGGATGTAGTCTGGATGCCGACGGTCTAAATGCCGACTGCCGGCTTCCAGACTTTCTAATCCCGGCGTGGTACTAATGACAGGCGTCGAAAACTCGACGCCTGTCATTAACCATAAACGCATACCGAACGAAGGTAAGCCGGGCGTCGGCTGCGGATAGCCGCGGGGGGGGGAGGGATAGGTTTAGGGCTCCTGGGGGGACCTATTGTTAGGCACCCCCCCCGGGAGGGTTAGGTTTAGGCTAGGGGAAGGGGGGTTAGGGTTAGGCACCCCCCTGGGGGACTTAGGTTTAGGCTGCGGGGAAGGGGGGTGTAGGTATAGGCACTTAGAGGGGGGGATTAGGATTAGGCACTTGGGGGGGGGGAGTTTAGGGTTAGGCACCCCTAAGGTAGGGTTAGGGGGGGGAAATTAGGTTAGTGATACTTACCTTAGGGACAATCGGGATCTTCACCCTTGCCGGGCTGCCGCTGTCGGGATTTGAACCGCCGGCCGGCGGTAATACCTGCTACACCCCGCAGCCAATAGTGCCCCCAATGTACGTGAGAGGGAAGAGGAGAGAGAGGTGCAGCCTGGGACTGTTAGACGTATCTGCGATCCTGGTGAACGGAACCTGGGAGGACGTGCTCCTGTTTTATGTGATCAAACTACTCCCAAAGCAATGTATTTAGTTGCCATTAGAGTTATCCTCTGCTGTCACTTTTGCATCGGAGAATTCTTACCTGCATTGGCATTGGAAATGATGGTTACTCCTTTCTGAGCCTCTTGGGGGATGATGGCCTCACTTTGCCACTGGGTTAACCAACTGTCTGCATTGGCCTCGGGGCTTTGCGAGCACTGCAGCCTGGTATTTTGCCCCAGCTGGGATTGTTCCTCCCTTTGTAATTGCTCCAGACACTCGGCAAGTTTCACATGGCCCCGGGAACGTGCGATGGACAGAGGTAGCCGGCCAAGAGAGTCGGGGATGGAGATAGCCCGTCGGTCCCATTTATACAGCACCACAGCAGCCTCCGTGTGACCCAATGCGCATGCCCACATCTGGGAATACAAGGAGATGATACTGGTTTAAGCCTTAGGACTATTTTCTGTATGTCGGAACTGCAAATAATGTCGGTTATATTGGCATATGTATGGAATAATCTATCAGCTAGTTTAGCATCTATGGAGTTCTGTGACCAAATAAAGTTATAAGGCCCCTTGTCAGATACTGGTCGATTGGTCAACAATGGAAATGTTGACATTGAGAAGGTCGACACATTCTGAGTGTCGATAGTAAAATGGTCGACATAGCCAAAAAAAAAACGCCCTTTAACATGTCTACACATGTTTTTATCATGATTTTTACAGTGAGGGATGAGTTTAGGCTTAATAATAATATATGTATCGACATGTTAAATGTCGACCTTTTGACTATGTCGATCATTTCACTGTCATCCTAAATACATGTCTACAGAATGATGATTAACCTAATAAACATGTCTACCTTTTTACGGTTGACATTCAGAACCAGTCGACCTTCTGGTGTCGACTTGGCTGTTGTTTGTCTAGCTCTTGGAGGAGACTTGTAATATGCTTATAATCTACAGCAACATTTCCATTTTTTATTATTTATTGATATCATCTATTCTCATTATTTCAGGCACACTGAGTTGTCAACTAATTTCCAGGGACAGTCCCAGGTTTTTAAAGATTTGTACATGTAAATTTGTATTGTGGCAAATGTCCTTAATTCCACCATGTTGGGTGCATGGATGAACCTCTTTGACAGGTTTGGGCCCCCAAGCAGGCCTGAATTCATATACTTAGTACCAGAGCCCCAATGCACCCTATCTGCACCCCTGACAGTGCAATTCCTATTATATATATATATATATATATATATATATATACACACACACTATATATATATATATACACACACACTATATATATATATATATATGTATATATATATATATACGCACGCAGTATATATATATATATATATATATATATATATCGCTATCTCTTTTGGTCAGGCTCTATAACATAATAAATATTAAAGTTGAGGTTATAGAAATCAAATTAATCACAATCTGACCATTCAGTGTACATGTCATATGCAGATTATAAGACGGGCTGATCTGCAATGTGTCCATCTATAGTGTACTGCACTGTTCCAGTGTATCGTGTAGTTAACGTGCTCTTACCAGGGGAGTACACGAAAAATGATCAACGTTTAAGGGATCGACCTCCAATTCCAAATCAATACTGTCAGCATGCTTTGTCCTAAAAAAGACAGAGTTATATTATCACTTCTTGGTTATTCATTATTTAGTGTCTTTGTTTACAGAAAAAGTGGAATAGCCTCATGGCAGTTGTGGTCTCATACAGTAAAATAATGCTTGAATGCATGGGACAAACCAAAAGCTATTGGTAACACTAAAATAAAATATTAAGAAAGCAAAATACATTACTATCATACTTTGATATCATTTCTGTAAACATACAATACTGATATATTAAGATTAATTTTAATAACTAATTTTCAGAACTAATATTCATTATATGTTAATGTTAAATAAACTAGGTTGATGTACTGTACTAGAGATCAGCACTTACAGAGTATCCCTCTAGGTGGCAGTAGCAGAACCAAAATGATATGTTATAGGGACACAGACATTTTTGTAAATAAAAGTGCCTGGTGCTCAAAAAAAAACCCAACCTGCGTTTAGCAGCTGCTTTGCCTACTTATTACTTAATAACAGAAATAATTGAACAAGTGCTCACTGTAGAGACAACAGAGCATGTAGTACACTAGTACACCTGGATTAAACTAATATTTTAATTGTTTCTTTTCTTTCCTCCATACTATCATACTTTGATCCAGCAATCTGCTCTGGAACCTGATTGATTAAGAGTGTATTGCAAATAGCAGGAGAATGTCGCTTATGCAGCAAATAACTACTGTGCAAACAATGGAGAAGCCACAGGAATAGCAGCAGTAGCAATTAGTCCTGGGACCCAGCTGTGTTTTCCTATATGCTACACTGGCTAAAGGCCCCCATACATCAGAGATTGTTTGCAGCAATCGTGCAATTTGCAATCGATTGTGTATAAAAATATTTCCCTTTTTCAATCGATTGCAGATTTGCCACAATCGATTAAAAATTGGAAATATTTTTATACACAATCGATTGCAAATTGCACGATTGCTGCAATCAATCTCTGATGCATCTCTGTGCCTTTAGAGCACAGATTTTCAAACTCAGTCCTCAGGACCCCAAACAGTGCATGTTTTCCAGGTCTTCTCACAGAATCGCAAGTGAAATAATTAGCTCCACCAGTGGATCTTTTAAAGTGTGTCAGTGAGTAATGACTACACCTGTGCACCTGCTGGGTGACCTGGAAAACGTGACCTGTGTGGGGTCCTAAGGACTTGGCTTGAGAACCACTGATCTAGAGCATCAAAGGAATAAACAATAGGTAAGATAGAACAGCTATGAGGGGGACAGACAAGGGAGCAGAGGCAACAGGCATATGGGGAACAGGCATGAGGGGCACATACAAGGGAGCAGGGGGAACAGGCATGAGGGAAACAGGCAACAGAGCAGGAGGAACAGGCAAGAGGGGGCCAGACAAGTGACCAGGGGAAACAGGCAGGGCCGGTGCTTCCACTAGGCAAGCTTAGGCAGCTTCCTAGGGGCGCCGGCCACTAGAGGGCGCTTCTCAGTCCGCCTACGGAGGGTGCAGGATGCGCGGTTGCTATGGGATGCAGCGATCGCACCCCCTGCATCCTCCATTTGCCGGGAGTCCGCTGAGATTGTGTTACCAGCGGGCGCCCGGCTCCTCTCTCCCTCAGTCCCCCCCGGCGCCAGTGGCAGCCGGAAGACGGAGCTCACTCCTGAGCTCTGGCTTCCGGGTCCCGCAGTGCACTATGGGAATGACATCATGACGTCACTCCCATAGTTCCGAAGAGCGGGCGCCGGGGACGGACGGCTGCAGTGTCTGGAGCTGGGTTTAAGGTAAGTATTTTATTTTATTTTTGTGAATGTGTGTGTGCGTTAGGGGGTGGGGGCACTACAGGGCCATACTATTGGGGGCACTACAGGGGCATCATATGGGGGCACTACAGGGGCCATACTATTGGGGGCACTACAGGGGCATCATATGGGGGCACTATTTGGAGCACTACTACAGGGGCCCTTACTATTGGGGGCACTTCATGGGGCATCATATGGGGGCACTATAGGGAGAATTACTACAGGGGCCCTTACTACTGGGGGCACTTCAAGGGGCCCTTACTACTGGGGGCACTGCAGGGAGCATTACTACTGGGAGCACTGCAGGGAGCATTACTACTGGGGGTACTTCAAGGGGCCCTTACTACTGGGGGCACTGCAAGGGAATTACTACTGGGGGCACTGCAGGGAGCATTGCTACTGGGGGCACTGCAAGGGCATTACTACTGGGGACACTGCAGGGGCCCTTACTACTGGGGGCACTGCAGGGAGAATTACTACTGGGAGCACTGCAAGGGCATTACTACTAGGGGCACTGCATGGGCCCTTACTACTGGGGGCACTGCAAGGGCATTACTACTGGGGGCACTGCAGGGAGCATTACTACTGGGGGCACTTCATGGGGCATCATATGGGGGCACTATAGGGAGAACTACTACAGGGGCCCTTACTACTGGGGGCACTTCAAGGGGCCCTTACTACTGGGGGCACTGCAGGGAGCATTACTACTGGGGGCACTGCAAGGGCATTACTACTGGGGGCACTGCAAGGGCATTACTACTGGGGGCACTGCAGGGAGCATTACTACTGGGGGCACTGCAGGGGCCCTTACTACTGGGAGCACTGCAGGGAGCATTACTACTGGGGCACTGCAGGGAGCATTACTACTGGGGGCACTGCACGGAGAATTACTACTGGGGGCACTGCACGGAGAATTACTACTGGGGGCACTGCAGGGAGCATTGCTACTGGGGGCACTGCAAGGGCATTACTACTGGGGGCACTGCAGGGGCCCTTACTACTGGGGGCACTGCAGGGAGAATTACTACTGGGAGAACTGCAAGGGCATTACTACTAGGGGCACTGCATGGGCCCTTACTACTGGGGGCACTGCAAGGGCATTACTACTGGGGGCACTGCAGGGAGCATTACTACTGGGGGCACTTCATGGGGCATCATATGGGGGCACTATAGGGAGAACTACTACAGGGGCCCTTACTACTGGGGGCACTTCAAGGGGCCCTTACTACTGGGGGCACTGCAGGGAGCATTACTACTGGGGGCACTGCAAGGGCATTACTACTGGGGGCACTGCAGGGAGCATTACTACTGGGGGCACTGCAGGGGCCCTTACTACTGGGAGCACTGCAGGGAGCATTACTACTGGGGGCACTGCAGGGAGCATTACTACTGGGGGCACTGCACGGAGAATTACTACTGGGGGCACTGCACGGAGAATTACTACTGGGGGCACTGCAGGGAGCATTACTACTGGGGGCATTGCAGGGGCATTACTACTGGGGGCACTGCAGGGAGCATTACTACTGGGGGCAACACAACTGGGGGCATTTCAGGGGCCCTTACTACTGGGGGCACTGCAGGGGGACTCATGCCTTTAATTTGGGTCATGTGAATATTATTAGGGCGCTGTGTAAGTGTGTATGAGCTGGGCGGAGGGTTTGGGGGAAAACAGGGGCGGCATTGTGAAGGGGGAACAGGCAAGAGGGGGGCAGACAAGGGAACATGCATGAGGGGAATAGGCAAGAGACCAGGGGGAACGGGCATGATATGGACAGACAAGGGAACAGGCATGAGGGGGACAGACAAGGGAACAGGCAAGAGACCAGGGGGACAGGCATGAGGGGCACATACAAGAGACCAGGGGGACAGGCATGAGGGGCACATACAAGAGACCAGGGGGACAGGCATGAGAGGCACATACAAGAGACCAGGGGGACAGGCATGAGGGGCACATACAAGAGACCAGGGGGACTGGCATGAGGGGCACATACAAGGGAGCAGGGTGAACAGGCATGAGGGGGACAGACAAGAGCAGACCCTCCAACATGACCCCTTCAGCCAGGTACAAGATGCTCTGTTCCTGGATTTCCCATTTAAATTATGATTGCTGCCACCTTTGTTGAAACACCCTTCTTATCACTGACTTTTAGTTCAGCACAGGTGACTGCAATTATAAGTTAGGTGGGTAGTCCAGGAGCAGAGCATTGTGTACCTGGTGGAAGGAGTCATGTTGGAGGGTAGGCAAGGGACGAGGGGGAACAGGCATGAGGGGGACAGACAAAAGACCAAGGGGAACAGGCAAGAGATGAAAGGGAACAGGCATGAGGGGAACAGAAAATATACAAAGATCAACAGTCATGGGGGGAGGGGGGGCAGACATGTAACCAGGGGGAGAAGACATGAGAGGAACAGACAAGAGGCCAGGGGCTATAGGCACAAGGGGGGCAGACAATGGACCAGGAGGGAACATGAGGGGACAGACAAGAGACAAGGGAGGAACTGACTCATAACCACCATTGGCCCCAGTGCCCTTTATTTGCTCCTCTGTGTTCAGTAGGGTATGTTGAAATTTTGGATGGCATAAGTGTACAACCTGTAACCATGGCAACACTACAGCCGGGCAGACCATGAAATACTGCAGCTCCTTCCCGAGAAGCTTTTATTACTTTATAAAATCCAGGGACACAGATTAAAAATGGGAGAACCTGACAAACGCAGAATAGCAAATATTTCCTCTGCGACAATCTCAGGCGAGAAACTGAAGCTGCAGTTGTGATAATTGCCCTCCAGACATTTACAATATTCTCCTTGGGAGCAGTAGATAGCCGGAAAACAAGCGCACAACTACATTACATGTCATTACCAAGGTTTAATCTACATCTGGATACATACTCCTGATACATACATCTACTATTATGCACCAGGCTGGGTACACATCAGAACAATGTGCAAACAACGCGATAGTCGTTCCAAATTCCCTGCATCCCAGAACAAACGACCGTACACACTATACGATTTATCATGTTGGAGCATTGTATCCGATTAGTCTCCTCTCCTGTACACACTGTGCAATCATCGTGCAGATCACTGACAGTTCAGAGGAAAGATTGGACCGATATATCTTGTGGTCTTCCAGATGGTTGTACACACGGGACCTCATTCAGAGTCTCTCGCTAGCGCTGTGCACTCGCAAGCGGCCCGATGGTTTGTGTACGCGCATGCGCACGTTTCGTTCTGCGCATGCACGAACTACTCAGTGCGATCGCAGGCCGCTCGCTCGCCCAGCAAAGACAGCTCAGTGGAATGAGTGACAGGAGAGGCCATTTGTGGGTGGTAACAGGGGAAGGACACTAATAACGGGGGTGTGGAGGTGCGAACGCAGGCGTGCCTGAGTGTTTCAACGCCGTGTTAGAGTCGTGCATAATTAACAGGCAGCGTCATAGTACACGTCACATGCCGTTTTTTTTACACTGAAGTCCTCGCAGTGCTTGCGGTAGGGTAAGGCAACCACAAGCGCTGCGATCGCTTCCGATTGTCCTCGATGTACCAATGTTTTAATACACTTCCTGGAGATGACGTGTGCTGGTGGGCGGCTCAACCTGTGCGATTGGGCGTACGCTGGCCGCTCGCTAAGATGTTGGGCGTGCTTATGCCTTGGCGAGCGATCACTTCCCGTGGCGTCACTTTGACAAATCTACATACGCTGGGGGCGAGCGATCGCATCTAGCGAGAGACTCTGAATGAGGCCCACTGCATGATTTGCTCAACATCATTAAAGATATCTTCTCATCTGACGTGCAGCACAGCAGATGAGAAAATGCGATGGACGACGCATGTGAGCGCGCGATTGTGCGCACACATTAGACGATATGTCGTACCAATTCGCCTCAAAGTGACAAATGTGTACACCCACTAAAACATGACTTCTCCATAGTGGTAACATGATTAAATTGCAAATAAAGATTGAACAGGAAATGGGAAGATCCTACATGAATATAATAAAAAGGGTATCTAGAAGATTACACTGTCATAAGAACTCCTACGCATCAAAGTCTCAACTCAGACACATCTTCACAGTTACGCTGACAACATAACATTTGATTTTACTTGTACTTGCAAAGCCACATCATGCCTTCTATATCTCTGTATATATCTGCAAAACCTTGCTGCTATTCCTAATCTCTTTAATAGGGTTCTTGCTAAGCTACTCCATGCATACATGAGGTCCTAGACATTTATTACTACACCTCCATCGTAGACAGGTGACGGGTACAGACCCCCTGTCGTAGACAGGTGACGGGTACACGACAGGTGCCAACATACTTTCAGGAATATATTTCTGATGGACCCTAACTCATTAAATACATGTGTTATTAGAATACACTTCTTTGCCTTAAAACGGAGAAAGAACAAATTAGTTAGATCATTTCTAAACATGGAGAGGGGGGCGGCACATCTTTGCAGCACCCCGATGGTTCCTCTGTTGTCTGGGAGAGCAATTACAACTAAATTAGCGGCCACAGTACTTATTGCACATATCCTGCATAACGGCTCTTTCTAGGACACTCCCATACATCACTGAGGCAGTGACCCTTACCTCCACTTAATTAGGGTCTGAATGAGGGAGGCGTATCCTTGCGCAGCAGCGAGGTGCAGCAGGGTCATTCCTCTGAATGTCTTGGAATGAATTAGGTGCTTGGATTTCGCCCAGCAGGCCCGGCTCATCATCTTCTCACACACGACCACTACACGGCTCTCAAAGCAGCTTCCTATGGATCCAGCTCCTACTGCGCACTGCAAAGCGAGAGCACAGGTGCCAAGTCTCATCAACCTTTCTATTATACAACAAGGTGCTAGCAGCACTACCAGGTCCTTTTACCTGTAGAACCATGGGGGAAGGAAGCTACACCCTTGTATGCGCCTGTACTGGGGAATTCTGAATACCACCAGCAGTATTTAGGGTTGTCAGAGAGGAATAATCATCTGCTCAGCTTCCGTCTGACAACCACAAATACTAATAAGATATCCAATCTGTTATGCCAAAAGAATGACTAGTTGCAGGCAACAGTTGGGGTGAGTATCTCATGGAGTGTCGAGGTCCCTGGCATGTGACCCCCTACCAAAATGCTAGATGCCATAAATTACCCTTATTTCCAGGAGGTCCCCTATAAGCATGGTCAGCATTACAACTTTTATTTTTGTGTTTAACTGCCCATGTTGTCACGCAATCTTATAGTGACCTAGGAGTAGATCGCAGAGAACTTCTAAAAGAGACAACATAGAGGTATTTCCCATAGTAACCAATCAGTCTAGAAAGTACTAGATAAATACTGAATAATTGTTATCTCTAACCCTCTCTCTCTAGAGCCTAAACCTAACCTACCCCTTTAGTGCCTAACTCTAACCCTCCCCCTTAGTGCCTAAACCTAACCCTCCCCCTAGTAGCTAACCCTAACCCTCCCCCTAACCCTAGAACTTATCTTTGAATCGCCTGCATCCTCAGTGGCGTAACTACTGCCCCCGCAGCCCCCGCGGTGGCTTGGAGGCGCCGGGTAGCTTGGGGGCAGTGGTTACGCCACTGCAACTGTGAGCGCTGGTGTCTGAAGCCTCCGATCACTTCAGAGGCCAGCGTTCCCAGTAATGCAGTGCGCGGGTGACGTCATGACGTCACCCGCGACCTGGGGAAACTGTGCGGCCGCGTCTGCTGGATCTATTTAGATCTAGTCAGTGGGAGAGACGGCCCGGATGACAGCGCGCGGAGTCAGGTAAGTACGTGGGGGGGGGGGAGTTTTGGGGAGGCCACAACTACAGGGGGCACCACTTGAGGGGCACTACTAAAAGGGGCACAACTACTGAGAGCACTACTAAAAGGGGCACAACTACAGGGGGCACTACTAAAAGGGGCACAACTACAGGGGGCACTACTAAAAGGGGCACAACTATAGGGGGCACAACTACAGAGGGCACAACTACGGAGGGCACTACTACAAGGGGCACAACTAGGAGGGGCACAACTACAGGGGACACTACTAAAAGGGGCACAACTACAGGGGGCACTATTAGAAAGGGCACAACTACAGAGGGCACTACTTGAAGGGGCACAACTACAGGGGGCACTGCATATGGGCACAACTACAGTGGGCACTACTTTAATGGGCACAATTACAGGGGCCCCTGCCTAATGAGCACTACTACAGGGGGCATTGCATAAGGGGCACTATTACAGGGAGCATTGCATATGGGGCACTACTACAGGGGGCCCTGCATAATGGGCACTATTACAGGGGGCATTGAATAAGGGGCACTAGTATAGGGGGCATTGCATTTTGGGGCACTAGTATAGGGGGCATTGCATTTTGGGGCACAACTGCAGGGGGCACTGTTTAAGGGGCACTAACTTGATACACGCAGTTTACAGGTTATAAACTATGTTCTCAATAATCTGGTATACACGGACATAAAAACTGTGCAACCTGTCTTGAGCTGAGGTGACAAACTGGCAGGAGCAGAGAGGAGGGTTGGTGAAGTAGATCTGTCAGGGTGGGATGTAATGGGCATTACTGTTTGGCATAATGTGTATTGCATTACTGTGTGCACAATTTGCTATTAGGGGCATTTTTGTGTGGCATAACGTGTAAGGGGCATTACTGTGTTGCATAATATGTTGTATGTGGCATTACAGTGTGGCATAATGTGAAATAGGGGCATTACAGCGTGGCATAAATTTGCTATAAGGGCATTACTGTATGTCATTATGGGTTATACGTGGCATTATTGTGTGGCATGTGTAACGGGCATTGCTGTTTGGCATAATGTGTTGTAAGGGGCATTCCAGTGTGGCACACTGTGTTATAAGTTGCATTACTTAGTTTGTCATAATGTGTAAGGCACATTACTGTATCATGTAACCACACAAATTAAATGTCATCTTTGGGTGTGTTTGATCTTTGGGGGGGGGGGCGCATGAAACTCTTTTGGCATGGGGGAGCAAAATTTATAGTTACGCCACTGTGCATCCTGGCTGTCGGGATTATAACTACAGCCCAAATCTACTCTACAATCTTATAACTACAACAGTTTATTTTCAGATATTTTGTTAATATATCAAATGTGTAAAAGAAAAAGTGCATTTATTAGGAAAAACAGTTTGTAATAGAGAGAGAGAGAGAGAGAGAGAGAGAGAGAGAGAGACTGCTTAGGGTTACAAGTATATTGAAACAATACTGGACACGTTTGCTAAACACAGACCCTTGTGTAAAACGCGTATGCGGGACAGGTGGTTTAGGTAACACCTACTTGTGCTTGGCTCCCCCCACTGTGGGCTCCGCCTCCATTGCCTCCGCCCACATTTTGCTTGTGCTGTTGGGAACCTGTCATCTCAGCCATTCTCCTCTCCATTTGCTCCAACCGTTCCAGGATCGACATTCTAAACTGGTTATCTGGAGACAGTGGAAGAACACAATCCTTTTAGGTATTCTCAAAGCAATCATAGCAGCAAGTGCACTTTACACAGTATCATTAAGTAAAACACAAGTGAAAGTTTTTGTTGCAGGTGAAGAAAGTGGAATATTCAGCAGTACAAAGCAGCCCATGAGAATCTATATTAAGGGCCATTTTCAATTTGGAGTGAAATGTCGGAATCGGCAATAGTTTATTTTCGCCATTTTCGCCTATTTCAAGTTTTGCTGGCGAAAAAAAGTGCAGAATTGGGGTTTAGGGGTGCAGGCTTAAAAAAATTAGCCTGCACCCCTGGGAATGTCCCCTAAAAAAGATATGTGTAGAAAAAAAAAAAAAATCAAGACACCCCCAAAAAAATGACCTTTAAATTTGGGGTGATAAAAAAAATACAGAAAACACTTATAAAAAAGCCAAATTAAATCCAGAGGGTTCCCTTATATGCGGCAGGTGTTTTCTTCATTACCGGAGTAGCGGCAGATGCATTTTTTTAAGAATTTTTTAAAATAATTTTAGGACTTTAAAATATGCCTGCACCCATTTTCATGTACCCCAAATTTGATGGAACAAGTTATTTGTCCAAAAAAAAAAACCTAAGTGCTATTCTTCACCACTTCTTCAATAGCCGCATTTATGCACCTGCCGCGGCTATTACAATCCCCGACTTCCTTCAGCAGGCTAAAATGGGGGTACCCATAGTGAACCCCCATGTCTGGACATCTTTAGGGGGGACCCAGGGACATTTCCACCGAAAATTCCCGAATTTTTTCCGATACTTACCTTTCCGCAGGCTCCCGTTTTCGCTGCTTCCTAATTGAATACAGAGATAAAGCGGGCATGCGCCCGATACTTTATCCCCAGAAAACCGCCGATGTGGAGCGAAAAGTCCAGCACGGACTTTTCACTCCCTAATTGAATATGGCCCTTAATCTTTGTTTTCCCTAGGAATATTAAACACGATACTTATCTGCAAGAAACCATACAATTACCCGCACACACAGTAATAGGTGACACCACCTTACGTGGTGCGCTCTATGTAGGTAACAGACATTACAACCTGCCAGACTGACCTGACCAACTGCCAGGTAATAAAGTCATGTTCTATTTGTATTACTCCCCTTAATGAAATCCTAAAGCCGCGTACACACTTGCCGATATCTTGAACGATAACGATATCGTTATTGAATACAATATCGGCCAATGTGTATGTGAAAAACGACCAATGATGCACGCTCCCGCTGGTCGTTTACGATATCCCCAGTTGGCTGTACATGCAGGCCAATATCGTGAGTGATGCCCCGCACGCAGTCTCACTGCGATGATATGCTAATCCTCTGCGATCGCTATGCCGTCGCAGGACAACATAAGGACGCCCACTTTACCTTACACACATTCGGAATACTTAGCAAGACTGCGAAACCATCGATAACATGGAGTACCATCGCAGCCTCACGCACACTTGCACAAGCTCTGACCTTACTCGGGAATTGCTAACCTCATCGCACGCTATGAGTCCTCTGGCATCGCAGTGGTTCATTTATGCACGCCCCTGCAACGGCGTCAAACGCATTGGCACACCTCCGTTTCTCAGACCGTTCTCCCGTCACCACCCACAAACGGCACTTCCTGTCAATCACTCTGCGACGGGTCTGCGTAGTCACCGCGATCGCGGTCCCGACTGCTGTGGTGTGTTCGCGTGCGTAATCGCAGTTGCGATCCTTGCTGAACCAGGCCCTTAGTCGGGAGATGCCAGTTACTGCACCTTAAGCCGGGTGTTTATTCGCTGTAAACGGCATTCTCTGACTTAATTGCCGGCCGCAATAATGTTAGCGCAAGAGCTGAAGTACTCTGTGCTCGCATTTTAAAGTTCCGCTTGGATTCAGGTAACACAAGCCACCTTCTCTCCTGCATGTACACTGTATCTGTGTAACCAATATGAAGGATGAAAGCAATAGGTTCATTGACCTTTGTGAAACAGATGAATGTACTGTACGCACATTTATGTTAAACACCCTATGGTTGATATGTACACTATACCTTTCAGACTTAACACAACTAAAAACTTATCTAAAAATAAACACATGGACAACAGGAGTTGGATTTAAAATTAAAGGTCGACTTTATTTGACATTAGATTATTAATAATTAATTAATAATAAATATAATATTGAATTTGGGCTAATTAGATAATTAGAAGTTGCCAATTGAAATTGATTGTGAGCGTAAAGTTAGTATGGTGGAAGACAACAAAGAACGGACACTCCCACAAAACACACGCAGACCAAACACGTCACTGTTGGTGTTCAGCTCACCAGCAAAAGCACGCCCGGACGCGCTGTGTCATTTCCCGGTAGGGACGTTTCCAGCCTATCATTGATCAAGGAGAGCCCACCCATCTAATTTGTATAACTAGAAGCACACTACTGTTCTTTCCTCCACAACGCACCTAGCAAACAACACACCACAAACAGGGAGGGAGGGTGGGATTTCTAGAAACAAAGAGGCTGAGTCTTGGCAAAGCAGACCTAATATACCAGCAAGGCCACACCCCCAATGAACCCTATAGGCTAACACTAATGACTGACACCATCATCATAATTCTTAAAGGTATACTGCTACCACAACCATGGGGTTTAACCTGGCTCAGTCAGATTGCACCTGCCTTACGCTGCCCTTCTCTCGAAATAGATCAGTTAATACTGTATATTGCCAGTTATTATTTATGTTACAGTTGCTAATATTGCATTTCAATTAGTACATTCTTTCAACATTTTTCATCAATTCATTGCTAATAAAAAAAGGGACATTGAAGCAATAGGTTTTCTTATAGGGCTGGATTCTCTCTATCTAATAACATCATTTATTGCCATTGGATTGGAGATTGTGGATGAATAAGGTGAATGTACAGCGATCACAATATTCACATCCAAACGCGTGCTGCCCGCATCAGCCGGCTGCTTCAGACGCAGCGTTAGAGTAAATTGATGTCATTGGCCAGGGACGGCCAATCACAAGTAGGTGGACACTGGAACAAAGAATGTATTTGTTTGAAATCCCCAGGGAGAAATTAACTTGGATAGTGCCCAAGGAATTGTATCTTGGCAGGGTAAGGAGAGTTCAGGTGGCATATGGTTCTGTGATACAAATCATTCAGCACAAGGAGCAATAGGAATAGTACTAGGTAGTGGTACATATAAAAGTACATAGAGATACTCTTTCATCTAACATGAGCCATCTATCATCCATAGTATCACAATACAGTTCTATAGCACAGAATTGTTTTAAAAGTAAGATATTAACAGAGCCTTCATCAAATTGCTCAGGGACACGGCATACAGGATAAGATCAAGTACTGAGAATTTGGATGCAGTCATAAGATCTAGATTTTCTATATCGACACTGCAATGACGGCATTGTTTAAATGTCAACGTTGAACATATCGGCACCTGCAGAATGCTGACATGTTCATAATGTGAAATGTCAGCATTCTGCACAGACTGGCAGCGGAGGGTTAGGGATAGGCTGCGGGAGGGGAGGATAGGGTTAGGCACTAGGGGAGGATAGGGTTAGGCACTAGGGGAGGATAGGGTTAGGCACTAGGGGAGGATATGGCTCTGGGAGGGGAGGTTAGGGTTAGGCACAAGGAGGAGGGTTAGGCTGCGGGGGGGGGGAGGTTAGGGTTAGGCATTAGACGTAGGATATGGCTGCGGGAAGGCAGGGTAGGGATAGGCACTAGGGGAGGGTAGGGCTAGGCACTAGAGGTAGGATATGGCTTTGGGAGGGGAGGTTAGGGTTAGGCACGAGGGGAGGATTTGGTTAAGCATTAGACGTAGGATATGGCTGCAGGAAGGCAGGGTAGGGATAGGCGCTAGGGGAGGATAGGGTTAGGCACTAGGGGAGGGGAGGGCTAGGCACTAGAGGTAGGATATGGTTGTGGGAGGGGAGGTTAGGGTTAGGCACGAGGGGAGGATTGGGTTAAGCATTAGACGTAGGATATGGCTGCGGGAGGGGAGGGTAGGGTTAGGCACTAGGTGGAGGGTTAGGCTGCAGGAGTGGAGGTTAGGGTTAGGCACTAGGGGGAGGGATAGGCTGCGGGGGGAGGTTAGGGTTAGGCACTAGGTGGAGGGTTAGGCTGCGGGGGGAGGTTAGGGTTAGGCACTAGGGGGAGGGGTAGGCTGCGGGGGGGAGAAGGTTAGGGTTAGGCACTAGTGGGAGGGTTAGGCTGCAGGAGTGGAGGTTTGGGTTAGGCACTAGGGGGAGGGGTAGGCTGCGGGAAGGAAGGTTAGGCACAAGGGAGGTTAGGGTTAGGCACTAGGTAGAGAGTTAGGCTGTGGGAGGGGAGGTTAGGGTTAGGCACTAGGGGGAGGGTTAAGGTTAGGCATTAGGGGCAGTGGCGTAACTAGGGTATTTGCAGCCCAGGGCAAATTTGAAAAGGGAGCCCCCCCCCATGTGCGCGCGTCAAAAAATGGGCGTGGTCACTTAAAAATGGAGCGTGTCAACATGACACACCCCTTTATTTTCAAACTGAACAATCCTATCCATATGCACCTTAACCCCAGTAGTACCCCTTATACAGTACCCCCAGTATGCAGTTGTGGTCCCTCTCATGCAGGCCCATAGTAGTGCCCCTTATACAGTATCCCCAGTAGTGGTCCCTCTTATACAGCCCCCAATTAGTTCCCCTTACTGAGTACCCCCAGTAGTGGCCCCCCCAAATGCAGTGCCCCACGTAGTGTTCCCCCTTATGCAGTGCCCCCAGTAGCAGTCCCCACAATGCAGTGCGCCCAGTAGCGGTATCCCCTTATGCAGTGCCCTTTTATATAGTGCCCCCAGTAGTAGTCCCCCCCATGCAGTTTTCCCAGTAGTGGTCCCCTTATGCAGGCACCCTGTAGTGATCCCCCCTATCTAGTGCCCCCTGTAGTGGTCCCCGCAGTGCCCCTAGCAGTAAGCCCCTTATATAGTGCCCCCAGCAGTAGTGTCCCCCCCTCCCATGCAGTGCCCCCAGTAGTGGTCCCCCTGATGGAGGCTCCCAGTAGTGACCCCCCCCCCTATCCAGTGGTCCCTGTAGTGGCCCTTCCTATTATTGCCCCCAGTAGTGGTCCCCCGAGTGCAGTGCCTCTAGTAATACTAGGCCCCTTTTAGAATGCCCCCAGTGGTAGTCCCCCCCCAAGTAGTAGTCCCCAGTAGAGGTCCTCCCAATGGCACCCCCAGTAGATGTCCCCCCCAGTAGTAGCCATCCCCTCCCCCGTTGTGCAGATAGGTTTAAAAATAAATAAATATATATAAAAATATACTTACCTGATTCCACGCTGCTCCTGCTCCTGTCCGCGATGCCGCTCCCGCCCTCCAGTCCGCCCGGGCTGGCGCGCTCAGCATTATGGGACTGACGTCATGACGTCAGTCCCATTACCCACTGCAGGAGCGGCTCTTGCAGTGGGTGCTGCAGCAGTCAATGAGAGTCTATCTGACTCTCATTGGCTGCTGTTTAACACACGCATCGCCGCCAGCGCACAGCCTGAGCCCGCCTCCTGGCGCTATTGGGCAAGCGCTCAGGGGGAGGGAACGGGCTCAGGCGTGCAGCACAGGACCGGCGCTGGAAGACTAGCGCCGGTCCTGTGCAAATGTGTAGCGCTGACCGCACTCATTGCGGTCGGCGCTACACTGGCTATTTAGGGCGGGCCGGTACTGTGGCCGGCGGCGCACACACCCCCCCGCGCGCCGCCGGTCCAACGGCGCCCAGGGCACGAACCCCGCTCGCCCTGCCCTAGTTACGCCACTGATTAGGGGGAAGGTTAGGCACTAGGGGAGGAAAGGGTTAGGAACTAGGGGGAGGGCTAGGCTGCGGAAGTGGAGGTTAGGGTTAGGCATTAGGGGGAGAGTTAGGCTTCGGGAGGGGAGGTTAGAGTTAGGCATTAGGGGGAGAGTTAGGCTTCGGGAGGGGAGGTTAGAGTTAGGCATTAGGGAGAGAGTTAGGCTGTGGGAGGGGAGGTTATGGTTAAGCACTGGGGGATGGTTAGGCACTAGGGGGATGGTTAGGTTGTGGGAGGGGAGGTTAGGGTTAGGCATTAGGGGTAGGGTTTGGCTGCGGGAGGGGAGGTTAGGGTTAGGCACTAGGGGAGGATATGGGTGTAGGAAGGGAGGTTAGGCATTAGGGGGAGTGTTAGGCTGCGGGAGGGGAGGTTAGGGTTAGGCACTAGGGGGGTGGTTAGGCTGTGGGACGGGAGGTTATGCACTAGGGGGAGGGTTTGGCTGTGGGAGGGGAGGTTAGGGTTAGGCATTAGGGGGATGGTTAGGCTATGGGAGGGGAGGTTAGGCACTAGGGGGAGGGTTTGGCTGTGGGAGGGGAGGTTAGGGTTAGGCATTAGGGGGAGAGTTAGGCTGCGGGAGGGGAGGTTAGGGTTAGGCACTAGGGTAGGATATGGCTGTGGGAGGGGAGGTTAGGGCTAGGCACTAGGGGGGTGGTTAGGCTGTGGGAGGGGAGGTTAGGCACTAGGGGGGTGGTTAGGCTATGGGAGTGGAGGTTAGGGTTAGGCATTAGGGGGATGGTTAGGCTATGAGAGGGGAGGTTAGGCACTAGGGGGAGGGTTAGGCTGTGGGAGGGGAACGTCAACAAAATATACCGTACCCCTGAGAATTACAGCATATGTTCAGACTGCCGTACATTCAGGATAATCATAATATATTAACATATATTAACTGTGTCAACTCCAGATTGCTCAGTGACACTGCATAGAGATTTATATCATGTGTTCAAAATGAGGAAAGTGATGCTGTGCAGATGGCCATACAGTCAGGATAACACATACTGAGAACTGCATCATATGCACAGGATGAGAGAAGTGACACTGTGCATGTGACTGCACATGCAGGATAAGATCAGGTACTGAGAATTACATCAAGTGTATGGAATGAAAGAAGTGACACTATGGCCACACATTCAGGATAAACACAAGTACTGAGAATGAAATCATGTATAGAGAATAGGAGAAGTGCCACTGTGCCACACAGTCAGGATAAGAACAGGTCCTCATAATGTCATCGTATGTTTATAATTGTAGAAGTGATACTGTACAGGTGGCCGCACATTCAAGATAACACATACTGAGAATTACATCATATGCACAGGATGAAAGAAGTGATACTATGCAGTTGGCCACACATTCAGGATAGCACAGGTACTGAAAAATAAATCATGTATAGAACATGGGAGAAGTGGTGCTGTGCAGATGATCCCACCTTCATGATAATAACAGGTACTGAGAATTACAAAATATGTTCATACTGAGAGAAGTAATACTGCAGAAGTAACTAACAGGTTAATGACATGTACTGAGAATTACACCATGTGCACAGAATGAGAGAAGTTGTACTGTGCATATGGCCACACGATCAGAACAACAGTAGCTGAGAATTACATCATGTGTACAAAATGAGAGAAGTTGTACTGTGCAGGCGGCCACACAATCAGGATAACAATAGCTGAGAATTACATCATGTGTACAGAATGAGAGAAGTTGTACTGAGCAGGTGATCACACAATCAGGATAACAGTAGCTGAGAATTACATCATGTGTACAGAATGAGAGAAGTTGTACTGTGCAGGTGGCCTCACAATCAGGATAACAATAGCTGAGAATTACATCATGTGTACAGAATGAGAGGAGTTGTACTGTGCAGGTGATCACACAATTAGGATAACAATAGCTGAGAATTACATCATGTGTACAGAATGAGAGAAGTTGTACTGTGCAGGTGGCCTCACAATCAGGATAACAATAGCTGAGAATTACATCATGTGTACAGAATGAGAGAAGTTGTACTGAGCAGGTGATCACACAATCAGGATAACAGTAGCTGAGAATTACATCATGTGTACAGAATGAGAGAAGTTGTACTGTGCAGGTGGCCTCACAATCAGGATAACAGTAGCTGAGAATTACATCATGTGTACAGAATGAGAGACGTTGTACTGTGCAGGTGATCACACAATCAGGATAACAGTAGCTGAGAATTACATCATGCGTACAGAATGAGAGGAGTTGTACTGTGCATGCGGCCACACAATCAGGATAACAATAGCTAAGAATTACATCATGTGTACAGAATGAGAGACGTTGTACTGTGCAGGTGGCCTCACAATCAGGATAACAATAGCTGAGAATTACATCATGTGTACAGAATGAGAGAAGTTGTACTGTGCATGCGGCCTCACAATCAGGATAACAATAGCTGAGAATTACATCATGTGTACAGAATGAGAGGAGTTGTACTGTGCAGGTGATCACACAATCAGGATAACAATAGCTGAGAATTACATCATGTGTACAGAATGAGAGAAGTTGTACTGTGCAGGTGATCACACAATCAGGATAACAGTAGCTGAGAATTACATCATGCGTACAGAATGAGAGACGTTGTACTGTGCAGGCAGCCTCACAATCAGGATAACAGTAGCTGAGAATTACATCATGTGTACAGAATGAGAGAAGTTGTACTGTGCATGCGGCCTCACAATCAGGATAACAATAGCTGAGAATTACATCATGTGTACAGAATGAGAGGAGTTGTACTGTGCAGGTGATCACACAATCAGGATAACAATAGCTGAGAATTACATCATGTGTACAGAATGAGAGAAGTTGTACTGTGCAGGTGATCACACAATGAGGATAACAGTAGCTGAGAATTACATCATGTGTACAGAATGAGAGACGTTGTACTGTGCAGGCAGCCTCACAATCAGGATAACAGTAGCTGAGAATTACATCATGTGTACAGAATGAGAGAAGTTGTACTGTGCATGCGGCCTCACAATCAGGATAACAATAGCTGAGAATTACATCATGTGTACAGAATGAGAGGAGTTGTACTTTGCAGGTGATCACACAATCAGGATAACAGTAGCTGAGAATTACATCATGTGTACAGAATGAGAGAAGTTGTACTGTGCAGGTGATCACACAATCAGGATAACAGTAGCTGAGAATTACATCATGTGTACAGAATGAGAGACGTTGTACTGTGCAGGCAGCCTCACAATCAGGATAACAGTAGCTGAGAATTACATCATGTGTACAGAATGAGAGAAGTTGTACTGTGCAGGTGATCACACAATCAGGATAACAGTAGCTGAGAATTACATCATGTGTACAGAATGAGAGACGTTGTACTGTGCAGGCAGCCTCACAATCAGGATAACAGTAGCTGAGAATTACATCATGTGTACAAAATGAGAGAAGTTGTACTGTGCAGGCAGCCTCACAATCAGGATAACAATAGCTGCTGAGAATTACATCCAATAATATAAGCTGTACTGTGCCTGTTATCACTGTTGCATCACAAATGTGCCAAACAAAACGTTGAATGATCTGATCATATTAACCAGAGGCCATCACGATGACATGGTTTAATTTTGCAAAATTTAGATTTCAGTCACCGAAAAAGGTTTTCCGGAATTTCACTAATAATTGGAAAACTAAAAATGGACCCTGCACCACAATATACAGAAAGTTAACAAAAAAAGAAAAACTAGCCTCGGCCATTAATTCCCATCTCTATATCCAGGTACTTGGCCATGGTTTCATTGTTAGCATTTCTCAGTAAATCTGCCTGCGAGATTAATGGGAGAGGAACCATAACAAAGCGGGTCAGTGCCGTTCCTCCCAGCTGCCTTTGTTGTGCTGTTACTGCAGTATGGTGCAGTGCAGCTGATGTCATCTCCTCCTCTAGCCGTATTATCATGCACCACACGTTTGCTGCATAGACTGACATCTGACTGACATCACCGGGCCGGCCCCCTTCCCTCACCACATCCCTGTGTCAAACACAACAATGTCTGCCCTACTCCAGGCTGCCGGTTGCCAGGTGCTTGGAAACCAGTCACGTACCAGCTGCGGAGGGTAATAATGTTATTTTTCCTCGCTATCTTTTGGTGTTTAAAAAACTCATTCCCTCAGTTGAATGGCTCTTTTTAGTTAATCGGCTGTGCTCAAAGCCCTTTTAAAAGAAAATATCTCAACATTTAACTTAATGCGTGCCTGTAAACTACAGAGTGATGGGAGCCATATTGTGGGGTGAAGCAATTTTCATAAGAATGCAGCCTCTCAATTTACTGACATACTCTCCTACTCTCCCGGGAATGCCCGGGAGACTTATGTATGCTGGACAGCTCTCCCGCACTCCCAGGAGATTAGGCAAGCCTCCCAAGTACCGTCCCAGAGCGAGGCAGGCCCAGGAAGTGTGCCAGCCTCTCTGGGATCTCCTGGAGCATCCCATTAACATATCAGTAATGGAGCGTACACACGGTCAGATTTGTCAGACTTGTCAGATTTGTCAGATGAACGACTGAACGATTAAACGATTTGAACGATTTGGACGATTTGACCAAAGTTTTGAACGATTTGAACGATTGAACGATTTTTGACTGCATTAAAATGAATGGAATCGTCCAAGTCTGACTGCAAACCCATCAGATGTCAGATATCGTTATCTGACAAACGGGAACGCGCATCGTTGATCGTCCATCGTTCAGGCATGTCAGATATGAACGATTTTCCTTCAGATATGAACGACTGAACGATTTTTAAATCGTTATCGTCCATATCTGAAGAAAAAATCTGATCGTGTGTATGCACCATAAAGCTGCATATACACACACACAACGATTTTGTTACCAACGATTTTCTGAACGATTATCTGTCAGATTTTTGAAAGTGTAATGGTGCATACACGCGGTCAGATTTTTATTCAGATCTGAACGATAGGATTTAAAAAATCGTTCAATTGTTCATATCTGAAGGAAAATCTGACATGCCTGAACGATGAACGATGCGCATTCCCGATGGTCAGATAACGATATCTGACATCTGATGTGTTTGCAGTCAGACTTGGACGATTCCATTCATTTTAATGCAGTCAAAAATCATTCAATCGTTCAAATCTTTGTGTATTGAAGATTTTTTTGAACTACAAACAATTTTTGCATATTAACTTAATGAAGATCGTTGAGTTGGCCAGTCTGACTGAACTGCAAACGTGAACGCGCATGGACGATAATCGTTCATCGTTTTCACTCAGAAAGTGAACGATTTTTTGAACGATAAATTATATCGTTAATGATAATCGTTCAAAACATCGTTGTGTGTGTATGCAGCTTAAGTGTTGCACAGTTTAGAGAGACTTTGCAGAGTGTCCAAATCATAAATGTAAGTATAAAGCTGCATACACACACAACGATTCTGTTACGATTTTATGAACGATTTTCTGTCAGATTATCTGTCAGATTTTTTTAAAGTGTGGTGAACAATTTTTTTGAACTACAAACGATTTTTGCATATTCCCTTAATGAAAAGCGTTCAGTTGACAAGTCTGACTGAACTACAAACGTGAATGCACATGAACGATAATCGTTCATTGTTTGACTCAGAAAGTGAGCGATTTTTTTCAAACGATTATCGTTAAACGATATCGTTTAACGATAACCGTTCAAAAAATCGTTGTGTGTGTATGCACCATAAGGCTCTATCCCTGAACATTACAAATAAGTTTTAATGGAGCTGACAACCAGAGAGTGTCCGGTAACACAGTGGGTGACACTAATGAAAAGTGATGCAAAAAAAAAAGGGCAGTGTCTATGAGAACCAATCATAAGTTTACTTTCAAACTTATGCACACATACCTCCCAATCGTTTCGCTTTTCGTGGAACAGTCCCGATTTTTGTGGCCTGTCCTGAGTTCGGGACGTTCGTGTTGCAGTACTACATGTAGTGTACGCAGGTTTCTTTGCAGTGTGCAGCACTGACAGGTGGATTTTTATGGGGAAAAAACGCCCACCTTTGTACACGGTCATGCCCCCCTGGATCCTGTAGGAAAGATCTATGCTGGGCAGTATGCACAAAGTTGCCACCATTTAATCTGCGACAAGGATTAAATAAGGGAATACATCAACATCATCCATCCAAACCTCCCCAATCCAATTGTGTAAATTAGGCAACGCCTCGAACCTCCTTGGTCCACCCATTGACTGACGAGGCATTATTTTTCCCCATTAGGTAGAGAACTGGAACTGTTGGTAGGTAGGTATCATTTATACTTCAGGTCTTCTAGAGCTGTATTCCTCAACCTGTTTTACCTGTATCCTGACGCGGCTATCGACAAATCCGAAATGCGCGTCAGGCTGTAATTTTAATTTACTAGACGTCGATTTGAAACTGCGAAATTTACAAAGTTCAAATCGCCAGAAAACCCGCTGACAAATTGCCGAATCACAAAGCACCGCTATAAGAATCACTATCCTGATTTTTTTTTCTTTAAAAATAAAGTACAAAATGTATCAATTTGTGGTTTTAAAAACAGTCAAAATACATGATTTACTGATTAAGGGGGCTAATAATTATTCAGCAGGGGGGCAATTTTATTTGAAGACTATATTTAGGGGGGGCGTGCCACTTTATTGTATACGTATATTAAGAGCAATAATCATTTATTCATGGTGGGGTGATGCTTATTGGGGCTTATTCTGGGGCACCCACTTGCAGAGGCGCACTTTCATCTTATTGCGTCTTAATGGCAGACTCAGTTTCTCTGTCTGACTATGGTCTCCTGAGTGGACGGCTGTGCGTCTTTGGACGCTGCCAGTTACATCAATCCGCTACTGACACGCCCACATCTGCTTAGCCACACCCGGCTACCTACCAGGAACGCCCTCTGAATTCCACAGACCGTGCGTCCAAATCTATTCTGCTCTCTGAGCGCTTACAATCGAGATGAATGCGCTGTGCGACTGGGATGCACAAGCAGACTTAAAACATTGGCCAACTGCGTGCGGCATCGGCACTGCGCGCTACTCGGAATCAGCTCCTTTATCTCATGATGTGGGCACCATTTATAGGGCCATAGTATAAAAAGGGCTTGATGTGGAGAAGTTCCCCATAGCAACCAATCAGCTTTGAGAAAGCATTCATCAAGTACTTTCTAAAAAATGATAGGTAGATGCTGATTGGTTGCTATGGGCACTTCTCCATTGGTCCACTTCTCCATTCTTTTCACCAGGGGTCAAAGTGGGCCGGAACGGGGCAGAACTGCGTTCTGTCACTTCTGCTTGGAGAAGGAACCAGTTCCGCCTCCTCTGACCCCCCTAACCCCGCCGCAGGGAGGCTCCATTTGCCCGGCGCCCACTGAGATTTTGTTACCAGCGGGCACCCGGCTCCCTCCCCGCATCGGCAGCCGGAGGCTGGAGCTCACTCATGAGCTCCGGCTTCCGGGTCCCGCTGTGTGCAGTGCACTATGGGAGAGACGTCATGACATCTCTCCCATAGTTCAGACTGAGGAGCAGCCAGGCCGACCAGGGTGACCAGACGGCAGCGGACGCGGGAGCGTGGTTTAAGGTAATAGGTTTTTTTTTATTGTTGTATAAGCAGCATCACAATAGGGGACATTCACAAGGGGCATTACTCAGGGGGCACTACTACTGGGGGCATTTCTCACGGGGCACTACTACTGGGGGCATTACTCAGGGGGTACTACTACTGGGGACATTACTCAGGGGGCACTACTACTGGGGACATTACTATTGGTGGCATTACTAGGGGCATTAGTATTGGGGGCATTACTCAGGCAGCACTACTACTGGGAGCATTACTAAAGAGGGGCATTACTATTGGGGCACTACTACTGGGGGCACTACTACAGGGGACATTACTACTAGGGGCACTATTACAGGGGGATTACTAATGGGGGCATTGCATAGGAGGCACTACGCCTGGGGGCACTGCATTAGGGGGCTCTGCATAAGGGGCACCACTACTGTGGGCTATGCATAAGGGACACTACCACTGTGGGCACTGCATCGTGATCACGATTCAGACTTTTTTTACACGATTTGTTGTTCTGATGCGTCGAAATCGGGTGAATCGTGCAAAATATCATTGACTGTGTACGCACCTTAAATCTCCTAAGGAGAACTTGGCCGCAGAGGACGCAGATAACAGACCAAGAACGTGTCAGTGATGTAAAAATACAAATCCAAAGCATTGGAAAATGTTTTATTTTAAATTCCATCTCAGAAGCCAGAAAAGTGTGTAACATATCCATTGCCCAACACATATGTCCTCCCTGAGCCTTTATATCTTGCCTAGCTTTCATCTAGCCCGAGCAGCTGTCCACAATCACGCAACACAGATGACCGAACATATTTGTCCATAGCAAATTGCAGTGTACTCAGTGAGCCCGTGTGATGGAAGATACAGACTACTGCAGACAATATACCTGATTCTGCACTGACACGTATTAAGCCTTACAATATTCTATTCTATTATTTCCAACTAGTTTGTAATATTAATAATACTTTAATATTTACTTCTATAGCTCCAGCACTTTGCGTAGCACTTTAAACATTTAACCAACATAGTAATAAAATGAGACTGGGTATCAACAGACTAAGGGCCTGATTCAGAGCCGCTCGTAAGCGGCCGCTCGTTCGCTCCGAACGATGTTCGCACAACTGCGCATGCGTATGGGTCGTAATACGCATGCGCCAACCAGTCATTGAGGTCGGAAATCGAGCGCTCGCAAAATAGCGAGTGCCTGCTAATTTGAGTGACAGGATGAGGCGTTTGTGGGTGGTAACAGTGGAAGGTGCTTGAAAATGGGGAGTGGAGATCCGAACGCAGGCGTGCCAAACAGTGAAAACGGGCGTTTTAAGGATGTGCATAATTAACAAAGCAGCGTCATCGACCACGTCACTTGGTTGTCTTTTAGCCTGAACTGTTCGCATGATTGCGGTAGGAAAATCCAACCACAGGCACTGCGAGCAGTTCAGACGCCTTTTGATGTACTCGATTAATCTAATAAATAGCGGAGATGACGTAGGATGCGAGCGGCCAGGGGGCGTCTTTACAAAATAGCAAGTGTATGTTTCGTTCGCTCGCTCGCTCAGACATAGAGGCTTCAACAGACCGCAAAGAGCGAGCGCTTAATTTAAATAGCCGGCCCCTTTTTCTGAACGAGCGAGTGCAAATAGCGTCCGGCTCTGAATCAGGCCCTAAGGCCTCGGTTCAGAGGTGGGCGCAGAGGCGATGTGAGACGCAAGCGGCCGGTGTTTAAAGTCGCCACATGCATCCGATTCCCACTGTGAATGTGTCCAGATGGTTACAGTCGGCGGGCGCAGAGCGAATTTGAAGGCAGAGAGAAGCGATTCCAGTGAGCGTTCTTAGGTGGTAACAGCAGGTGGCTGGTGAGACGTGGGCGTGGCGCGGTCAGCGACTGCATAAATTGCACTGAATTCGGCAACCATGTCCAGATGGACATCCTGCGCCTCCATAGAGCTGGTGCAATGTCAGGTGGTGCGACCGATGTGCTGCGTCTTTGTATGCTGAGTGGCGGATTAGCGCAGCAGCTGGTAGGCGTCACTGTACGAATCCCATCGGCTTCGGTATTAGCATAAAGACGCAGTCACACCGCGTAAAAAGACTTTGGGCCTGATTCAGACCCACTCGCGAGCGGCTGTCCGCTCGCAAGTGGGTCGATGTTCTGCACTGAGCATGCGCACGATGGAGGGAGCTCCGTCGTGCGCATGCGCCAGACGCGACGAGCGAAGGACTTTCCTTTGCTCGTTGTGTCTGATCAAAGGGGGCGTGCTGTCGATGTTGATTGACAGCACGCCCCCTTTGGTGGGCGTGCTGGGGGCGTGCCTCCCTGAAGGGGGCGTTTCCTAAGGGAACGCCTACCGTCAGAAGCCGGCCCACTGACATCACTAGTGATGTCAGTGGGAGTGATTTTGGCTCTGATAGAGCCAAAATCACTCCGGGCCTTGCGGTTGAAAACCTCAACCGCAGGCTCCGGCTCGCAGTTTCGATGGTCGCGATGGTCAAGACCATCGCGGCCATCAAACTGCACGCTCGTATAGGCTGTGGGTGGTGACCCACAGCTATACGAGCGTCCAGGAGGACGCTCCATAGTTATGGAGGACGGCCCTCATTCAGAGCGTGCGCTCTGCTCAGAGCGTACGGCTCTGAATGAGGGCCTTTGTTTTTAGCGTCCATCTCTGACTCTAATAGAGATAACAACTTAGAAATCTAGAACTTAATGCTCTGTTTTACATACTTATACATAAAATGACTACAACATGATATGCCCAGAAACAATACAGTATATATGGGATTTTTATCTATTTTTGTGTAATTTAATATCCAGTAACTTCCAGGATAAATGATGTCTGGCAAATTAATGCCATCAAAGATTATCCATTCAATGTCTGTCAGCCATCCAAGGGTCTACAAGGTAGTTCCCTTACCTGCCGGCCACAACACCAGCGCCGGAATCCCAACATCGGGTGACATGCTGATGCCGGAATCCCGACAGCCAGCATCCCGATCATAAGTATAGCGTCCTGGGTTATTTGTTAGCCGTGGTGGGGGGGATGGGGTTGAGTTAAGGTACCATCGGGGAGTAAGGGTTAGGCTGTGGGTGTGGGAGGTTAGGGTTAGCCACCACCAGGGGGGGTTAGGCACTAAGGGGGGAGGGTTAGGCACTACCCTCCCGAAAATCGGGGGCCGTTCCCGACCTCCCGGGAGGCAGGCAATTCTCCCTGCTTCCTCCCACCACTCCTATCCCCTCCGCAAAAACCCCTGCAACACCCACAGGGCAGTGACGTGATTCGCGTCATATTGGCCCCGCCCCCTGCTTCACAATGCCTATTTTATCGGCATTGTGTAGTGGGGCGGGGCCAAACTGACGTGATCGCGTGACCCCCGCCCCCACCACGCCCACAAGTGCTGTCGCCCGCCCGGCCACTCCCCCTTGTCCCGGCCACGCCCCCTTCCCCCGTCCAGCCGATCTGGCTGCTTCCTCCCGGAAGGAGCAGCCAGAAATTCAGCAGGTATGGTTAAGGTGCAGGGTAGAGAGTGTTGGGATGCAAGAAGGGAGGGTTAGGGGGTGAAAGGGGGAGGGTTAGTATACTTACCTTTACCTACCTCCTGTCTGGATTCTGACCATCGTTATGCCGCTGTCGGTCTTTTAATAGCCGGCATCCCGATTGCCGGTCTCCCATACCCAACCCATAACAGTCACAGTCCAGACCGGTCTCCATTAGATCTGTTCTGCTGGCAGGGGAGCCGAGAGGGGGGGAGCGAGTGGGTACAGATTACCTGGGCCCGGGCTTCCTGAGGGGCTCGGCGGGGGCCCGGGTCCGGCGCCGCTCCCCCCCTCACAGCAGCCCAGCACACAGCGTGTGCTGAGCTGCAGTTGGAGACTGCTCGTGGTTGCTGAGCAGCAGCCACAGCAGTCTCCTATGCCTGTGCGGGGGAGCGATCACACTGATCGCGCACCCCTGGCTTTGCGCCAGGCTGAGGGGGCTCAGAGCGCCCCCCTCCCCAGGGCGCAGCGCCTCTTTGCGGCGCTGCAAATCTTTTTTTTTTTCTCGGCAAGGGGGCGTGGCCTGTCTGCTGGCTCCGTTCACCCGAAAATCTAAAACATTTCTGTAAATATTCTCAGAGAAAAACTTTATGCACGTTTAATAATGACAGCGTGGCCCAATTAGCTGCTCATCCTGATGTACTTTCCTCATTTATTTTATATGTGCCTGATCTACACATCGTACGTGAACTGAAGCACTGTAATGTATACAATTATAAAATCTTTTCTGTACATTCACTGAATTTTGTGGTGATATATACATACATACATATACACACAGTATATATATATTTATATATATTAATAAAAAGTATATGTGAAAAATGGTGGGCAAGCTTTCATATTAAAATAATTTTGGAAGTTCTTTTTAATCAGAAAATTCATTCATTCATCATTCATGAATAAAATCCCTACCTAACTGCAATAGTATGATGAATGCTGAATATAGTGGTGTTCATCTAATACGTAATCCTACAGTAATCTGCAGATTTCATTGCTGTGTATTTGCAGTACCATAAGCCGCACCCCTACTACATCATTTGCCTGATGTTTTGGGGTTGTGAACCCCCTGCATTAGTCTATGAATAACAGTCAAAAATAGAGCGTAACATTATCATACCAAATTAAAACAAAGTATCTAGTGACCATCAAAATGGATGTATGTACCACATTCCATATATAATAGTGCATTTTACACCTACTTATTAGGAGCCTCAAATCACTATTCATTTCTACTGGAGACCCTGTTCCCTCCACTATATAACTCCCAGTCTGTGGCTTCCTGCTGCCTCCATTCCCCTCCTCACATCATGTCACTGCCCCTGTCACATGCAGCCCTGTCCTCACTGACACATCACTCATCTCCTGATATACTCTGTGCTGCTGGAGACCCTGTTCCCTCCACTATATAACTCCCAGTCTGTGACTTCCTGCTGCCTCCATTCCCCTCCTCACATCATGTCACTGCCCCTGTCACATGCAGCCCTGTCCTCACTAACACATCACTCATCTCCTGATATACTCTGTGCTGCTGGAGACACGGGGTCATTCAGACCCGCTCGTGAGCGCAGGACACTCGCAAGCGGGTCGATGGTGCCCTACTGCGCATGCGCACGACGGAGGGAGCTCCGTCGTGCGCATGCGCGAGACCCGGCTAGCGACGGGATAGCCGTCGCTCCGGGTCTCGCATCAAAGGGGGCGTGCTGTCGATGTCGATTGACAGCACGCCCCCTTTGGCGGGCGTGCCGGGGGCGTGGCTACCAGACGGAGGCGTTCCCATGAGAACGCCTACCGTCTGAAGCCGGCCCCACTGACATCACTAGTGATGTCAGTGGGAGTGATTTTGGCTCTACCACCGATTTTGGCGTCTGCTACCACCTTGCTTAAGTGGCAGATTTGGGGGAACTGATGACGCAGTTTGCGCTGAATTGCATTATGGTGGCCCTGCCCCTAGCTACACAATGCTGGTAATCTTTGCATTGTGTAGCGGGGGTGGGACGGTGATGCCCTCGCAAACGCGTCATGCCCCCTTCCCCACACCGATGTGCCAAGCTGGCTGCCTCCTCCCGGATTGTCAGATTGTCGGCAAGCCTGTACTAGTTATTCTAATAACATAACAATTCTTGATAGGTCTTAGTTCAGATTTTGGTAAGTATTTTAGCCCAAATCTTAACCCTTACCCTAACCCACCCCTCTTGCAGCCTATTCCTAACCAACCCCTCCCAGAGCCTAACCCTGACCCTCCCCTCTCGCAGCCTAACCCTAACGCCCCCTTCTGCAGCCTAACCCTAACCTCCCCCTCTCGCAACCTAACCCTCCCCTCCCAAAGCCTAACCCTGACCCTCTCCTCCTGCTGCCTAACCCTCCCCTCTCAGAGCCTAACTCTCCTCCAGAAGCCTAACCCTCCCGTCCTGCAGCCTGACCCTAACCAACCCCCCCCGAGCCTAACCCTAACCCACCCCTCCCGCAGCCTGACCCTAACCAACCCCCCAAAGCCTAACCCTAACCATCCACTCCCGCAGCCTAACCCACCCCATCCTAACCCACCCCTCCCAGAGCCTAACCCTAACTGTCCCAGCCTGCAGACTAATCCTAACCACCCCCTCCCGCAGCCTAACCCACCCCTCCCAGAGCCTAACCCTAACTGTCCCATCCTGCAGCCTAATCCTAACCACCCCCTCCCACAGTCTAACCCACCCCTCCCAGAGCCTAACCCTAACTGTCCCATCCTGCAGCCTAACCCTAACCCTCTCGTCCCGCAGCGTAACCCTGACCCATCCCTCCCAAAGCCTAACCCACCCACAGCCTAACCTTAACCCACCCCTCCCAAAGCCTAACCATAACTCACCCCTCCCAGAGCCTAACCCTAACTGTCCAATCCTGCAGCCTAACCCTGACCCACCCCACCCAAAGCCTAACCCTGCTCTCCCGCAGCCTAACCCTAACCCACCCCTCCCGCAGCCTAACCCTCCCCTCCCTCCGCCTAACCCTAATACTTACCGTTGGAATCTCTTGAGATTGTGACAGCCGGGATGCTGCTGTCGGTATTGTGACAGTCGGCATTCTGCCGGTCGGGATCCTGACTACATCCCCTGTGACCCAATGATGTGTTGTATAAATAACAAATGATTACACAACTAGTAAAAATGGACCTGGTCACCACTCTCTTCCCCCCATTCTGTGACTGGAGTCGTTAGCGGAGAAGGCGCTCGCCCCTGCTAAGAATGCGCAGGTCTGTCACAGGAAATTTTTATTTAATTAGTATATAGATAGCTTCAGCTGGCCACTGACATGATGGGGAGACTTATAACTTATAAGAAGCAACGGTCCCCATACAGCAACGTTTGTATCACCCCAAAAATGCTAGTAATAATTCACAATATAGAGGTCCATTTTCTGGCATGCTTGTAGATGGCGTTATAAGATGTCCAACATCGTCCTGTGCGCGGTCATCTTCCAACAGTGATAACCGGTCACTGTCACCATGGTACAGTAATCCATTGAGTGCCGAGGCCAGATGTCCTCAAACTTGGCCAACCATGCTGTATGGTCGGCTAAGGCATGCCCCATGTGCAGTGGGCGAGCGCACGCACTGGGCACCCACTCTCAGAAGAGCCCCATCTCTGTACTGCCCATTCAGAGATCCTATTTAACTTGGGCTATGAGCCAATGTTGTTGTTAGTTATTACACAGGTCCACATAAGTCTCTTGAGAAAACTATTATCCATCAGTTTTAGTTCTTTGTTTGTAAATAAGTGTGTATTACGTATTTATGCCTGACGCAGAGGTGTACGCACAGCCGATGTCTGACATAGTGGATCGATTATTTGCTGCACGCATGCATCTAACTTGCACGTTGCATGCGTCCTAACTGTGGGTCTGTTTCAGACCCGGACGCTATGCTGCGCTCGCTCGCATTGAGTGACTTTACGCAATCTGTGCATGCGTATGAGTCGCAATGCGTGTGCTCGAACCAGTCATTGCGATGGGAAGGTGTTTGCCCGTAGCCCGCAGTCGGGCCGCTATTTTGAGTGACAGATAGTGCAGTTTGTGGGTGGTAACGGGAAGGTGCTTGTAAACGTGGGTGTGGATGTGCGAACGCAGGCGCGCCCGACCGTCAGAACGGCGTTTAATGGGTGTGCATAATTAGCAAAGTAGCGACATTACACACATGACTGGGTTGTATTTTAGCCAGAACTGCTCGTAATGTTGTGGTGGGAAAAGGCTACCACAAGCGCTGCGAGCAGCTCCGATGGCTCTCGATGTTCCCGATTAAACCTACAACTGCCGGAGATGACGTGTGTAGCGAGTGGCAAAGGGGTGTGTTTATACAGGTGCGAGCCGCTCGCTATTAGTGGGCGGCTTTACGCGACGCAGTGCGAGCACATAATTTAAATAGCCGGCCCCTTTAGCCAGCGAGCAAACGCAAATAGTATCTGGGTCTGAATCAGGCCCTATGTCTGTACAGAGTCACAGCTGTAATTTCGGGTGCACAGAGAGACTGTACCTGCCATGGTGCAAGCTTTGATGGTGCACTCAACGGTGCTGACAGTGGGCGACTCAGCCCTGGCACATTCGGATGCACGGATGTACACAAGGGGGGCAACTCTATATCGGCATTTGCATAAAATCGCAGGCGGCTGACCGCCAATAGACGCTGCTGCGGGCGCTGTTTGCGTTCACCTTAAAGTCAGCCCCTGTATAACAAACACTTTGTATTATCAATTAAAGCTTTTTAGAATAAGCACGATGAAAGTATATTATCTTAAACCTATAAAGGTAAATAACTTTCATAAATATTAGTTACACGGGCATGCTACAATGATTCCGGATAATGCTGCTCTCACCCCATGTTAGCCTCCACAAACACCTCTCATTAACACCATCTCTTATACAGATGTTTAACTAAGTCAATTAATATTTGGAGGATTTATTTTTCTAATATGTTTTCTCCCAACACATCCTCTGAGTGTCACCGTCACTGTCTGTATAATTTCTGTATTTTCTGCAATTTCCTCTCCTGCTCTCCCGTCATTGCTGTTTCATCTACTTTCCTCTGTGTGACCATATGAGCGCAGATTAGCAGATACAAGTGAAGGGGATAAGAAAAGGAAGAAGTCACTGTCTGATTATTTTCCAGTCACAAGGCTGCTGCCTGGGCTGGTACATGTGAGTGGTTGAAAGGCTGTAAATACTTTTCTTTTAGGTTGTTGTATTTATCTAAACATAATAATAAACAAAGCAAACAGTGATTATGCTGCATATCTGTTGCAAAAGTGACTTTTTTTAGCTACTTGCAGTAACACAAAGCAACCAAAAGCAGTAACCTTAACTGTATTAATGCATAGCAACTAAGTGCAGTAACCATAGTAACTAAGAGCAGTAACCATAGTAACTAAGGGCCTGATTCAGAGCCAGACGCTCTGACCAGAAAATGGAGCGGCCTTATGGACGCTCGCATAGCTGTGGGTTACCACCCACAGCTATAGCGAGCGTCCATGATGATGGTCGCGATGGTCAAGACCATCGCGACCATCGGGCTTGTGACGGAGACCCTGCGGTAGGGTCTCGCTGCCGCAAGCCCTGGAGTGATTTTGGCTCTATCAGAGCCAAAATCACTCCCACTGACATCACTAGTGATGTCAGTGGGGTCGGCTTCAGACGGTAGGCGTTCCCATGGGAGGCCACGCCCCGGTACGTCCACCAAAGGGGGCGTGCTGTCACTCAACATCGACATCACGCCCCCTTTGGTGCGAGACCCGGAGCGACGGAGAGCCCGTCGCTTGCCGGGTCTCGCGCATGCGCACGACGGAGCTCCCTCCGTCGTGCACATGTGCAGTAGGGCAACATCGACCCGCTTGCGAGCATCCTGCGCTCGCGAGCGGGTCTGAATGACCCCCTAAGTGTATTAATGCATAGCAACTAAGTGCAGTAACCATTAAACTAAGAGTAGTAACCATAGTAACTAAGTGTATTCATGCATAGCAACTAAGTGCAGTAACCATAGTAACTAAGTGTATTAATGCATAGCAACTAAGTGCCGTAACCATAGTAAATAAGAGCAGTAAGCATAGTAGCTAAGGGTATTAATGCATAGCAAATAAGTGCAGTTACCATAGCAACTAAGAACATTAAATATGGTAACTAAATATATTAATGCATAGCAACTAAGTGCACTAACCATAGCAACTAAGAGCAGTAACCATAGTAATTAAGTGTATTAATGCATCGCAACTAAGTCATGCTTGCCAAAATTCTGTCCGCCCCCCCCCCCCCCCCCGGAGAGGGCGGCCAGGTTGGACAAGCAGTGTAGGGGGGGGGGGGGGGCGTGATGCAATAGACGGGGACATGGCCAGGGATGCTAGCTGGTAATGGGGGCAGAGAAAGGGCGTGGCCACGGAATCGTGTCATTTTGGCCCCGGTACACAATGCAGATATTTTCAGCATTGTGAAGCAGGGGGCGGGGCCAAAATGACGTGATTAAGCGCAAATAGCATCATCCAACTCCCCCCCCTTCCCCGCTGCAGGGGTTTGTGTGTTATTTACGGGGGCTGTGGAGGGGTCGGTGGCTGGCCAGAAGGCTTGACTGCTTTTCCAGGGGGGCGAGAGCCTCACCCGATTTTCGGGAGGCTCTCGCCCAAATCGGGAGAGCAGGCAAGTATGAACTAAGGGCCTGATTCAGACCAGGACGCTAAGCCGCGAACAAACGCTATGGCCGATAATCGCACTGTTGCGCATGCGTCAATATGCGCATGCACGAGTCACTCACTGCTCTCGGGAATTGTGCGTTCGTAGTACACAGACTGGACTCTAATTTGAGTGACGGAGAGCGCCGTTTGTGGGTGGTAACAGGGGAAGGTGCTTGTGACCAGGGAAGTGGATGTGTGAACGCAGGCGTGTCTGGGCGTCTAAATGGTGTTTTAGGGGTGTGCATAATTAGTAAAGAAGCGTCATTGTACACGTCACTTGGTTGGATTTTATACAGCACTGATCGCAGTGCTTGTGGTGGGGTAGGGGCTACCTCAAGCGTTGCATGCAGTTCTGATGGCTATCGATTAATCACACACTGGTGGGCATCTTTATACTGGCGTGCGTTCGCTCTGCCATCGCTCTCTAAGGCATAGAGGGCGTCCTTCCACCAGACAGTGCGATCACGACATTTGCATACTCGGCCCCTTTTGGCTGCGTTCGTTCGCGGTTTAGCGTCCGGGTCTATTAGAGCAGGAAGTCCACTTGGGCTTGCGAGAGCTGAGACCCTACCACAGGGTCTCCTCGCAAGCCTGGAGGGTGAAAAAAATAATAAAAATCCCAGCCCTGATTCAGAGCGAGCGCTTGCAAATAGCGAGCGGCTCTCAATCAGGCCCTAAGTGCAGTAACCCATAGCAATAGTTTTCTGTAACCCATAGGAAGTGCAGTAACCCATTCAGCAATTAGCTTTGATTGTTTTGGAGCAACATAGAAAACAAAAGATAATTTCTGATTGGCTCATAATGGTTGCTGGCGCTGCTCATTTGTACGCTTGTTGCTCGTCATTAACCCTCTTGTCACCCAACCCCAATATCAATCTACTAAAGGAAAAGGACAATTTATAGAAACAATACATGTTTGAAAGCTATGCATCCAAAAATTAAGCTGTAAAAAGTTGCACATAAAAATACCGAATTTGCAGCCATGGGCTGAGACGTACGTATCTCAAGATGCACCCAGCTCTGTGTCAGGGGGATATGTGCCAGGTTTGGTTACACGCAGATAGATACAAAACAACCAAGGCACAAGGCAAAAAGTTTTTAACATTTATTTTAATAGCAAAAAACCTTATTCACTATTAGGTTTAATGTAAATAAATAATCCTCTATAATACAGCAAGTATAATATTCATTATCTCGTACAAATGAAAGTTGTAAAAACATATTTTTTTAAAATACCTTTAAAATCATATAAAATTGGGCACGATCAATGCAGGAAGCACCTATCAGCCAATCAGAAAACGGCCTATTAGACACAGACGTCTAATAGAGCATTCAGATGTCTAATAGAGCATTCAGATGTCTAATAGAGCATTCAGATGTCTAATAGAGCATTCAGCAGTCAGACCCAACAATCGTATACATATATGTCAGGCCACTAGGAATGATACGTCACAACCAGGAGTCAAATAATAGCAGCGTAGTATCGGGAACTGAAACAACTGACAAACTTGATCTTATTTTCTATCTGGTATATCCCAGCCAGGACTAATTAAGTAGAAATGACAGGACAAAACTTGTTTGTCGTTCAAAGTACCGCCAGGAAGAATATTGATAAAGGCTAAGTATGAGTGACAGCAAAACAGCTCAAGGACACTCTATTTTGCCACCCGTTTCATACTTTATTAAGAATTTCACAGCAGTCAGTAATTGAAGCATCAGAAAGCAAAGTTAATTGAAGGTCAAACCTTGACTATGTTAGCATGTTTCAAAGGCTTTTTATTTTAATTATTAAAATTCTGAACTTCCTTTTTTTTTTCTCTAATAACGACAGAGCCAACCTCAGCAGGTCGCAGTGACCTGCGTTTGGTAATTTTGTTTTGTCACCGGGTCTCGGCTAATAGTTGCGCTCACTGGGGTTTGATTGACAGGTCATATCTTTATGTTCAGCCTCTCCTCAGCATGGTCGTGGCGGTCGGTTCCTGGCGCTCTTATAACACCCTGCAGGGAATAGGAAAAGGACACCTGGCGAGAGAATCCTTCATTAGCAAGTTGTTTTCTTTTAAGGCCGCAACAACCCTGTATTTTGCTGGAGCGTCAGACAATGAATTCTCTTTTGAAAAAAACAAATGACGGGTAATCTGACTTCTGAAATTGGTAGCAGACCCTTTGGTTGCTCAGGAGCTATTAAAGGAAAGGTTTGATTTAAATTTGCGATGAACGGGGGTTTCTCCGGGGACAGGTAGGTAAGGATAGTTTGCCACTCGGCTCAATTATGGCCGCTCATGTTCAGCAAAGGTACAGTAAACCAGGACGCGTAATTATACCCGGCGGACACAAAGTGAGATTCAAATTTCTACCTACCCAATTTGTAATGGATTAGCATTAACATAAACCCCGAGTCACATTCTAAGATAAGCGGCTGGAGAATCCATTGGAGAGTTCCCAATGCTCCGAACAGGCCAATGTAGAAACAAGAGAAGCAAAACTAAGTACTAAATGTCCTACCTATAAATACACATAAACACTTAAACCCTTTTGCTCTGGCTTTATACTTGTACATACTCTACAATGAAAAAATAAGTCTTGTCTGCTTTCCAGTTACTTTAATTCAGTGCTGTATACAGTACATGCCCAAAGAAGACTACTGCTTTCTCCATGTACCTTCATGCTGTGCTTTTCAGCCAGGAGTGTATATCATCAGGCACGATGGTTTACTTTTGTGCCCTGGATGCAATTTTATCCAGTGCAAAGAGTGCAAAACAGCTCTGTCCTATCCTAGTGCAATAAGTAATAAAAGTAAATGCTGCTTGGATGAAAAGCACAGACTATTGCAGTAAAGATAAGATGGGCAGCCCTTTTCATTTCACCATATCCCATAAGAGTACATTTATATTTAAAAGATTCTCAACAAGGGGTTCTATTTATCATTATATATATATATATGAGCCCTAGGCTATCCCCGAAAAACACCCATTTTCGGGGGATACTCGCATATATTAAGTATCACGCGAAAGAAACAAGGAGGAACTGCAGCAGATATCTCTGGCTTCTACAATGGTCCCATCCATTTCCAACAGCAGAAGCAGATCCCCCGAAGGCCCCGATATACTGTAGAAGTGAAGTGGCCACTAATGTGATCACCTCTCTTCTAACACATCGCAGAGATGGGCTCCTTTCGGAGACCCTGTCCCTGGATGTGATTTTTGATACATTCAGGCGTTGCAGAACATATTACTGTTACATTACGTATTGCTGCGAATAGCGCAAAATTACAATTTGCGGGTCTAAAACCTGATAATTGATACATCTGCCACTAAGTGCTCTTGGCAAAAATATCCATGTCTAATTGGATTAAAGGAACTGAATGTAGTTGCCGTGATGCCGCTGGTCTCAATACCGATATCCTGATCTCGACATGGGACTTAAGAAAGGCGTCGAAATACAGATGCCAATCTTCATCTCAATGCCGGAACGCCAAGCTGAGCGAGGTAAGTCAAGGGTGCCCTTAGCGTTGGCCTCAGGGAGGGTTGTGTTTAGAGAGCGTAGCGGGGTCAGGGTTAGGTTTTGGAGGGGGGGAGGTTAGGGTTAGGCACCCCTACGGGGGAGGGTTAGGCACCACTGGGGGGGGTTAGGGTTAGGCACTAAGGGTTGGGGTTAGGTTTAGGCACCAACGGGAAGGGTTAGGCTACAAGACGGGAGGGTTAGGGGGGGTAGGGGAAGTATACTTACACGACCCCTGTTGGGATACCAATCATCGGGATGCCGCTGTCAGTATTCTGAGAGGAGGCATCCGGCAGCTGGCATGACATACCCATTCCTAAAGGAACGACAACTGTTGAGCCCTATTATAAAGAGGGATCACCTAAAGCACAGTAGGTACACTCACAGGGCAGGTTTATGTGCTGGTAGTGGGCTAAAATAGCACAGGAAACAGCCCATTGGGTCACAGAGGGAACCTGTCACTCCCTAATAGGTCACAGCATGGAATAAGAGATTAACACAAATCAGCCATATGTGTTTCCTGCACTGCACGCACAGAAAAATATAGTATATTCAGCCTATATAGAATTGTTCTCTTTGTGTCGTGCGTTCACCCCCGATCATACGCTTCATCTGCTGCTAGTCATTATCATCAGTACGCACTTGGACCAGACTATACACCAGAAATCAGGTGTATTTACAGGGAGGTGGTCAGGATGCCAACGCTCAAAATGCCGGCGCTGGAACCCCGACACCAGTCAGAATCCCGGCTTCGGCATCCCGACGGTAAGTAGTGGGGTTAGGAGGAGGGTTAGGGTTAGGCACTAGGGAGATGGTTAGTTTTAGTCACTAGGGGGGTTTAGGTTTAGGGTGCGGGGAGAGAGGGTTAGGGTGATACTTACCGACAGGTGTCGGTATCTTAACCCTATCGGGATGCCGGTGTCGGGATTCTGAGCGCCGGCATGCCCAAACCCGTATTTACACTTCTGTCCAGCTCTGCATGGTTCGCATTTGGGTTGACACGTCCTCACTGAACCTAGCCTGAACCAAATGTGAGAACCCCTTCCGGTTAACGCACCGTTATGCCTCCTCAGTCGGAAAAATTAAGTTCTGCTCAAAAATCGTATGACTCGGCCTGGGACAACCTTGCGCACGTGTAATCCGAAAACGCAAAAGGCACGTAGTAAACTGAGAATTCAAATGTAATTACTTTTGTTTACATGTGAGGTCAATTGTGCCCTTGTCCAGTTGAACAGTGAGTAGAGCATAAACTGTTGCTTCAAGGTACATGAAAAGGATCCATCGTGCACCCACTGCTTTCTGTGAGTCATGTGAGTGGTGAACTACAATGAAAATTGACCCAAGAGCTCATTAAACTTTATGGGCTAAATGTAATAGGGGGAGAGTTTAGATAATGTGAGAGTTTAGCAGGAAACTCTCACATTGGTCGAGTTTTATCATCAAAATGGAAAAACATCTGGATGAGCGATTAAATTTTTTTTAGTGTAAAAACAGGCGAGTTTGCAGGTTCTCGAGCTCATTGGCCGAGTTTAAAAAGTGTGAGAGTTTACTGTCAAACTCTCACATTTTCTAAACTCTCACCCTATTACATATGCAGTAATCAGCTTTGAAAAGGTCAGAATATATCTTCTGTTAAATTACAAACTGCTTCCAAAGAAAACATACTGATTAAACATTTGTTGCTGGGGCTCCATTGACAATATGTGAAGAACCGCACATGTCATCAGGAAATACAGTAACTACTGACACAGTGATGCTCGCACTGACAGCGGAAGCTGTCTGATAACTGATGTGCTGCCTGGTACAGGTCTCAGCGGACAGAAGGGGAAAAGCGCCTTCCGCTTACATTTTTCCATCAACAATTTCTCCGAATGACATTTCGCATATTTGCAAAATCATATTTAGGGTGATACCATTAAGGGCCTGATTCAGAGATGAACGATATGACGATTTTCACGCAGTTGAGCGGTGGTCTGCGTATGCATCACAGCCGCATTGCGCACGCGTGGCGAATGAATTGTGATCAAGCTCGCTGTGGGGATTCACTCACAATTGATTGACAGGAATTGACAATAAATAAGGTCGGCTGGCAATAGGTCGACATCACATGGTTGACATGCAGTAGGTCGACAGGGACAAAAGGTCGACAGAACAAAAGGTCGGTAGGTTCTAATGGTCGGCATAAAAATGGTCAACACATTTTTTTCTATCCTAATCCTAACACTTAACCTTCCCCTGGTGCCTAACCCTAACCCTCCCCCTAGTGCCTAACCCTCCCCCTAGTTCCTAACGCTAACACTCCCCATAGTGCCTAACCCTCCCTCTAGTGCCTAACTCTAACCCTCCCCCTAGTGCCTAACCGCCCCCTAGCGCCTAACCCTAATCCTCCCCTTAGTGCCTAACCCTCCCCCTAGTTCCTAACCATAACTCTCCCCCTAGTGCCTAACCCTCCCCCTAGAGCCTAACCCTCCCCCTAGAGCCTAACCCTCCCCCTAGCACATAACCCTACCCCTAGTGCCTAACCCTCCCCCTAGTGCCTATCGTTAACACTCCCCATAGTGCCTAACCCTCCCCCTAGTGCCTAAACCTAACCGTCCCCTCCGGCAGTCTAACCCGCACCCAAACCCATAATGCTGGGTACATACTGCAAAGATATATCTGCAGTATACACACTGAAGCCATCATCTGCTTCTGGTCGCGGGTCCTGCCGGCTGGGGGGCGGGTCAGAGGTTTGTCCGCCCCTCTCTCCGCGGCCTCTGCTGCATGTGTACGGGCAGTCGGCAGACCGATCGTACACATCTGGAGATATATCTGCCATCGGCTCTGCAGCACAGCTGATGCGATGTGTCAGTGAACGACGTAGTTCATAGACATATCGCTGGTACACACTGGCCGACGAGCAACCGATATATTGGCTGATAAATTGATTGGCCAATATATCTGTCAGTGTGTACCTAGCTTAACCTTAAACATGTTGAATAAACCATTAAAAAGAAACAGGTTGACCATTTGAACCTGTCGACCTTTTAACCCTGTCAATCTTTTGTCAGTCGACCTTTTGTACCTTTCGAACTTTTGTCCCTGTTGACTGTTAACCTTTTTATTGTCGATTTATCCAGATACCTTGTACTGGAATCGGTTAACTACGATCGATGCCAGGAAATTCATTCACTTGCAGTTGTTTCTAAAGGCGCAGAATGAAATCCACAGATTCCAACTATCCCGAGACACAACTTTGTGTATTTATTCACACGGGCACTCTGAAAACCGCTACTACTCAGAATGAGCACATCACTAAAGGGCTAGAGCAGGGGTAGCCAACCAGGCAGAGACAAAGAGCCCCAACCATCCGTATGTATGTCAAAGAGCTGAGATCATGCGCACACCGAAGGCACATGTTCAAAAAGGGGCGTGGTCAGCTATGTCACGCCCCTGGTATGATATTTGTGGGAGCATGTAAAAGCTCATGCACACAATCACCGTCCTTCATGTGTCACTTCAGCAGCCCCTACATGTGTCACTCCAGCAGCCCGCATGTGTTACTCCAGCAGACCCTCATGTGCTACTCCAGCCCCTCCCCTCTCTCCCCGGGTCACTCCAGTCCAGCCAGCTTCCCCCACACTCCATCCCACTCCGGCCCCCCCACATCACAAATATAATGAAAAAATAGGTAGGCTCTGGCATCTGTAACCGCATCCACCTCGTGTCTGCAGTTTCATTCACAAGTTGAACTCCGCCTCCTGTTTGCGGCATGACATCACCACATCGCCCATATATGCCTCTGGAGCGGAGAAGACTGCTGCAACAAAGGACAAGCCTCCTCTGTACAATTGTCAGTGTCAGTCAGGGGAGCTGCATCAGAATAATGGAAGAGCCGCAGGTTGGCCACCGCTGGGCTAGAGTGTTGTTTTACATAAACAAATACAGCTACTTTTAAGTCTATTTTAGTTGTTTTGTGTGTGTGTGTGTGTGTGTGTGTGTGTGTGTGTGTGTGTGTGTGTGCGCAATAAACAAGTGTGAAGACGTTAAGCGTGTAACGTGACCCTCTGCAGAGTGGCTGATTGCACATCGCTCAGTGGCATCATCCTAATATCTGCGCTGACTACAAGCTGATTGACTTTCTGCCTACACTGTAACGATATGTAACAGTTTCTGATGAAGCACTTAGGTCTGGAAAAAAATACTGCTTTAATCAGTCCCTATACAATTTCATATTGCAGGCTAAACAAAGCTGTCTAGACTTTAGAAGCTCAGGTTGCAAGAAAGAGACAGGGCCGCGCAGTGCAGAGGGAGGGGGATTATAGAGGCTTGTCACATAGAGTATACATTAGGCAGGTGGGGGACACTAGACACCAACCTCCATAAAACTCCATCTGTTCCAAAGGCATTCTAAGAAAGCGGGCAGAAATTCAAAAGAAGGAAGCAGGGGCGATTTGTTCTTAAAGGGAACCATCGTTGGAAAACCCTGAAAATTGATTTTATATTTGTAAATAGCGACCACTATCGCATCCTAGTTAAGTTTTTGGGGATAATAAAAAAAGGTACTAAACAAAAACAATATCATAGGCCTAGAGCAGCAGGATTTGTTTTCAATGTGGAGTCACATATTTTGGCAAAATTAGAGAGCGGGTAGGGCGGAATGGGTATGAAATACCGCCGGCCGCATGGCCGGCGGTTCGATTCCCGTCAGCGGCAGGCCGACATCAGCAGAGTTCCGAGCAGCGGAAGCCCGACAGCGCTGGAAATCCCATTCGTGGATAGGTGAGTATCTGCTAACCTAACCCCCATAACCCTCCTTAGGGGTTCCTAACCCTAACTTCCCCCCAAGTGCCTAACCCTAACCACCCCCTTCCCCGCTGCCTAAACCTGTCCCCCGGGGGGGTGCCTAACCCTAAGTCCCCCCCTGGGGTGCCTAACCCTCCCTCCCCCATGCCTAACCCTCCAGGGGGGGTGCCTAACCCTAAGTCCCCCCCAGGAGCCCTAAACCTAACCCTCCCCACGGCTGTCCGCTCGCGGCGCCCGGCATCACTACGATCGGGATGCCGGGCGCCGGTCTCCCGGCATCAGGGAAATGCGGGCGTCTACATCTAGACGCCCGGCATTTCACCCTTGCCGGGATATGACAGTCGGGAAGCCGGCTGCCGGTATTTAGGCAGTCGGCTTCCCGATTGCTTCCCGGTAGGGCAGGGTACCAAGTTTCAGACATATCTGCCTGATGGCCCTGTATCTATAGAGGGGGGCCGAAATTCCCAATGTGGTGTGTGTCCGGGACCCCTTGGTACCCAGAATTTCTCACGGCAGCCATGTGCACCTGCATCTAATGGCCAGAATTTTAGACATGCCTGTAAAGTGATCCAATTGGTGACTTCTTTACCATGCTGCCCATTTCATTGGTGCCAGTATCACAGAATACGTGGGCAAATTGCAAATATGTTTTGTTCATCCATCATTTCCTGACTCTCCCTCTGATGGGCGCTAAGCCTCGGAGCATGATAAAGTGAAGAGAGATAAAGTACCAACCAATCAGCTCCTGTCATGTTACAGGCTGTGTTTGAAAAAATGGTAGTTAGGAGCTGATCGGCTGGTACTTTCTCCACTTTACATCTCTCCGAGGCTTAGCACAAATCCCCCTAAAATGAAACATGTATATGAGCGGTACGTTGAAGTGAGCCGGTCTTCTCCTTTACTAATTAGTCATTACAGATAGGACTGACCAGCCGTCAGCACAAATAAAAGGGATTGTACAAAAACAAGACAGTTTGTGAAAGAACCACCAGACCTCCCCAACATCAGAAGTCTCAACAGTAGGATAGGGGATGTGGCAGCAGCAAAATAGGACTGTGGTAATACATGTTTTATCTTTTTGGGAGGGGGTGCATGTATTCATCCAATTTTTACACCCCACGTTGCGGAGATACCTGCTTCTACGCCGTGTGTCAGTGTAACAACGTCCTATTCCCTACCTCCCACTCCAGCAAAACGGGATGAACGTCCTGATCGCGGGACTGCAGGACTGATCCCCAAATTTGGAATCACTCAGTCGGGAACTATCATCTAACACAGAAACCGGATGTTGGATAAACAGAACATGAAAAAATAAAGCAGCCTCCAAAACAAATACAGGTTTTAGCACTGCACTTAAACTGCACAAAGCAGTGTTTAACAATTAGTGAGCCTAATAAATGAATTTCAAAATAACCAGATAATGTGCAATAGTGTGTCTCATCCTGTTATATAAAACAACTGTACGAATTAGGATTGATAAAGGTTGTATGCAGTATTCTAATGTGCTCTAATTTTTACCTCATTCATTTCAGTTGCAAACGATCCCTATGCTTTTTGACTGGGTAGTATTAGTAATATTATGTTGTTCCTAATAATCTCACCCAGTGCGGGTACTGCCAACGTGGGCACCAACAGAAATCCCGGCCAACCAAGTCATTATTTCAGTGTACTGCCAACATGGGCACCAGCAGAAATCCCGGCCAACCAAGTCATTATTTCAGTGTACTACCAATGTGGACACCAGCAGAAATCCCGGCCAACCAAGTCATTATTTCAGTGTACTGCCAACATGGGCACCAGCAGAAATCCCGGCCAACCAAGTCATTATTTCAGTGTACTACTAATGTGGACACCAGCAGAAATCCCGGCCAACCAAGTCATTATTTCAGTGTACTGCCATCGTGGGCACCAGCAGAAATCCCAACCAACCAAGTCATTATTTCAGTGTACTGCCATCGTGGGCACCAGCAGAAATCCCGGCCAACCAAGTCATTATTTCAGTGTACTGCCAATCTGGGCACCAGCAGAGATCCCGGCCAACCAAGTCATTATTTCAGTGTACTGCCAACGTGGGCACCAACAGAAATCCCGACTAACCAAGTCATTATTTCAGTGTACTGCCAACATGGGCACCAGCAGAAATCCCGACCAACCAAGTCATTATTTCAGTGTACTGCCAACGTGGGCACTAGCAGAAATCCCGGCCAATCAAGTCATTATTTCAGTGTACAGGCAACAAATCTATATATGGCTTTATGCGTTTTGACATCCAAATGACCTCACACCGCATGTACAATACATACAGGACAAGAATACACAATATTATCACAACGGTTAGAAAGGAAAAAGTCGGAATGACAGAGTTTAAGGAACTGATTTCACACTTACCTGCAGTTTAATGACATCTAAGGCAATAAGGAGCTAAGACTATCCTATTTACTGCTGTAACGAGTGCTTTTGATGCACGATCCTGCACCACAACACACAGTGATTTGGTTATACATTACACCAAAGACAAAGCAGACATGATCTGTAACTGATTACTGTTTCCGCAAGCAATCAAAAATAGATTACCTCTTCAGAGTAATTTAATTAAGAACCATGCACCCAGCTCTGCATTACAATTTCCCCATTAACACTGCCACATGGAAGGAATTAATCTATTTTTTCATTCTTAACTCTTTAAAAGCGAACGTCCAGGGAGCTATCACATTCATGTTTGATGCCAGAGGTAGAAAAGTGGTTCTCCAGCCGTCATGGGACTATAACTCCCAGCCTGCTCCTCCAGCCTTTGGTTTGACTATGGCTGGAGAGCCACAGGTTACTTAAGCCAGTGTTATATCGCTACACCGTGATATAATGGATTTATTGTTAAATGGGATCTGTTTTAGGGATGGGAATCGTATAAGAAATATTGACTGATTTGATAATTCCACCACTGTAAATAAATACATCAACAGGACTAATACCATTGGTTATGAAACTTCAAATTTTCACAACATATCAATCTATGAAAGAAATATAAGCCAGTCTCACCATCCATGTGTCAGAGTCACCGTGACGAGTCTTGTGACATCACTAAACAGTGCTGAGTGAGTGCAATACGCCTGCTAGCCGTAGCTCTGTCGCAAGTCGGTGGAAAGGGGGTACGGGGCTAAGTTAGGGCTGGCAGGATGCTGGATATTGATTGTGAGTAAACATTGGAAACTCACCATCGATTGTGAAATGACCGTTTATTGGAAAATAAATATCAATATAACATATTTCTACAAATCAATTCTCACCCTTTAAGTCTTTATGGGATCCTGTTATCCATCTGACTATCGGGGATAAATTCACTAAATGCCGGTTTATCAAAGCTGTCAATGATCGGCGGCTTTGACCGATGGATTTAAATTTTCAACGGTAATAAGTGCTCAACAAGCCTTATTTAGCATCTAGGAGGATATTAATCAAAGAGATACAGTGAAGAGATATAGGGTCTCATTCAGACCCGGTTGCAAGCACCGATGTGCTCGCAACCGGGTCGATAGTTAGCCATGCGCATGTGCAGCGGCCGCACTGCGCATGCACAAGCCCCAGAGCGAGAGAGAAACTCTCTCGCTCCGGAGCTCTCTACAAAAGGGGCGGCTGTCGATGTTGATCGACAGCTCGTTTTGTAAGCGGGCCAGGGGGGGTGGTTTCCAAAATGGAGGCATTCCTTAAGGAACGCCTACCGTTTTGTGGGCGGCCGCACTGACATCATCAGTGATGTCAGTGGGGAGTTTCCAGCTCTTTCAGAGCAGGAAGCTCCCTGGGGCTTGCGGCTGCCGAGACCCAACCTTAGGGTCTCGTCGCAAGCCCCGATGGTCGCCATTGGTTTCACCATCGCGACCATCAACCTGGTCGGTCGTTAAGCTGTGGGTGGTAACCCACGGCTTACCTAATGACCAGGAGGCCGCACTTCAAAAATGAAGCGGCCACCCTCATTCAGAACGAGCGCTCGCTTCTTGCGAGCGCCTCTGAATGAGGGCCATAATACCAACCCATAAGCTCCGAACTGTAATTTTCCAGACTTAGGGGGTCTATTTGCTAAGCCTTGGATTGAGATAAATTGAACGGAGATAAAGTACCAACCAACCAGTTCCTAACTGTAATTTTTCATACACAGCACTTAATAAATAGACCCCTTAAGCTGCATACACACTAGACGATAAGTTGGATGATATGAACGCTAACGATATCGCTATCATTCGTCACGTTCAATATCGTCCATTGTGTATGCAAGACATCGTCAACGATTCCTGCTCCCGCGGATCGTTAGCGAAGTCTTTCATCGCCCGTACTTGCAGGGCAACCTGACGATATCGTCAGGTTCTGCAAGTATGGGGGATGAGGGAGGGGTGCCGTCACTGAACGATATCGTTTAGTGTGTGCTCAATGTCGTTAACGACATTCAGCCCGACAGTGCAGGGGAAGCACTTAACAATAGCGTTCATGGAGAATATCGTTAAGTGTGTATACGGCTTTAGGCTCAGATTTATCAACTAGTGATATTCTTGTTATCATTCCTTACTAATCCTAAATGGTGCTCCGACCAATCAGTTCCTGTCATTATTCAAACACATGACAGGAGCTGATCGGTTGGAGCTCCATTTAAGATTAGTAACGAATGAGAACAAAAATATAACTCGTTGATAAATCTGGGCCTGTGTGTGTGAAAAAATTGACAGTTAGGAGCTGATTGGTTGGTACTTTACCTCTCTCCAAAAAGAAAATCTTCACCTTTTTACAGTGGCCATTTAAACTCCATTCGTCAAAGCGCATGATTATTAGCGAGTTTGAAAAATCTCAGCTTGGTAAATATATCCTTCAGGGTGTCCCGCGGTAGATGGGGCTTGACAATGCAATTGCCCCACCCACATTGTGTAGCGAACTGCATCACAAAGCCCCATCCTCTCAGTTTTTTTTTCCCATCTTGCCTTCTGATATACTGTACTGTAAACAAGAAAGGAAAGTAGGAAAATGCGCCGTTAGCCAGCGGGTTCTAAAACCTGTGAGGTAAATAATTGCTATTGCCCAGTAACGATGCTAAATGTATAGACATGATCACTTAGTGCCCCTTCCTACAGTCACTGCGAGGAGCACTGCTAAATGATCTAAGGGGGAGGAAAATGCCAAGAACGATGTGGAGAGGGAATTGGGTAATCCTTACATGTAATATATTATTATTATTATGGTCCCTTATATATTGTGGCAACAGCATATTATGTAGTGTTGTATATTTAAGGGTCCATGATAGAAATAAATAAAATACAGAAACAGAAGGTTCTGCCCACAGGAGCTTACACTCTTAGGGGTTTGGGGAACACTTGATACATAAGGCAGCGCAATAACATTTGTAGCCGGAGGTGGGTAAAGTGTGTATGGCTACTATATGCAGTGACATTATCAGCTGTCAAATAACACAGCCGCCATTGGGGACTGGCATTACTGTGCAGCTTCTGTTAGTGGGGTATGAGGAGAGGCATGAAAGATGAACCGGTCGTTGTAGGTCTTATGCCAGGTAAACACTAGACGATGCGACGTCGGGCACTTTGTCTAGTGATATCGGGCACTTTGTCTAGTGAGTACCCGCTATGTCACTGATGATGCGCACTCCCGCCCGTCGGCAGCGACATGCTCCATCGGCCATACATGCAGGGCCGACAGGGGATGTTGTTAGCGAGTCCAATGCTGCCAGATGCAGCATGGCCCCCGCCGTCGCTCCCCGCATCAATAAGTGTGTCGGGCTGGGTACGCATCGTCTAGTGTATACCCAACCTAAAGGCCTTCATCTGCTGTCACCCATGACTGTCCTTCACCTGAACCTCCTTCCCAATCTGGTTTTTAGTATTCTGTCACTATTGCTAAGCAAGGGCACACGTGTGTGCCCGGGATTATTTTCTGGCATCAGGATGGCTGCAGGACACAGAGTCAGTACACTTGTCCCCCATGTTCGCAGAATTATGCTGCCAATAAGAAGGCCACAGATAGAGGAGGGTCCACCAACAGCAGTGAGATGGTTCCTGCAGACCGTGTCCTTGGTGTGGTGATTCCTTGGCGCTATCTTTACAGCTAATGAGAATATCCGTAGGCTTCATGCGTATAGCCGTGTCCGCAGACTGTTTTCCCATCCGCAGCGGTCATCATCAGTAGCGTAGCTTTCAGCTACCCAATGCTGGGACGCAAAAGGTCTGTCCGAAACAGGCGTACCTTCATCATACACACAACTCTCCAAATTACCATAAAGTTCCAAACATTGTGGGTGATAGGTCTGGCAGCTGTACTGGCCTGTTATATATCATTGCTCGCTTGGGTTTCATGCAGGGGGCTCTGTTGTGGAGAGCTCAATGAATCAATATTCTACTGACTAGGTCATTGAAAGTAATACCAGAAGCTACAAAACAATAAATATAGGAAACTGTTCACTTAGTCGGTTACTGTTCAGTCCTCTGCAAGGAGACAATGGGCCTGATTCAGAGCCGCTTGCTCTGACAGAGCGCTTGCTCTGAATCAGGGCCGGGCTTTTTTTTTTTTTGAAGCGGCCCCTTGGCTGCTCGCATAGCTGTGGGTGACCACCCACAGCTATTGCGAGCGGCCAGGATGATGGTCGCGATGATCAAGACCATCGCGACCATCCGGCTTGCAATGAGACCCTTGTGGTAGGGTCTCGCCCATTGCAAGCCCCAGAGAGCTTTTGGCTCTAACAGAGCCGGAAGATTTCCACTGACATCACTTGTGATGTCAGTGGGGCCGCCCCCAAACGGCAGTGGTTCTCATGGGAACGCCTCCGTTTGGGCAGCCACCCCCCCGGCCCGCCCACCAAACGGGGCGAGCTGTCACTCAACATCGACAGCTCGTCCCCTTTGGTGCGAGACCCGGAGCGACGGAGGGCCCGTCGCTAGCCGGGTCTCGCGCACACGCGCACGATGGAGCCGGCTCCGTCGTGCGCATGCGCTGTGGGCCACCATCGACCCGGTTGCGAGCGCTCAGCGCTTGCGACCGGGTCTGAATCAGGCCCAATGAATGGGTCCTGATAGTACTGTGCGCCTGATTCAGCTTGGAATGAAGTTGCTAATACGCACGCAGTCAGCTGATTGTTAAGTTCTGCGCGTGCATACAGATCGCAGTGTGCATGCGCCAACCGGTTACTGCGATTACAGAGGCTACGCAGACAGATTGACAGGAAGTGCCGTTTGTGGGTCCTGATGGGGGCGGTTGGGCATAAATTATCCACTGCGAAGCCAAACGCAGCCTGAGGTCTCTTAGCGTGTGTGGCTGTTAACAATTTCTGAGTGAGGTCAATGCGTGTGCGCTTGGGTCCGATGGTACTCGATTGTACTGATGGTTTCGCTATTCTGCTGAGTATTACGGATGTGCGTATGGTAAAGTGGGCGCTCTTATGTGGTGGTGGGTTTGCAGTGGATTTGCTTGCTATCGCAGTTGAACGTGGTGTGTACGCAGTATTGCGATCCGTAGGCCTTGTGTCGCCAGCTTCACACTACTCCTATAGCCTGCACACACTGAGAGCTGGGCTAGAGCAAGCTCAGGCTCTCCTGACTGTTTACTGTGAGGAACTGCAGCTGAATTGCCACTGTCTATTGATCATCCTAATCATTTGTTACTGGGGGATATGGATCTAGGAAGCAGTGGCCCACTTCTTCTGAAAGTAGGATAATAAGTAATGAGAAATAAAATATAGAATCCCAACAGATGTAATGGTTATTTTTAGCAAAGAAAGCAGAAATAAAAGCAAAACTCATGCAAAATTGTATTTTCTGCTTACGTTGTGCCATTTATTAATGGTGCTTCTATTGATCTCCGCACACAATAGTGTTCTAGTTCTTCCACCGTGTCTATAATTACATTCACAGACCAGTAAATAAAGGTGCTGGTTAGAAAAGGGAATTGTATCATTATGAGCGATGAAAGATCTGAGTGGGCAAACTGGGCAATTCATTAAATTGAAGGGCAATTAAAGTGATTTTGCACCTTAGAATTAATTGATCTGTACATCAGCCATCTTGCAACTTTGATTGCATTGCCTTTTACTCTACAGTAACCTTATTGTGTGATTTGTCCCTGGCAATAGAAACAAGACATCTATGCCAGAGGATATAAATAATAATATATGTCTAGGAAGGCCAGAGAGAGATTCTGATTCAGCAGCGTACGCAAATGCAATCGTAACTGCAATCGCCTACGGATCGCAGTTGCTAAAATATGCTAATGCCTACCAAAGCACAGCCGACATAAAGACGCCCACTGCCGCCTTCTCATGTCCGTCCAATGTCGCTCTCCAGCGTAAACATCGGTACCATGGATGCACATCGGGCAGTCACGCAGCATTTACACCAAGTCTGACCACAAGAGACCTCTCCTGCTGCGTATGCAATCGCAGGGGCTAATACCTGTATATGCACGCCCATGAAACGGCGTTCAACCGGGCAGACACGCCTACGTTCTTCCAACCCCCCTCTGTTCACCACCCGCAAACGCTGACTGCCTGTCACTCACTTTGCGATGGACTCCTGTGCATCCGTAATCGCATTGCAATCATTGCGCAAGCCGCATGCGCGATGACAAACAATCGCTCGATCTGCGTTTCCGTAATCACCAATGCATCCGCTGCTGAACCAGGCCAGAGAACGCAATGCAAGTAGTAAAAGCTGCAGGAGGGTTTACACAAGTAAAGTTGCTGGAGGTGGAAAACGGTTGTGTAGCCTTAGATCGGGAGAGGTGGCGGGAGCAGTTAGTGGTAAGCTGAGTACAGTAAACGTGCCCATACATCAGCGATTGTTTGTCGCGATCCGGCGATGCGATGGGAAATGCCGGCGTTTCCGGGTGGAAATGCCGACCTCCAACCATCGATGTTGTGCGATCCGTCGCCGGATTGCAGACATTTCACATGTTAAATGTCTGCGATTTGACAATTGCGATCATTTTTTGATCACGATCTTCAAATCACCGAAATCCAACATGTTGGATTTCTGCGATGCCGGGTTGCAGCATCGCGCTATCGCGGCAATCAGTCGCTAATGTATGGGGCCCATAATGGTGTATTCACATAAGTGCGACGCAATCAGAGTGACATGATTTGGGCTGACACAATGAGACGCAATGATGACCAGCAGCAGCATTACCTACCCTCCTCTGATTGGCTGATTGTGTATTGACCCCTTCACCAGGGGTGCTGACAAGAATAGTTGGTGATGTGTGTACAAAGGATCTTCTTAGGGTAGTAACTACACCACCTATGATGCAGTGACAATTCCTCTGCCCGCTGATGCTATAGGAATGTACACACCATGAGGTGGATACGAACAAGCCACACCACCTAGTACCAGGGCCTGTCCGATGTCTGCCTTCAGGGTTAAGGTGCATATCCACTACACGATTAATGAACGATTGAACTATAATGATATCGTTATCGTTCACTATATTGTGCAGTGGAGATTGAACCACACTGATCGATATATCGTTCAGTGCCGGCACCCTCCCTCATCCCTGAACCTGCACAATCTAATGATATCGTCAGGTTGGACAGCAGGTTTGGGTGATGAGCGACGGCGTCAATGACCAGCAGGAGCGCAAATCGCTGGTCGTTGACAGCATATCCACTGCGCGATATTGCGGACGATGAACGATATCGGTATAGTTCAAATCGTCCAATTTATCGTGTAGTGGATATCCGCCTTTAGTTCTTAAATCTGTAGCGCAGTGATAGCGTTATTACAAGTCGCAATAATCTATTCACCTTTCTGTTTTGAGATTTTCTCTTGGACTACTTACAGGTAAACGATTTTTATTTAAATCTTAAAGAAAAAAACAGATGTGAAGGTGCTTGTATATCGTTACATTTTATATGGAAACTGCGACTTTTACATACGTTAGGACACTTCATTTCATTATTATATTGTATACAATATAGCCAGGGCCAGCACTAGGCTGTGCTGCACCCAGCGCCATCCTGTGTTGCCGCCCCTTCCCTCCTCCGCTCCCTCCCCCTGAGCTTACATATGTGCTATAGCGCTGGGAGGGAGGGTGGGCTTTTCCTGTGCCCTCCGGAAACAGTAGCGCTCCGGGCGACGGACTGGCTTGCCTGTACCTGGAGCCGCTATTGAATATAGCACAGGTTCTCTAAAGGCCCCCCATACATCAGAGATTGATTGCAGCAATCGTGCAAATTTGCAATCGATTGTGTATAAAAAGCTTTCCCTTTTTCAATCGATTTTGGCAATTCTGCAATCGACTGAAAAAAGGAAAGATTTTTATACACAAACGGTTGCAAATTGCACGATTGCTGCAATCAATCTCTGATGTATGGGGGCCTTTAGTCCTCAGGACCCCAAACAGTGCGTGTGTTCCAGGTCTCCTCACAGAATCACAAGTGAGATAATTAGCTCCACCCGTGGATCTTTTAAAATGTATCAGTGAGTAATGAATACACCTGTGCACCTGTTAGGTGACCTGAAAAACATGCACTGTGTGGAGTCCTAAGGACCGAGTTTGAAAACCACTGCAATATAGGGCAATGGGACTTTAGCATTTATTACTAACAATGGGCCTGATTCAGACCCACTCGCGAGCGGCTGTCCGCTCGCAAGTGGGTCGATGTTATGGACTGAGCATGCGCACGACGGAGGGAGCTCCGTCGTGCGCATGCGCCAGACGCGACGAGCGAAGGAAAGTCCTTCGCTCGTTGTGTCCGATCAAAGGGGGCGTGCTGTCAATGTTGATTGACAGCACGCCCCCTTTGGTGGGCGTGCCGGGGGCGTGCCTCCCTGACGGGGGCGTTCCCACGGGAACGCCTCCCGTCAGAAGCCGGCCCACTGACATCACTAGTGATGTCAGTGGGAGTGATTTTGGCTCTGATAGAGCCCAAATCACTCCGGAGCTTGCGGTTGAAAATCTCAACCGCAGGCTCCGGCTCGCAAATTCGATGGTCGCGATGGTCTCGACCATCGCGACCATCACAATGCACGCTCGTATAGCCTGTGGGTGGTGACCCACAGCTATACGAGCGTCCAGGAGGACGCTCCATGAAAATGGAGGCCGGCCCTCATTCAGAGCGTGCGCTCTGCTCAGAGCGTATGGCTCTGAATGAGGGCCAATGTCAAGCCGCATCCCTATGGGGATGCAGTCTGGATACCGGCGGGCGCTATCCCTCCCGCTGTTATATCCCGACACTGGCAGCCCGACAGGGAACTAAAGACATAGTTGCCGACATTCAGCTCCCTCCTTCCGGGAGGGAGCTGAATGCCTGCATTGTGTGGGGGGCGTGGCCGGGCTATGATGCCGTTTTGTGGGCGGGGCCGGGGGCGTGACCGCATGATCGCATCATCGTGGCCTCGCCCCCTCTTCACAATGCCGGAAAAAAGACATTGTGAAGCAGGGGGTGGAGCCACGATGACGCGATTCAGCGCGAATCGCGTCATCGGGCCCCCCGCCAGCGGGGGTTTTTACTATTAGTCTGGGGGGGTAGGCGGCAGCCGGGAGGCTTGCCTGCCTTTCCGGGGGGTCGGGAGCGGCACCCGATATTCGGGAGGCTCCCGACCAAATCGGGAGGGTAGGCAAGACTGACTAAAGATAGGCGTTGAATTCCCAACACCTATCATTAGCCCCACTAGAAAATACCTACATCCGGCATACCGAACAAAGGTAAGCCAGGTGTCTTAGCGTCTAGCCGCGCGGGGAGGGAGGTTTAGATCTAGGGACCCCCGGGGGGACTCAGGGATAGGCACCCCCGGGAGGGTTAGGGTAGGGGAAAAGGGAGGTTAGGGTTAGGCACCACTAGGGAGGTTAGGGTTAGGCACCCCCCCCCCCAGGAGGGTTAGGTTTAGGGTGCAGGTAGGGGGGGTTAGATTTAGGCACTAACGGAGGGGAAGTTAGGGTTAGGCACCACTAAGGGAGGGTTAGGGGGGGGGGGAGAGGGGAGGGTTAGTTTACTTACCAATTCTCCCCGGCAGCTCAGCACACGATCAGCACACAATATGCACCCGATATACTGTCCAATCTTCATCCGATCTCCTGCAGCCAGACTTTTATATAGTGCATTGTTTCCTAGATTGTCAGATCTGCCGTACTGCACGGCAGATCTGACAATGCGATGTGCGACCTGTGGGGGCGCGCATCGCATCGTGATCGTGAGTGGGGACTCACGATTTGGGAATTTTTTACCCGATCTGTCGTTCCGATGTGTCGGAATCGGCCAGATCGGGAAAAAAAATCGCTATGTGTGTGGGCACCCTAAGATTGATGTACAGTCCTACAATATGTATTAGTGATTCCATACTGACATGACAGGAAACATTTTAGATGTTTGACCTGGGAATTACCTGACAATGCACAGAAAATCTTAGTGCGAACTTACTGCAGTTGTGCATTAGATGAATTGTGCATACATACTGCTAATTATTAAAATATTGGAATTTTTCTCTTAAATTACATCATCATGTTGTGTATATATAGCTCAGTATATAGACGAGCAATAATAAATATATACCTAGGGCAGGATGAACTAACAATCAGAGAGATGCGTAGTGCTCTGGCCTGTTTGTGGAGCACAGCGTTGCTGTATGTAAGGATTGCTACCTCTGACGTAACGCAGAATATGGCTGAAATGTGCCGCACTTTCCTCCATACCAGCCATAGTCAAGTGTCTGTTAAAGCTACAGTTTTTTTTTCCTTTTAAATAACTACAGATTTTAAGCACATCAAAGTCATAACCATCACACTGGCTAATGGCACCACATAAAGGCATCGAACTGGTGAGGTCCAATTGTCCCGAAATACATTATGTCTTGTGTGGTTTGCAATAAACATTTGGAATGACCAATACTCAGGCAAGTGAAGCCTCATTACTTTCCTTCCTATCGTCTATGAACCTTATGATCTAATGGGCTAGATGCCAGTGAGTAATAACTTCTGGGCCCCTTATACACAACTGGCCCAGAGGTGCTTTTGTATTGTAATAACAGACATCGCCTGTGAATGGAGGCTGGAAAAAGTGCAGAATTGGGGGTTTGGGGTGCAAAGTTGCGGGAACACCCCTGCAGCCTTGGGACAGTCCCCCAAAGGTAAACTGCGTAAAAAAAACTTTTAAAAATACTTTACAATACTCCAAAAAAGTACTTTCGTTTTGGGGGCGAAAGTTGGGGGACAAAATTAAAAACTAGCGAAATTGACTCCAGGGGGTCCCCCAAGTATGCTCAAGCTTTTTTTTTTTGTTATTGCAGGTGCAGGCTGAAGGTGCGTTTTTTTAAGTTTTTTAAAAACGCACTTTAGCGAATTTTAACCATGCTTGCACCCATTTTCATGTACCCCAAATTTGCTGGGACTACTTATTTTTGCCAAAAAAACCTGCAAAATGCTATTCTTCACCACTTGTGCAAAGATGCAAAATAGCACCAATTGAGAGCATTTAAGCACCCTAAATACCTTCAGCAGGGCTATTCTGGGGTATCCATAGTGATCCCCCATGTCAGTGCATCTTTTGGGGGGAGTCAGGGTGATTTCCCCAAATCTGACAGGACTTTCCGGCGATTTGAGTTTCGCCGGGACGCGTTTTCGCGTCCTTTTGAATTGAATAGGGCGAATCGCATGACGAGCGTGATACGTTTCTGGAGGCAAAACAAGTGATGATGGCGAAAACTCCAGCAGGCGAAAAGTCCGGGACTTTTCGCCGGCAATTGAATACGGCCCTTAGTGACATAAACCGGGTGTGGGTACTAGCTGCAGGTGCCACTTGCTGGCTGTAGGTGACTGCTATTGTTATAGACATCTTGCTTAATTATGATCTGATTATGCAAAATACATGCAAGATACAAGACTGAGTGAGTGTGCCATACTGTGTATAATGGGCACTACTACTGTGTGCCATACTGTGTATAATGGGCACTACTACTGTGTGCCATACTGTGTATAATGGGCACTACTACTGTGTGCCATACTGTGTATAATGGGCACTACTACTGTATGGCATACTGTGTATAATGGGCACTACTACTGTGTGGCTTACTGTGTATAATGGGCACTACTAGTGTGGCATACTGTGTACAATGGGCACTACCACTGTGTGACATACTGTGTATAATGGGCACTACCACTGTGTGACATACTTTGTATAATGGGCACTACTACTGTGTGGCATACTGTACTGTGTATAATGGGCACTACTACTGTGTGCATACTGTGTATAATGGGCACTACTACTGTGTGGCATACCGTATAATGGGCACTACTACTGTGCTGTTGCTCTGAGGGCATGCATAGGGACCCCGGAGCTGCTCCTGTCCTGAGCTTGACGCATATTGTAGGATTTTTTTTTACTTTTTGTGGGATGACATGGCCACACCTCCATGATTTGGCCACGCCCCCAGTGTGTCCCTGTTTTTATATTTAAAATATAGCAACCCTACACTGTATGCTCCTATTACCTTCAGTGAGCTGCCCTACCCTTACCCCTAGTACCTGTCCTACCAAGTCTACGTTGTTATATTGAAGTTTGGTATTTATGCTATTTACATACGCTATGGTCTGCCATTGGGTGTTGTCCTTATGCTCTGATACTCTGTTACTGTGACATGTTTTCTAGATTTGCCCTTTACGGCACTGTCTACAGTTTATGGCGCCTTATAAGTTAATAATATTAATAATAATAATTATAAAGACGGCACTCTTCATCGGCAGTGCATAATGTAAACTACAAAGGGTATATTTACTAAAGGTTGATTTTAAAATCAATGAAAATCGATCAACGTCAATGTTGTGTCTCTGTGGCTAAATCACACGTTTACTAATACTTAAAAAAATTAAAAATAGTCTATTAGTAAATGTGTGATTTAGGCCCAGAAACGTAACATAGATGTTGATCGATTTTTATCTATTTTAAATGGATTAAAATCGACCTTTAGTATATACACCCCTAAATCTCATCTCCCGGAGTGAATTCCCTTCTTTTTCTAACGGTTTCGGTCAGCCTTCAGTCAGAGTCCAGGTTACTGAAGATAACCACAGAAGAAGAAAATGACGGGACAAAAACATAGTGCATCCTGGGCCTGATTCACTAAGGATCGCTATTGCGATCGCGGCCACGATTACGCACACAGGTCTGCTGCGAAAATATGCTGATGAATGCAATTGCAAAGCCGTCGCAGAGCCAACAAAGACGCCCACTACCGCTATCTCACATACGTAATACCTCGCAGTCCTGCGTATACATCGGGAAGATGGAGTAACATCGGCCCCTCACGCATAATTACAGCAGGTCTGACCTGTATCAGAAATTGCTAACCTCATCACACGCAGTGAGTACTCAAACTGCGCAATGGTAGTTCAAAAGGACATCCACGCCTGCGTTTTTCCAAACAATACACACTCTATAGCTCCGCCTCCTTCATCTTTCCCGTCCCCTCTGCTCCGAGGGATTCTCCTGCTTTTTGGACGATTATGGTGGGATTGCTCTGGAACCTGGAGGCTGTGATATGCTAAATCACCAGCTGCCTTTCTTGTGAGGTGGATGCTTGCTGGTCACACCGATGATAGTATGTGTGGTGCCCATCGACCACTGATGATTGCATTTAATGATGCAGAAAACTTGATTGGATGTTTATGGCCAATACATTATGGCCGTTCATCCCAACTGTGTGGTCAGATTGTCCCTGAATTAAACTTTTTACAATCAGGCTGAGAAAACTGTGGGTGCATCATTTGCTCTAGTTATTGTTATTCTAATAATTGAGTTACTATCCACGCAACGTTCAAGTTGTTGCCTCACTGCAAGCTACTGTTCTCTGTTACCAGCTACTTTAGGCTCCATCCAGACCACTAAAACTACTTAGTGACACCAAGACCTGTGAAACACAAAAAAAACCCCACGTACAATAGTAAAACCCTAACATGGATAAATCACTCCTCTACACAATATTATACTTCCAGAGGTACCACAGCATCACCTACAGGTTGTTAGGAGGCACTGCACACCAATGGGAATGCAGTCAAATGTTCATGGTTCTTCAATAATAACTGAATGGCGTATCTCATAAAAATGTAGCTACCACAGTTTAAATCAACGGGAGAAGTCCTATAGAATTTATATATTTAAAATAAAAATAATTTAATGCCCTGAAGGCTATTATAAAAAAATAAAAAAATTCGGTTAATGTAACAGACCTCTCCCTCCCTTCCCCCAACCACGTCTTGGCATTTTCTGCTACGGAAACATATGTCATTATAAAACACTATTTAAAAGGTAATGTTTTTTTTTTTAATGAGTTTGCGATCACACTTATAGATTGCATAGCTGTGTACCACGGTTTCATCGTAACAGAGAAATGAAAAAGAAATCTGCAATAATTACATAACGTGATTCACATATCTGATGTCATCATGAATTTCAAATGAATCATCTGGTAGAAGCGAGCAGGACTAGCAATCACATATGGACAGACAGACGACTCAGGATATTAGAGGGGTTGTTTGGGTATGTGCACGCCGGGATTCTGATTTCATCCCGATTCGAGCACTGTGGAATACTTTTGGGAAGGAAAAAAAAAAAAGAATGTTTCAAATATATTTTAGCTGGAGCGTTCAGTATGAGGTGGTGATGTTTTGCCTCTTAGGGGTCTAGTTACTAAGCAGTGTTAGGAGACAGAGTGAAAAGTGATAAGGTGCCAGCCAATCAGCTCCTAACTGTCATCTCACAGGCTGTGTTTGAAAAATGACAGTTGGGAGCTGATTGGTTGATTATCACGACTCCTAACACTGCTTAGTAACTAGACCCCTCAGTCGCACTGTGCATATATCGCAAATTCGCAATGGGTTTAAGACGGCGGATGCAGTATAGATTTGAACGTAGAATGATTAACAGGTAGTGAGCATTTGTGGAAGATAACATAGGGTGGCGAGTAAAATGCCTGTAGCAACTGGGGATCGCGTCAGAGCCAGCGACTGTGTCCTTGTACGCAGTGGCACTGGCCGCTGTGTCTTGGTTTACAAAGGAAATTCTCAACAACCGCAGGGCTGCTCAGACTTTGTACGCAAGCGGTGGATTTGAGACGCCGCTAGTGGATATCGCAATACAAATCCCTGCTGCTGTGACATTTACCTATCTTCTCACAAAGACACAGTGGCGACGGGATTGGCGTCCACATTTAAATCAGGCCCTCTGTCCAGCCGTCACAATCGGGACTGCGTTTTCCCGAATAGCAAAGCAAAGCAATGGTGAATGCGATGAGGGCATTGTAGTGAAAGTATGAATTGTAGGGAATATGAGGAAGCCTGGGTGCCTGGGCAAGCCCCCTCTGCCAGATGGACATGGCACCTGTCCCGTTCCTTTCATTTGGAGTGTTGGAAGGTAATGTATGCAGATAGAAAGTAGGTGGGGTTTGATCATTATTAAGCTCCACCTATCTCCCCAGTTGTTTATAAGGTGGGTGTGGCTTGTGCATGCAGGTGTGGTTTAAGAGTAAAATGTATAGGCAGACTTTAGAGTTGGGTGCAACCTAGCTTGCCTCTAAATTGCATTGTACAAGAAAGACTACCCAGTACTTCTGTGCTACATGTAGAACTTAAGCAGCACTTAATGCTTGCAACTTGGTTTATCCAATTGTCAATTTGCAGCCCTTTAGCTGGTTCTGCTATAGTCCTGACTCTAAAGTCCTCAATGACGAACCCCAGGTGACATTAAGCAGTTTGTCCTCGCCTTCTGTGTGTCTATAAATCTCCAATGACACATTTTATGTCGTTTTGTCTATCCCACAAATGTAAGGATCCGGCTCCTGCAATGGTAACAGTACACTAGATTCATCAGCATTCTAATACTGACCGAATGCTGCAAGACAAGGCATAATAACAAAATAAATGAGAATAATCACATTAAAACGGTTCCAGTGAGACAATCCATTCTCTTGTGCATTACTCTGAAACAGCCTTAAAAACCAGCCAGGCACTAAATTGACAGTAAACTACATTTTTATTGAGCTGTTAGTACAGTTGGATCAGTTAATCAGGGCTGGAATAATAACAGCACGAGTTTCTGCTAGATGCAGCTATCTTCTTCCGACCAGCAGCGCAGCATCCCAAAGTATAGCCACGCGGTCATGTGACCCGTTCATTACCGGTTGCGAGACTCAGTTCATGACATCATCCTCTCTCTTTGTGTAATACACTGTTAATTGCAGATAATTAGGAAGCCATGACAGCCAGCTGAATGATTTCTCTAACTGTCCAGGAACCGGCTGAATATTTCCCTGAATAGGGAGAGAATTAATTGTTCGGAAAAAAAAAAAAAAACCCTTTTGTATTGATTATCGTTGATCCTGCAGCACTCAAGCTGCGTATCTTAGATTTCATTTTGCCCAGCAAATATTTGTGTTGATGGTCAATGATTCTGATGGCTGATTGGATATTAGTTTCTGAAGGCGATTTCCATTTGCAATGGTTTTTGCTTCTGGGAAAATTAAATAAGAGTAGAATGGAGGGAGGATACCCCCAAAATAAGCAGATATTGTTGAGGCCAGGTATGGTCACTCATCTGCAATATAGCAATGGACAAAGCATTGCCTGGGAGCATTGCAGCAGTTATCAAATCCTTTCCTGATTAAGGTAAAGAGAACATTTCCTGGTAAAGATTATTTTCAGGAAAGGGGTAGTTATAGATATACAGCATGGTTAGCTTCCAAAATAAGTAGAAGAAACACTGTACTGGGTATCCATATAAATCATACTTGCCCAGGAGACACCAAAATTGTGTGGAGCTCTCTTAGGCTCCCAGGTACAGTAAGTAGATATAATTCCCGAATTCTACCCATTTCCACAGTGACTTGGGGCAGGGCTGAAACTAGGATTTTTGTCACCCAGGGAAAGGCTATAATTTGGTGCCCCCCCCAAAAAAATACAACATAGAGAACGAAAAGTGTGTGTGGTTTTGTGACACAGTAATGCCGCTTATAACACATTATGCCACACATTAATGACTCTTATAACACGTTATGTCACATTAAAGTCCCTTACAACACATTATGCCACACAGTAATGTCCCTTATAACACATTATGCCACAGTAATGCCCCTTGCAACACATTATGCAACACAGTAACGCCCCCTTATAACACATTATGCAACACACTAATGCCCCTTATAACACATTATGCCACAGTAATGCCCCTTACAACACATTCTGCAACACAGTAATGCCCCTTACAACACATTCTGCCACAGAAATGCCCCTTACAACACATTATGCCACAGTAATGCCCCTTGTACATTAATCCACAGTAAGGACCCATCTCCCTTCTCTTACCTGCCAGGGCCGTGCGGTGGGTGAGCTCGGGGTGGCGCGGGATGGGGCTGCCACATACTGGGGAACTGTCAGTACTGCCGTCATTGTAATGTGGCGCCGTTCGCGAACCAATTGGAGCTTATGATTGGCTTGTGACTGGCACCACATTAGACTGATGGTGTCTCTGTGCCTCTCAAGGTCGGGATGCGGCTCCAAACCCACGAGAGAAGCAACCTAGCCTCCCTGCAGCCTCTCCCCAGCACAAGTCCCGCACCCGGGTCACATACCCCCACAGCCCTGCTTGGGGGCCTATTTATCAAGTCCCGCACCCGGGTCACATACCCCCACAGCCCTGCTTGGGGGCCTATTTATCAAGCTATTTTTTTTTCATAAAATTATGCAGAAACTGCAGTTTCTGTATAACTTTATGAATTGTTGTTATGTACTAATAGCACAGTACAGAAATTTCCGGGCAGAGAGCTAAGTAGCGCAGCAGATCACAGTCCCCATTATTATCAATGGGACTACAATCTGACCTCTATGTACTAAACTCCAAAAAGCAAAGCTTTTTCAGAGTTTGGGTCAGGGAGTTTACATCATCTTCAGATGGTAAGGAGTCTGGGGTTGCGAAGAGGGATCCTTTCGGTTCCCTACGCCAGTGTCCGGCTCCTTCCGCCGGATGCCAGGGCTATGTGCGTCTGCGTGAACTCAAGATCATGCAGAAGCACAAGCACTGCCGAGTCAGACTTGTCAGTGCTACGTTTCACTCCTCCGGAAGGAGGAGTGAAAACATTTGGGAAGACAGCTGATCTTCAAATCAGCTGTCTCCACCCCGGAGCAATCATGAATTGCTCCAACGCTTGCCACGAGTTAGAATGTTAATTATCGTGGTCGGCCCGGACCCCAATAATTAACATAATGAATATACCCCTAGATGATGTGATTTGCGGAGAGTTGGTGGACCATACATTAAATGAAGAGTCTAGTCCAGGGGTCTTCAAACTTGGCCCTCCAGCTGCTATGGAACTACACATCCCAGCATGCACTGCCATAGTTTTAGCATGCTGTTATATCAAGAAGGTGGTAGTGCATGCTGGGATGTGTAGTTCCACAGCAGCTGGAGGGCCAAGTTTGAAGACCTATGGTCTAGTCTAATGCAATAATGTACTGCAGTGGCGTCACAAGGGGGGTGCTGGCCGCACCCTGGTGTTATCCGCCGAGGGGTGGCACCAAGGTGCTGGCTCCACTTCAGTGACAGGAGCCGGGTGCTGCACTGTAGCATTAAGTGCAGCACTCAGCTCCTGTCACAGTGAGGGAACCGGCACTCCGCTCCTCTGGCACCCCCACCACCTCGGTTATGATACCTACGGCACTGCCGGGGTTCGGCCCGCGAAGCCACACCCCCTGTTAGCGAGGTCACACCCCTTTTCGGCGGTGCGCGCATGACATCCCTCCCCGCACCGGGTGTCACAGAGGGGAGGGACGCCACTGAAAAAAATGGGAACATAAGTGCCCGTGACAAGGCCCAGGGTATACCATTTGGGGTATGAAATCCACTGGCACTGTCAATCATCAAGCATTAAAATATGCTAATCATTTATTTACTGTCTTTCTGTTATGCAACATTACTGCAACTGAGGTCTAGGGGTGAATTATTCAAATGAAAATAAGCTATAAATCTTCCTATTTATCAAGCGCTCACAGCTGGTGATAGCCTATGTAACAAGGGCAGCCATTCGCAGCACACCTTGGGATAGGATACAATGCTTTACTATTCAAATAAATATTATTATTATTATTAATAAAATAAAGCATTTTCCCCATTACCAAATATAGTAAATTAATAATAATGTATATATTTTTTAGATTTTTCTAAAAAAAATATATATATATTTTTTTTAGATATTTGTTGGAAGTGGTCTCCAGGTGCAATGTATGTCTGATCTACCGACCATATCACCGGAGAGCTGAGTATCTCCCAGCTGCCCCCTCAAATTATTCTTGTTGAATTTCAGCAACAGCCAGCCGCGGTGAGCCTTGCCACAGCAATATGGTATATAGACTTCTTGGTTTGGGAAACGCGGCAAATTCAGCAGTAGCAATCAGGCAAATCATAGCAGCACCTTGAAGTTACAGTTTTTTCCACAACTGCTGTATCCTGCCCAGATAAAAGAGTTAAAATAGCTTTTGACTCATGACAGAGTTATTAGAGTACATCTGTCCGGTGCAATGGTGCAGAGGGGCTTTTGCAGATTTTATTGTTTGCAAAATGGGCATAAATTACTGTAAAAGAAAAAATATCCTAATACCGCCCATATGCAGAGCCATACGCATCAGCACAGGCGCACAGCGCTGCACTGGTAGCGTATGCGCCTGGCTTACACCAATTCATAATTGGCTAACGCTAAGGGCGCCCCGGACTTACCTCGTTCGGGCTGCCATCCTTCTGGATTCCGGCGTCAGGATTAAGATAGGCGTTGGTATTTCGATGCCTATCTTAAGTCCCTTGTCGGACTTTCAGTGTCGGGATTCAGACCTGCGGCATCCCGTACGCCGATCTGCTAACTACATCCGCCATACCTCCCAACATGACCCTCTCCAGGAGGGACACAATGCTCTGGTCCTGGACTTCCCTGGTAATTTATGATTGGTGGTGGCTCCAGAGGTGGGGCTGCAGCACAGTCCAAAATTCAAATAGGGGAGTCACACCAACTGCCAGCGAGTCCCAGCCAGTGATATCTGGCAGCGTGTGAAATGACCGTTGGTGAGGCTCCCCTATTTGAATTTTGGACTGGGCTGCAGCCCCGCCTCTTACCAGGAAAGTCCAGGACCAGAGCATTGTGTCCCTCCTGCAGGTCTACATCAGCCACATTTACAGGAATATACCATTATATCTCACCCATTCTGCCTCTCCAGTCACAAGCTAGTGGAATGCCAGATACACAAGTCTGCACTGGTGCATGTGAGTGCGTTCACTTTGTGGGCATGCACAGTGCGAACTTCTAATGTAAAATAGTGTAAGCTCAACTTGGCATCAGGCCTATATTTACTAAAGTGCTGGCTTACAGAAGTGGACGTGTTGCCCATAGCAACCAATCAGATTCTACTTATCATTTATCTAGCACCTTCTAGAAGATACTAACTAGAATCTGATTGGTTGCTATGGGAAACACCACTATGAACCCGCGCATTAGTATAAATACCCCACAGAGTGCAATTTATCCCCAAAATACACATCTCACTAGAAAAAGAAGTACAGTGTCTCACAGTTACTAACGAGGCCATAATTGGCTAAACCTTAGCAATATGTGCGCTAAATCCATGAGTCACATGTCCCAGTGACTACCCACGGCCCGTGCATTATTTAGTTTAGCATCCCCGGACACAACCTTTCCTTAGAGGTAGCTTTGTCCTCTCGCTTTTTGCAATAACTAAGAATCTACTTGATGCGCTCAAGAAAACAGCAACTGCAAAGACTGCGATGTGCACGGCAATTAGTCACGATTCTTTAAGCAAAAAAAGAAAAAAGAAGATCTTAGCTGGCATTAATCGTGTCTGAGGCTAATTTACCCAGCGGAAAACAGGAGCCCGTCCCTCTCAGCGGAACAATCCCTGGCTCTGCATCAGTACAAAGAGCAAGAGTCATGTAAATGTTATTATCAAACCAAGATCATTTCTTAAATAGCAAGAATAACCATATTTATTATAGCTGTGAGTGTTTCTCGACCCCACTGTACATGTTGATTAATAAACACATCTGTCACAATAAAGCAGAGGGCGTGGGGCCTACATACACAGGGCCGTATTCAGCAGTGACCTGCTGAACGCATATTCTCGATGATCGGGAATCTGCGCAGGCGCCGAACGGGTCAGCGATCCCGCACGCAGCCTGTCACTGATTGACAGTCTGCTGCCATTTGTGGGCGGAGAGAGGGCGGTGATGGCCTCTGTTTCCCGAAAAGGATGCGTGTCGTCGCCGTTGGGTGGGGAGGGAAGAGTCCAGGATCACCGTCGGCTGACAGAGATTTCCTGGCCTCTTCCTCTCATCTGTAGCGTCCGGCTTGCGTGACCCCAAGGGTCACCTTAGCTGGCCGATGTTCCGCTGAGTGGGCCTGATGCAGCAAGGATCACATGCGTATGCATCGCAGTGTGCATGAATGAACTATCTACTGCCATCGGGACTGCCATCGCAGAGGCTACGCAGACCCCTCGCAGAGTGATTGATAGGAAGCACCGTTTGTGGGTGGTGACGGGGGGTTGCCCGGGCAAACACAGGTGCGCCAGTGCGCTCGCACGCCATTTCTGGGGCGTGCATAAATTAACCGCTGCGATGCCCTACACAGTGTGAGGTAAGGTAAAGTGGGCGTCCTTTATGTTGTGCTGAGTTTACATTGCGATCGCAATGGATTAGCTTGCTATTGCAGTTGAACTGCGTGCGTACGCAATATTGCGATCTGTAGTGAATCAGGCCAGTACCAGATGCTGTGCTGGATAACGTAGCTTGGATACATAATGCAGCAGGGGGTCGTGATGCCTCCTGTGCATTACCATATCTGCAAGGATCGCAACTGCAAAACTGCCTGCGTGCAGCTTAGCAATTGCGATCCTTGCTGAATCAGGCCCACAGTCTGCTGGCTAGTGAGCTGGTGGTGTGGAAGGTAGGGGAAAAATGTTGCTTAAGCCACCTGTCCTTCACTTTCCCCATTTTCATGCAGACTATCAGCATTCCTTCCTGTGCTGTTACCTAAGCTGTATTATTACTCTCTCTCTACAACTATTATTCATCTTCCTCACAAACAAAGCTCTGCCTCACCCACAAACACACAGAGCGATTCAGTTAGTAAATCTGGTCATTTCTGAACGAACTGTCCCACACCTATTTCTGTTGTGGTAATGGTGTGGGCTGGGGAGGGGGGTTTCCAGGCAGATGGAAACCCTCCCTGCATTTGCCTATGAGCTACATACTATCAAAATAAGATCCAATGAGATAAGACTGGGCCGGAGGTCACGATAAATCAGGCGAAACACAGATCGCCATCGCCATGCGGTCCTCATCTGACCAAGAAGGGAAGACGGACATGCAATCAATCCAGCCGTTTGACCCAACGCCTACAAAGACCTGTATCATTTCAATTTCACCCTCCCAGAGTAATCTGTGTGCAAGGGCACGTTACACATAGCAAATGCAATCAGCCAGCAGACTTTCACGGCAACCTTATAAACAACCTGCTCACTTTATTTTTATTTATAGCCGACCTCGGACGCAGAACATTTCGCTTCGTCTTGTAAACATTTGCTCCTCGTTGCAACACCCTTTCAATCAGAATAGAACTCTACCATTAATTAGTTTAGAACCTTTACTAATGGGTCCCACATTGATTTTAAGTACAGCATTTGTATTTATTTCTCCTTTAGATACAAACGGTCTGTAATACAGTAATCAATCACAGTGTTACACTATTGGCAATTGCTGTGGGGCAAGACTTGTGATATAGCAGTGGTGGATGGGATGCCAGTACCTGTTAGGGCTATTGCAGTACGTGGTTTGCTACATCCTGGGCTGGGGATAGGCCGCAGCTGCTAGTATGCTTCTCTACTGATGCATATCCAGCTGGGCAATGCACATTTTCATTTAAGTTACTGCTTTCTTAAAACTAAGGGCCTGATTCAGACCGGGACGCTATTTGCGTCTGCTCGTTGGCTAAAAGAGGCCGGCTATTTAAATCATGTGCTCACACTGCGTCGCGTAAAGCCGCCCACTAAGTAATAGCGAGCGGATGCACTATGCGTTCGCACCTGTATAAAGACGCCCCTTGGCCACTAGCAGCACACGTCATCTCAAACAGTTGTAGGATTAATCGGGAACATGGAGAGCCATCGGAGCTGCTCGCAGCGCTTGTGGTAGTCTTTTCCCACCACAACATTGTGAGCAGTTCTGGCTAAAATACAACCTAGTACGTGTGTAATGACGCTACTTTGCTGATTATACACACCCATTAAACGCCGTTCTGACGGTCGGGCGCGCCTGTGTTCGCACATCCACACCCCCGTTTTCAAGCACCTTCCCTTTACCACCCACAAACGGCACTGTCACTCAAAATAGTGGCCCGACTGCGGGCTATGGGCGAGCACTTTCCCATCGCAATGACTGGTTCGCGCACGCGCATTGTGACTCATAAGCATGCGCAGATTGCTAAAAATCGCTCAATGCGAACGAGCGCAGCATAGCGTCCGGGTGTGAATCAGGCCCTCAGTTGCAGACAGTAATAAGGAAATGGAATGTGCCCTGTGCCTGAGGGTGGTACACTGCACACCCTATATACATACTGTACATGCATGCACAGTCACATACAGTAGCTTTATACATGGACCATTTCATAGACGAGACATAGGTCTATCCCACTGGTTTCACAACTCATTTTCCAATAATACAGCCAAATTAAATAACTCATGTAAAAACTCCAATGTTTTCACCGTTAAGTGATAATCGGCTATCTGCGCATGCATCTAAATTGCACCGCGCATGCATCGAGGTACATTAGCGCAGTAGCTCGCAGCAACTTTTTACTCGCAGTATGATTGACACTCGGGGAGAGTTTGTGGAAGGTAACGAGGAGAAATGGTAAAGAGCGTAGGACGTTTTTGGGGCGTATCACATGCGGCAGCATTAGCATACAGCTGAATCAGGCCCAAATGTTCTCCTGTGCATTATCTAACCTTCTTTTGTTTAAGTTAGTAATTACTGGTTAATAATAGGTGCTAAAAAGAGGAGTGTGACTGGAGGGAGGGCTAGCTCTTACATATATGGGGTTCTGTATAAATGTGCCCCCAGTTGTGGACCCTGGTGCTATCTGACTTGCGATTCGACGGTCGACATGTCAGGCGGTCCCCACACACGGAGCGATCGGGTGGCCGACCGCCCGATATGCTGCCCTCCGGCATGCAGGTGGGAAGCTGGCGGACTTAGGGCCTGATTCAGAGCTGGACGCTCTGACCAGAGCGCTCGCTCTGAATCAGGGCCCTCCTACCTAAAAATGGAGCGGCCTCCTGGCCGCTCGCATAGCTGTGGGTGACCACCCACAGCTTATGCGAGCGGCCAAAATGATGGTCGCGATGCTCAAGACCATCGCGACCATCAGGCTTGTGACGAGACCCTGCGGTAGGGTCTCGCTTCCGCAAGCCCAGGAGTGCTTTTGGCTCTATCAGAGCCAAAAGCACTCCCACTGACATCACTAGTGATGTCAGTGGGGCCGGCTCCAGACGGAAGGCGTTCCCATGGGAACGCCTCCGTCTGGGCAGCAACGCCCCCGGCACGCCCACCAAAGGGGGCGTGCTGTCACTCACCATCGACAGCACGCCCCCTTTGGTGCGAGACCCATAGCGACAGGTGGCCGTCGCTATGCGGGTCTCGCACATGCGCACGACGTAGCTCACTCCATCGTGCGCATGCGCATTAGGGCACCATCGACCCGCTTGCGAGCGCTCAGTGCTCGCGAGTGGGTCTGAATTAGGCCCTTAATCCCGACAGCCAGCTTCCCGACTGCTTTATCCCGGCGAGGGTTAAATGACAGGCGTCTAAATCTAGACGCCTGTCATTTTACCGACGCCGGGAGACCGGTGCCCGGCGTCCCGATCGAAGTGATGCCGAGCGTGGACACTGGGGGGAAAGTTAGGATTAGGCACCCCTAAGGAGGGTTAGGGGGGGGAGATTAGGTTAGTGAATACTTACATGTTGTCGGGATTCCAACCACCGGACAGGTGTCCGGCGGTAAATCATACCAATTCCTGCCCACCCCTCCCGTCCCCCACCCGCATTTCGCTGCATGGGATCATACATCGCATCCCCATATCAAGCAAACATGCAGTAAAATCTGGAGGTGCGCTGTACGACCCCACGCGATATTGTACCAATCCGTCAGATCGGCTGCTATATCGCACCGTTCATGGGCACCTTTAGTCTATTTCTGTATCTCCCTCTGAATCTCTCCCTGGTACCAACCAGTACCTGAACACTTATTTACTTCTTGATTGACACAAGTTTGCTTTATATCGGGTAAAGACCTGGCCAGTTATTATTGCATTGCCCTATATCCCCATTTACTTTGTGTGCTAACAATCTGTAGATTATTACAGCATTAACCCTTCCAAGAACGTGCAAACATCGGCTGTTCCAACTAGGCTCCTGAAGATACATAACGATTCGTATCTCAGGATCTCTCCGTTACTTTTCTATTAAACTCTTGTACGTATAATCCATCCAGTGCCACATTTCCTAGAAAGACACAACACTCCCCCCCTAGCTTTTAACCACATCTTTGTAAATTGGCTTAAATTACTCATAAAGTCATTACGGAGGAGACTGAACTAATAGAACTAATTAGTCCAATAACCCAAGATGGATGTAAGGAATGGCTGTGATTTGTGAGGCTATGTATGCGGCTATAAAGCAGCTGGGATGCAGCGTCTATTTATCAACGTTAATGACGACTGTAAATTTGATATATCTTGAAAATGGGATGACTGAACCTGGCTCTTATACTTACACTGTGACTCTATGGAGCAGGGTTGTAAATCACATGAGGTGATGCCTGCAGCCTATGTAGATGTTTAGGTATGCAGTTGGGAAGCCGGCGGACCTAATCCCGACAGCCGCCTTCCCGACTGTCATATCCCGGCAAGGGTCTAAAGACAGGCGTCGATATGCCGCCGTCTGTCATTAGACACACGCCGGGAGCCCGACGCCCGGCATCCCGATCGAAGGGACGTCGGGCATGGATAGCCGTGGGGGGGAGGGTTAGGTTTAGGGTTCCCGGGGGGGGGGACTTAGGGTTAGGCACCCCCCCGGGAGGTTAGGTTTAGGCTAGGGAAAGGGGGGGCTAGCGTTAGGCACCCCCGGGGGGGACTTAGGGTTAGGCACCCCCCCGGGGGACTTAGGTTTAGGCGGCGGGGAAGGGGGGGTTAGGTTTAGGCACTGGGGCTAAGGTTAGGGTTAGGCACCCCTAAGGGAGGGTTAGGGGGTAGAAATAGGTTAGTATATACTTACCTTTGACGATCGGGATTTCCTCCTCTGCCGGGATGCCGCTGTCGGGATTCCAACCGCCGGGTATCGGTCTGGCGGTAAATCATATCGATTCCGATGTTTATACTTTAGATCTTATTCTATGGGCTGTGAGCCGGACTTGAATCATCTCACCCATTAGATTGAACAACCCCGATCCTCATTAGCCCACTTACATTTCCTCTTAGCAGTGTGTTGTAGCATCTGATGTGTGGGAATGCAGTGTGTCCATTCAACAGCAGCAAGTGAAATGTGTTATACAGTTTTGTACAACTTTCTTAGTTACTATCGGTAGTCCCTCTACATGTAGACATTTGGTTGCACCCAGCCGCACCCATCATGACATGTACCCAGCAGCTTGCCAGCCAAATTGGGCCTGATTCACAGTTATATCCTATGCCGATGTTTTCACAGTTGAGTGATTCCTTTCTCTCTGCGCACGCATCACAATGGCACTGCGCATGTGTCTGGGTACATTACTGAAGTGGCTCGCAGCGACTTTTTACTCACAGTGTGATTGACAGTCAGGGACTATTTGGGGGAGGTAACAGGGGGAGGCGGCAAAGAACGCAGGCGTGTCACGGCAGTTTTCGGGGGACGTGTCACCGCCTGCGCGTTCGATCCCGTATGCAGTAAAAATGGCTCAAGCATCTCAGTACACACGGCTACAGAGCTACTCAGAATTGCAATAATCGGATGATCGGCGACCGGTGCTTTGCCTTTGTAAGCAGATGCTTGGATTCGCAAAACCGCAGGTGGACGTCTCAATACATTCCTGCCATCTGCGACATTTTGCATATTTTCCCACATCCACTGCGTACACAGACGCAGCGGCATTAGCGTACATCTCTCAATCAGGCCCACTGGCAGCAAGGTGAGAGGAGAGGTGTCGGGTCAGGTTTTGGCTAGTTTACATTTCCAGCACGGTAGGTGTGTTGCCTATGTGGCACCTTATTGGTCAGGAGTGATGGCCAATCAGGTCAGGTGCTCATATACTACAAACTCCTAACCTAATTGCACAGCTACGGCAGTGGTCCCCCTCTCCACACGGTGAGCGTGGATTGGAACAATGGCTAAGCATAAGAAACACTGTGGGACCCTGCAATGATATTGATCATGTAATTATCCTTGGTAATAGTACAAAAATCAGGACAATACAATCCTATCATATAACCAGTTCTCCATGATCAGGAATATTAATGGCATTAACACCCATTACTCTCCCCTGTGACATCTGTCCTGGATATAAGCACCACCTACTTGCAGCATGATATAACTCAGTTTGAAAGAGTTGCTCAGAGCAATAATATTTAATTTAATTTAGATCTACTCCTCCAGTTTAGAGTCTACCATTGAGATTTGTCATTTATGCAGTATAAAAAGGAGGCAGAATAGCTGGTTTGTAACTGCAAAATCTTGGAGGGCGGTTAAAGTTCAAAAAGGTAGAAAAGAAACTTGTCAGCCTATTAGGACATATGTCGGAGCGCAACTTCCTTACTCTAGCTATAACATTCCTTCTTGGACCAGGACAGGTGTCCGCAATCTTTAGCATAGACAAATACACAAAGCCTGACCTTTCCATACTTCATTTATTGCCGTCTTAGCTAGATAGATAATATATCAGTGAAATCATCACAAACACAGCCATAAAAGCATCTAAAATCTATTAAAACATGAACTAAGCCAATTTGCCACATTATGTATTATGCATTTTAGGTACTTTTCCATTCTTATTAATAATGATTTTTTTTGTGCACAGACATCAATGCAGATCAACAAGTAACTACATCTGCTGCCTTACTCGCAGGGTTTCAGGTGCATAAATCCATTTAAGATAAATATTATGTTTTATTTTTGTGTGTTATTATTTGTTTTATAAACATTTTATCTATTAAAACAAGTGATATGCAAGGATGCCTACATTATGCCATCAGCTTCTTACAGAACATTGTATGCTCACCGGGTGCTTCAATGTGTTACCAATTCAAACCTTTCCATTCAAAAAAATGTCAGTGACTAAAACACGGATCTAGAGAACTGCTCAGCGCATGCATTCCCCATACCCATTCACAAATTCATGCAAGCCAATGAACATGACTTGGTTACACTGCATGAGACACACACACACACACATCGCTCAGGCGTCAGTACTGCAATCCTATACCTAAAGCTATTGTGCCAGGGTGATGAAGAGATGTGACATCACCAACGCTTACAATGAATGAGATGCAGTAATCTGGAACCCTAATATTTTCTTAAACACAGAGTCTGTGCTCGGAGACAGCAAGCAGTGCGGAACGACCATTCATTCACTTATGCTTCCAGCAGCACCTGTATCCCCCCCCCCCCCCCTCTAATATTGAAGTCTTTCCATCATCATCACACAAACACACGACAGAAACAGAACAATCCAGAGATTAGGCTAAAATTTAATGTTGAAGACAGATTTACAGTTTCCTGTTACAAGCAGACCTCAGGATCTCCCCCCCCCCCTTCTGTTCTTGTGGAATGTGACTATTTAAAACATCCTGTATTTAAACTGAACTTCAATCTTGGAACAGGAACCCAAGAGTTGGGAGAAATATTCTAGTTTACAGTGCTGTGTTTTGTTCCTGAATCGCTGACGAATGGCGACGAGTTTGCAAGTGTTGCTGAAATATATAAACCAATAGTCCTTTCTCGTTGTAGAGTGCACACACGATATAAACTCCCATAAAATGACATTAACCCTATGTGCGGTCTTATTGTCTAGTGATGGAATACTAGCAAGTAATCGCCAACAACATAGTGTGCACAGAAAATGTCATTCTGATTTCATCCTGTTAACATTCATAGATTATTTTTAGCCTAACAGTCCCAAAACTAGAGTTGTAGTCTCAGGGGTCGCCTGCTGTACAGTGTATTTAACTCCACAAAGCGCTGTTTGCTACCCCTAAAGCAATTTGTAGAATGAATTATTTAGCACCTTTCAATAGATAATCTATAACAAGAAGTTGTTTGTCAGAGGAAGATAAAGCGTGCTGGCTATTTTTCGTCAAATATCACTGTCATTTTTTAAATTATGTTTTTTGTTTTTCAATAAAGTGCATTTATTACAGTTTAGCATCAGTTCTGATCAAATAGATCATGCATGCTTTTGTTTGGCAGAGGGGCTAGGTTACAGCCCCCCCCCCTCCCTTCCTGCAGTACATCTTTAACAAAAGACCCTACAGAATGAGTTCTGACTTTGTATTCCCAAAGCACGTCTGCATTCATTTTTCCTGCACCGTTTAATATTTAACTGTATCAGAAGATACCATAAGTTTTTTTTTCTCTGGTGCACTTTTGTGGGTAACAGTCAGGCATGGAAAAAAACAGTCTATATTTAAACAGGGCTTTATCAGTCCTCTATGGAAAGTCAAAGCAACTCACACCCTTCCATGGCTGGACCAAAGAGTCGTGCTGGCTGGATAGGATCTGGGGAGTTTGAGCAAAACTGCACTGCAACAAAGTGATTCTGCTCCCAGTCTTGCACAATGCACCAGTGACCAATCTGTAGCTTTCACAACACAAAGGATCTAATAGAGGTGGATGAACTAAACCACACCTGTTTCCATTTGAATAAAGGAAAACTTCCAAAGCACTTTTAGACTGTAAACACTGTCACTGCATCCCAGAGACAGGAGAACTTGGTAGGAAAAGGGGCTGTATTCTGCTCGCATTGCACAGAACAATGTTGCACAATTTAAAACGAATATTTAAAAAAAAACCACACAAAAAAGGACACAGGTACCAACCACATCACAAGACAACACAAAAAACCCATCATATTCCCCCTTCCCAGACACAAAATAAGGACAATCTACCTTCCAGTTTACTCTCCATTGACAGTCCAGCTTAGAAAAAGTCCACTTTTAGAAAGCACATTCCTGGTCACGACAGGTCAATTAAAAAAAGGTGAGTAATAAGATAATGGTATAAAGTCCTGTGATAGAGCAGCAGATCTGTCTACAACACGTGTCAAGGTAAACACAGCTCTCCTCCTCTGCAACTTGCTGGCTGAATGATGCTGGGTCTCACAGTCCAGAGCTTTGGCCACTCAGCTCCAACTGTGTCCCTGGGTGGTTCTAATTATGATTATGATGATAAGGGAGAAGGCAGACTATATACTGTAGTTCCCCCACCTCTCCCTCCCCTCCTGAGCCTATTTTGCCCTGGCTGCCTCCAAGAAACTCCAGGCGAGCCAGCGGCTGACTTTCCAAGAATTCAGGATCCCAGGAGCTGTCCATGCAGTAGTGCTGGAGTGTGCACCCCTCTGCTCTCTTCACACCTCACTCTGCTTGTTGCCCTCAGATGACAACTGTCTGCTGCCTCTGCGGGGAGGGGCTACCACTGCCCCCCCTCCTTTGGGTTGCTGGAGAAGCCCAGGCTTCTTTTGTCCTCTCAATGCCTCCGTACCTGCAATGCTGCAGAAGCAAGCTCCTTTTCTCTCCTCTTCTCTCTGCATTATGACAAATCAAGGCAGGCAGCTGTGCTGTGAGCACACCAGCCACGGGGAGAGAACTAAAATAGGCACTGGGGGTCTGATGGGAACTGCAGCAGGAGAGGCAAAGGGGTGTCACAGCACAACAACCCCCCCTCTTCTTTTACACCCCTCTTCTCTATTACATCTAATTGCTTGGACCATCTCATCCCCCCCCCCCCCCCCCGAATCTGCTGCCTTCATGATCCGGACAAACAGCACTAATTATCAAATATTAACTCTCTTTGGACAAGCCTTGATCACAATCACCATCATCCTGAGGTCACTCAACATCAGCAGTGGCTGGATTTTGCAATACACCTTTATTTCATTTTAATATGACCATTCATATTTGTTTATTTATTATCAGTTATTTCTAAGGCTCCAGCATATTTATTTGCACTTTACAAATGCTATTTATCATTAGTCATTTATTTGATGCATTGTGATATTCTTGATGAAGAGAAAAAAAAAACAACAACCCTTGCAAAACAAATAATGCATTGTTCCTATAAGGAAATGCTATTGTATGTTCCTGCTGGTCTTTACTTTGTAGACTATTATAACCTAAAAAGCCAGCATTATAGGGCTCCTGCAGGCTGCAGGGTATTAGTGAGCTACAGCTAAATATCAATGACTGGCAGCCCCCACCCCCCCCTCCCTGTCACTAAGGATATCTATTTTTTTGTTTGTTTGGTTTGTTCTTGATACTATGCAGCAAATCCAAGGTGCAACATGATTGCCCACTTGTTTACTTGGAAGGCCTGCGGCTGCCACACATTGCTACAACCTAGCAGTTGTTGATCTGCAATGCTATTCGGGCCTCCCACACACTGCAGGGGTGAAGATTACCCCTCCCCATCAGTGCTGAATTGAACACAAAGAAGTACTGGCTTCAGCTCTGTGATCACTTCCCTCCAGTCTCCAACTCCTCTTGTCTTCTCACGGATGTGGTGATGGGGGTTATTGATGCTTTAAGAAAGCCTCTTGCATTTTTTAAATCATTGTTGAAACACTTATGCATGTTACTCCATATGTATTCAAAAATGTTTATTTGTTTGTGAGGAGTGGGGGGAGGGGGGGGGGTTGCAATTGTTTAAGGAATTGTGTTTAAGAAGCAAAAACATAAACAGACAGAATGGGGGAGGGGGGTGTCAATCAAATTACTTTTTATAAAGCGAGGCAAAGAATTATATTTATTAATCTGATAAACAACCTGCACCGTTGATTACTGACACGTCATAGAATGTGCATCTTTATCTATGTATTAAGAATCTGTTGGAACCTGCAAAAGGTTCAATGCAGAAGGGATTTACACTTGTTCACTACTATATGGTTTGCAGTGATATAATACAATATATTGTAAAGCACAATAGAATATGCTGCTACTATATAAATAAGTGTTAATAGAAAAGTATACTGTTGACACTAACAACCCCCTAATGAACTCCTACCTTAACTACTGCAGCCACCTCCAATTTGGCATTTCTATCATCCATCTAAACCCACTGCAATCCATCTTAGACTCTGCTGCCTGCAAGGCTGATTCTTCCATTCTCGTTGCCCCCCCTCTGCCATACGAGGTTCACTACACTGGCTCCACTCCAGGGTTCCCCCAGAACCCCATTAAGATTACTCAGTTTTACTTACAGAGGCCCTAACACCACTCCCTTCCTACATCTCAAATTTCCCCCTCATCCTCGTAGGTCTACTTCTACCTACATTAGCCTCTGGTAACCACCTATGACCCCCTCTACAAGATATCTCGTGCTGCTACTCCCTTATGTGATTCTATACCATGCCCTCACTCTCTGCCAACTTAGACATCTCTCTCTGAATAGCCATCTCTTTATTACAGACTAATGTCCCCTTACCCCTACCTACTTCCACCTAAACTACTCTCACTAATGCCACATCACCCCTACCCTACTCCCACCTATATTACCCACAGTAAAGCCCCATCACACCTACCCTACTCCCACCTATATGACCCACACTAATGCCCCATCACACCTACCAACTCCCACCTATATTACCCACAGTAAAGCCCCATCACACCTACCCTACTCCCACCTATATGGCCCACACTAATACCCCATCAAACCTACCCTACTCCCACCTATATTACCCACACTATAGCCCCATCACACCTACTCTAATCCCACCTTTATTACCCACACTATAGCCCCATCGCACCTACTCTACTTCCACCTATAGTACTCTCACTAATGCCCCATCACCCCTACCCTACTCTCACCTATATTACCCACACAAATGCCCCATCACACCTATCCTACCCACACTAATGCCCCATCACTCCTACCCACACTAATACCCCATCACACCTACCCACACTAAAGCCCCATCACACCTACCCACACTAATGCCCCATTACACCTATCCTACCCATACTAATGCCCCATCACACCTATCCTACCCACACTAATGCCCCATCACACCTACCCACACTAATGCCCCATTACACCTATCCTACCCATACTAATGCCCCATCACACCTATCCTACCCACACTAATGCCCCATCACACCTACCCACACTAATGCCCCATCACACCTACCCACACTAATACCCCATCACACCTACCCACACTAATGCCCCATCACACCTACCCACACTAATGCCCCATTACACCTATCCTACCCATACTAATGCCCTATCACACCTATCCTACCCACACCAATGCCCCATCACTCCTACCCACACTAATACCCCATCACACCTACCCACACTAATGCCCCATCACTCCTACCCACACTAATATTCCATCACACCTACCCACACTAATGCCCATTCATTCATAAACCTACCCAAACTAATGCCCCATTACACCTATCCTACCCATACTAATGCCCCCTCACACCCATCCTACCCACACTAATGCCCCATCACTCCTACCCACACTAATACCCCATCACACCTACCCACACTAATGCCCCATTACACCTATCCTACCCATACTAATGCCCCATCACACCTATCCTACCCACACAAATGTCCCTTCACACCTATGCTAATCCTATCTATACTACCCACACTAATGTCCCCTCAGACCTACAGTACCCTAATCTTACCTTTACTACCCATACTAATGCCATATCACACATTCCCTACTTCCACCTATCCTGCCAACACAAATGCCACATCACACCTACCCTACTAGTGACACTAATGTACCTGGCCAATGTGGAGACTTTCAATACTCCAGGTAAAAATGTGGCCCTCAGCTCGTGGCCCCTCCTGTCAGGGTCTGCCCCAAATGCCATTGTGGTGGATCTCTTAACATGAATGCACGGCATCCTCAACTCATGTTATGGGGCCTGCATCACCACTAATCATGATATTTCACCTGGAGGCCTTTGGAGGCCTGTGTTCCATGGGTCGCATGCAGAGGCAGCCTGCTCTCTTCTGCTCAAAACAGTGTCCCGTTATTGCATGTGCTACCTTCTTGGCCTGTGTATTTAGGCCTGCATTGCTCTTGTCCCTCCATAGCTTCACTGCATCCACCCCACCGCCCATTACCTTGATAAAGCTTACCTTTTTTTAACCCATGATTCTCTACAACAAATGTGGATCACCCTCCAAACACCCTGGATACTGGGCATTGTCTCAGATAATCCACTACTATTGCTGACCTCACCTCCTTCACCCACCCATACCTGTTGTCTAGGATGGTCACACTCTCAGTTGTGGCTCCACCATACTCTGGCCTGAAGCTGACTAGGCCCATAAATCGGCTGAACATCAGCCTCCGAACAACTTTGCATGTTTATAAAAGAACACTGTAAATAAATAAAGCACTGCATATAGTAAAAGGTTGCAGAGGGTGCACCCAAACCTATATAAATATTGAAAACCTTTTTAATATACAAATCTGTCCAATGTAACTGTTAAAAAGTAAATAATATTAATAATACTTGTATCACTCTCTTCCCAAAAAACTGTATAAATCAATAAAAAATGGATTACAAATACCATTTCCCGCCACTATAACAAACGTGTAATATTAAATACACTTCTAAATAACCGCTGTGTGTGAATTCCTTTGAAATATTAAAACAATTCATAGCAATAAGATCAATAAAAAAATAAATTATAAATACATCTCTCGTACACTCCGTCTACAGCAAGTAACATTCGAATGCAGGGAGTTCATTTTCATCTGTACTATTAGTTTCACATTTAATAGCTGTTTTTTTCCAGCCCTGATACATCCGCGACTGGATGGCCGGATTGAAAAGTGACAGACTACTCCAGTATAAAGTCTATATTTATCTGGAAAGTATTTAGGTGATAGAGACACAGGGATAGTGCAGAGCTGATGGGAATGTTAGAGCCTAAATATATTTAGCACACCCTGGACTGATAATAGTAATACAGGCGTCACTGTCAATATAAGCCGACTTGTCTGGTTTCATCTGAAGAATGAAATACAACAGACTCTTAAAGGCAGTTCACTTTTTTATGTTGGAAAAAGTAACCTAACCTTGGATAATTCCTATATCTTATCTGCAGGGCATATGTTATACCCTAAATATAGCCTAACTGCACTCTGTTATGTATTGTATGTACACAGCTTGTTAATATAGATTTTTACAGACTGTTCCAGCAATATGACTATAAATATATTTTATAGTGGCAATGTTTATTCTTAATACTGAAATCAATATAAGTTCATTGGAAATAAATTAGACATTATCATACAAAATACATTTAGATATGAGGGTGGTTCAGTAAGTAAGGTAACAAGACTTCTCGCCTGTGTAATGTTTTCTATTTCATTCTAATTTCCCAACAGGCCAGAGCCGGTAGGCCACTGCCTCCCACTCAGGCCCGTTTTTGTGCAGCCACCGGGCCCCGGTAAAGAGGGAGCGTGGCCTAATTGTGGGAGGCATGGCCACGCCCCCTCGAAGAAGAAAAAACATACTTTTGCGGCGCTGCACGCCGGGGAGGGGGCGCTGTGAGCCCCTCAGCCCGGTGCAAAGCCATGGGGGGCGCGATCAGTGTGATTGCTCCCCCCCTCAGGCATAGGAAATTGCTCGCAGCTGCTAAGCAGCAGCCACAGCAATCTCCCGCTGCATCCCAGCACGGCTGCTGCGAGATAGTGAGGAGGGAGGGAGGGGCGGTGCCGGACCCGGGCCCCCGCCGGGCCCCTCTGGAAGACCAGGCCTGGGTAAATTGTACCCACTCCCCCCCATCTCGGCACCACTACTTCCCCTCACAGCCATTAGCCTGCACCTCATATCAGTCATAAGGTTCCCACACTAGATGTAAGGTGGCGGGTCTTGCGGAAACATGGTCACACATTGAGGTGCGCAGTGTGATCAGATTTCTGCGTCTATAGGGCACATCAGCAGCTGAGATTCATCACCAACTTGTCCAGGTGTAAATTGATAACGTCATGTCACGGAAACAGGTTTGGGTTTGGTGCGCTTCCTTTGATAACGGCAGGACAGATGTTCATGATGAGCAGCGATCCGGCCGACCAAGCACGTCCACCACAGATGACAATTTGTGCCGCACTGAGGGTCTGATTCAGGAGGACAGAAGCATTGGAGTTAGTGACATTGCTGATAAACTGAACATCGCAGTGGGTGCTGTGCACAATAGTGTCCATGAGGAACTGGAGTGCAGGAAAAGTGTTTACACTGGGTACCGAAACAACTCATAGAAGGATGCGATTGTCTCTCGTGCACTTGACGTGGTACCATGAGGAGGGCGTACAGTTCCTGCAGTGTATTGTTACAGGCAATGAAATGTGGGTGCATCATGTGACACCGGAGATGATGCAAGCTTCCGTGACATGGAAACACGCATCGTCCCCACCTTCATTGAAATTCAAAACAACTCCATCAGCAAAGAAGGTCATGGTGACCGTTTTTTTTTTGGGACCACATAGGCGTGCTTCTTGTTGATTTCCTCACCAAGGGAAATCCCGTGAATGCTGTCCACTATTGTGACACATTGTGCCGGTTGTGGAGGGAAATTAGTCGAAAATGCGTCAGGCGTCTTATTGCTGCATGATAATGCCAGGCCACACTCAGCCAACCGCATACATACTGTAAGTTGTTATGACGCTATCATTGGATTTACTGGACCATCCTTCTTATAGCCCTGACCTGGCACCCAGTGATTTCCTTCTCTTTGGACCATTGAAGCAGCACCTGGGTAGAAGATGATTCGCAACAGTTGGTGAAGTTCAGCAGCCGTCATGTCCTGGCTTCTGATTTCTTCTATGCCGGGATAGAAGCCTAGGTGTACTGTTGGAACAAATGCTTAGACAAGTTTAGGGACTATGTGGAAAAATAATCTTTACCAAGCCCGTACTATTGATTCTACGTATATTTACGAGTTGAATAAATTTACGCAATGAGAGGTCTTGTTACCTTATTTATTGAACCACCCTCGTATATGGGACTTATTGGTTCGTCTTTGGTTGGTAAAAATTTGAAGTTTTGGGAAGTTAAGATCCAAGTTTGTTTCAACCCTATATAATTTATACTTATAACAATTGAAATGCAGGCTGGTTACTCTTGGTTGTAGCGCCCCCTCACGTCAGAACCCCAGTAGGCTGCTGGCCTGTTGGTGCCATCTGGAGGTTGGGTGTTTTGTTTTGTCTTTTTGCCATTACGCCATATTCTGGCGTGGGAGGTGGGGCGAGGTTGGGGCTACCTAAGGGCGGACTAACCCCCAAATCCAATCCTGCATATACACATATATATATATATATATATATATATATATATATGGAACAGTGTGCTCCTTTCCTATGAAACATTGAGTTCATATACCTATATATTAACCATAATAATCAAACCCATACATTCCAGTGTTCCAAATGCCAAGAGGATTTTCTTTCCATTAAACTCCGAGTGCACCACGTACAAGAGGCCAAAAGAATTAAGTGCCACAGAGTCTGTATGATGCCAAATATAGCACATCAATATATGTACACTTCTCCCTGCGCTGGCTTATTTAAGCGTGTCCAGTGCCGATAAATTGTCTGCAGTTAGTGCAGACACTGTGCACTGTTTACAATCCCTGCAAGTAACATTGAGCAGTACAAGAGGATCGTTCATACATTACGGTAACCTTGGAAAGATGAGCAAATACTGTAATTCATTAAATTCTATAGACCTCTACCAGTTTATGTAACATTGCCAGTAAATAAAGTATACACAAAGCTAAGCAAAACAGATTAAGAATAACTTTCACGATGAAATGAAAATTCTGAAAATTCTGGCATCATCCATAAATATTGTTAATTTTCACTTAAATGGATGACTGCTCCCAAATGTGTTTTAATAAGCATTCTCATTGGCTTATGGCGCGCACAGCCACAGGAGGGCCAGCTAGAGATGGGCCAGTCTCAGGTCATGCACTGTTAGGGCCCCGGCGGCCCTCTGCAGAAGAGTCCCGGGCAGGGGTATTTTGTGCCACCAACCACCTTCCGTCTTGTCGTCCCTGTGCACCGATGGACTGAAATGGGGTGGATTCTGGCCATGGCTGTGCTTGCATTGATTTCCTCTAGGTTCTCTGGTTTCCTCCCAGAATCCAAAATGATACTATCATAGGTTAAATGGTTCCTGATTAGCATGGCATTTAGTGGCCTGTGGTAGGGAAATTAGGGCTAAACTCAGAGCCTAGGCAACTTACAGTATATGTAAGATTCATTGGTCTGTTTGTTTGTCTGTCTGGTTATGCATTTGGACACCCCTGCACCGATAGGGATGAAACCAATGTGAGTTGGTCCAATTGGATCCTGGCCAGGTTTTAGGGGTTAGGGTCCCGGTCTGACCTCGCGTTAATGTACGCTGTGCAGACCTTTGACCCGGGGAGCCTGTTCTGGGCCTTCCACTGGATGGATTTGGATGAAAACTTCACAGAGGTGAAACTAACGCGAGGTGGTCCAGTTGGATCCTGGCCAGGTTTTCTTGGGGTTACGGTTCTAGTCGAAACTCTGACCCGATGAGCCTGTTCTGGGCCTTCCACTGGATGGATCTGGATTAAAACTTCACAGAGAGGTGGCAATTGATCTGGGATGCCTAACGTAATAATTTAAAGATTAGGTCCTGATCGGACCTCCGTTTTTGTACACTGGACAGAACTTTGACCCGGGGAGCCTGTTCTGGGCCTTCCACTGGATGGATTTGGATGAACACTTCACAGAGGGGTGGCAATTGGTCTGGGATGCTTAACTTAATAACTTGAAAATTTAAACCCGGGCAACGCCGGGTAATTCAGCTAGTATAGAATAAAACAGGACTAAGAAGGCATTGTAAATGCCTATTGTAATTTAAACCTCTAGGCTAGGCTCGGCACACTGTAACAATAGGTTGATTTGCTGTAGAGGTTGTATATTTAGTGGTGTGTTTGGGTCTTGGGTGTGGGTGTGTCATGTGCATGTTTAGTGTTTTATATCGCTGTTCCTGTTGCTTGGAGGTCTCTTGTTTCTGTGATCGTTTCCCACCCTCACACCCGGGTGACTTTAAGTTGGTGTGGGCTGTCTTGCAGGAATGAACGGCAACAGTGGCTGTCTTGATTTATCTCCGCCAATACACGAGTTAGTCTGATTTTACCCGTCAGGGGTCATAGGCAACATCGGTGGTCTTCTTGTGTGTCATTGGGAGGTGAGTTTGGACTCCTTAAGTTGATGGTGATGGGCTGCCAGTTGGCCCCCATCTAAGCTTTAATATTATTGAATGGGCTGGCAGTTGGCCTCTATCTAAATCCTGTCCTGCATCTAGGATCCAAAAAATCCAACATGTTGGACAATCTCGATTCAGATAATTTTTGGGTCACAATCAGCGCGTCTCGGATTTTTTAACATGGTGGATTTTTTCTGATTGAAGTCAGCTGATCAGAACGCCGATCGGCATTGAGGAATTGGCCAGCTAGATATATGCCCCGCATAACTTTTGAGTTGAGTGACATGGTAGAGTGAGTTGATGTTTATACTACAGTACATAGGCCATTGTTTATTTGCCACCATACCTTTCCCCCCCTTTTTTTTTTTAAATACATAAAGCTGGCTCTTTTCTCTGCCAATACGTCTCTAAGTCATTATCATTAGATACGTTTTTATTACCTATTTGTGTTATAAGGCATCACCCAATAGGGATGGGCTACTAAAATGGTGCATGGCCTTCAAAACAGAACTGATCAGGAAAGATTCTGAAAGCTCAATATGTTCAACTTTCAAGAGAGAAGTTGTGATGGGGACTCATACAGGAAACTAATTAAAAAAAAAACATATGGGACAGACATATGACTATTGTTAAGATTTGAAATGTGAGAAAAACAATTATCAACATAAAATAAATTTGAAAACAAAAACACATAATACAGAACACAAAGGGCAGGCTAGAGCGACCCGCCATCGAATTCTGGCCCTGATTCAGAGCCGCTCGCTATTTGCAAGTGCTCGTTCTGAATCAGGGCGGGCCGTTTTTTTTTTAACCCCGGCCTCCAGGCCGCTCACTAAGCTGTGGTTGACCACCCACAGCTTTAGCGGGCGGCCTGGTGATGGTCGCGATTATCACGACCATCGGGCTTGCGACGAAACCCTTGTGGTAGGGTCTCGTCCATCGCAAGCCCCAGTGAACTTCCTGCTCTAATAGAGCAGGAAGTTCACTACTGACATCACGTGTGATGTCAGTAGGGTCGCCCACACACGTCAGGCGTTCCTCTGTTTGTGCAGCCATCCCTCCCGACCCGCCTACAAAACGTGGCGAGCTGTCGATCACCATTGACAGCCACCCCTTCTTGTAGCGAGCACCGGAGCAAGTGAGTTCTCGCTCGCTCTGGGGCTCATGCGTGTGCACTGCCCGGCCATCGACATGCTTGCGAGCGCTATGCGCTCACGAGCGGGTCTGAACCAGGCCCTCTGTTTTTCGGAGTTGTGAGTGATATATTTGAAGTTACTCTGTCATTGTGCAAAGATATGAAATGCAGGTTTCAGCGATAACATAAACACAAAATATCTTGGAAGCAAAGACTTCCTATCTTTAAACTTATTAGAAGGCAATGGGCTCTTATAAGGCCGATAATAGAGAACAATAGCTTTCCCCCAACTCTATAGCAAATGTAAATACAACCTGATCTGACCTGTGAGCTGAACACTGTTGCAGGGAAGCTGCCCTCCATTATATTCCCAGCTGAGGAAAATAAGAACAACCAGGCTGGATAGGTCATCTATCATTTGACCTGAGAGCTGAGTTTCTATAGTCTGATAGGAACAGCTAGTTGTATTAAGCTTTTAAGGACATACATCACTCTGATTGAGGACTGTAGTGTATTTTGGGAAGTTCACAAATTTGAACTAAACACCCCTTAGGAAGTCATTATCGATGAAACGCGTTGGGTGATAGGTTGCCGTGACCAAAAAAGTGTGTCTCACTGAGCTGTTAATCAGCTCACCCCTTTAAGAGGAGACAGCGAGTTATAACAACGTCTAAACCACGGCTACCACGTTACATGTGTCATGTAAGGTTTTATTAACTTTAATATGTTTGTTTGAAATAAGCCAGCATGGCGACATTAACATTGTATTTCTGAATTATATAAACACCTATTATTACATGTGAAGGTATTTCTTTAGCAGAACGTTTACATTCACCCATCTTTGTGATCAACCCTTTCGTGACCGTACAATCGTCACAACCAACTTGTAGAAGTTATTTGGAAAAAAATGAATCTCACTTCTATTTGACATCACTTGTAGAAATGATTTAAGTGCTTAACTTGTCCCCATTAATCCCCTCACATCCATAACAGATGGACAAGTACATGAATTGTATATCAATCGCTCATAATGACTTCTCTCCCAGAGGTTGCTAGTAACACTTATAACAAATAACTTGTAGATATTAAATATTCATTATAACACTGAGTTATAATCTCCAGAATAGCCGGTTACTGGAATCCATCAGTGTGTGTCAGACCATCGAAGGATAGTTTGTGTCAGAACACATAAAAATTAAACATTATTTTGTTGGTCAACTAGCAATACTATGTTTATAATATTTCAAGACCATTATTATAGTTTAAATGCTTAGTCACAGACATCAGGTTACAGCAACAATTCCAATCTTTAGGGGCATCTATCCATCTCCCGTAGCAATTTTCGATAAACTACGGTGGCGGATCCAAGCTCTGGAATGCTCCGCAATACAGAGCTTGGTAAAGTCGCCATTTTGCAAACGAAAACCGGGGCTTTGGAGATATCTGCTGCGGCCCCCCATATATATTATTTGTGGGTACCCAAGAAAACTGGTGTTTTTGAGGGATATCCCAGAACTATGGGCCTCATTCAGACCCACTCGCAAGCGGCTGTCCGCTCGCAAGTGGGTCGATGGTGTGCACTGCGCATGCGCACGACGGAGGGAGCTCCGTCGTGCGCATGCGCCAGACGCGACGAGCGAAGGACTTTCCTTCGCTCGTTGTGTCTGATCAAAGGGGGCGTGCTGTCGATGTTGATTGACAGCACGCCCCCTTTGGTGGGCGTGCCGGGGGCGTGCCTGCCAGACGGAGGCGTTCCCAAGGGAACGCCTACCGTCAGAAGCCGGCCCCACTGACATCACTAGTGATGTCAGTGGGAGTGATTTTGGCTCTGATAGAGCCAAAATCACTCCAGGGCTTGTGGTCGAAAACCCCGACCACAGGCTTCTGGTCGCACTGGCGATGGTCGCGATGGTCAAGACCATCGCGACCATCATCCTGCACGCTCGTATGTGCTGTGGGTGGTGACCCACAGCTATATGAGCGTCCAGGAGGACGCTCCATTTTTATGGAGGACGGCCCTCATTCAGAGCGAGCGCTCTGCTCAGAGCGTCCGGCTCTGAATGAGGGCTTATGATTTGATAAATAGGCCTCGAATGTTAAAATATGACAACACTGTTTTATTCCCTAATTGCCTAGCAAGCATTTTACTGTATGTAGCCCCCAACTGTCCAGTACATTATACAGTTGTAAAACGTGTAACACATTTGATGGTCTTTAAAATCTGGTATATTATAGAGCTGCCAGCATGTGTGTCAGTGCGTTTGAACGCCGTTACAGGGGCGTGCATAAATTATCCACTGCAATGTTATACACAGCTTGGGCTTTCACTGCGTGCGGTGAAGTTAACAATTCCTGAGTAAGGTCTGACCTTGTGCAAGTGAGCGTGGGGCTCCGATTGTGCTCTATGTTACCGATGGTTTTGCAGTGTTACTAAGCATTACGTATGTGTGTATGGTAAAAGGGGCGTCCTTATGTTAGTCTGCGACGACATTGCGATTGCAATCATGAGCATATATTCGCAGTGAGACTGCATGGGTAATCACTATTGCAATGGAATATGAGCCTGTGAACTCGCCCACAACTGCCCAAGGACTTTGATTGTGGCCAGGCGTATGTATTGGGACGGTTAAATAGGGTTAGTTTCTATAGATACACATTTGGCCACATTTTTAACGGTTATACTGTCAGGTGTCGGTATTCTAACCCTGTGGGGATGCCGGTATCGGGATTCTGACTACCAGGATCCTGAACGCCAGCATCCCGTACCCAACCCATATACACTTAGGGCCTGATTCAGACCAAGTGGGTCGGGGGTCGGGCAGTACGCACGCACGGCGTGCGCACTGCATATGCGTGAGCCCCTGAGCGAGTGAGAACTTCACAGCAAAACAGCTCGGGGCTCACAGCAAAACGGGACGGCTGTCGATGTTGATCGACAGCTCGCCCAGTTTTGTAGGCGGGTCGGGGGGGGGGGTTTGCACAAATGGAGGCGTTTCCGAAAAAAAGCCTGCCGTTTGTGGGCGGCTCTACTGACATCACCAGTTATTAGAGCAGGAAGTTCTATTAGAGCAGGAAGTTCACTGGGGCTTGCGGGAGCCGAGACACACCACAAGGGTCTCGTCGCAAGCCCGATGGTTACGATAGTCGAGACCATAGCCATGCCACCCGCACAAGCTGTGGGTGGTCACCCACAGCAATGCATGCGGCCTGGAGGCGGATTTAAAAAAAAAAAAATCTGCCCTGATTCAGAGCGAGCGCTTGCAAATAGCGAGCGCCTCTGAATCAGGCCCTTAGTTCCATGCACACAAGGCAGGAGCAATTACAGACAATTTGTGCATCAGTCTCAAATTTGTGCATCAGTCTCAAAGGCATTTCACCTGCTGCCGTTTCCTTAAAGGGAACTGTTCTTACTGCTGCTCAGGTGCCACCAGGAATAAGGTGCCAATCGTCAAGGGATACGAGGTACCAGATCCAAGGAACCACAGAGATGAAACAGGATTCAATTTCAGCAACAGTCATACGGATGCAGAGCCAAATAAGTACCCGGGAGAATACTCCAAAGCCAAGGCTATGTTAGGAGTCAGGAAGAAACAAAGTGCTAGAAAACCAAATGGCTTCAGGTTGAACCAAACAGAACCGTCCTTCACCGCATAATGAGTGGGGGATGCGATCAATATCCCGACCGCCGGAATCCTGAAGGTAAGTATCAGGGTTAGAGGATGAGTTAGTGTTAGGGGTTAGGGTTAGGCACTAAGTGGGGGGAGTTAGGTTTAAGGTGCGGAGAGGGGGATGTTAGGTTTAGGCACTAGGGGGGAGGTTAGGTTTAGGCACCGGGGAAGGAGGGTTAGGATAGTGAGAGGGGGAGGGTTAGGGTAGAGAGAGGAGGGAGGGTTAGGATACCTACTGACAGGTATCGGTATCCTAACCCTGGTGGGATGCCAGCGTCAGGATTCTGACCACTGGGATTCCGAGCGCTGTGTCTTACATAGCCGCAAAATGCTTATTCATTAATCACTCATGTTAATGCACCTTAGCACGGAAGTATACAAAACCATAAGGGTTATTATTTCACACCTGCCGGTTTTCACCGGCCGGCAAAAAAAACGCGTTTTTTGCCGTGTAGTATTTTTAATAATGCATGAAAACAGATGGGTCCTTCCACACGGCATGGACGCCATGTTACAGCCGGGAATATCACTGACCTTGTACCCGCCCATAACGCCATCTGCTGCTGCTGCACATGCCTGATACTTTAACAATACAAACCACAGCATTAAAAACAGCCTAAAGCCTTTGCATGTGAAAGGCGCTGATTGCCGGAAGAATACGACCGGCTTTGGACGTGTGTGAAATAGCCCTAAGCGTACTCGCAAACCCCTCTCAGCTAGCTGTGCTGGCAAACCTAATACCAATGCCCAGAGGACAATACACATTGTGGCTGCATCTGCAGTGCCATGGCCAGATATATAGGGGTATATGTACCGAGCAGCAGATTTCAAGTCCAAGTGGGAGTGGAACCAATACACCCCCCCCCTCCCTTCCTCCCAGTAAAACAAATCAAACCCCAGATTTACTCAGTGGTGGGCTTGGAATGACCACCCTGCAATCCAGCCAACAAATCCACCCTCCAAATACTGAATGACCTGCCTCTAGATGGCATTTGTTTGTAGAAAGCACTGCCCGGATTACATCTTTAGCAGAGAAGCCTGCACGGATGTCAGGGATGGCGGCAGTATAGGGGTTTACATCCCGATGGGGTTCAATGGTGGATTCTTTTTACAAGGTCAAAACGACCTTTAGTAAATGCTGTCTTCTGAATTTAAAACCCGCTACTAAGCTTCGCCGATGCCCATCGGTGTACAAACCCGCTACTTGGTGAATTCACCCCATAGAGGCCAATCTGATCCAAACCAGCATTTTTTCTGGCACGGCTTAGCAAACAAGCATGCCTGTTCAGTTGTAAAGGATTCTAGCACATGTCTACATCAGTTTCCATAAATTTCCCCTATTTGTTCTTACTATCACTTTATGTCCTGTTAAGTTCAAGCCTGTGTCTAGTGTAGCCTGGGTTGTTTCAGCCTTTTGGAAGGCTACTTGTACTGCTGCCCCTGCATGATGTTATGGTCACCTGCTGAACACTGCATTACCAACATTTTAAGCAGCATGGTGCAGAATAAAACAGCCAGTCGTACCTCTTCATTTATTGCAGAAGGCCCAGCAGAGTCATTTTAAATTCACCTTGCCCTCCTTTCAGCACTTAATTATTGTAGAGTAAGGCTGATGACCGAGGGGTCAAGTTGGGGGTCAGAAGGTGAGATGAGAACCTTGTCCCTGCTCTTTCTAGGATTGGGTCAGTAGAGACGCGGTTCCCCACTTGTCTCGCGGGCCAAATAACTCTTGGACTGTCAATTCTGACCTAATATAGGTCAATGCTGTCCATGTATATCCATAAAGAGGGTCCCATGAGTTTGAGGGTCAAATACTATTGAAAATTATGTCACCCAACATAGTGGGCCTGATTCAGAGCCCCTCGCTCGCGCTGTGCGTTCGCAAGCGGCCCGATGTTCTGCGTACGCGCATGCGCACGCTTTGTTCTGCGCGTGCGCGAACTACACACTGCAATCGCAACCCTCTCGCTCGCCCAGCAAAGGCAGCCCAGGGAAATGAGTGACAGGAGAGGCCGTTTGTGGGTGGTAACAGGGGCAGGACACTAATAACGGGGGGTTGGAGATGCGAACGCAGGCGTGCCTGAGTGTTTCAACGCCGTTTTAGAGGCGTGCATAATTAACAGGCAGCGTCATAATACACGTCAATTGCCTTTTTTTACACTGATTTCCTCGCAATGCTTGCGGTAGGGTAAAGCAACCACAAGCGCTGCGATCGCTTACGATGGTGCTCGTTGTACCAATGTTTTAATATACTTCGATGACGTGTGCTGGCATGCATTGGGCATACGCTCAGTCAAAGTGGCCGCTCGCTAAGACATGGAGGGCGTGCTTATGCCATGGCAAGCGTTCGCTTCCCGTGGCGTCACTTTGACAAATTTGCATACGCATCCAGCGAGCGTACGCAGATAGTGAGTGGGTCTGAATCAGGCCCAATGCCCCAAGGAACTGGGAACACAAAAAGCCTCAGAACTTAGAATCAGGGAGCTGTGATACAGCCGTTTGCAAAACTAATTCTCATTTCTTGAAACCAGCTAATCCCTGCACTTGGCAGCAAGACGCAGCACATAATATATTTGAGAAAAGGTGATATATATCACAGTGTAATGTACTGCGGTGCAAATGATAATAAACCAACACAAAAAAAAACATATTTCCTTATTTAAAACATACTGTAGAGCACTTTCTCACAACCTGTGATTGAATCATTTTTTAAGCTCCTAAAAGTCAATAAGGAATAAATTTACTTTCTGCAGCAAAAACACAAATCAAGTGGGAGAAAGATAAAGTATTGCACAATATGATGTAATGAAAAAACTTAATCTTTCTAAACAGGAAGACTAGAAAACAAATTAGAGGACCGAGTTTATTGCTTATATTTGTTATCCGCTGTATTAAAAAGTGGAAGAGGGTGAGTTTATTAGCTTTTATTATTATAAATGATTTAATAACTTGCCCTAATTACTCGTGACGGAGAACAGGCTCTGGGTTCTGGAGTGCCATGACTCAGTGTGCCTGGTAAGACACTCGTTCAGAGTTATGTGGCGATTAAGAATTAGGCGGCATTGGTAATAAAGATTCAGCCATTTGCCCCCCAACTGCTCCGATTCCTAATGAAATACAGTATGCAGTACTGATCTAAACAAGCAATAAGGCAATTATGACAATGTAAGTTATAGGTCACTGTCATATATTCAGCTGGCCAGTGAGCTACCCTGAGAATGGTGATGTCATTAGGATCAGTGCATGAGAGGCATTCTCATCCAAACTTACGTTAGTCCGGCAGAATTATTCACTAATACTCCTGTGTGAATATTCAATATAAGACAATAATAATAATATTAATAATAATTATAAATTATAATACATTTTTTAAATAAATTACTTGCCAACATTATCAATATTAGTGGAATAATTTTGCTGTTTCTACAATGTATTTTAATAGGGATGTAGTCAGTGACGACATGTGAAATGTTGACACAATGTCGACAGTTATTATGTCGATGTTGAACATGTCGGCTTCTGCAGAATGTTAAGGAGGGATTAGGGTTAGGCTCCAGGTGGGGAGGTTAGGGTTAGGCACTAGGGAAGCGGTGGGGAACCTTTTTCCTGCCGAGGGCCATTTTGATATATATAACATTATTTGCGGGCCTGGTGCAGGCCACACCCTCTCAATGTGATGTCACAGGGGCGTGGCTACAATCACCATTGATTACAGCAATGCCCGAAGCATCATGAGCAAGCTCCGGGGAGCTGTAAGGGCAGCGGTGTGACTGTCTGAAGCGTCCTAAGGACGCTCTAGGTGGCGCTGCTGCATAGATTCTGGCTGTAGTGCGCCATTCTAGGTGCCCTGCTAGCCAGATGAGGCTAGCAGAAAAAAGCTCAGAGGGCCAGACCAAATGATTATGGGGGCCTTATACAGCCCCCGGGCCTGAGGTTCCCCATCCCTGCACTAGGGGGAAGGTTAGAGTTAGGCCACACTCATTCTCTGCTCTAGTGACACACCACCCAGGGGCATTTTAAGAGAGCCCTATGTGCTGCCCCCCCCCCTCCTCTCATCGATACATGCACCATTTTCCCAGTAAATTCTGCAGTGTTGGCAGATAGTTAAGTGTAGTCTATGAGTGCAGGGTGTTTGGTGTGGGCACACCTGGACCCAGGGGCGTAACCAGAGGTATAGGGGCCCCATAGCAAAATTTCCGCGGGGCCCCCATAGGTCTAGCTAGGCACCCCGTTGCCCCACCAGGTTCAATGACAGGTTGAGCACAGCCAACTTTCAGGCTGCAAAGCTTGAGCAGATGACTCACTTGTGTCAGCAGCTCCTCCAGCTGGTTCCCGGACAGGTCCAGCTTCCGCATGCCGAGTAGCTGCCACAAACTGGAGGGGGCTCAGCAGCGCGTTCCGGCAGAGGATGAGGCTCTACAGGTAGAAGAGGAGGCCCTGGCCGGCCGGCACCTCCCGCAGCTCCGCGCAGCCGCTCAACTCCAGGTAGTTGAGGAGGGAGAGGAGGCCGGCCAGTAGTTGTCCCCCGCACAGCCGGAGGCACTCATCCACCACCTGCAGCACCAGATCCAGCGACCTTTCCTGCTCCACCCGCTGGATCTCCGGCCATTCCGCCGTCATCGCCGCACACAGAACACGCCACACGTGGTACAGCGCAACCAACCACAGGCCAAAGGGGCATTTTCTTGCAACATGACCAGCCAATCACAGAACAGGGCAGCCTCTTGCTGCACTCCACTGCACACAGCCAGCCAGAGAGCAGGGCAGCCTCTGCCAGGAATGTGACCAGCCAATCACAGAGCGGGGAGGACAATTTCCAGCATGTCCAGGCAACAACATTACTGCCGCTGAGGTGAGCTGGGTGCTGGAGGAGGCGAGCCCCAGCGGTGCTGTGGGCCCCATAGCAACCGCACCCACGGTAGTTACGCGCCTGCCTGGACCCATGTGCACTGCACACCCTGCACCAAATCTAGATATGCCCATGACACCACTGATGGCCAAAAGTGCGCAAGGTTCTCCAGCGCACAGCGCAGAAGTGCAGAAAGGTAAGCATCACAGCCACTCTACAACCTCCCCTTTCATTCAGCTTTGTTTTTTTGTTTTTGTTATTTAAATCACTTTTTATTAGAGCACCACACCAAATCACAAACATCGGGCACAATGTGTCAAGTATGCAGAAGAGAAATAGGAAAACACTTCCATGTTCATAATCGTATACAGTAATATAAATAAATGTAGTCATTCACATGGCTAACGCTCCCAATACCCAGCTGTGTTTTTCTCCTACAATACTGCTCAGTTGAGTCCCATCTATGGCTGTAACATACTTGCCGACAATCAGCTCCAGCCTTCCGGGAGGGAGCTGATTGTCGGCTAGTAGCAGGGGGTGGGGCCAGCCATTGGGGGCGGAGCCGGGGTGGGGGCGGCCATTTGGTGGCACACTGGGGACGGGGTGGGGACGCACGATCGCGTCATCGTGACTCCGCCCCCGCTTCACAAGCTATACGAGCGGCCTCCCATTTTCATGGAGGAGGGCACTGATTCAGAGCGAGCGCTCTGGTCAGAGCGTCCGGCTCTGAATCAGGCCCTATATTCCCTACCACATGCTCACACACATACACACTAGGGTTATTTTTTTTATTGGTAGTCAATTAATCTACCAGTATATGGGAGTATGGGAAGAAACCCACATAAGCAAACTCCACACAGTTAGAGGGAATCGAACCCGCCACAACAGTGCGGGTTCAGTGCTGTGAGGCAGTAATGCTAACCATTACACCATCTGACCATCTGTGCTGCCCACAGTTCTGATAACAGAATCCTTGGGACTTGTTTTTCCAAATTCCATCTCAAAGTTACTGATCAGACTTTGTTTTTGCCTTGATTCAATGGATGATAATATTTTATGGGGAGGCTGCCGGGTGCTTACTGTCAGTTTGATCTAGTTAAGCAGACAGGCATTGATCTGACAGTCTGGACAAACTGTGAAGGAGCTGAATTGCTGATGGTTAATTTGAGCATTAATTGATCATTGAAATATCCAGCTAAAGAAACAGCAGGGCCAGTTAATGTAAGCAGACAATATAGCATTTCGCTAAAACTCAGATTGATAGGGTGAGCCTCAAATAAGGGTTTTACGGAAATTAAAATACCAATATGCCACTAAAAATAAGTGTCCAATAAACTATTCTTGCTGTCAGTTTGTGTGCATAAGTTGAGCAGTCTTTCTTCCTCCTTTCCCCAAACTCTTCAGTGTCTGGCCTTATCTATAGTGGGCCATCCCCTGGGGTCTTATTGCAGAACTGGAGATATATCAGACTTGAATTATGTTATTGGTATTTTCTTCATGACATAAAGACTGTCATTCAGCCTCTGCTATGTGCTTCTCACCAGTAGTCGTAAAACATGAACAAGTTGATTTTGAACTATATGCATGTTAGGGTCTGCAAGTAGTTTTATCATCACACAAAGGGCCTGATTCAGAGCTGAATGCTCTGAATCAGGGCCCTCCTACCTTTTTTTGGAGCGTCCTCATGGACGCTCGCATAGCTGTGGGTTACCACCCACAGCTATAGCAAGCGTCCATGATGATGGTCGCGATGTCTTAACCATCGCAACCATCGGGCTTGCGACGGAGACCCTGCGGTAGGGTCTCGCTGCCGCAAGCCCTGGAGTGATTTTGGCTCTATCAGTGGGGCCGGGTTCAGACGGTAGGCGTTCCCATGCATTCTCCGTCTGGCAGGCACGCCCCCGGCACGCCTACCAAAGGGGGCGTGCTGTCAATCAACATCGACAGCGCGCCCCCTTTGGTGCGAGACCCGGAGCGATGGAGAGCCTGTCGCTCTCCGGGTCTCACGCATGCGCACGACGGAGCTCCCTCCGTCGTGCGCATGCGCAGTGGGGGACATCGACCCGCTTGCGAGCGTACTGCCGCTCACGAGCGGGTCTGAATGACCCCCAAAGCTGCATAAAACTGCAGGCTATGGGTCTGATTTAGAGTCAGGCGGCTCTCTTATCACAGACGCAAATGGCGAGATTTTGCATACATGCGCAGAAGCATAGACGCTTCTACCATTTTCACGTATGTCCGCCCTATTCTGAGTTGGACACAGCTTGACCGGATCTGTCTTTCCGTGAAATAGTACTTATCAGGGTGGTGACGTTGCGATGACGGGTATTTCACGGGCGTGCCGGTTGTGTGTTTTAAAAAGCGCAGTGCGATTCTGAGTAGTGGAAGTGAAGCCTGTTTCTGACTTATTACCTTCGTTCGGTCTAGATTCCGGCGTCGGTATATAGACGGGGGTCAGGATTTCAACGCCCGTCTTTAGTCCTACATCAGGATTTAGACGCCGGGATTTAGACAGGTGGCTTCCCGGCCGTCACCATTTTGACTGTATCCCTCTTGCACCTACTGGACAAGTGCCTGAAGTGCAGACAGTCCAATGTATTTAAAAAATAAGTTAATATATTCAGATATTTAAACCGTTTAATGAGTGACATGTAAGCAGTATAGTGGGAGGAAAGAAAACTATTAAGTGGGATGAATTAAAATGTAATTAAAATGTTACTTTCTTTGCTGCTTTGTCTGTGGGGTAGTTTGATAGAGACACACCTGGGAAGCCTTAAAGCTGCATACATACACAACGATTTTTTTAATGATTATCGTTAAACTATATCGTTTAACGATAATCGTTTGAAAAAATCGTTCACTTTCTGAGTCAAACGATGAACGATTATCGTTCATAGTAGTTTATAGTTCAGTCAGACTTGTCAACTCAACGATTTTCATTAAGGGAATATGCAAAAATCGTTTGTAGTTCAAAATAATCGTTCATTACACTTTAAAAAATCTGACAGATAATCTGACATAAAATCGTTCATAAAATCGTTCATAAAATCGTTGGTAACAAAATCCTTGTGTGTGTATGCAGCTTTATAGAGTGCACCCACACACTACACCTAAGAAAGAATTACCAGCTCAAATATCCCTGACACTGTGCAGGATAAAATAGTCCAGATCTATAATGTTTGGTGCAAAATTCCACTACAGCCCGCCCTACATCCCACATACATTATAACTGCATTACAGTTTTACTGTCCCTCATCTCCTATGATCCAGTAATAAACGGTTTTGCTCAGATACACAAAGAGATAAACTATTTTCTGAATGATGGAATAATTGCCAGCCAACATTGAGTCAGTGACTTGTTTTGTGATGGCAATAAAGGCGCCATTAATGTAGATAAACTCCTTCCATGATTTTCCCAGTACTCGGCAATGCACATACAGTACATGCTTCATTAACGGCATGACATGGAGGAATTAGCAGTAATGTGCCTCTGGAACCAGGGAGCTTTGTCCTTCAGAACTAATAATGGATTCTGTTTTTTTTCTTTTGAAGTCAGTCTGTCACTGAGATACAGTGGTGTCAGCCATTTTGTGGGTGGGGCTAATATTCAGCCTGGCACTTGGGTCTATTTACTAAGCCTTGGATGGAGGGAAAGTGAACATAGATTAAAGTACCAGCCAATCAGCTCCTAACTGCTATATTACAGGCTGTGTTTTAAAAAATGACATTTAGGAGCTGGTTGGCTGGTACCTTTTCTCCATCCAAGGCTTAGTACATAGACCCCACAGTTCACCAGGAAGGGAGTGAGATCACTGAGGATGAAGGGAGGTACACAATACCTGGGCAGGTAGGGCATGTCTAGGGGCCCAGGGCTGCTAAGGAGGCATAACCATGCCCCAAGATTGTGTGGTCATGCCCCCTCTGTTTCATACCTCCCAACATTTCAATGTTGGGAGGAGGGATGGTGCATGCGCCTTAGGCGCGCGCGTCCAGAAAGGGGGCGTGGCTTCATGGAAAAGGGGCGGAACCAATTGAAAATGGGGCGGAGCCTCGCAGCTTCCCCTGTTTTCGTCACTTTGGGGGCGTGCCCAGCACTCTCCGAGATGCTGGGCAGCCCCCACAGAAGAGAACAGATGCCGTGCGCATCTGTTCTCTTCCTGCACAAACGCTGCTCTGCTATGCAGGGCAGCGGTTTGTGCTTTCCCCAACTTCCCCCCCACCGCGGGACACTGCGGCCTGCGGGCGGGACAGCGGGACAGTCCCAAAAAAACGGGACTGTTCCGCTGGAAGCGGGACAGTTGGGAGGTATGCTGTATACAAGTGAGATGTATCAAGCCTTGGGGGCATATTTATCAATAATCACATACTCAATGCGATCTGGGAGCGATATTAGCACCCAAAATCGCATTGCAGTATGTGATAATACTGCCTGAATGTATTAAATAGCACATTCTTCCGGGAGGGAGCTGAATGCCTGCATACAGCGGGGGGCATGGCCGTGCTATGACGCAGTTTTGGGGGCGGGGGCCAGGGGTGTGACCACATGATCACGTCATCTTCACAATGTCAAAAAAATGTGATGCTGGGGGCGGAGTCGCAAAAACGCGATTCTGCACGAATCGCGTCAACGGACCACCCCGCTGCGGGGGTTTCTAGTACTAATCCGGGTGGCAGGTGGCAGCCGGGAGGCTTGTCTGCCTTTCCGGGAGGTCGGGAGCGGCACCCGAAATTCGGGAGGCTCCCGACCAAATCGGGAGGGTAGGCAAGCCTGACATGCAGGGACAGGGGCTCCGAAAGGAGCAGGTCCCTGCAGTGTGCTTGGAGTGAAGTGACCGCATTAGCGGTCTCTTCACTAATCTATCGGGGCTCCTGCAGTCTACAGACCATGCATGTGCAGCAGCCATTGCCAGGGAGGGTCCCCTCCTAGTAAAATTGGCAAAGTGTTGCCTATGGGCAATCTTCAGAAGGCGTTGGCTGTGAGGGACAAACTCCAGAATTCTTTGCATTCGGGAGCTTGGTAAATATGACAGCATCACCCCCCGGCGTCTGCGGCTATTGGCGGAAATGGAGGAACGGCAGCAGATAGCGCACTTGCTACAGTGCCCCTGCTCACTCAGAGTGGAGGACTTGCAAAGCAAACAGCAGCTGCACAGGTGTCCTTACCAGGCTCTCCATGTTCTGAGGGCCCTGGCTGTAATCTCATACATATTGGTTCAGCCCACAGAATTACTCCATCCGCTATGTATGGGCGCTTCGTACACTTTAGGAAAAGCATTGTGCAGACGATAAATGTTAAATGATGTCAAATGACTCAGTGAGGGCGCGTTGGCTTCAAGCTAAATAAGACTTTTGATAAATGTCAGGGCCTCACCATGCAGAGAGACCGGGGTGCAGCTTTGCTTATCAAAAACTATCAGGATCAACATATTCTGGAAGAAATATTTTTATTGTAGCAGAAAAAAAAAATGTCATCAAAGGACTACAAGGGGTGAAGCTTGTTATAGTCCTGTTAAAGCCAAGGACCATAGCGGAGAGGAGGTACAGTATAGTATCACTTTTATACTAATCCTACTATTACATTAACACCAGATATTAAATTCCATTTCACTAGGGACCGATAACCTTTTTTGTTATCGTTAATCACCTGCAAGTCTGTGTGTATGGGCTGGGATGGAACAACACGTAACCAATCAGACTGTTTACAGCAGCACAGAATATTTCAGGAAATTAATGTTATGATCTTGGGGGGGAGGGGGGGAGGTTAACGGAATGTCCCTCTACTTCCGGGATGATGTTAGTGAGGACAGGGCAGGTCCTCCACCAGCACAGAGTATATCATGGGAGGAGTGATGTGTCAGTGAGGACAGGGCTGCATGTGGCAGGGTCAGTGACATGATGTGAGGAGGGGAGTGGAGGCAGCAGGAAGCCACAGACTGAGGGTTATATAGTGGAAGGAGCAGGTTCCCCAGCAGCACAGAGTATATCAGGAGATGAGTGATGTGTTAGTGAGGACAGGGCTGCATGTGGCAGGGACAGTGACATGATGTGAGCAGGGGAATGGAGGCAGCAGGAAGCCACAGACTGAGAGTTATATAGTGGAAGGAGCAGGGTCCTCAGCAGCACAGAGTATATCAGGAAATGAGTGAGGAGAGGATTGCATGTCATACTTACCGACATTTGGCCAGCCCCCTCCGGGAGGGGGCTGCTAGGGCGGTGCAACAGGGCAGGTGGGGGCGGTTTAGGCAGGCAGAGCAGGGGCGTACCGACGTGATCACGTCATCGTGGCCCCACCCCCCCGCTTTATAATGCCGATATTACCTGCATTATAAAGATGGGGGCATGGCTAACGATGACGCGATTCAGTGCATATCACGTCATCGCACCCCCTGACCGCCCACTTTCACGGCGATTGCGGGGGGCTGTCCACCATGGATTGGCCCACAGGGGTTTAGGGAAATTCGCTGGTGGGCCCCACCTCCTCTTCTAACGTCAGGTTTCAGATAGCGCACTTGAATACATTGTTACTCTGTTACAGGGTCAGTTAGTTAGGTAGAGCAGGAACATTGATGAACAGACCATTGCTTGTAGTATCTATGTTGTCTGCAGGCTATGTCCTCTATAATGGTTAGCCAAGCCTCTGTGGTGACTGGCCACACCACTCTGGAGGCTGGACACACCCCTTAAGCAACCACTGCCCAACCCCGGTGAGCCCTTAGTGCCCCAGTCTGACACTGCACTAAAGTGAAGGAGCTTATAGAGTTAGCCAAAACACACAAATACAGTACATAATATATATATATATATATATATATATATATATATATATACTGGATATATATATATACTGGATATATATATATATTATAATATAACATAATATATATATATATATACACATATACACACACACACACACAATACTGACGGCGGCACTTTCAGGCTATTGATAATAGGTCACAAAGACCTTCCAGTTTAGTTCCAGGAAGGTCGTTGTGACCTATTATTAATAGCCTGAGAGTGCCGCCGTCAGTATTGTATGTATTTCTGGTGGAACTGGATGGCACCCAGCAACTTTGCGATTTGAGCAGCGTGTGGGAGTGCCGAGTGTCCGGTCTATATATATATATATATATATATATATATATACATATATATATATACATATATATTATAATAGAACATAATATATTTACAGTATATATATATATATTATCGTCCATGTTATAATACAACATCACACTAAGTACAACATACACAACACACATACGCGCAATCCCAGATCAAGAATAACATTGGGCTGAAAATCTCCCTGTACCATCTGTACGAACTTCCTAATCAGAAAAGATTATATACATTCGAATTTAGATTAGATTCTACACAATCAAAAAAAGATTAGAGATAAAGTAAATTAAATCAAGTAACCAAGTAGAACAAAGTGACTCATATATAGTTTGTGGCCACACGCATAATACAAAACTGAGCTCTTGTAATGCAATAACACAAAAAAATTACATGGAAATCAAATCATAATAATAATAAAAAAATACTAATAATAACAAATAGAAGTATTTCTGCCATCTCTTCCTCCAGTCACGGTGTTGTTAAAATACTGAAAACATTAGGTCCTCCATATATGTGTCAATGTCCTATAAGCTTATTATTTTAGAAAGCAGATGTTCTGTCAGTGGGGGACAATAATTGTGCATATTTGTCTTTCTTTTCTAATCGATAAAGCTTTGCTGCTGATTTAGTTTCCAGGGCAGCACAGCTCGGAGAAGCCGGCATTAGAATGGTTCTATGTTCATTTTATCCACAGTACTTCGTTACTTTTAATTATAAATTACTATAATAAATAAAGATAACTTTTCAAAACAGTTTCACAGACTATTCGCCTAATTTTCTATTAGGGCGCTGAATTTTGCAAATTAATCTGTCAAGGTGTGGCGTAGTTGCCGACCAGGTCAGCACTGCGGGGTGCGGAGGAAGTGGGCGGGTCTGGGGGTGGCGATGGGCATGGTAGAGGTGGTGGGTCCAGGTGCGTGACGACACAATTGCGTCAATGTAGCCCTGCCCCTACTGTGCAATGCTGAGATTACCATTTGTGGAGCAGAGGGGCGGAGCCACGATGACGCGATTCAATGTAATCGGCCGCCTGCGTTGCCCACTTCACTGGGGAAGTGGGCGGCTGGGTGGCTCCAGTCTCAAGAGAGACTCGTTCACCTTTCCGGGACTGCCACCCGATTTTCGTGAGCCTCCCGGCCATTCCTGGGAGGCTAGACAAGTATGGGGTGTGGCCAACATGCCATTTACATTTTGAATGTTATGCCTCCCACCATTGATCGCATGTATAGCGTTTATAAGCGACGTATGCATACATATTTGCAATTAAAACCTTCTTTGCGGTGTGACGACTTTTGGGTTTATGACCCGGGAGTTTTTCTGCGCATACACGGCCGTCAGCGCATGTAAAGAAAATGAATACATTATAACACAGAAGTTAAACAGGAATTTCTTGGTAAGTTCAAACTTAGACCTAAATGTGCAACATGCATAAGAGGTCAATAAAACTGCCTTATCCAGTGACTCATTGCTATACGAAAGTCTTTTTTCCTCCTCTCTGAGATTAGACTGGCAGCAACATCTGGTCTCATGAATATGCTAATGGGAGCAGCTGCTCTGTAATGAGGGGCGAGCTGTCCAGGACTTAGCAGAACAAACCTTCTCCGTGGTACAATTCACGGCACAGCCGTCATTAAACAAATAAATAATAATGTCTGCAGAAATTTGACGAACTACTACTTCTACTTCCAACCAATATGTAGAATGAATTCTCATGCGTCTCTTAGCATCAATGTGATTAGTATATATCAATATGTCACAGTTTTCCTAATGGCCCATGCTGTCCTTGGTACATTATAGGCAACCACAGAAGCGTATGACGATGGTTGGTGCAAAGTTAATAAATCCACAAGGAGGACACGGTAATTGTTTGGCCTAGGACACTAATCGCTGCTGCAGAGTAGCGTCATTACAGGGTATATATGTTGGAGAAGAGCTGATAATAGAGGAGATGTTAAACATCCATCAGTGCTCCAATGCAGCTGTATGTTGAGTGTGAATTACTATAAGTATATATACAGCTGATGTAGAGGATAAACTATATTGTACAGTTTGGTCAAAGATGTTTCCGTGGCAGCGGATGTTGTGAATTGTAAACTGATTCTATATTCTGAAAATGATGTACACTCATCTATATTAAATAGAACCAGTGTTATTTTTCAGCAGGAATAAGCAGGAACTCCGTTCCTGAACCTCTCATTAACTATGATGTAATGTCCTGGGCCAAAATGTATTTTCCATAAGATAAGTTTTATTTAAATCCCTTTTGAGTGCATTCTTCTCTAAATACTATATATATATATATATATATAAAAATGTATATCTATCAGTGACGTGTATAAATATTATTTATTAACAGTTTCTTATATAGCGCAGCATATTCCGTTGCGCTTTACAATTGTAAATATATATATATATTTATCAGTGACGTGTGGTGAGGTCAATGGCTGGGGAGGCACACATGGAGATGGGTCTGACTGCTCGGAGTCTGTCTCACCACCTACTCACTGTAACTCTCTCCCCTCAGTACACTAAGGGTTATATTTACTAAATTGAGAGTTTTTAGAAATGGAGATGTTGCCCATAGCAACCAATCAGGTTCTACTTAACATTTAAGTAGCACCTTCTAGATGATAATAGTTAGAATTTGATTGGTTGCTATGGGCAACATTTCGACTTTTAAAAACTCTCACTTTAGTAAATATACCCCTAAGCTTCAGTGTTCATTGATTCTCCTACCTGCATCACTGTGTCTTCTCTTGCTTCTGCTGACTGAGCTCCGATCACTAAACACTGCAGTGCATTTCATGGTCACATGACACATCCAAGGTGCCCATCAGTGCTCAAGGCATGCCCCCTACACTCAGAGGCATGCCTCTATTAGCTCTTTCTGTGAAGTCTACTGCCCATGGTGTGTCCCCGCCCCCAGCTCTGCAAGCAGTGTCTGGCTATACAGAAGCTATGCTGAGCTGTTGCTGCCTCATCTCCCTGCAGTCCCAGGGAGCTCTACAAAGCTGGTGAGTGTTAACTATAAAAATGATTACAATAAACAAAGAAGATGTTTATAAGTTGTAAATATCTTTTTTGTATTATTCTAATAAGTTTTATATGAAATCTCAGGAGTATGAAAAGGGGAGCTCTGCCTACCAGGGTCATGCAGTCAAGGTAGGCAGGAAAGGCAGCGCCTCCCCCCTGTCATACTCCTGAGATTTGATATAAAAATGATTAAAATATAAAAATATTTATTACTTATAAACATCTTCTTTGTTTATTGTAATAATTTTTTATAATTAACACTCACCAGCTTTGTGACTGCAGGGAGATGAGGCAACAGCTGCCTCATCTCCCTGCCTCAACCAAAACTCCCTGCCTCAACAGTTTTACTATAGCTCCACCCCCAGTAGCTCCACCCAGGTAGCTCCACCCACAGTTCCTGAACCTATTTTCCCAGAAAAATAGTCCTGAATAGAACCTCTGCCCATCTATAGTAACTACTGATGAGATAAGCAATAAAAAAATAAATACTGGATTGTTGGAAAGTGATCTTAAATACAGTTTTTATCATTGATGGCTAAAAGAAAGGTAATGGCTGAAGAGACACTGGGGTTCCCTTATTAGTCTGATCTTCACTGAATGTGACATATCTTTGATGGAATATTGAGGACTTCAAGATTTTGGACTTTATTTATTGCGCAGAGAAAAGACCCCTCTCCAACAAAGAGATTGCCATTTTTTCCAGAAAGTGTTATATATATATATATATATATATATATATATATATGTGTGTGTATGGCCAAAGACATACAGTATTATAGATCCCCAGGGTACGGTATACAAAACTCAGAATGTAACAAAATGAAAATAATAAAATGACTTAGTTTAGATTTTGCATTATAAATAATTTACGTTATGTCAATGCCATACAAGCATTTGCTATCCCAGGCAGGCTTGCTGTCAGAGTTTGGCGTTTTTTAATCAAGTGACATTACTAATTGTTCCTGTAACTAGATGACAACTCATGGTTTAATTTGCCCATAAAGAAATGAAAGTTATGTATTAGTCAGTAGACAGACTACTGACCTATACAATATTCAGGCCTCTCTCCCCAGCTTTATCCATAATACCCCCCTCCTGTTGTATCTAACTGCTCCCCCATACCTCTTTTCCTCTAGTGTATTCCCAATTGTCTGAAGGTAACCAGTCTCTGTTTACCAGTAATTCGTCCACAATTTTTGATGATTTCCATTAGAAACAACTTTTGATGAGTATTTTGTAAGAATCCATTCCTCGCTCTGCTTTATGGCATAGGATTTACTACCGGACTTTGTGCACTTCTTACTATTTGATAATAGCTTTTGGTTACCTGATATAAGAAGTTGTATTCATGTTATACCCTTAAAAACTGTTTCCAATAAACTTTGAGTATAGAATATATGAAAAGTTAATATTTCATTGGAGAGAGAGTATGATTTAGAGGCAGTGATAAGGCACAAGCACTGCAGAAATAAAAAGTCTTCTGCATATATAAGTGCGTCAACATACATACGAGTGTTAGCAAATCACTAACTGCCACATGCATCAGTGCTAGGTGCAGAAAATAGGGGGCAAACATACCTCCCCTACTATCTATCTATCTATCTATCTATCTATCTATCTATCTATCTATCTATCTATCTATCTATCTATCTCATATCTATCTATCTCATATCAATCTATCTATCTATCTATCTATCTATCTCATATCTATCTATCTAATATCTATCTATCTATCTCATATCTATCTATCTCTCTATCTATCTCATATCTATCTATCTATCTAATATCTATCTATCTCATATCTATCTATCTATCTATCTATCTCATATCTATCTATCTCATATCTATCTATCTATCTATCTATCTATCTCTCATATCTATCTATCTAATATCTATCTATCTATCTCATATCTATCTATCTATCTATCTATCTATCTCATATCTATCTATCTCATATCTATCTATCTATCTATCTATCTATCTATCTATCTATCTATCTATCTATCTATCTATCTATCTATCTATCTATCTATCAAATATTTATCTATCTATCTCATATCTATCTATCTATCTATCTATCTCATATCTATCTATCTATCTATCTCATATCTATCTATCTATCTAATATCTATCTATCTATCTTAGCAGAGGGGCACAGATTTGGAGGCACTTGCAGCAGGTAACACCAGAACCTATAGGAAATCCTACGCTTCACATTTTGTAATCTCTCTGAATACAGCCCCCCATCTGTAGATATGATAAATGACTAATGCCAGGGGGTACAAAGGTTTGCACAAGATCATTTATTTATGCAGAGAAGCTGAAACAACAATATTATTTAGTAATTAAGTAACAACTTGCATTTTTAATGTCTAAACACATTAAAATTACATTCCAGGCGAATGCATCACTTTGAATGGTATAAACAGCAGCTTTGAATATACAGTATAAGGGCTCTGACATCAGCTGGATGTGACCATATATACAGTCATACATGGTAAAGCCGTACACTGCTATGTCATACTGATTTGTGGACCCGTCATCTACACAGTGTGGGGGAAACTATTTTGTAGGCTGAACTCCTATATTCTAAAGCAGAGGTATTCAGCATGCTTTGCTATTAGGGCACGCTACATCTGTGGCAAAGCAGGACGTTTCCCGGACAGTGACGGCGTCTTTTTCGGCAGTTGCACTGATTTTGGCGGCCATGTTCAGATGGGCATTCTGCGCTTCACAGGGCTGGTGCACGTCTGTCTTTGTACGCACAGCGGCGGACTATTGAAGCAGCTGGCGTGTGTCTGTTGGAAGCCCTTTGGCTGCAGTATTAGCATAACGTTGCAGTCTCGCTGCGAAAAAGGATGCAGCATCAGCTGCAGTAACGTTCACCTCTAAATCAGGCGCTGTAGCCCTTACATACGATAAACTCACATCACACTGAAATTTGCAATTTTGTTTATACAGGTTTTTTCACCATTATTATTATTATTATTATTATTATTATTTTTATTATTATTATTATCATTATTATTATTATTATTATTATTATTATTATTATTATTATTATCATTCTTATCATTATTATTATCATTATTATTATTATTATTATCATTATTATTATTATCATTATTATCATTATTATTATCATTATTATTATTATTATTATTATTATCATTATTATCATCATTATTATTATTATTATTATTATTATCATTATTATTATTGCCCCTTTAATGTAAGTCCCAGGTATTTTAATAATGTGACAGAAAGCCAATATTGAGATTTTTGGTTGAGTAAGCATATGGTCAGCAGGACAACACTCTACTGCCTTTAAAGTGGGATTATTAAAGTCTAAAGTTAGATTTTTCATAAGGAAGTTAGATCAGCCGTTGGGAATATATTAAGAGGACTTTATGCATCCGAATAGTAAAATGACATTTTCGGCTATTTCAGTAGAGCGGTGGGGTTCTAGGTAAAAGGTGCGTTTTTCCTCTTTTATGAGTCAGAATTTAAATGTCAACAGTGAAAAAAATGCACATCTTACATATATTAATGCAACATTTGCTGTAAGTATTCCATATTATTTTTCTTTGCCATGTAAATAATGAACAACAAAACCCCAAAATGAACAGATGGATTAGTTAAAGAATGGAGTTAAATAACCGCAAAACTCCAATAATGCAGGTGTAAAAATTGTTACACAATGTATCAGACATTAATAATACATGGTTGCATTATATATTGAATGTGCTATTGTATTGTACTGTCATTTATTTGCGTTGGGGATCTTGTAGTTTCCTGAAATGTACTTGGACTGAAGAACTTGAGAAGCAGGTAAAACATTAACAATTTCTTTAAAGTCTAAATTTGGGGGGAAATTAGTAAACTTTAAACAATGTTTAGGGTTCTGTTTACTAAGCAGTGTTAGGAGACAGAGTGAAAAGTGATAAGTGCCAGCCAATCAGCTCCCAACTGTCATTTTTCAAACACAGCCTGTGATATGGTAGTTGGGAGCTGATTGGCTGGCACCTTATCACTTTTCACTCTGTCTCCTAACACTGCTTAGTAACTAGACCCCTTAATCTCATTCCCAATATCACTTACACTAAAGAGGTTGGATTAAATGATGACCACGGTGCTCCTCATGCTTAAATTGTTGATGCCAAACTTACATTACAAAATGGCTGACGTTCAGGAAATAATAGTCGACCGACAAATAAAACCAATGTGCGTCACATAACTCAAATGCTGCTGATTAATGCTAATATCCTGAGTATCATACCACAGCAGTCCCACATATTCTCATATGCTATTACACTACATAATGCTGTTATTAGTTATTATATGCATAATGTCCTGTAAATATCTTATAATGGGTGAGTTCTGACGTTATCACTTCATTGGGAAAACTTGTGTATTATAAGCAATAATGGATGTCATCATCTTCTTCTATTGCCAATACAAAAAGGTTTCGGTATGTTTTGTCGACATTCACAACTTCGACTGTCAATATATAGACACCATAATGCTGACAGGGACATGTCGACAGACAATGCCGACATGTTCAGAATGTCGTCAACCATAATTTTTCACTTGCAAAAGGTTAACGCTGAGAACATGTTAAAAATGTTTACAGCCAACATGTCGGCAGGTATATAATGTCGACATCCAATTTTAATCCTAACCCTAGCCTCTAACCCTAGCCAACATTGCTATTGATGACATTTTGACTGCATTGACATGTTGGGTGTTGACATTTTATCCATGTCAATATTATGTCGTTTGACATTAAGGTGTTGACCTGTTGATTGTCACCATTGTGATTGCTGACATGATGACTACAGCCCTATAGTAACACAATATATACTTAGGACTCCTTATTTTTACTTAATGGTCTTTCAATTAGCTTTAATATAAGATGATACATTGTAGAAATGTTGTTCTTGACTCTCTAAAAGCGCAGGGGGCCATACAGAGCCAAGTGGTTCTCTACACACGGACATAAACGGCAGATGCAAGTTGGCCAAATCTGTCTTTCCTTGAAATTGGGCATTTTAAGGCCGGAACTGGGTGGCGACAATACAAGCGCACGGAACCGCCCTGACTTGTGGGACTGTCATGGGAGTGCCATGGGCCTGTATCAGAAGTTCCGCTATGAGTTGTGCATAGGGGTAAGGGAGGCTGGTGCACGTGCCGATATTAATGATGACGATTGCGCCGACTGGTTTAGAATGGGCGGCATCCACTAGCAGATGCACCGGAATGTTACATTAACAACTACAGCCACTTTGCATGAAGCCCGTATATATGTACCATGGGGTCTATTCATCATTGATAAATGGCCCGGCAACCACGCGGAAATACTAGTTTCCGCATATTTTAGTTACCGAGCCATTCATCATCAGGGGTCTGATAGAACACCCTGATATTCAGCAAACTCGGAAAACTGAAAGTTTTCGGAGTTTGCTCACGAGAACAAGAGCCATTTTCAGGCAGCACTTGCTCTCGTAGTTCTATGGGAAGGAGTTCCGGGGATGCGAAGAGGGATCCCAGCGGATCCCTCTGCCGCCTTCTCATGGACTCCCCGGCGGCTGTGCGCATGTGTAGCTGCGCCGACGGGGAGGGGGTAAGTAACACAGCTACCTCTGTAGCTGTAATACTAACCGAGGGACAGCTGCTTTTCAGACTGCGATGATGAATAGGCCCCCATATCTCCTAAAATTTTAAGTCTGCCAAACCACACACAGATCCACCTAAACCATGCGTCACTGAACATAAACCATACCCAGATCTGCCTAAGACATTCCCAGATCCCCGTAGAGCATGTCCGTATTCGCCTAAACCCACGCCTAGGCTCACCCAATCCCAGATAACCATTTCAACAGTACAACTAGGGACTGTTATAATGTTATACAGTATGCACCTTTATATTTCCTGCACATGCTTACTCTCCCAGAATTTCTGGGAAGCCTGCACACCCCTGGACCCCCCCCCGCAACCTCCTCCACCCCGCAGTGATCATAGTGGCGTCATCGTGGCCCCGCCCCTGCCTCAAAATGAAGATAACCTCAGCAACGAGATGACAGGATTATCATTATTTTCTTTACTTCTGTGTATAAAAATGCTGGAGTGGATCTGTTTTATTATAAAGCTATTGACATATACAGTATACTAATTGCACTTGCTTTGTATGAGATGTGCACTTGTTAAAACTCCTTAAGCCGCATACACATTAGACGATTTTTATGCACGATATGGACGATGACACATCGTTCAGTGTGTATGCAGTGAACGGCCAACCATGCGGGCTCCCGCGGGTCGTTAACGATGTCTTTTGTTGTCCATACATGCAGACCAATCTGACAATATCGTCAAGAATTGCCTGTTCAGAGATGTGGCAGGATGACTTCACTGAAAGATATCTACAGTACATAAACCCACGGAGTGGGGACTACGTACCATCTTTCAGAAAGGAAAGCCAATAGATAAAAGTGGTTGAAGAGGAAGTAAGTTCATGCATAACAACCAAACCTGGAGACTGGCCATAGACTGCAAACAGACAATGGAAGACAAGCCTAACACAGATTTCATGGTTGATTGGTACAAAGGGTCTACCTTGGGAAAGACATCGCTAGCTGCAGAGGAATGATGGGTTTGCCAGATTCAGCCGTAGCTGCTGAGAAGGGATGTTGGAATATAGCAACAGCTACAGGTTAAGTATGACATGTAAAGCTATATTGGAGAGATAGATGGCGCTGTGGCATGGGCCATCATTGTGTAGTTTCTCTCTTTGCTGAATGGGTTGACTCTCTGTATAGAACAACAGTGCACATACAACATGTACAGCCATCCCTCAATGCACCCTGTGTGCTGTGTGCAGCAAACCTCCTGCACACAGCACACAGAAAAACCTGCACAGAGATAAGCTCTTAGATATAGTGATCATTCTTCACAAGAATGTATTGTTATGAAATAAAAACCCAACAAGCAAAAAAAATTATCTCTAGGAAAGACAAAAACCTGTCTATTAACAAAATAAATGCACAGTCCCAAAGTAAATAAATCAGTGTTGGGGAAGAGCAAAAGGAATCTGAGGCAGCAGCAATAAAAAAGCACAACAACAAAATCCACGTACTTCATTTAGATGGTAAAATCAGTCTTCATCTGGGGGGACAGAAGAGGAAATATTGCTAGGAGATTGCACATTCGTCTTGCAGACACACAGGGAAAGCGCTGCGTTCCCTGCCTATACCCTGGATAGCTCAGCTTCGCGCATGAAGACACTCGCATAGAATACCCCACCAAATGACAGAGGTCATAGAACAAGGCGAACATTTGAAAAACAAGAGAGGTTGGTAACGGATAGGGCAGGTTGCCCTGTGTTACTGGTAATTATAACACAGCCATCTCCCGATCATTTATTAAGTGTTCAGAGGAGATCAGTGGCCTGTGTGCAGCAGAATCACACAAAGTGCTGGCTTTACACGTGTCACAAACAGCCACAACGTAGAAAATAGGCTGAATCCAGTCATCCAGAAAGGTTAGGAAACTGCCAGCTGCACCGCAACCGGCTAGAAGACTGGACATCAGCTGGACATACTGTATTTGACCAAACAGATCATCTCAGGCCTGGAAGTGGTCCTACTCCTTCAGGCAGGTCTCACTCTGCAGTCCTACTCAATCTCAATCTCTACCCCAGTGGTTCCCAAACTTTCTTGAATCACCGTGCCATAGAGTTTCAGCATTGTTTTCACGGCAACCCTAAGCCAAAAGTTTGCTATTGAGAAATTCTGGGGAAAAAAAAAGATTGCTTAAGTTACTTGTGCTTACCTGTTACCCCAAGCTTCAGTTGTGTTATGGTGGACAGGGTTGCGCTTCTGTTTGACCGCATATTTTATGTTTTCTCCTCTTACATTGACCATAAATAATTTAATTTGGTGCTGCTGGACCACAAACCTAAAGCACCCCTGCAAGTGTGCCGAGGAACCCCAGGGTGCCATGGCACCCAGTTTGGGAAACACTGCTCTACCCCTTTACCATGTGATTTGATATATACAGTTATTAAGTAATATTACCCAAATGATACGATAATTCATTTTTGCATGCCCTCCATTTTACCAAGTACTGTCAGCAATGTCCTCAATATCACAAACATGGGAATGGACACAGGTCGCTGCCCCCCACCAAATTAAACTCATCTGCTGATTTTGGTCATCTGATACACATTATTCTATCCTCGCCCACTTCAAAATTGAGGACATCAAATAAACCTAAAAACAGCACACAAACAACAATGCAACACAATATGCTTCCCAGTTAAAGCAACACTTTAAATGTATAGATAATGTTTCTTGTGGATCATTAGCCACTAATTTTCTGCCCCTCCCCCCTTCGAGTGACCCCATTATTTGTTACACTTCCATGCAGCGTTTCCAGGAACTCGGATTAAATACGATATTTGACAGCCGCTAGAGGCAGGAGAATAAATACGGGTATCTTCCCGTCTACTCATGTCGAAGAAAAAAACCCACAACTTTATGGAACAAGCTCACTGAAGGGCTTTACAATCCATTACAAATTTCCGCACAGCTTCCCTTCCTCGCAGGATGTGTTTTCCCCCATACTTTTTGTTAATTATGATGGATAACTTTGAACAGTTACAAAATAAGCAATTACAAGGCGGGTAATTCGTCATGGCCAGACAGGAACAGAGGAAGCTCCTAAAGCAAAATATTACTGGACTCTTCTAGGAAAACTTACTAAAAGACAATTAGACAGTTAGCGAGGTGAGAAAAAATACTTTAGTCCTATTTTTATTTTGACCCTGATAGCTCGTTAGAAAACCGATAATCATGAAAATAAAGACTGTGAAACAATTGGAGAAAAGACGATATGTATGTAAATAAATATTAATGACCTTTTTACCATCCACATAATTGTATGTAAAAGGCAATGTGACCGCATGGGGATCAAACACACCAACATTTAGACATGTAAAAAATACGTAGCCCGAATATTTATTAAACAACCTGGGTTCTTGCCGAGGGCTCAGCGAGCACTGAGGTGCCTGGATTATGCTAAACCAATTTTTTGTTATTGATTTATATATTTTTAATAAGTGAAGTAGAGGAAGGGGCCATCAAGTTTGCTGCCTTGGAAAATAGTTGGTGACTTTGTAGGACTCCTCTCTTGGAGGTCCTAGAGAGGAGGTCACAGAGACAGCTGTGTTGTGGGGACATAGCATGGTGAACTGTGTAGCCACAGCCCTGTGACATAAACTTCAGTGGCATAAGGGGTTGGGATCAAGGTTGTCTTCTGGACATGCCAAGATAGTGGACAAGTATGGCAAGGACCCCATGGGGTCTTAACCCGGTTATGCTTGCACTTAACTAAGAAGCACTTAAGAACATTCTCCTCTTCCAGTCTAATGGCATCTGGGTTGCATATAGTTGTAAATACACACAAATAGACATATTAATGTAAGATGCTAGCAACATGACGAATATACTTAGCACATGATGGTGGACTATGAACTGTAGTTTATGTAGTTAGATAGTCAATTAGCCCTTGTATAATATACCTAAATAAAAATTTAATTGAACAACATCTATTTAGAATGTTTTTTTTAAACAGATAGTGAAAAGCATTTATAAAAGTGAGTGCACAGGCAGCTGTTTAAAAAGGCTGCTATAACCCAGGCTTTATTGCCTATGTTAGAACTGATAGGAAGGCAGCACAGAAATGCTTTTATGTTCTATGATTTATTTACCCTTTGGTGTCCTGTGTTTTTTTTTGTTTGTTTGTTTGTTTTTTCTTTCCAATAGGCTATGTACAAATATTAGAGAAAGGGATGTTGGATAGGGGAACACGAGTGTGTGGTTGCAACAAATTAGGACATAGAGTTCTGATATCATAGGACTACTACGGATGGCACTGTTGTATGGGGCTTAGGAATCGCCCACATGTCCTTCGCTAAGGTTGTGCGAGTGGTGCCTCCGCCCAAACCCACTAAACAATAACTTCAATTTAGTGTTTGGTTAAGTTATATAATTGTACTGAAAATTACATACCTGGGATTCACACCCCAGCTCAATTTGGCAGCCCACAAATAAAGGTTAAGGTAAAGTCCCGGCAATATTTATCTTCTTCACTGATGAAGTGGGACTTTTGTTGTTAATGGGAAATTTGCAGAGGACGACCATTGATAATGCTGCTGTAGAGCAACAGAAGACCTTACCTGGGGTTGAACAGGTTCCCCAATGTTGACCCTTCCTGGTTGATGGATGGACCTCAGATATTCTCATACAAGTTATTGTACTGTACGACTAAAGTCTTCAATTTTGTGTGGAAGTATTATTAAAGACCAATATCACCCTCAGATAAACATTATTTTGTTTATACAATAGGAATACCACTTCCAGCGAACCATGCTGAACACCATTTGTGGTGAAAACCCATTTTAAATACCAGAACTCTGGGCAATATATGGAACACAAAAAGGATACAACACAGAGCATGAGACTCCCAAGCCATGATAGTTACTCTTCCAGAGACCCTCATGAAGGGATAACTGTGCAGATTTACTATTTGTTCTGCAATAAAGGTTTGGACAGACAGTAGTCCTGATTTTCACAAGATGAACCCGAGCATACATCATTATCACTAGTACTATAGGATATACCGAATGGGCTTGGGTGCCAAGGAGGAAAAAACATTAAAAACACAGAATAATGTTCTCACTAAGGGGGTCTATTTACTAAGCAGTGTTAGGAGACAGAGTGAAAAGTGATAAGAAAGTGAAAGGTGCCAGCCAATCAGCTCCCAACTGTCATTTTTCAAACACAGCCTGTGAGATGACAGTTGGGAGCTGATTGGCTGGCACCTTATCACTTTTTTTTATCACTTTTCGCTCTATCTCCTAACAATGCTTAGTAAGTAGACCCCTAAGGGCCTCATTTATGAATGAGTTTTATCATTCACAACGATTGTTAAAACTGGTTGCCTATGATAATGGTGCTCCAGCCAATCAGCTCCTGTCATCTGTTTGAAAAATGACAATTGGGAGCTGATTGGCTGGAGCACCATGTATCATGCGCAACCAGTTTTAACACTCGTTGTGAATGATAAAACTCATTGATAAATGATAAAGGAGGCCGTATATTTTTTTTTTTAACATGGAGCTGAAGACGTTCCCTTACCGTCCAGGGACAGCCAGTCATGCTGGGAGGAAGGCAGTGTTGGAAGAGCTCTTGCTTTGTATTCGAACACAACAGAGTTGGAGATGATCTGGTTGTTGAAGGCAACCTGAAGGGTGACCAATCCGGTGTCATGTGCTGGAAGACAGGAGAGGAAACCGTTGTTTACTAGACATTGATTTGCTGAATAGTTTCGCCCCCGTCTGTACGAAATCAAATCACTTTCCACACTGCTCGTACAGGACACATATCAATGACCCAACAAACGAGGAAGAACAACTATATCAACGTCCTACTCAGCAGACAATATCCAAGAACACTCAGAATTCTGGGAGAACCCCCTACCCATTAATAATGTGATGCAGGATTTTCTTTTGCTGTACAATTATTATTAGTGACATTATTTATTATGGCTCCATCAGCTGCCACCAAATGATTGTTTTCAAAGGCTCAAACCCAAATCACATCCCGAGTCCTGCGGGGTTCTTGTAGGTTGGGCTTTTGGTGTTATAGAGAAGAGCATATTCTATGTGGAGATGACCTTTAATGTTTTAACCTCAGCTTTATTAACTTGCAATCTCTGTGATGCAGAGTGGAAGATACATTGAGTGTTTTCGCACTGCGCACGTCCTGAAAGCAATCGCGCACAAGCAATGCAGAGTTTCAAGCGCACCTACTGTACATTTACGATTGAAGCAGTGTAACTGGGCTGTAATGGGGCGTTCTTTGGTAGGCAAAGTCCAGAGAGGGGGCATTGACGCATCTGCGAGCTATGCCGAGTTTCTTTCTCACTAATGATGATAGCGAGTAACAAACCAAGAATACAAGCAGCGGGTGTGTGCAAGCGCAAAGAGGCGCAGAAGTCAGCACTGGGGCGAATATATACGCATGTATTTCTATTTCTTTGGGGGCAGATGCACCTGATTTCCGTCCAGTTCTGCATCATGCCTTTGAGTGTAAAGATCCACAGAGTTTCCATGAGATCCTTGCACAGCAGACAAGTCTCACCCAGTCTGGGGTATGGCCAGCCACACATGGTACAGTGCAAGATCTGGAACACACTCATTATTGGGTATGGGGTCATTTTTGGAGCGCATGCTGGTTATTTGGCTAACTAAGGGCCTGATTCAGACCCACTCGCGAGTGGCTGTCCGCTCGCAAGTGGGTCGATGGTGTGCACTGCGCATGCGCACGACGGAGGGAGCTCCGTCGTGCGCATGCGCGAGACGCGACGAGCGAAGGACTTTCCTTCGCTCGTTGTGTCTGATCAAAGGGGGCGTGCTGTCGATGTTGATTGACAGCACGCCCCCTTTGGTGGGCGTGCCGGGGGAGTGCCTGCCAGACGGAGGCGTTCCCAAGGGAACGCCTACCGTCAGAAGCCGGCCCCACTGACATCACTAGTGATGTCAGTGGGAGTGAATTTGGCTCTGATAGAGCCAAAATCACTCCTGGCCTTGCGTTTGAGAAACTCAACCGCAGGCTTCCGCTCGCACTGGCGATGGTCGCGATGGTCAAGACCATCGCGACCATCATCCTGCACGCTCGTATAGGCTGTGGGTGGTGACCCACAGCTATACGAGCGTCCAAGAGGACGCTCCATAGTTATGGAGGTGGGCCCTGATTCAGAGCGAGCGCTCTGGTCAGAGCATCCGGCTCTGAATCAGGGCCTAAGTGTGCAGTTAAGAAACATTACACAAAGGCCCTCATTCAGAGGCGGTCGCAAGAAGTGATCGCTCTCTCTGAATGAGGGCGGCCGCTTCTTTTTTTTAGTGCGGCCTCCTGGTCGCTAGCTAAGCTGTGGGTTACCACCCACAGCCTTAGCGACCGACCAGGGTGATGGTCGCAATTGTCAAGACCATCACGACCATCAGGGCTTGCGACGAGACCCTAAGGTTGGGTCTCGGCACCCGCAAGCCCCATGGAGATTCCCTATAGGAAGAAGCATAGATGAAGTACAGATGCTCCTCCCTTAACGACCAAGTTCCGTACCTACGACTAGGTCAATTCAACGAAGTGTGGCTGGGAAGCCGCGGGTCCAGGGCAAGGGGTGAAGCGTGCCAGTGTGTGCCTCACCTCCTCAGAGAACGCGCCTCATCCCCGTCCATCCTTTCCGTGCCAAAAGCACGCCTCCTTCCTCATGGAGGGTAGGGTCTTCTGTATGTCCCACGCCACAGCCATGCCCCCCTCTCGCGGCCGGGTCTGTCCTTTTAAGTTTTTTGTATCCTGCAACTATTTTTGAACTGCAGTGTGCGCGGATCGTAAGACCGAGCAGTCGCTAAACAGGTAGGTCGTTAAGTGACGTGCATCTGTATAGCGTTACATTAAAATATGTATAAAGTATAAACCTAATTCAGATGTTAAAAAAAAAAAAAAGAAGCAGCTGACAACACGTTGACTGTTCCTTGGATAACTCCCATCATCTTTACGCGCCGTGATTAGCGTTACAGTCCGGCCTACGTTGGGGAAATGCAGGTTTTGACCCCATGTAGCAGGGCCCTAGGGTACTTCTGTTTGTTCCTTCCAGATGTACAATAAACACGTAATTATTATCAATAATTTATTTTGCTAATGTAAAAATAGTATTACCATCCATCTGCCTAAGATTTACAGCCACTATTACCACTGCCAAATGCTGCAGTACTTTCTTAAAAAGCAAATTAGTTTACATAGACATATATATTAATACCCATTTGGATTGTTATTGACGAGTATTGAGTGGTTTATAAAAAATGGATGGACCGTAGTAAGGAATAGATTTGATTTGGATATCTGGAGACAATCTATAGGAGATTGGAACCGCTCTCCATTTTCAGTAAGAGCATGAGAGATATCTAGACTCCAACTGTGGCGGTAATCTACATTCTGCCTCTAGAACTAAGATGGGAATATTGAAAGAAAAACATCTTTATTTTGATATATATAAAGGAAGCAGTACACACACTAAGGGGGAGATTCAATCCCCTGCAATGTGCCGCTACGATGTTCAGCTGCGCCTTTCCTAGTTCACTACGGTAGCCCAGCATTGCTAATTTTTCTGCGCAATTCCATGGGGTACGAGGGAAAATTAGCAATGTTACTGGCTGCGACGTTCCTTAGTCTGACCAATTAGGTACTTTGTGCCCGTTGCTTAAGCTGGGTACACACTAGACGATAAATTGGATGAGAAAAGAGAAACTCGCCTACCTTCACAAGGTAAGACCGGCTCTCCCCCTCCCCGGCAAGCAGCTCCCTCTCTCCCCCCCGGCAAATGGCTTCCCCTCCCCAGCAGACGGCGCCCCCTTCGTTGCCCCGCAATTACTATTTTCTGTCTTTTTTTTTTGCCAGCCATGGCCACGCCCCATCAGGTCACGCCCCATGAAGAAAGCTCCCGCCCTGAGGGCCACTAACTCTAGAACCGGACCTGGATTTGTTGGTCGTCTAGTGTGCAACCAGCTCATAGGCAAACGCAGGGGGGGTTTCCATCTGCCTGGAAACCCCCCTCCCCAGCACACACCATGGCCACAATAGAAATACTGTAGTGATATAATAGAATATTACTAGTGCTGCATGTTCTTCTCAGTATCACAAATGAAATGATTAGCACCACCTGGGGTTCTTTTAACATGTGTCAGCCAGTAATAAATATACCTGTGCACCAACTAGGAGATGTGGAAAACATGCACTGTTAGTGGTGCACTGCTATAGACCATCTATAGGGTTAATAATTAATACTGTATAATAATACACTATCCAGTACATAAGGAGACCGATATTTACATATATGTCCAGGGCAGTGCTAGGTTCTTCTGCCGCTCCCTCAGACTCCCGGACTTGCTCCAATGCTCAGGAATGGTGCCCACATGTGACATACTGTAGAAACATTCAGCTCAGACAGGATGGACCTACTTCCACATATAATGGCTTACTATGATCGCCGGTCCTGTATATGCTCGAATTATGCAAAACAATATACTTTGTATGTAACATGTTAAAGCTGGATAAGGGATAACTATGCCCTCTTCATGGACTGGCCACACTCACTCAAAAATCCAGCATTTGGAAACCCCCCCTGCGTTTGCCACTGCAGCTTTAGACTTGAATCTACCCATAGTAGTCAGTACATGCACTTGCATAGGAAACAGTAAAACAATGTAAGGTCATTTATGTCATAACTAAGCTAATAAGAGCACAGTGACATCTAACAGGTGCCTCGGTATGTACGAAAGCTAAGAAGATATCTGTACGCATCAGAGGCAAGAAATAATGGTTCAAGGAAAGATGGAGGGTGAGGGGGGAGGGTGCAGAAAGTGGACAAGGGGCTGCAACATAAAAAAAAGAGAGAAAGGAAAATAAAAGAAAATCTGTTAAATTGAATTTCCTGTGCATATTAATGCGCTCTCTATACAGAGAATACGGCATCCCGCTACAGGTAACGGCTGATTACTGGTTACAGTCACCTTTGATGTGATGTGCACATTGTCCCTGGATACAAAATCCATGGAGATTGCGCTGACATGAGAGCAAAGTCTATTTCTGTTCTTCCATTTGTGCATATACAGTAATTTGTCTCATCGCATCTTGATCTGCTCGTATCGGAGGTGATTCAGAACTGAGCGTAAGTCGCCACAATTGCACTCGCACAGCGTGTATGGATATAAATGCGGGTATTCGCCTGCATGCAACGTTTCACCCATCTATGTGACTGTACTGCCCCTATACATTTGCTTGTGGAAGTAGCCGCGTTTGCACCAGCCCTAGACCTGGTGCAGATGGAATTGGTATGAAACTCCCGGCAGCACCTGGCCGACCAAAGCAAAGTTCCCGGCAGCAGAAGCCCGACAGCGCTGGAAATCCTGATCGTCGATAGGTAAGTATTGACTAACCTAACCCTCCTTAGGGGTGCCTAACCCTAACCTCCCGCCCAAGTGCCTAACCCTAATCCCCCTTCCCCGCTGCCTAAACCTAAGTCCCCCGGGGGGGGGGTGTCTAACCCTAAGTCCCCCTTGTGGGTGCCTAACCCTCCCTCCCCCTAGCCTAACCCTCCCGGGGTGGTGTCTAACCCTGTCCCCCCCGGATGCCCTAAACCTAACCCTCCCCCCCGCGGCTGTCCGCTCGCGGCGCCCGGCATCCCTTTGATCGGGATGCCGGGCGCCGGTCTCCCGGCGTCGGGGAAAAGTCAGGCGTCTACATCTAGACGCCCGGCATTTCACCCTCGCCGGGATATGACAGTCGGGAAGCCGACTGCCGGTATTAAGGCAGCTGGTTTCCCGGTTGTATACCGTGCAGATATCCATCTGAAATCTCAGCACAGGGCGCAACGCTGTCTACATGCCCATGACTCAATCAGCTTAGCCTACGTTGCCACCCAGTTATGCCCCTTCAGGAGCAAGTGAACATGTGACTGAGATGTGTACGGCGGGCTCACCCATAACTGCTCGGGAGCGTGCGCAGTGCTAAAAATGGCAAGATCGCGGCTAAAACGGACTTGCGTACACCAGTTCCACTGAGCTAGGCTCGGCCACCAGCCACCTGCAGTCATCGGCAAAACAGTTATTGCTGCCATAGGGCATGATTCAATTACTGATCACTACTGCGATTACGCACGCAGAAGGGCGATTGTTGCGTACTGCGCATGCGTATGTATCGCAGTGCGCGAAGATTCCAGACTACGCAGACCCATCGCAACGTGATTGACAGGAAGTGACCATTTGGGGATGGTGGCGGGGAGGTCGACAAAACGCAGGCGTGTCAGCGTGTTTGAACGCCGTTACAGGGGCCTGCATAAATTAGCCACTACGATGGTATACACAGCTTGAGCTCCCACTACGTGTGACGAGATTAGCAATTTCTGAGTAGGGTCAGACCTTGTGTAACTGTGCGTGAGGCTGCGATGGTACTCCATGTTACCGATGGTTTCGCTATTTTGCTAAGTATTACAGAATAAGAGGATTTGGGCGTCCTTATGTCAGGCTGCGACAGCATTGCGATTGCAAACATTAGCATATTTTTGCAGTGGATCGTAAAAAAAGAAAATTCTCTCGGGTATATTTACTAAAGTGCAGGTTTTTAGAAGTGCAGATGTTGCCCATAGCAACCAACCAGATTCTAGCTATTATCTTCTAGAAGGTGCTAGATAAATGTTGAGTAGAATCTGATGGGTTGCTATGGGCAACATCTCCACGTCTAAAAACCTGCACTTTAGTAAATATCCCCCTCACACTCTCAGCGCAGTTCTTCCCGTAGTTCGTGTTTCAGATAAAAACCTTTCAGAAGAATTTTGAATATTTTACAACCTAGCGGAAAATCCGATCCTTTCATACCTGCTCCATAAACGTTCCTTAGCTGCCTGATGCTTTCTTCAATAATGAATAGACGGGAATGCTAACATGCACAGGGAGACGGCTTCCTTCCTAAGTGGAACAATAATGTCTTCTCTTAAATATCTTCAGTGCTTACGAGTCCCTGAAACTGTACAGCTGTCATTGTAAGTAGTTGCTATTTCATAAGTTACTTATATGTTTGTTTTAGATTTCCTTTATTGGCTTTCACGTGTTCTAAAACATATCCCCTCGGGCGCTATATCACATTAGGAGGCACTGCCTTGTGTCAGTTACTCTGGCCTCCATTACCACTGAAATCCTCGTTTGACCCCGTAGCGTAAGATTGGCAGGCACACAGCAGCATTGCTGCAGCAAAATATGTTCCACGTGCTGCCTACAACACCCTGTACATGGAGTTTCAGGCTGAGCGGTTCAAGCAAGTCCTATTTACTTAGGGCCTGATTCAGAGCCGCTCGTAAGCGGCCGCTCGTTCGTTCCGAGCGATGTTTGCCCAACTGCGCATGCGTACGGATCGTAATACGCATGCGCGAACCAGTCAGTGCGGCCGAAAATCGTTTGTTCGCTAAATAGCGAATGCCTGCTATTTTGAGTGACAGGAGGAGGCGTATGTGGGTGGTAACAGGGGAAGGTGCTTGAAAACGGGGAGTGGAGATCCGAACGCAGGCGTGCTTAAAGGTCAAAACGGGCGTTTTATGGGTGTGCATAATTAATACAGCAGCGTCATTGACCACGTCACTGGGTTATTTTATAGCCAGAACTGCTCGCAAAATTGTGGTAGGAAAAACCAACCACAAGAATAGCGAGCAGTTCATACGCTGGTCGATGTACTCGATTAATCTAATAAATAGCGGACATGACGTAGGATGCGAGCGGCCAGGGGGCTTATTTTTAAAAAAAATGACTGCAAGTTTTGTTCGCTCGTTCAGACATAGAGGCGTGAACAGACCGCAAAGAGCGAACGGTTCATTTGAATAGCCATCCCTATTTTCTGAACGAGCGAGCGCAAATAGCGTCCGGCTTTGAATCAGGCCCTTAGACCATAAATTATTATTACTGTTTAAATATCCCAACAGTATGCTTTGGTTTTTCCACTGACTCTCTGTACGACCATATCAAATGTACAAAATAATAATAATCTTATTTATATAGCGCTTATAGCCATAGTCAGTCCTATGACTATCTCAGAGTCACCTATTACCTGAATGGATGCTCCAGCAAGCCTAATGCTAGGTATTCACTATACGATGTGTGTACCCAACGACGGCATGATGTGATGGAACAATATATTGCGTCGGCTGTACACACTACACGATCTGGTGGACGACCGTGTGATATATCATTCCATGATGAATTTAGCAGAATGGCGTCATACATTCCATTGTCCAATCTGCTGTGTAGCACAGCAGATAGGACAATGCCGATGAACGACCGCCGTGCACGAGCATCGAGCGTATACACTATACGATCCGCGCGATATGTTGTTCTGATCCGGGTGGGAACGATATATCGTAAGACGGATCGCATAGGGTGTATCCAGCTTAACACTACAACTTCTCTAGCAGGTATCTTGCCGCACTCATCAGCGTCTAATAAAACCGATTACAGTCACTGGTGCGGCAGAAGTTGCGATGCACCGAAACAGCTCTGCTTAACCCGCAATTTCATCAACATGCCGTCATTGAATATTGGGCCTGATTCAGAGCCGGACGCTATTTGCGCTCGCTCGTTCAGAAAAAGGGGCCGGATATTTAAATAGAGCGCTCGCTCTTTGCGGTCTGTTGACGCCTCTATGTCTGAACGAGCGAACGAAACATGCGCTCGCTTTTTTTTTAAAAACGCCCCCTGGCCGCTCGCATCCTACGTCATCTCCGCTATTTATTTGATTAATCGAGTACATCGAAAGGCGAATGAACTGCTCGCTATTCTTGTGGTAGCATTTTCCTACCGCAATCATGCGAGCAGTTCAGGGTAAAAGACAACCAAGTGACGTGGTCGATGACGCTGCTTTGTTAATTATGCACACCCTTAAAACGCCCGTTTTGACCGTTTGGCACGCCTGCGTTCGGATCTCCACTCCCCGTTTTCAAGCACCTTCCCCTGTTACCACCCACAAACGCCTCATTCTGTCACTCAAATTAGCAGGCATTCGCTATTTTGCGAGCACACAATTTCCGACCGCAATGACTGGTTCGCGCATGTGTATTACTACCCATACGCATGCGCAGTTGTGCGAACATCACTCGGAGCGAACGAGCGGCCGCTTACGAGCGGCTCTGAATCAGGCCCATTGTTACAGATCAGTGACTGCATAGCCTGTACTTGCGTACGCTTGGCTGCAGAGAATGCGTAGTGCTAAAGCAGTGCAACATACATTATATTCCAGAAATGGACCTGCATCCACCTTTGCACCAGTCCCACAGTTTTTGTATAAGCCAGTGCCATAGACCGTTTTAGCAGGTCCTCAGTGAGTCTTTAGCGTGATACAGTTACAATGCGATTGTCTGTGGCTTGAATGCCACCGAGTGGCTAGATCAGCAGAGACAGCAACAGGAGTCGAATAAGTGGCAGGACATAATCATCATATAGGGTGAGATCAGGACCGTAGCTAGGGTAGTGCGGCCGGTGCCATCGCACAGGGCACCACAGGTCAGGGGGCGCTGTTTGGGCCTGTCAAATTTCTGTTTATTATCATTCTTGCTTGTAGCTTCCTCTTATTTCATCCCCGGCATCTCCTGGCCTCTCCTATCTCTTCCCTGGCCCTTCCCCATGAAGCCATGACCCTTTTTTGGGTGCATTATGTCCCTTTGAAAAATGAGGGGGACGCCAATGCTCTTTCTGGCACAGGGCACCAAAAAGTCTAGCTACGGCTCTGGGTGAGGGCTATTAAAATGATACATGGCTGTTTGTTAAAACAGTACAATGAGATACCGTATAGCAGAGCAAACTATCTTCATCTACTGTCCACTATATACACAGGATCTATTGTCCTGGAATATCTAATTTATTTATTGGATCGGATGAATAGAGTCCATCAAAATGTTTGCCGACTTCTTTACTTTTCCCGGGCTCGTTGTGTTCGAAACCCACATTGACCTTTAGAGTCTGTCTCAAAATCTTACAAAGAATTTCCAGTGGTGGCGGCCTACGGTTACCCAACTCTTAATGGAATGGGTCTCCCCTCCCTAAAGTGGCGGATAGCCCTACTACGGATTACCCATCTGGTAATAGCCCTACTAAGTAAAGCTCACTGTCTCGCCCACTCTTTCCCATCTTTGGTAACCCATCTTTTACCCCTAGCCTTGATCCCTCCTATTCTACATCTTGGTTGGCTGGTGGCATCAAGTTTTTCAGCAACTTCGCCTGTTCTTCCTTTTTTTCCTCTCCAAATCTCTTTCGCAAACAGTTTTACCAATTCTTGCAGACTAGCAATTTTCATTCCCTCCAAAAGACCCAAGTTACTGCTTAGACCCCTCACTACTCTCAAATCCCTTTGCAAAAGGCCGACCTCCTCTCTTGTGGGCTTGTTTCCCCCCCTCTACACTGAGCATGGAAGGCGGATGTTGGTGAGTCTATTACCTTAAACATTAAGGCAAACGCTTACAAGCTCCTGTTCCGGTGGTACTATGGTCCATTTAGACTTAGCAAACTGCTTCCTGACACCTCGGAAAGATGTTGGAGAAGTTGCCCGACTTCTGGCACCTCCTTACATATCTGATGGGCTTGTCCGAAACTTATTACATTTTTGTCAGCCTTGTGAGACCTAACGCGTTTGGAACCCCATTGATATCGACTATCAAACCATTGAGTCCTCCATCTATTGCTTTTTTCCGGACCAGCATCACACACATTCTAGCCTTGGCTTTCACCACCCACACACCATTGCAGCACCATCTCTGCATGTTATCGGGAATTTCACCATAAGCAAGCCTGGAAAATATTATACAAGCTGGATATTCACCAGGATCATCATATTGAGGCCAGTGACTGTGTTGTATTTAATGCCGATTTCCACCTCTAAGAGAGACTTTTTAACAGACATTCGTCACATCATTTATTTAATTTATTTTTCCAATCAATCAATTAGATATTATTTTATCGTCTTATGGTATAGATTTAATAGACATATTAGCGCTGTTCATTTTTTGTTTCTATAATATTACCTTGCTAGGAGGCTGACACCCTCTATTTGAACCAGCTGCTGAGTGATCTTGTTCCCCCTTTTTTTCTACATACTTAAACATTTTTTAAAAAAGATACCGTATAGCTCAGTGGGCTCGATTCAGAGGTGGGCGCTGTTGTGGCATCGGACGCAAGGCTCTATGGCCCTGATTCAGAGGCGCTCGCAATTTGTGAGTACACACGCCAGGCATGCGCACTGCCCTGCCATCGACCCGCTTGCGAGCACTATGCGCTCGCGAGCGGGTCTGAATCAGTTTTAATTCTCCGCACCTGTCCGAGTCACACTACGCATGCATTGTGATGGTTACCGCCAAGGGACGCAGGATGTATTTAGTCGCAGAGAGGTGGAATTTCAGTGGGTGTTCTAAGGAAGTAACAGCTGGGTGGCTTGCCAGAACCGAGCATATCGCCGGCGTGCCGCGTTTAGCTGTAATTTTCTTCCATAGTTGCACTCATTCCAGCTGCCATGTTTAGATGGACATTCTGCGCCTCCACAGGTCTGGTGCAATAGGCCTGATTTAGAGTTGTACGCTGTGAGGCAGCAATACTAACCATTACAGCGCCTGTGCTGCCTAAGGGCCTGATTCAGGAGTGTATGCAATTGCCTGCGGATCGCAGTTGCTAAAATATGCTAATGGCTGCCAAAGTATAGCCGACATAAAGACGCCCACTGCCGCCTTCTCATATCCGTCCAATGTCGCTCTTCTGCATAAACATCGGTAACATTGACCGCACATCACTCAGTGACGCAGCATTCACAACAGGCCTGACCAGCCGCAGACACGGCAAGTCTCCTGGCACGCAGAGAGCTCTCATGCTGCATAGGCAGTCGCAGTGACTAATTTATGTACACCCTAGAAATGGTGGTCAAACGGACACGCCTGCTTTCTTCCGACCACCCCCAACTGCTGTCAGTCTGTCACTCACTTTGTGATGGGTTCCTCTGTGTGTCCGTGATCGCAATGCGATTGCTGCGCACCTGCAGTGCGGCTTATGCGCAATGGTAAACAATCGCTCGATCTGCGTCCACAATCGCACTTGTGAAGTGCACAGCTATCTCCGCTTCACAAAGGGCTCACATATTGTGCAAGATCAGCGCTCGCAGATCCTTCTACAGTATATTGCACATCCTGAGACTAAGCTGAGCTATATTGCACAAGGGTTACTGACATTTGTACTTTTGTACTCCTATAGAGACCTGTTCACATCTCCACACCCTATTACAATTCTCATTTGCTTGTTCCGAGGTGTCCAGGTGCATTGGTACAGACGCAAGGTACTGCCGCTGTGCGAAACGCGTGACATTCATATGACCTCCTCCCCCACTGAAAGGTATGCCTATCTTTTTTGCTTTAAAAGTGATATGAAATGTGTTGAAATTGTAATGCTACAGATATTACTGTGTTGACAGATAAATGCTCCATTAAAGAGCTGTGCTGCATTTTGTGTTAATGGCACTAAAAAGAGTTAGCTAATGAACTTTCGCTCTGTAACCCGCCTGCTGAATGAAAATGTCCCTTCCTGTTGACGGCGGACGGCTGATATGAAAGCCTAAAATTTCCCAAGTAAGCAGGCACATTATACACATTAGCAATTAAGATTGGCAATATGTCAGATTTAATTTCCTTTCATTAGCTCACTTGTGAAATACGGGCAGGCAGTTTACTAAACTGTTTTTTTTTTTTATTTCCTTCTGGTTGGACCATGAACGTAGTCACAGGGATATATTATTTACTGAAACAGCAGAAATGAACAATAGTGAGGCTAAGAACACTGCATTCTGGGATAGGGTTTTGATGCATTGCATTGCCAAGTGATAAATAGCAATAGAAATAGGAAAAGGGATAAATGCAAAGCCGGCAAAATGTTCCATAAACATACCTGTTTAAAATTAACATTTATTTTCCCTTACAGTGCATCGGTCGCCAAATATGATTATTTTAATTCAATGTAGACTACGACTAACTATGTTTCATACGAGCCATTTGATCTGGAAAATGCTTATTTTTCAAGTAATTTACATTTAAACTAGTCTCGAACCCCCCCCCCCACCCCCCCACGAATGCATTCCCTGAAATATTTCTACTGCAGATTAGGCAGCATTCTGACGGCGTGAGAGGGATGATGGCGCGGCTATTATTGTTGTGTGCAGTGAGGTAGCGAAATTGTTTTTCTAGATTTAAAACACACTCCAATAGTATAATCACCAGTATAATCACCAGTATAATCACCAGCCAAGTGGTTTTGGTGCCACCACCAGCCCCATTTCCCATAAGAAATAGGCAAGGACACCATGGCATGTGGGTGGCCTTGTCATTGTGGTAGCATGGCCTGGTTGAGGTCACTGTATGTGTGGCTGATGCAGACCACAAGAATAGTTTAGCATATTAGGGATTGATTTGTCCTGATTTTTTTTATTTAGGCTGTTGAGACACATACAGTATCCATACTTATATTTTGTATTATATTGGAAATTAGTGTCATTTTACAGTATTCTGGTATAATAGGAAGTGGAACAACTTAGATAGAACTGCATATTATTTTGTGTAATAAATAAACAGAAAACAAGCTTTCTCTGTACCATAGTTGCCGATATCCTGGCTGTGCCCTCTGGGAAGTGGGTGCCATGTGGCAGGACGGGGGTGTGTGGTGTAGGCTTGTGGGCGGTGCCGGGGGGGCATGGCTCCATGTTTGTGTCATTGTGAAAATACAGTGCTAATCGTGTCATTAAGCCCCCCCTGAGACTGCCCACATCACTCAGGAGACTTGGCTACTTTCCCAGTGTCCAGGAGAGCCAACCCAGCTTCGGTAGAGCCTGACGTATGTTTTGGGAGAGTAGTAATTATGCTCTGTAGCCCCATTTTCAATTAATCTTCCAAGCAGGTTACATACAGTTGTCCAATAGATGAAGTGAGCTATGCTAGAACAACCTTTGGTCAGTCAGAGTATTAGAATTTTCACAGCAGCACAAAGTATTTTCACTCTACCTAATCCTGGGTGACCACGTTTAGCCAGGAGAGCAATGGGATGAGCTAGAACAAAATGTTCTAGTAGCAGTAGTGATGTGAGGCTCCCCTCAGGCTGTGCCTTGTGTTCCATAAGCTAATTCTGTTCTTGTGCCCAATAAAATATATGTTCCATGATTTTTCATCAGGGACAACGCACTGCATTGCCGGCCTCCATAACAAAAGTGATGGCCTCCCGCGGCCCCCCGTTCTGCTCTTCTGCTCAGGCACGTCCAGTGCACATGACCACTGTGTATTCTCTGCTTAGAAGAGATCAGCATAGAACAGAGGGCCTGATTCAGACCCGCTCGTAAGTGTCCGCACGCTCGCTCTGAGCGATGGTCGCACAACTGCGCATGCAAATGGTTCGCAATGCGCATGCGCAAACCAGTCATTGCGGTCGGAACTCCTGCGCTCGTAAAACACAGAGGGGCTGCTATTTTGAGTGACAGAATGTGCCGTTTGTGGGTGGTAACGGGGGAAGGTGCTTGAAAACGCGGGAGTGGTTGTGCGAACGCAGGCGTGCCCAACGGTCAAAAGGGCGTTTAATGGGAGTGCATAATTAACAAAGGAGCGTCATCGATCATGTCACTTGGTTGTCTTTTTGCCTGAACTGCTCGCAGTGATTGCGGGACGTAATTCCTACCTCAAGCGCTGCGAGCAGTTCAGATGCCGTTCGATGTTCCCGATTAAACTAATAAAAACAGGAGATGACGTGATTTGTGAACAGCAAAGGGGCATCTTGAAAAAAATAGCGAGCGCATTTAGCGGACGCTCGCACAGACATAGAGGCGTCCTCACACCGCAAAGAGTGAGCGCTCAATTTAAATATCCGGACCCTTTTTGAGAGCGAGCGGCCGCAAATAGCGTCCGGGTCTGAATCAGGCCCAGAGGCCCAAGAGAGTGCTGCGGGGGCCAGGGCATGTGCCAAGCTTTGCCAGGACCCTCCTCTCATCTCTGAGCCCTATAAGGGCTGCACCCATGTTACTTCCACTGGTTTTGGTTACCATAATAAGTAACTCAATCTGGTCCTGAAAATTGTTCTTTTTAATCTCCTTTTCTCATTCTGTAGAAATCTCTAAGGAAATCCTTAAAACATGGTCTGATATGTATTAAGTAGCTTAATTTTGCAGGCAGTAATTTAGTAGACAAAGAGGGGGCTGAAGCAGCGTTTTACGCAAGACAACTAATAGTTCCCGTATTACAGGTATGTGGTGTATATTCCTCAGTGCTGTATGCAGAGTATTGCCTATCTCTGCGGCCAGACCGCCCCTATCCGTACACTTGGTCTTATAGCTGCCACCTTTATTAGTGCACTCGCACCAGATCTATCCTCAGTTCAAATGGCCGCAATTCTGTCAGCCTACTGTCTCTGACCTCAGCCTACGCGAGTACGCCCCATTAGACCCTTCAGTCACAATTACACATCTATTCATGCTGCGTATAAATCTACATCGTCCTTACTTGTGTATGCTCGGTTGTGGTGTGCTGGTGTAGTGTTTAGTATTACTGCAACAAAGCACTGAGGTCATGAGTTCAAGCCCGCACTAAGGGCCTGATTCAGAGACGGAGGCTCTGAAAGAGCGCTCGCTCTGAATCAGGGCGTTTTTTTTTGGAGCGGCCTCCCGGCCGCTCACATAGCTGTGGTTGACCACCCACATCTATAGCGAGTGGCCAGGTTGATGGTCGCGATGGTCAAGACTATCGCGACCATCGGGCTTGCGACAAGACCCTTGTGGTAGGGTCTCGTGGCCGCAAGCCCCAGAGAGCTTTCGGCTCTAACAGTTGTGATGTCAGTGGGGCCGCCCCCCAAACAGCAAGCGTTCCGTTGGGAACGCCTCCGTTTGGCCGGCCACCCCCCCGGCCCGCCCACCAAATGGGGCGAGCTGTCACTCACCATCGACAGCTCGGCCATTTTGGTGCGAGACCCGGAGCGGCGGAGCATGCCATGCCCAGTGGGCAAACATCGACCCGATTGCGAGCGCTCAGCGCTTGCGACCGGGTCTGAATCAAGCCCTAAGGTCATAAGTTCAATTCCCAGTCATGGCCAATCTGTGTGGAGTTTGTATGTTCTCGCTGTGTAGGTGTACGTTTTCTACCGGTGCTCTGGTTTCCTCCCACACTACTGGAATTTAATTGGCTGCTCACAAAAAAAAGAATCCTAATGTGTATGTGTGTCCATGTTATAGGAAATATAGAGTGTAAGCTTATTGGGGCAGAGACTGATGTGAATGACTGAAAGGCGCTGTGGTACATGTTTGCGCTATGTAAATAGCTGATATTAAATAAATGAGCAGAGCGAAAACATGCAGGATACACTCCACAAATGGACAACTCATCAGACCCAAAGTGTGTACGTTTATTGTAGTCAAAATGTTATTTAAATATAATGTTTCCGCAGTATAATATAGCGACCCACTGATAACGTTTCTTTAGTATCAGATTCTAAAATCAATACACACAATATGAAATTAATTTGACTTTCCTCTCCAGCGTGGCACGCTGATTTATCTCTCGCGTTTCCCTATGTGTGCATGCGGTAATGCGGCTGTAATGTCACGGTTGCATCGGATAATTACTTCCCTCGATCTGTAACCCAAACCTCAAATAAGAAAAAAAAAAGGTAATAAGACTCTAACTGCTTTACCTAAAGTCATGATTTATGTCCCATTAGTAATTCAGATAATGGAGAGCGCTCTCATGCATTCTCCTGTACGGGCTTTCCCAGAGGCTGCCCACCAAACGGGAGCACAGAAAACACTGACAGGTCACCCTTAATCATAAAGACAAGGGGGTATGCAGTATTTACTAAAGAGCGGGTTTTTAGAAGTGGAGGTGTTGCCCATAGCAACCAGATTCTAGCTATTATCTTCTAGATTAAGGTGCTAGATAAATGAGAAGTAGAATCTGATTGGTTGCTATGGGCAACATTTCCACATCTAAAAACCTGTATTTTAGTAAATATACCCCAAAGTGTGACGCCTGGAGAAGCGTCCAATGTATGGTAAACTGTGTTAAAGGTGGCTTATAGGTGTGCTATAGTAAATGTACATGTATTGGCAGTGCCGGATTGGAGCATGAAGGGCCCACCGGGGGAATGCAATGGTAGGGGCCCATGCTTTGGGGTGTGGTCAGTTCCTACAGGGGATGAGGCCAGCACCCACACAGAGGTTTGGACAGACATTAGAGACCATGTAACTGACCTCTAATAGAGTACCAATGTTTAATTCAAGTGCACAGTCTGGAACCTGACATTAGAGCAAGTAGTGGGGTCATCAGTCAGTGGGGCCCACCGGGGATTTCCCCTATACTCCTGTGGGCCAGTCCAACCCTGTGTATTGGTCGCTCCCCTACAGAGTCAAATTCATACTTCTCACACTCACCTCAACCCATACATCTCTATTATCATCTCCCAGCACACTACCATCCGCCCACTTTGCTTTGCCACTGATTGCATCGCTCACTACCACAGGAACTCACTCCCTCTCCTATTACACCTTCCACAACTCTTCAAAGCTCTCATAATCCATGTATTTTTCAAATTATCCCCTCCCCTCTCCCCTCCCATCCATTTTGCCCCCACACACTAACTCACCCCCCTGTGTCACCCATGTCTGTCTGCACCGTCCTAATAGACTGTATATTTTCATGAGAAAAGCCTTCATTTATTTTCTCCCTTCCGGCAAAGTGCCCTGCTGGAAGATGCAGCTGGTCACTGATAGGGTGGGAGCGGGCGCTTCTCATTGGATCGCATCATATTGGCTCCTCCCACTCCTCATGGACCCCCTATTTGCGGCATCAATCTCCCTGCCCATTCCAGTAGGATGTTGGTGGTATGTGGGAGTGACGCCTACTTTTCTGGGAGTACGTGGGACTCCACAAAATTTGGGAGGCTCCCAAATGGTCCAGGAGAGCATGGGGGTATATATAATGGGTGCAGGCTGTGCAGTGCACACGGGCTCCTGGGTCCAGGGGGGTCCACACCGTACACCCTGCACCCATTTACGATACTTACCTTTCTGTTGGCGTAACAGATTTCATCGGGAACATGGCGCAGACACCATCTTTCTGGAGATCTGTGCATGTGCACTACAGAAATCACAGGAAAAATGGTTCCCGCACCATTATCCCAGGAGATCGGATCATGTACAGAAATACCAGGGACATGCACTGGCGAGAGAGGAGGGGGCCACCCCTGCAGGCGAGTAAGTAAGTATGAAGCAGGGCCCCATGTTTTCTAGTTATAGCGACTATATGTTCATACAGTTATTGACTATGTTTGTGTGTGGTTATATGCATGGTTGTTATGATTGTATTGTACTTTTGTATGCACTTTGGGCTTGATTCAGAGATAGATGCAATACTGATATTCATGCAGAACGAGCGATTGTTTGGTAATTTGGTAATGTGCGAACGCCGCACTGCGCACGTGCAGCGATTGTTTTACGACTACGTTCGTACAGAGGAACCATTCGCAAAGTGAGTGAGTATGAAGCTCTCTGTGTGTCAGGAGAGCTGCAGTGTTTGCGGCTGGTCAGACTCAGCGCATATGCTGTGTGGCTGCCCGATCAGCGTCAACGTTACCGATGTTTGCGCTGTTGTATGTCGTCGGGCGGATATGAGAAGACAGCAGTGGGCGTCCCTATGTGGCTGTGCTTTGAAAGACCTTAGCATAGTTTAGCAACTGCGATCCGTGAGAGAATGCAGTTGTGAATGCATTAGCATAAATCTCTGAATAAGGCCTTTTTTATGGTGCCCTATGAATACAGCATAACAATAATAGTAATAATGGTGGGACGCCTCCTATTCTGCCTTTGTCTGATGGAGTAGTTGCAGCCGCTGGACTGAATATCTAGGACCATTGGCAGGAATACCTTAATCTCCCTCCACTTTATCTCCCTCCAGAGCTTAGTACATAGACCCCAATGTGTTGCTAGTATTGTCTCTCTCTCTCTCTGTCCTTCCAAGTGGTCCTTGCATGGACCGATATCCCCTATTATATGCCCACAAGCCTAAACATGGCCAGGTCAGCTTGTCTCAGAGAAAATAAATGGCTTTTATATAAATTTGCCTGCTGCCTATTTCCTTGGATCTTATGTTGGAGATGAGATGTGCTTTATCTTTTATAGTTCCACTGGTGAGTGCTGGTTCTGCGTACACAGGTTTACTCAATAATGACATGTCCTCCAGTCTATCCAGCTTCACATCCAACCACAATGCTACTTTACAGCTATATTTTGGCTAAAAACATTGCATAAATTCTGGGTAATGGAAAATTATTGATAATTAAGAAACGCGCCTCTTTACAATATCTGTATTTAAATCCATTCTTCTAGGTATTTACCAGCAGAATATAAGTCCATGTTTTCATAAAAGAATATAATACTGTTCTCCCCAGCTCATTCTAGATTGCTATACTGCTGTATCCACTTCACAGAACAATATCCACTTATGCCCCAGAGCAGATTTAATCAAATCTAAATGAGTTTCCTAAATACATTATGCCACGTTCTGCTTTTTCATTTTATATTCTGTGTGCATTTATATAATGGTTTAAAAGAATAAATATTTGAAGCATTTCTGTGTTTTTTCTTGATAAACTGTAACAATTTCAGGAAACGTATCAAAGCAGTTTCATGGTGTTCCACATAAATAATTACAATGTTGTGCACAGGAGGAAAATCAACAATCTCATTAAAGGTTTCATCTGCCACCCTTAAAGAATGAAATATTCCTTTCTTCAATTGTTTAGTTTTTTTTTTCATATAGAAATAAGGCATTGACAGGTATCCCCACTTCTGGCACCACTAATTTTTGACTTTCCAGCATTCAGAGAATATTATTAAATAACTCTAATGCTTGAACAAGAAAACTCAGCACAAAAAAGCTGTAAAAGGAAAGGTGTCACCTATTGGGAAAGCCAATAATAATGTTTTGTAATAATGTACCAATATATCACATAGCACAGCTGGAGATCCCTGGGGAGAGGGAGTACAATTGCAATAATTTGGTAACAATGCAATTTATTGTTTATTGATACTAATTGTGATGATATAAAACCTTTACAACCGATTGAAAGTGGTTTACAGTTAAGAAAAATACATCTCTACAATTTGAACTGGTAAATTGCACGTCAGTGACCATAAGGCGTAAAGCACATTGGGAAATGTTCCTTACCTGGGCAGTAGCAGCGCAAAACACCGGGTTGTATTAGAGATGCAGGCACTGAGATCTGGTCAAACAAACAGCTATAATTATTGCTGGCTTCCTGCCATGGCCCCGTAATTAAGACTTTTACTCCTCCCTGAAAAATAAAATCACCGTCAGAAACTATAATGCAACATTCCGTGTATACAAAGAAATAAATAAATGGCGGGCACAATTAGTACATTAAACAAGGATGACATGTATAAATACTGCTGAATATGTGACTGCGGACATTTGCTTGATGAAGTGAGAGGCAGAAAAGTGGGTGAGTCAGATGATTAAGCCCCTCCCCTCACAGTACATTCCATGTAGAGGGCAAGGGTATTATGACATAATCGCACCATTACCCCCCTGCCACAAGGAGTTACCGTGGAGATTTGGACATGACCTGAGGTGTTCCAATTTTACCTTTGTTCTTTCATTACATTTTACACAACCAGTTTAAACATTCTGCACCTCATTTAGAGCTGGACGCAATTTGTGTCTAGGCGCAATCGTATATGGCATCTGGGGGCAAAAAAAAAAATGCATTTTGCTACCAATGCAGAGTTGGCAGAGATGGTGAAATCTGGCCAACTCTGCATGGGAAGTAATTATGCCTCCATCCTGCAAATACTAGGAGCAGATGGGGCGGGTGTACTGCAGGGGGTATGGCTTGACTGTGAGTACAAAGGATGGGCAAAGCACAGCACACCATTCATACACATTGCAGTACGTGCAGGAAAGTGTAGATAATAAGTATCCAAGTCGCATGGAGCCTGTTGAAAACAAATCAAACAAGACGCAAATATAAAATTCACTTTTTCTATAGTAAACACTAATAAAACATATTAAAAGCAAGTTGCTGGGAAAAAGTTAACTCTGAATCAGACTTATGTTTAAGTCTGATTCAGAGTTGCACTCAGTATTGATACCGCACACAAGAGGCCAATGTTTTCCGTCTGCACACGCCTCCGATGTACATGGTTACCGCTCCTAAGACGCAGAGCAAGATGCACACATGCAAGGTGTATTGTCCTTGAAGAGACTGCCGTACATTGGCTGATGTCTCTCATACAGTTGGATCTGCCGAGACTTGCCCAGCGAAGTTGTAAGTTAAGTGTTACCACTCTGGGACAGTATCCGGCTACAGTTTTCAGTTGACAATACTCAGACATCGGTGGTTTTCTTCTCATGGTTTAAAGCCATCAACCATCGATGCTCATCACTAAGTTGCACCACTTGAAATAGTTTGTCCAGATGCAAACTTAGGGCCTGATTCAGCAAGGATCGCAACTGAAATTAAGCACGCAATTGGCCAATTTTTGCGTTCTGAGCACGCGTATGTATCACAGTTTGCGAACCGACCACTACGATCAGAACTGCGATCACAGTCAGGGACGTTTCTAGGGGCAGGCGACCCGTGCAATCGCACGGGGCGCGCTGCCTCCTACCCCTGCTGTAGAAACAGCATGTTAACTGCCGGGCGCCCGCTGAGATTCAGTTACCAGCGGGCGCCCGGCAGAGCAGAGCAGCCGGAGACGGAGGCTCCTGCTTCCGGCTTCCACAATGTGCACTATGGGAGGACGTCATGACGTCTTTCCCATAGTGCAGAGAGAGGAGCAGCCGAGTGGAGCGAACGCCAGAGCGGGGCTGAAGGTAAGTAAGTGTTACTGTTTTTGTTTTTTTTTGTGTGCAGGCAGCCCGGACAATACTTGGGGGGAGGCACTACTACTGGGGGCACTTCTGCTGGGGGAGCCACCACTACTGGGGGCACCTGGGCACAGCTACTAGGGACATTACTCTGGGGGCACTTCTACTGGGGGAGACACTACTACTGGGGACATTACTCGGGGGGCACTTCTACTGGGGTTATTGCTTAGGAGGCACCACTACTGGGTGCATTACTCAGGGGCCAAGGGCACTTCTACTGGGGGCACTACTACTTGGGGCTTTTCTACTTGGGGCACTAGTACAAAGGGAGCATTACTATTGGGGGAACTAATACAGGGGCATTAATACTGGGGAATTTATAAAGGGGACACTACTACAGGGGGCATTACTATTGGGGGCAATACAACTGGGGACACTACTACTGGGGCACTACAACAGGGACCATTACTATTGGGGGCATGACTACAGGGGACATGACTACAGGGGGCACTACTAATGGGGGCTCTGCATAAGTTACACTACCACTGTGGGCACTGCATAAGGGGCATAAATACAGGGGACACTGCATATGGGGACAACTACAGGGGGCACTGCATAATGGGCACTTTTGCGTGAGAGCCAGTGGGGGGGAAGCCTAAGACCCGTCGGGATGGAATGGTAAGGGAGGGGGCTGGAATGAAGTGTGTATTATGTGAATCATGTTTTTTCAATGTGTTTTATGTGGTTCTGGATTTAATAATGTATTTGAGGTGGATGTGGTTTTAAAACGTAGTTTATGTGCCTCTGGCTTTTCCAATATATTTTATGTGGAAGTGGTTTGTTGCATTGTATTTTATGTGGATCTGGCTGGGCTCGCTCCCAACGCGACTAAAACCGGGTGTGATGCAAGGTCATACTTCTGCAAATGTCACACCACAGGCATGCACACAGAAATGCGGCGTGGGCTTGTGACAGCTAGGCCACACCCCATTTTTTGAGCGCGCGCATGCTGTCTATCTTTTGTTTAGCTACATATATTTTTCAGCGCTTTGCCTCTGACAGGTTAGACACCCCTGTACTCAGTAGTCACGGTGGCTGTCATTCTGTGATCTTTCTAGATCACGCTCCCTTACTGTGATACCACACCCCCTCCCGATGACACCACGCCCACTCCACAATATTACTGCTTCGAGGGGGGGGGGGGGCGCATTTTGACTGCTCGCACTGGGAGCCTCAGACCCTAGAAACTGCCCTGATCACAGTGACTACACAGACCCATCGCAGAGTGATTGACAGGAAGTACCATTTGGGATAGGTGACGGGGGGTGGTCGGTGAAACGCAGGCGTGCCAGTGCGTGAACGCCGTTGCAGGGGCATGCATAAATTAGCCACTGTGATGCCATAGGCAGCTTGGGCTTTCACTGCTTGCGATCCAGTTAGCAATTCCGGAGTAAGGTCAGAGCTTGTGCAAGTGTGCGTGGGGCTGCGATGGTACTCGACAGTACCGATGGTTTCACAGCCTTGCTAAGTATTATGGATGTGTGTAAGGTAAAGTGGGCGTCCCTTTGTTGTGCTGCTACGGCATAGCGATCACAGACGATTAGCATACTATTGCAGTGAGACTGTGTGCATAATCACTATTGTAATTGTAGTTGCGATCTGTACTGAATCAGGCCCTTACTTTCTTTTATACTGTATTCTCCCAGCTCAGAATCAGTTTCTAGCTCTGCAGTGTTACAGTAACTATATCAATGGTGACATCTAGTGGTTAAACATTAAATTGCAATGTAAAACAGTTTATTAATTTCTGTTTCCAAAGTTAACCTTATTTAGGTGTATAGTCCTGTATTCAGAGATGGGAGAAGTGGGTCTGAATTTTGGGACATAGGGCCTGATTCAGAGCCGGACACTCTGACCAGAGCGCTCGCTCTGAATCAGGGCCCTCCTCCATTAAAATGGAGCGTCCTCCTGGACGCTCGTATAGCTGTGGGTCACCACCCACAGCATATACGAGCGTCCAAAAAGATGGTCGCGATGGTCTTGACCATCGCGACCATCGGACTTGCGACGGAGACCCTGCGGTAGGGTCTCCCTGCCACAAGCCCTGGAGTGATTTTGGCTCTATCAGAGCCAAAATCACTCCCACTGACATCACTAGTGATGTCAGTGGGGCCGGCTTCAGACGGTAGGCGTTCCCATGGGAACGCCTCCGTCTGGCAGGCACGCCCCCGGCACGCCCACCAAAGGGGGCATGCTGTCAATCAACATCGACAGCACGCCCCCTTTGGTGCGAGACCCGGAGCGACAGCTTGGCTGTCGCAGTCCGGGTCTCGCGCATGCGTACGACGGAGCTCCCTCCGTCGTGCGCATGCGCAGTGGGGAACATCGACCCATTTGCGAGCGTACTGCCGCTTGCGAGTGGGTCTGAATGACCCCCATAGTGCTTGATTCAGAGTTGTATGCAATGCCGATGTTTTCGCACATGGATCGATTTTTTTTTTGCCGCTGCGCGTGCATCTGAGTGCCACTGTGCGTGCGTCAAGGTACATTACTGTAGCCGCACGCTGCAAGTCTTTATCTGTGGTGTGATTGACAGCAGGGAGCGTTTGGGGGAGGCAATGGGGAGTGTTTGTTTAAAAACGCAGGCACTTCTGTTTCAGGTGCGTGTCACATCCCGTAAGCAGAAAACATGGCTCCAGCTTCTCAGTTACTGCGGCTATTCTAAGTGACCATACACTCACTGAATGTTTGCATGATCTGCGTCTGATGCTGCGTATGTGTGCGCAGTTGCAGGCGGCTGCTGTGGCTCTGGTGGGCGTCTCAGTACAAGTCCTATCAGCATATTTTCGCACATCCACAGCTGCAGCAGCATTAGCATACAACCCTGAACCAAGCCCATGGTATGCAGCACTTTAGAACAAAATGGCCTCCATCCTGAGCCTCCCAAGCAATGGAAATATTTAATGTATATACATTTAAAATATGTACCAAATACCTAAACACTTAGGCATGACAGGGCTGGCTGAGACCTGTAGTTCACAAGCTAAAAGAAAATGAAAGACCAGACATGAAAACACCAGTCATCATCTGAAAATGATGATGATGGCGAGTGGCATCTCACAGCATGAGGATATGTGTGATAATATATCATCCTGTGTAACGTGTGGATGTACATCTATATGGTGGGCCGCCTGGATATGAGGGATTGGTGCAGGCCTGCATATAGGAGCAGTATACATGCTAGATTTTAAAGCAAGTGTGGCCAGTCCATGAAGAGGGCGTAATCAGCACTTATCCAGCTATAATATACATCATACGAAGTATAGTGTATGTAATAATTCTGACATATACAGGACCAGCAATCACAGTATACCATTATAGGCGGCAGTAGGGCCATCCTGCCTGAGCTGAACAGTTTTATGTCAGATGTGGGCACCATTCCAGAGCATGGGAGCAAGTTCGGGAATCTGGGGGGAAGGGGGCAGAAAAACAACCTGGCACTGCCCTGGACATATATGTACAGATTGGTCTCCTTATGTAATTGATAGTGTATTATTATATAGTATTAATAATTGACCCTATAGATGGTCTATATTAGTGCACCCCTAACAGTGCATGTTTTCCAGATCTCCTAGTTTGTGTACAAGTATATTCATTACTGGCTGACACATTATAAAAGATCAAGTCAGTGCTAATTATTTCATTTGTGACACTGAGGGGATCTTAAAAACATGCAAGTTTAGTATTATATGCTATTTCTATTGTGGACATCATAGTGTGGGCTAGGGAGGGGGGTGTCCAGGCAACCAGAACCCCCCCCACCCCCTTGCGTTTGCCTATGTTTTATTTACACTTCTTTGTCCTGCAAAATACGCTTATTGCGTGGCCAGTTCTGCCTCAGCCCAAATGTGATTTAGGAGGAGAAAAATTACACGTTTAAATTAATGAATATTCTTGATGTGATCGATTTTGAGGTCACCCTAACATGTCATACAGACATCTGCACACATGAACTTAAAATGGCAGAATTAAGTTGTGCCGCAGCGGAGTGCCATTTGCACATAAAACCCTGAGCCGCACCAGACTGATTTTAGCTTATAAATGATCTCCTATCGTGTCTTATCAGATGACTGTTACGGTCTCACTTATGCCCATCCACTAGGCGATTATATCTAGCGATGGAGCGATAACGACGGTTGTTATCGCTCCATTGCTTGGTAATCGCCTGCAAATCGGGCAGTAAACGGTTAAAAACGGCCAGCGATGCCCGCGCCCGCTGGTCGTTTTTAACATCAATCATCGCCCGAACATGACGGTCAACCTGATGACCGCCGTCATGTTGCCATGTTTGGGGATGATTGATCTGCATACACTGAACGTCTGAACGTTCAGTGTATGCACTTCACCCCGCGGGAGACGACGGCGTCGTAATCGTGCCATCGTCCCCCGCATCGTTAAATGGATGGGCAGCTTTAGGATGCCTCAGCCATAGTTACCTACTCTACCAGAATGCCAGAAGATACCTGAATTTCAGGGAGTTGTTCCACAGTCCTGAGATAGCAGGCCAGCCTCCCGCAATCACCCACCTCCTCGGTGAAGTAGGAGCTCTGGGGCATGAAACGCGGCTCGGTACATTGGGGGCGGGGCTACGATGATGGCTCCTTGCTACGTGCCTGGTTAGTTTGTACTTACATACTGAGAAATGTATAGACATGTATAGAAAAGGGCGCATTGTAATACAGAATTTTTCGGGTAACCCCCCGCACCTTCCCCGGTACAGAAGGCACTTCTCCCGCATTCCTGCCCACTTCCTAGCAAAGTGAGCACAATGGGGACAATTTTCAGAGAGATCGTGGGTCCCCTGGTAGGGACGGGGCTTAATGACGGAATTATTCAAGAATCGCGTCATTTGGTCCCACCCCCTATTTAAATATGCGTTATGCACGGATATTTACAGTGAGGGGCTTAATGACACAAAACGTCAGGCCCCCGCGTCGCCACCCACTTGCTTCTCCTCCTCAGCCTTCTCCTGGGAAGAAAAATGAAAAGTAGGCAATATATCATCCATATCGTTCAGTGTGTACCCTCTATTGCATGTTCTTCTGCGTCATCAGCAACATCGTCCCATCTGATGTGCTGCATGTCAGATGGAGCGATGGCGCAGACAACTTATTGCAGGTGAATGCAGGATGGAAGGGTATATCGCACGGCCGATTGTGCAGTGTGTACATCCTTCTATCGGGCATCAGGTAGGCTGGAATACACACTGTTCTGATGTGTACCCGGCCTTAAGGTGGATAGACGCTAGATGAAATATCGGCAGTTCTTGCGATCCGGGCCTTCCCCACCATTGCACACAGTGGTCACATCGGTTCCTGCCTCACAATCATGAGAATCACACTATCAGCAGGGATCTGGTGATGGAGTTGATCACAGGAGGAGGGACTAATAGTGGCTTAGTATGCGACTGGTGGTCCTGCTCATTAGGGACGCCACAATGTCATCCAAGAACTGCAAGAGAGGATTACTGTTCAATCACTATTCAATTACTACACAGTTCATTCCCATACACTACCTACCCCTTCCATTCCATAATCATTCACTACACCTTTTTCTATTCATTCTATGTAACTGCCATTCCTTATTCATTCGCTACATTTCCCTGTCACCACTCACTCACTATACCCACCTACTCTATTCATTGACTACACCTGCCATTCCTTCATTCGCTTTACTTACCAGTCACCATTCTTTCACTACACCTGCCTACTGTATTCATTTACTAGACCTTCCATTCCCTATTCATTCACTATACTTACCAGTCACCATTCATTCACTATATCTACCTCCTCTATTCATTTACTACCCCACCATTCCTTATTCATTCACTACACCATCGCACACTATTCATTTAGTACACCTGCCATTCCTTATTCATTCACTACACCTTCCTACTACACCTGCCATTCCTTATTCATTTACTACACCTTCCTACTACACCTTCCATTCCTTATTAAGTTACTAGACCTTCCTACACTATTCATTTACTACACCTGTCATTCCTTAATCATTCACTATACCTTCCTACTACTACACCTGCCATTCCTTATTAATTTACTACACCTTTCTACACTATTCATTTACTACACCTGCCATTCCTTATTCATTCACTACACCTTACTATTTAATCATTTACTACCCCACAAATCCTTATTCATTCACTACACCCCCCTACACTATTCATTTACTACAGCTGCCATTTACTACAGCTTCACTACACCTGCCTACTACTACACCTGCCATTCCTTATTCATTTACTACACCTTCCTACACTATTCATTTACTACACCTGCCATTCCTTATTCATTCACTACACCTTACTATTTTATTCATTTACTACCCCACAATTCCTTATTCATTCACTACACCTCCCTACACTATTCATTTACTACAGCTGCCATTCCTTATTCATTCACTACACCTTTCTCTATTCATTCTATGTAATTGCCATTCCTTATTCATTCGCTACATTTCCCTGTCACCACTCACTCACTATACCCACCTACTCTATTCATTCACTACACCTGTCTACTGTATTCAATTACTACACCTGCCATTCCCTATTAATTCACTACATTTACCAGTCATCATTCATTCACTATATCTGCCGCCTCTATTCATTTACTACCCCACTATTCCTTATTCATTCACTGCACCATCCCACACTATTCATTTACTACACCTGCCATTCCTTATTCATTCACTACACCGACCATTCCTTATTCATTCACTACATCTTCCTACACTATTAATTTACTACACCTGCCATTCCTTATTCATTTACTACACCTTACTATTTTATTCATTTACTACACCTGCCATTCCTTATTCATCACTATACCTTACTATTTTATTAATTTACTACACCCACCATTCCTTATTCATCACTATACCTTACTATTTTACTTATTTACTACACCTGCCATTCCTTATTCATTCACTACACCTTACTATTTTATTCATTTACTACACCTGCCATTCCTTATTCATTCACTACACCTTACTACTGTATTCATTTACTACACCTATCATTCCTTATTCATTCACTACACCCACCATTCCTTATTCATTCACTACACCCACCATTCCTTATTCATTCACTACACCCACCATTCCTTATTCATCACTATACCTTACTATTTTACTTATTTACTACACCTGCCATTCCTTATTCATTCACTACACCTTACTATTTTATTCATTTACTACACCTGTCATTCCTTATTCATTCACACCTTACTACTGTATTCATTTACTACACCTGCCATTCCTTATTCATTCACTAAACCTTACTATTTTATTCATATACTACACCTGCCATTCCTTATTCATTCACTACACTTACCAGTCACCATTCATTCACTATATCTGCCTCCTCTATTCATGGTTGTGGACATTCATCATTTTGTCTTAAAATAGACCCTGGAGTGGGTGGAAATGTGGCCGGTGGAGTGCATGACAGAGTAGATGGGTGAAATGGCTGGGACCTGAGCAGGACCAGGAGATAACCCAGGACTCCTATGGTACCTATAACAACCACTTATAAGGGGATGTACTCAGCATCCCAGCGTGCGGAATGCCAACGGGCGAAACACCCGTTGGTATAGTTGAAATACCGCTCCAGAATCCCAACCGACGGCATCCCGAAGGTAAGTATCGGACATTAGGGGGAGAGTTAGCGTGCGGGGATAGGCACTAGGGGAGGTTAGGTTTAGGCACTAGGGGGGAGGTTAGGGTTAGGCAGTGGAGAGGGAGGTTAGGGTTCTCTTACCTGCTTTCTTTATGGGTGTCGGGATTCTGACTGTCGGGTTGCCGCTGTCGGTATTCTCACCAGCGGCATCCCGCCCGCTGGGAACTCATACCCAACGCCTTATAAGAACTGTTTCGCACCAGTTCTTTGAGGAAAGCCGGTAATTTCTTCATTCTTACCATTAAACTGTCAGATTCACACAGAATGTAATTTGTTTTAACTTCTTTGAATCAGGACTGGAGGATTCCATGTAACATTCTTGTGATTCTGAGGAGAAGACCTGAGGGCCTGAGAGGAACATGATTATTACCATTTATAGTTTCATGATAGCAGCCTGCGCCAGTGGGGAAATCTCCTAATTTCTTTTATACATAATTTGTCTTTGAGGTGTTGGGAATCACCTGATGGATATCACCCCACAGGCAGTAGGAACTCTGGGCCTGATTCAGACCCGCTCCCAAGCGCATAGCGCTCGCAAGTGGGTCGATGGTGGCCCAGTTCGCACGCACGAGCCCCGGAGCGAGCGCAAAAAGCACTCGCTCCATGGCTCACTATAAAAGGGGCGGCTGTCGATGTTGATCGACAGCTCGCCCCATTTTGTAGGCGTGGCCCGGGGGGTGGTTTCACAAACGGAGGCGCTCCCAAGCGAACGCCTGCCGTTTGTGGGTGGCCCCACTGACATCACCAGTCATGTCAGTGAGAGAGCTTCCGGCTCTATTAGAGCCAGGAGCTCTCTGGGGCTTGCGGCCACGAGACCCTACCACAAGGGTCTCGTCGCAAGCCCGATGGTCGCGATGGTCTTGGCCGCTCGCAATATCACCCACAGCTATGCGAGCGACCAGGAGGCCGCAACTAAAAAAAACAGCGCCCGCCCTGATTCAGAGCGAGCGCTCGCTTTTTGAATCAGGCCCTCTGCGCACTATTAAACGCCCTATCGACAACTGACACTAGTACATTAACTTATGCATATATATAAACACTTCCAAACATGAACTTATAATAATAATATAATGATACGGAGACAGATGTTAAGCAATTAATAACTTAAACTACAGTGGCGGCCGAAAGAAACAGCAGCCATCAGAGGTCAGTGACTACCAAATCAGATGACTAGAAAAACTTGCAGGGCCATTTGCCCACTCAGCAAGTCCATAGGTCACATGAGACTCCCCCATACCCTCCAACGCACGGTTAGCCAACCATGGCTGCTGACCCCAGCAGGGACAATCAGCTAAAAGGTACTTCAACAGGGAGTGACCTATTAATCAGCTCACTGACCTACCGGCTGCAGCTCTTTCCTGCCCAACGCCAAAGAAAACAGGCGACAACATAAATAGCCAAAATTTAAATAAATAAATAAAGATAAAAATTAGGGAGGGGAAAAGCTGAGAAGAGGCAGACTCCTATCTGCAGATGCCCTAAGTAAACTGTAGCTCCTCCCACACCACGCCTTATAACTCTACCATTGGCTACACACTGAAACAGATTAACCCTGTACTATCTATGCAGCTATGATGTACCACTGTCATAGCCATGGGGTTTAAGGTCCATCCTGCACACATGGGTGCCCTCCGTCTTCATAATACCAACTCTTACCTGTATTAAGGAGGTCAGTGTGTACATGCGTTCCACTGCGTAACGTTAGCTACTAAAGCTCTCTCTCATATAGAGCCTAATTCAGAGGTGGGCGCAGCTGCAGCCACTGGCAATTCTTGACACTCCACCATGTCGCCCCATCGCGTTCACCAGCCCTATGGCAGATTCAGTGTCTCGGTCCGAGCATGGCCTCTGTGGCTGCGGCTCTGCGTCTGAGAACACAGCCACATTCACTGACACGCCCACACGACGGACGTTTTTGCGTGCACTTCAGGCCACCTCCCAGTCGCCGCCCAGGAACGCCGGTGATTTTCCCTCGCCATTTCTATTACCACCGGTCCCATACACAACGGCGCAGGGTAACGCATGCATCCTTAGGGTTTTTTCTAAATATTTAGCGCATGCGCAGTTGCAAGTAATCGCTCAACTGCGTGAAAGGTCAGCATGGCGTGCCATTAGCATGCACCTCTGACCCAGGCCCATAGTGTGATGGTGATCACCGCGCCAATTTAGATTATATTAAATATTACCATACGTTTTCAGACTTCCAGGGGTATTTATCAAAGGTCGATTTTAAATCGATCTAAATCGATGTTGCGCTTCTGGGGCTAAATCACACATTTACTAACACTTTAAAAACAAATTTCAAAAATTGTGTATAAAACTTGGTGAGAAGCCCCTTGCAGCAAACCGTGCTGACATTTCCTGTAATTGGCTCTCACTCCAAGTGGCCCCAAAGCCCCTCTCCCCCCACCCCTTACCGGCCGCACGCAAGCTGCTGCCATACCTATCTCCTGCATTGATGATGTCAATACATTATGGGCCTGATTGCCGCTCGTTCATTCCGAGTGATGTTTGCACAACTGCGCATGCGTCCGGATCGTAATACGCGTTCGCGAACCAGTCAGTGCGGCCGAAAATCATTTGTTCGCTAAATAGCAAATGCCTGCTATTTTGAGTGACAGGAGGCGTATGTGGGTGGTAACAGGGGAAGGTGCTTGAAAACGGGGAGTGGAGATCCGAACGCAGGCGTGCTTAAAGGTCAAAACAGGCGTTTTTTGGGTGTGCATAATTAATACAGCAGCGTCATTGACCACGTCACTGGGTTATTTTATAGTCAGAACTGCTCGCAAGATTGCGGTAGGAAAAACCAACCACAAGAATAGCGAGCAGTTCATACGCTGGTCGATGTACTCGATTTATCTAATAAATAGCGGACATGACGTAGGATGCGAGCGGCCAGAGGCGTCGTTTTCAAAAAAACGACCGCATGTTTGGTTCGCTCGTTCAGACCTAGAGGTGTGAACAGACCGCAAAGAGCGAACGGTTCATTTGAATAGCCACCCCTTTTTACTGAACGAGCGAGCGCAAATAGCGTCCGGTTCTGAATGAGGTCCTATGTTTTTGTTATTGGTCAGCTTTAACTTCACGGATGGAGATGATACAAAGTGCAGGTTATTTCTAAGAGTTTCCACTACAAAATGATGCAATTTTCATGAAAATCGGTTCAGTGGTTTTTGCAACAACTTGGAACAAACCGACAGACACAACGCTCTTATACTGGCATAATAATTAGTATAGTTTGCATTTGTTTCTGTTTTAGGTATAAAAGATTCAGCTCCTAACAGGCGTGTTTCAGCAGGTCTGCATGAGAGTTATCATGGCCTTACTGTACTCGGCGTTTGCGCCTTGCCTCCCTAATTCTGTCTCCCCAGTCATTAGGAGGATGCAAGAGCCAAATAGGAACAAGTCTGCATTGGGGCACAGGCATGTGGTCTCCTTGTGGGCACGCACAGCGCAAACTCACACAATTTACACTTACATAAATTTAGCTTAGCACCTGCATGTACGTAGCCAAGAGAACAACGATTCTTTCTACGCTAAAATCATAATATGTAGAGATGTGAGGTAGTAACCATCCTGGCGCACACAATGACAGCGGGCAGAATCCCGGTGCCAGAATCCCGACAGCAGTCGGAATTTCAGCTCCAGATTCCCAATGGCTGCCATCCTGAGGGTATTAGGGTTAGGTTTAAGGGGGGAGAGCGAGAGTCAGGCTGTGGGGGGAAGGGGGGGGTTAGAGTTATGCTGCGTGTCGAAATCGTGTAGCATTTAGGTAGGATACGTTCCGATGCACGCTCCCGCTGCTCTTAAAACGTATCGTATGATCAGATGTGCAGCCCATCATATCTATCGTAATCGTGTGCAGATCGTGTCTGTTAAAAAGCACCGAATGGTGCCGTCGGGACTGCCGTGGAGTCCAGGGGAAAACGTACGATGAATTGCATCGTACTAGGGTATGGCCAGCATAAGTATCCTGCACTCAGTTGATGTGAGACTCCTGTAACTTTATATCTCTTTTTCTATTGTACAACAGCGACATCATGTGGCCAGTGTGTAGAAAAGCATGTTGAACCATTTCTATTATGTTTTTTGATTGGGTTTTAGAGCATCAGAAAACAATGATCCTGATTCAGATACAGTATGTACGTAAACCCCATGGCGAAATTGCAGTGTAACAATAAATCTGCCCAGCATATATTGGGCTACATGCAAAAGCAGCCAGTATTTACCCCACATGCAAAAAAATGATGTATCTGTCCCCCTTGTATTGCAGCATGGTTTGTCTAGGTGCACAGTTATTTGCAGTTTTTTTTTTTTTTTGCTTTACTTCCGTCTGAAAATCCAGCCCAATAAGTGCAAATCCCCCTGAGGATTAATAATACTGCAGACATCCGGTCACATTCCTAGTGTGAGTCAGCAGAGCTTCTACTATATCAGACATATGTACTGTATACACACTTCTTAGTAATTGATATTAAGTACAATGATATACAGTATTTGTTATAAAGTAGATATTCAGGGATGCATTCATAATGTTGACGCTTGAAATGTCAACACCACAATGTCGACAATTATGATGTTGAAATGACAACATTGAATAGGGCGGCATCTGCAGAATGTCAACATGTTTAAATGTGAAATGTTTAAATGTGAAATGTTGACTTCTGCACAGGCCGACAGCAGAGGGTAAGAGGTTAATGATATACTGCCCTCCGGAAGTGCCGCACTATAGTACGACCATGCTGACACGATCACTGTGGACAAAATATACCACACCCGATATTTATACATCTCTGTAATAACAGTGACTGCTGACAGAAATTATGACATCATCATGCTGGCTTGTAATTGGTATGAAGTCTGACCCTGATGTTACTTCCAGAGAGTTCCAGCATAACACACAGACACCTACAGAGTCATACAGACACAGACATGCACTGTCACACAGACACTCACAGAGTCACACAGACATCTACAGAGTCACACAGACACAGACATGCACAATCACACAGAGTCACACAGACACTCACAAAGTCACACAGACAGGCAGTGACATAGACATCTACAGAGTCACACAGACATGCACAGTCAGACACATACATCCACAGAGTCACACAGACACCTACAGAGTTATATAGACACAGACATGCACAGTCACACACAGACAGACAGTCACACAGACATCTACAGAGTCACACAGACATGCACAGTGACACACAGACATCCACAGAGTCACACAGACACCCACAGAGTCACACAGACACCTACAGAGTCATACAGACACAGACATGCACAGTCATACACAGACACCCACAGAGTCACACAGACAGACAGTCATACAAACATGCACAGTCACACAGACACCCACAGAGTCACACAGTCAGGCAGTAACATAGAAATGCACCATCACACAAACGCCTACAGAGTCATACAGACCCAGACATGTAGAGTCACACACAGACACCTACAGAGTCACATAGACATGCACCATCACAGACACCTACAGAGTCATACAGACACTGACATGTACAGACACACAGACACCTACAGAGTCATACACACATACATGCACAGAGTCACACAGACACATACAAAGTCATACAGACACAGACATGCAGTCACACAGACACTCACAGAGTCACACCGACATGTCAATCACACACAGAGTCACACAGACAGTCACATAGACATGCACCATCACACAGACACCTACAGAGTCACACAGACACAGACACCAACAGAGTCACACAGGCAGTAACATAGAAATGCACCATCACACAAACGCCTACAGAGTCATACAGACACAGACATGTAGAGTCACATACAGACACCTACAGAGTCACATAGACATGCACCATCACAGACACCTACAGAGTCATACAGACACTGACGTGGACAGACACACAGACACATACAGAGTCATACACACATACATGCACAGAGTCACACAGACACATACAAAGTAATATAGACACAGACATGCACACTCACACACAGACACCCACGGAGTCACACAGACATGTCAGTCACACACAGAGTCACACAGACAGTCACATAGACATGCACCATCACACAGACACCCACAGAGTCATACAGACACAGACATGCACAGTCACACAGACACCCACAGAGTCACACAGTCAGGCAGTAACATAGAAATGCACCATCACACAAACGCCTAGAGTCATACAGACACAGACATGCAGTTACACACAGACACCCATAGAGTCACATAGACATGCACAGTCACACAGACACCTACAGAGTCATACACACAGATATTCACAGAGTCACACAGACACATACAGAGTCATACAGACACAGACATGCACAGAGTCATACAGACATGCACAGAGTCATACAGACAGGTAGAGTCATTCAGAGACAGACATGCACAGAGTTATACAGACAGGTAGAGTCATTCAGACACAGACATGCACAGAGTTATGCAGACAGGTAGAGTCATACAGACACATGCATGCACGGAGTCATACAGACAGGTAGAGTCATACAGACACAGACATGCACAGAGTCATACAGACAGGTAGAGTCATACAGGCACAGGCATGCACAGAGTCATACAGACAGGTAGAGTCATACAGACACAGACATGCACAGAGTCATACAGACAGGTAGAGTCATACAGGCACAGGCATGCAGAGTCATACAGACAGGTAGAGTCATACAGGCACAGGCATGCACAGAGTCATACAGACAGGTAGAGTCATACAGACAAAGACATGCACAGAGTCATACAGACAGGTAGAGTCATACAGGCACAGGCATGCACAGAGTCATACAGACAGGTAGAGTCATACAGACACAGACATGCACAGAGTCATACAGACAGGTAGAGTCATACAGACACAGACATGCACAGAGTCATACAGACAGGTAGAGTCATACAGGCACAGGCATGCACAGAGTCATAAAGACAGGTAGAGTCATACAGACACAGACATGCACAGAGTCATACAGACAGGTAGAGTCATACAGGCACAGGCATGCAGAGTCATACAGACAGGTAGAGTCATACAGACACAGACATGCACAGTCATACAGACAGGTAGAGTCATACAGGCACAGGCATGCACAGAGTCATACAGACAGGTAGAGTCATACAGACAAAGACATGCACAGAGTCATACAGACAGGTAGAGTCATACAGACACAGACATGCACAGAGTCATACAGACAGGTAGAGTCATACAGGCACAGGCATGCACAGAGTCATAAAGACAGGTAGAGTCATACAGACACAGACATGCACAGAGTCATACAGACAGGTAGAGTCATACAGGCACAGGCATGCAGAGTCATACAGACAGGTAGAGTCATACAGACACAGACATGCACAGTCATACAGACAGGTAGAGTCATACAGGCACAGGCATGCACAGAGTCATACAGACAGGTAGAGTCATACAGACAAAGACATGCACAGAGTCATACAGACAGGTAGAGTCATACAGGCACAGGCATGCACAGAGTCATACAGACAGGTAGAGTCATACAGACACAGACATGCACAGAGTCATACAGAAAGGTAGAGTCATACAGACACAGACATGCACAGTCACACAGATATATGCACAGGGTGACATGATTTTTGGGCCAGCTGTCGGCGGCAATTGGGCTGCTTAACAGGGCTTAATGTAGATGTGGCATATCTGTGCCAGTCCTAACAGTGTATTGATCCTACCCGGCAGTGCAGTTGGACATGATCTTGGGGCTGCAGCCTATGTGCAGCCCTTGTGGTGCATTATTTACCATATAAACAACACAAAGCAGTTGCAGCTGGTTCTACAAGACTCTGCAGCCTGGAGGAAGCGGAGCCTATAATATCACACAGCAGAGACTCAGAGTGACAGACTGTTTCGGAATAGAGATCCTGTGTGTCACTAGTACTTTTACTAAGCTGTCATTTGTGTCCCTAGTACTACCCCACTACTGCTTCCACCACCGCCACTTGTCATGTGTGTTCCTATTTCCACCCAGTCTCTACTACTACTACTTCCACCAGCTCTGCTGTCATCTGTGTCCTTGCTACTACCACCCCCAGCATCATCTGTGTCCCTGCTACTACCACCCCCGGCATCATCTGTGTCCCTGCTACTACCACCCCCGGCATCATCTGTGTCCCTGCTACTACTACCCCCGGCATCATCTGTGTCCCTGCTACTACCACCCCCGGCATCATCTGTGTCCCTGCTACTACCACCCCCAGCATCATCTGTGTCCCTATTACTAATACTAACCTCCAGCTCTCATCTGTGTCTATTCTACTACCTCTATCCGCCTGACGTGTTACTACTACTGCTACTCCTACCCACCTGTCATGTGTCCCTGTGACTATCCCCGCCCACCTGTCATGTGTCCCTACGACTATCCCCGCCCACCTGTCATGTGTCCCTGCTCCAATTCTACCCACCTGTCATGTGTCCCTACGACTATCCCCGCCCACCTGTCATAGGTCCCTACTATCAAATCTGGAGGGCAATAATAATGAAAACATTTATTGTTCACATAAAGCATTTTTTTTAAATATTTAAAGGTTTTTTATTTAAATAATTGTATTTATCCAATTTTTTACCTTTTTTTTTCTACCCCAGTAATATTTTAATGACAAATTGTGGTGGTAAGGGATTTTTATTTAAAAAAAAATGGTCCTTATCGGCGGGGAAAGCCCATGTTCTCTATATGTTAAACCATTTTTGGAAGAGTTGCTGCTCGTGGACCAGTGGCGTGGGCTTACCCCACGGACTTAAAATTGCTAGCCTGACTAGTAAATCTGACGGCTTTGAAGCCCCCATAGAAAACTGTGGGGGCTGCAGCTGATGTGGAGATATCTGCTATGTTCCCTCCATGGTACATTCGGGGGGATACTTAATATTTATTATTATTATTATTATTATTATCCCTTATTTTTTATGGCACCACAAGGTTTCTGCAGCACCTAACAAATGAGCAAAACAAGAGAACAGACACAACACTGCAGGACAAGGACAAGGTTCATATACATCCGCGGTCATAACACTCAGATAGGCGGCAGGACGGCAGCGATCAACGGTTAGGTGTCGCTGTAGGGAGCATGTGATAGTATAAGTAAGGGAAAGGAGAACCACATGAAGTGTTTTCGGGAAATATCCCGCTAATATTATTTGATAAATAGGCCCCATAAAAACAATAGCTGCATTCACTGCACCATCCAGGGAAACAAAATTATATGGTGACTTTCTGCATCTCAGTTTTAGGAGCCTTTTTTTTTTTCTTTCCAGGAGCGTTGCTGTCCTCTAGTGTTCACATTCATGTACTGAATTTACAGCTCAATGTTGTAGTCAAGGACACAAGTAATTATGAAGGGGTGACAGGATAATTATTTTTTAATCTATTGACTGATGTCACCAAATCATTTGTATCTTGTGCAGATCAGGTTATTTTCATTCCATGCAATGGCAGTATATATACAAAATTCGTAACTTTGATATTGTGTAAAGTAAAACTTATAGTTTAGTTCAGTGTTTCCCAAACTCATTCCTCAGGAACAATGCATGTTTTCCATTTTTCCTAGTTGGTGCACAGGTGTATTCATTATTGCCTGAGACATTTTAGAAGATCCACAGGTGGAGCTAATTTTTTCACTTGCGATTCTGTGAAGAGACCTGGAAAACATGCACTGTTCTTAAATTATTTGTAACACACCCCCATACTTAGACCTATAAAACCTGCCCACATCAGGTTGACACTCTCCAGACTCCCTAAGGAAGGCCAGAAGGCTGACAAGTTTTGGAGAATGAGGTTTCAAGTAACTAACATACCAGGACAAGACACTCTGACAGCTCCAAGTCTCCTTCCTACCCAGTGAGTTGAGCGTGCAGACACCCAGGAGCTCCGTTCACGGCCGGACCTTGCTGTCTCCCGACAGCACTGTACTGGACGACGGACGCTGCTTTCCAAAAAAACCCTTCCCCCCACTGTGTCCCCATCCTATTTTATTAAACCACACAAGCAGATCAATTAGATTAATTCAAGCATGTGCGTAATCTATATTCCCTGAGCATTGTGACTCAAATAAAAGGGATTTTGGTACTATTATATTTGATGGCATTATTTCACCTGGTTCTACACTCACTCCAGGGGCGTTTCTAGAGAGGAGGGGGCCCGTGTGTAGTCTCCGACACAGGCCCCCTCCTCTCCGCCTGGCGGCTGGCTGCGGTGCACGGCCAGCGCCGGAGTTATAGACTCTGGGCACTAGAGTGTGCCCAGAGTCTATAATGTATGCACAGGTCACCAGGAAAATGGCTGCTGCAGCCATTTTCCTAGTACTGCGCATGAGCAAACGATGGGAAAATGGTCGCTGCGATAATTTCCCAGTCGTTTTACAGTGCCGGACCCCCGCGCCAACGTGGGACTTTGGAGAGGTAAGTAATATTATGGGTGCAGGATGTGTTCCCCGCACACCCTGCACCCATTATAGAAACGCCCCTGACTCACTCACTCATAACGTATCGTGTTGTTTATCAGACGCAGACCTCCTGTACATATTTACATGTATGAATAATATTAAGCCTTTGTTCTACTGTATGCAGCATCACAGTCAGTGCTGCTACATCAGCTTTCTAGGGGGGAGAGGGGCTGACTTCATACTAGTGCATGCAGGGGGGGTTTCTGAGCACCTAGACACCCCCCCTGACACACCCATTTTCCCAATACACTGGCCAAATTGGGGGTGGAGCTAATTCAGCAAGCCCCACCCCCATATCCCCGGGGGGTAATGAACCAACCGCCCACTTTTGCAACCTATACCTGCAGCAGCTGCTGCATCAAGTGTAAGTATGTATGTGTACTGTTTTAGTGTGTGTATGTATGTATATATATGTATGTACTGTATGTATGTACTGTTTTAGTGTGTGTATGTATGTATATATATGTATGTACTGTATGTATGTACTGTTTTAGTGTGTGTATGTATGTATATATATGTATGTACTGTATGTATGTACTGTTTTAGTGTGTGTATGTATGTATATGTATGTATTTGTACTGTTTTAGTGTGTGTATGTATGTATATGTATGTATGTACTGTATGTATGTGTACTGTTTTAGTGTGTGTGTATGTATGTATGTATGTATGTGTGTGTGTATGTATGTGTATGTATGTATGTGTTTCTGTGTATATATGTTATTGTGGTATATGTGTTAGTGTGTATACTGTGTATGTGTTAGTGTGTATATACGTGTTAGTGTGTGTATACTGTTTATGTGTGAGTGTGTATGATATATATATATATATATAGATTTGTGTTCAAATATATATATTTAGAACCCACCTCCCCCCCCCAGAAAATCCTGTGTTTGCCCCTGTCTTCATTTGGCCTGGGGGGATAGGCTCTGTGTAGGGCTGTCAGGGGGGGAGGGGGGATAGGCTCTGTGTGGCTTGGAAGGGCCCCCCACAACTTTGTTGCCCAGGGGCCCCACAAGCCTTAATCCAGACCTGAAGTTGGTGATATAACTACACTATGAGCATATTCCTATTTTGTCTTTTTATATCTGTTTTTTGGATCCGTCTGGCAAGGATCATACAGGAGGAGCAGATATACATTATTATGATAACTGTGTTCAATATTTTCATTTTACTCTATAAATGACGCATTGAGGGGTTGATTTATATATCTGTGATAGTTTTGTACAGCTGTTTTTTAATTTCTGGAGCGTTGCTGCCCTCTAGTGTTTGCATTCATGTACTGAATTTGTATGTACTCAGGGCCTCAGTCAGATTTGGGAGTAAAGCTGGGTACACAGTGGTGTCCCTCCCCACGGTGTCACCTGGTGCGGGGAGGGACGTTGTGTTGCACGGTGCCAAAAGGAGGTGTGACCATGCTGGCAGGGGACGTGGCCTTACGGCAGAACCCCCATGGTCCTGTTATCACTGGGAGGCAGGGGGAGTGCGTGCAAGGCCGGCTGACTCCCTTGCAGTGTCAGGAGCCGAGTGCTGCACTTAATTATACAGTGCAGCACCCGGCTCATGTTACTGAGGGGGAGTCTGCACCTTGGTGTCACCACTCGGCGGGTGACACCCGGGTGCGGCCCGCACCCCCCTTGTGACACGACTGGGTATACACTAGACAATTTTGGAAGGATATGCCCGATTCTGATGCATCGGAACGACATATCTTTCAAAGTCAACTAGTGTGTATGCTCTGTGTCATCCGGTACGTGCTCCCGTGGGGTCATCAGTCGCAGCGTCAGGTTGTCCTGCATGTAGGGCCGACTTGACGATGCAGCTGACGACCCCATGCAGAAGGATGCGTCAGGGGCCGAAATATCGAGTGGTCGGGTACAGGATCATCTAGTGTGAATGGGTCGCCCGATATGCGGCCTGTCAGCGCGGATAGGGGGGGGCGGGGTGGTTTCGCCAGGTACTCAAATCATCTAGTGTGTACACAGGTTTAGAAAGAGCAAGTAACTGTGCATCTTGGTAAAACCATGTTGCACTGCGGGTGGGGTAGATGTAAAATGTGTAGATAGATTTAGATTTGGGAGGGGTGTGTACAAAATGAAATCTACATCTCCTTGTAAAAATAAAGCTGTCCAGCATTTGTGGGCTACATACATGCAGGGGCGCCGAGAGGGGGGGAGCCGGTACTAATTACTCAGGCCCGGGCTTGCTGGTAGGGCCCGGCCGGGGCCCGGGTCTGATGCCCCGCCCCCCTCCTCCCACGCTGCTGTGTGCTAAGCTGCAAAGGGAGGCTGCTATGCATTCTGATCGCGCCCCCCTCCCCTGGATATGTATTGGGCTGAGGGGCTCACAGCGCATATCCGTAAGTCTTTTTCATAAGGCCGCGTGGCCACGCCTCCCATTATTAGACCACACCCTCTTCACTTGGCAGCCCTGACTACATGCAAAAGCAGCCAGTAACTTTTCTATTTTGTAGTGTTAAACTGGGATAGCGTGCAAGCAATATTTATATAGACGAGCAAGTAATATTTTCCCCTGCAGTATAAACATATTTAATGGGAATATACAGAGAGAAAGAGTGGTAACTTTATCAGACCATTCATTATTAATATTGAACAATTTCACCATTATTAAATATTACTGAACATTTTAACAGTATAATCTCCCACTGTGAAAGATAAAGAACAAGCTGCTTTATATAAACGATCTAACTCTTATGGATGAACATCTTAAAATACGACTAGGAGCTTTTCAGAGCGGAAGCAAATTAAGACAAAGGGGGCGGGTTTTCAGAAGTGGAGAAGTTGCCCATAGCAACCATTCAGATTCAACTTAACATTTATCTAGCACAGATAATAGCTAGAATCTGATTGGTTGCTAGAGGCAACATCTCCACCTCTAGTCGCACTTTAGTAAATATACCCAACAGTTTTCCACTTTCCTGTATAAAATTCAGAAGATTCCTAAATTTCAGGCAGCTCTTCCAGACTTCCGAGATAGGAGACCATCCTCTTAGAACTATACACTTAATTGTTCTAGTAGCCGATCTGAGGCTTGGTAATGTAATCTGTGGTGAAATGCTTCATTGTCTTCTCAGCTCCAATTAGCGACATTGTGCAGAAGGCACCCCTCCTCCTAACTGCACTATAGCATACTTCCCAACTTCCTGCTGTTCTGGCACTATCCCACATGTGGGCCGCAGTGTCCCCCAGGGGGAGGGGAGACAAGGTGTATCTTCAGCACTGTGCTGGGATAGGCAGGGGGCTAACCAGCAGCTTGCAAGGTGCTGGCCAAACCCCCAGCGTGACAAGAACATTTTGGGGGTGCAGTCATGCCCCCTTAAATGTGAGGCCATGTCCATTTTTCAGTTGCGTGGCTTTGGCAAGCGTACGAACGTCCCGGCCCCATCCTCCCCAATGTTTAGTAAAATATCAGTAAGTGTATAAGGTAGTGTCTATGCGGCAATGGAACATTTTCCTGTGTAAAGAACAAACGTCCTGTACTGTTTTTTTGTGGGTCAATTGAAGGGCAGTACATGCAAAGCAATGGAGCGAGCCTCTCACATAGGAAGCCTTTACTCATAGCTTATTGGGTCCACCAAACCTGTAGATGTGTTGTAGATATGATGTGGTTGGCAGAAGTTACATCATGCCAACCACATCCAGTTCAGGAAGTGATAACGGTGGCCATCTTAGTTTGTATGTGCATGGAGTAAAGAGACACATTCTAGCGTGATCCGGTCAAGATGCTGGCGGACGGGATGCCGGACATCAGGATACCAGCGCCGGAATCCCGACGCTCGTCAGAATGCCGAGACCGGCTACTCAAGGGGATCAAGATACCAAAACCGGCATCCCCCGGGGATGGGAGGGTTGGGTTTAGGGACCTCTCGGGGGGGGGGTTAGGTTAGGTACCGACCGGGGAGTGTTAGGTTTAGGCTGTGGGGAGGGGGGAATTAGGATTAGGCACCACCGGGGGAGGGTTAGGTTTAGGGTGTGGGAAGGGGGAGTTAGGTTTAGGCACCACCGGGGGAGGTTAGGGTTAGGCACCACCCGGGGAGGGTTAGGGATAGGGGGGAGGGTTACTTACCTGCCCCTGTCGGGATCTTAACCATCGGGATTCCGCTGTTGGTCTTCTGACCGCCGGCATCCCTTCCATGGTATATCATACCGATTCCATTCTGGCAGTACTCCGGCATCCTGTTGATCTGTCCACACATCACAATCTACAAAAACTCTGGAATAAGAGTGAAAATGTGGACAACAAATGTAACTGGCACCACCCTATATAGGAATCAGCCAGCCCACACAGGGCATGTCTGCAACGCTGTTAGTCACAATGGGGGGGGGGGAATTCAATTTGCGCTGAATCGCGTCATCGTGGCCCCGCCCCTGCATCACAATGCCATTATTTTCGTCACTGTGAAGAGGGGGCGGGGCCAGGATGATGCGATCGCGCAACCCTGCCCCGCCCCCAATGCAGCATCATTACCTGGCCACGCCCCCCGCTGTGCGCAGACATTCAGTGCGGCAAGTTAATGTTGAAGCATGGGGGTGGTGATATGTTGTATTAATGGGAAAGAGTTTACATGATGCAGAACTTGTGTATTAGGTGTTGTATTGATGGGAAAGGGTTTACATGATGTGGGACATGTATATTGGGTGTTGTATTGATTAACATGTATGTTGGGTGTTGTATTTATGGGAAGTGTGTTACATAATGTAGGACATGTATGTTGGGTGTTGTATTTATGGGAAGTGTGTTACATAATGTAGGACATGTATGTTGGGTGTTGTATTAATGGCAAGTGTGTTACATGATGTAGGACATGTATGTTGGGTGTTGTATTTATGGCAAGTGTGTTACATGATGTGAGACATGTATGTTGGGTTGATGGCAAGTGTGTTACATGATGTGAGACATGTATGTTGGGTTGATGGCAAGTGTGTTACATGATGTGAGACATGTATGTTGGGTGTTGTATTGATGGTAAAGGGGTTTCTGAAACTGTAGATGGGAGTTACTAGTGTTTGCCCCAATATTTTATAAACTGTATATACACACTTAGAGACATTTTAAAACCACCCTCCCCCCCAAAAAAAATAAACAAAGAAACAAAAACACAAAACTGTAAATGCTTTCATTTGCTGAAATACACTTACTGGGCCAAATGTAATAGGGTGAGAGTTTAGAAAAGTGAGAGTTTCTGACACTTTTTAAACTTTGCCAATGTAATAGAGTCCAAAAACAAAGTAACAGAGCGAACTTGCATGTTTTTTTAGACTTAAAAAACTGTCACGATTTAAAATCTCATTCAGATGTTTTCCCATTGTGAAGATAAAACTCAACCAATGTGAGAGTTTACTGCTAAACTCTCACATTTTCTAAACTCTCACCCTATTACATTTGGCCCACTGTCTGTCATCTTTCCATCATTTATCAGAGTTGCAGACGCCAACCATATGACGCCATATAACTGCCTCCTGTACTTTTGCTTATGGCCACTAACAACCTCCAATACTGATGTATGATTTGCCACATTTAGGGGGTTCAGGATGACTTTCCCCACTCTGTCATGCACTTCACACAGGTCGCGCACTGCAGAATTAATGCGTGACATTGCTGGGATGCCCGTGACTCGCCATTAGTTATGGAATCGCGCAGTTTTCAGTAGTGCTCTTGATAAAAATATCCGGCAAAGTGCGCTTAATGTTACACGATACTTCACACTAAGGGCCTGATTCAGAGCTGAACGCTCTGACCAGAGCGCTCGCTCTGAATCAGGGCCCTCCTACCTTTTTTTGGAGCGTCCTCATGGACGCTCGCATAGCTGTGGGTTACCACCCACAGCTATAGCGAGCATCCATGATGATGGTCGCGATGGTCTTGACCATCGCGACCGTCGGGCTTGCGACTGAGACCCTGCGGTATCAGAGCCAAAATCACTCCCACTGACATCACTAGTGATGTCAGTGGGGCCAGCTTCAGACGGTAGGCGTTCCCATGGGAACGCCTCCGTCTGGCAGGAACGCCCCCGGCACGCCCACCAAAGGGGGCGTGCTGTCAATTAACATCGACAGCACACCCCCTTTGGTGCGAGACCCGGAGCGACAGCTTGGCTGTCGCAGTCCGGGTCTCGCGCATGCGCACGACAGAGCTCCCTCCGTCGTGCGCATGCGCAGTGGGGCAACATCGACCCGTTTGCAAGCGTCCTTTGCTCGCGAACGGATCTGAATGACCCCCTAAGAAACTCGCTGCTAACTGAATTCAGCCCGGTATGCCTGTAGCAGCAGCCGGCTGGACAGATAGTCCAACTGTTGCACAACACCGTCTGGTACCCACAGCAACCAAAATAAACAGGATTACTCCACAAGAGGCCAGGTAGTTACGGGGCAGTGTAAAAGGGTGACTCGGGTCATTTGACCCAGGTCACATTTATAGTATAGGAACAGCCAGCTCACCGGCTCCAAGCGCATACAGAAAACTTAACACTACACCCGTATGCAGTGTAAACCTGACCAGACCTGAGAATTACCCCAGTTGGAGCCGCAATGTGAACAGGGTCTATCCCGGGTTGGAACTGTTGAGCTCATTCAGACCCGCTCGCTAAGCTGTGGACGCATGCTATGGGCGATTATCGCATGTATGCGTATGCATCAAAGTACTGTCACTGCGTCCGGGAATCATACACTCGAAGTACACAGACTGGACGCTACTTTGAGTGACAGATAGCGCCATTTGTGGCTGGTAACAGGGGAAGGTACTTGTGAACGGGGGAGAGGTACTGCGAACGCAGGCGTGTCTAGGCGTCAAAACTGAGGTTTAGGGGTGTGCATAATTAGCAAAGATACGTAATTGAACACGTCACTTAGTTGTATTTCAGCCTGCAGTGATCGCAGTGCTTGCAGCGGGGTAGGGTCTACCTCAAGCGCTGCGTGCAGCTCCGATGGCTCTCGATGGTTCCAATTATTCATACACTTCCTGGAGATGACGAGTGTTAAGAGAGAAAAGTGGGCATCTCTATACTGGCGTGCGTTCGCTCTGCCGTTGCTCCCGAAGACATAGAGGGCGTCCTTACACCAGACACTGCGATTGCAGAATTTGCATACCCGGCCACTTTTAGCTGCTATAGAGCGCAGCTTAGCATCCGGGTCTGAATGAGCTCCTGTGTTCCAAATCCCGGGTCAGACCCAGAACTTTGGTGTAAAAGGGATATTATTGGAAGACACTTCAGTGTTTCAGAGTGGGCCTGGCCATTTAGCTCAGCCCAGGTCACCTGAATGATACAATGAATGGGAATACGGGAGCAGATCTTTGTGTACTGGAAGAAATAAATCCTGCCGGAAGGAATGCCTGCGTTCAGAACTACGGCTAGAAAGTTGTCATGTACAACTCTTAGATGTCTTAGCACTTCCCTTAACGCTGTCTAATTATCCATATTCATTAAACCCGGCGCATATGCAGGAGCCAGAGATTAGGAAAGGACTGTCTGCAAGGTTGTAAACTTCCTAATCAGGGAGACACAGGTGCTATTAATTAAACTAATGAGCTCAGCAAAGTTTTATTTTGTGTCTGCAGGGACACGGCTGTATTTCTCTCATCATTTCCACACAGTAATGCCCTCGCCCCTGTTATATTCTCTCATGGACAGCTAAACTGTCATGGTCTTTGTGTGCATCTAAAAAGGGATGCTTCTAGTACCATGAACGGCCGCTTAGTATAGGGTGTTCTTACATATTTAGCTGTTACAAGATATGGAAAATAACAATAATAATAATAAGCTTCATTAGTGTTAAAAAAGATGTGTCCAACTAGTTTATGACAATGAGCGAACGCAGAGACGCATGGCTACCATGAGAAGGAGTCATCTGGTCCCATTCAGCTGCCAGAGCCGCTCTATCTGCGCAGTATCTGTGTTTGCTCCTGGACCTAGGACCTCATTCAGAGTCTCTCGCTAGCGATGTGCGCTTGCAAGCGGCCCGATGGTTCGCATACGAGCATGCGCATGCTTCATTCTGCGCATGCGCGAACTACTCTGTGCGATCGCAGCCCGCTCGCTTGCCCAGTGAAATGAGTGACAGGAGAGGCCGTTTGGTAACAGGGGCAGGCCACTAATAACGGGGGAGTGGAGGTGCGAACGCAGGCGTGCCTGAGTGTTTCAACGCCGTTTTAGAGGCGTGCATAATTAACACGCAGCGTCATAGTACACATTACATGCCTGTTTTTTACACTGAAGTCCTCGCAGTGCTTGCGTCAGGGTAAGGCAACCACAAGCGCTGCGATCACTACCGATGGTGCTCGATGTACCAATGTTTTAATACACTTCCTGGAGATGACATGTGCTGGTGGGTGGCTCTGCCTGTGCGATTGGGCGTACGCTGGCCGCTCGCTAAGACATGGAGGGCGTGCTTATGCCTTGGCGAGCGATCGCTTCCCGTGGCGTCACTTTGACATATTTGCATACGCTGGGGGCGAGCGATCGCATCTAGCGAGAGACTCTGAATGAGGTCCCTAGTGATATGTTTTTACTTCAATTAACCTCAAGTCAATGAATCAGCTGATATAAATGATCGATGCATTAACTGAGTGCAAGTTGATGACAGAAAAGAGTCAGGAGTCTATATTTACGAAGTGGCAGCTTTTCAGTGGGTCTGAGGTGAAAAATTAAACTGGCACTAACATTAAGTATAAAGCAAGTCTTTATACTTAGGGGCATATTCAATTAGCCATGTTAACCCACTTTCAGAGGTTAACGCAGCTAAATACAATGCAATGCGGCTAAATACAATGCAACGCAGCTAAATACAATGTAACGCGGCTAAATACAATGTAACGCGGCTAAATACAATGTAACGCGGCTAAATACAATGCAACGCAGCTAAATACAATGTAACGCAGCTAAATACAATGTAACGCGGCTAAATACAATGTAACGCGGCTAAATACAATGCAACGCAGCTAAATACAATGTAACGCAGCTAAATACAATGTAACGCGGCTAAATACAATGTAACGCGGCTAAATACAATGCAACGCAGCTAAATACAATGCAACGCAGCTAAATACAATGTAACGCGGCTAAATACAATGCAACGCAGCTAAATACAATGTAACGCGGCTAAATACAATGTAACGCGGCTAAATACAATGTAACGCGGCTAAATACAATGCAACGCAGCTAAATACAATGTAACGCGGCTAAATACAATGCAACGCAGCTAAATACAATGTAACGCGGCTAAATACAATGCAACGCAGCTAAATACAATGTAACGCGGCTAAATACAATGCAACGCAGCTAAATACAATGTAACGCAGCTAAATACAATGTAACGCGGCTAAATACAATGTAACGCGGCTAAATACAATGCAACGCAGCTAAATACAATGTAACGCGGCTAAATACAATGCAACGCAGCTAAATACAATGTAACGCAGCTAAATACAATGTAACGCGGCTAAATACAATGCAACGCGGCTAAATACAATGCAACGCAGCTAAATACAATGTAACGCAGCTAAATACAATGTAACGCGGCTAAATACAATGTAACGCGGCTAAATACAATGCAACGCAGCTAAATACAATGCAACGCAGCTAAATACAATGCAACGCAGCTAAATACAATGTAACGCAGCTAAATACAATGTAACGCGGCTAAATACAATGCAACGCGGCTAAATACAATGCAACGCAGCTAAATACAATGTAACGCAGCTAAATACAATGTAACGCGGCTAAATACAATGTAACGCGGCTAAATACAATGCAACGCGGCTAAATACAATGTAACGCAGCTAAATACAATGTAACGCGGCTAAATACAATGTAACGCGGCTAAATACAATGCAACGCAGCTAAATACAATGTAACGCGGCTAAATACAATGCAACGCAGCTAAATACAATGTAACGCGGCTAAATACAATGTAACGCGGCTAAATACAATGTAACGCGGCTAAATACAATGTAACGCGGCTAAATACAATGTAACGCGGCTAAATACAATGTAACGCGGCTAAATACAATGTAACGCGGCTAAATACAATGTAACGCGGCTAAATACAATGTAACGCGGCTAAATACAATGTAACGCAGCTAAATACAATGTAACGCAGCTAAATACAATGTAACGCGGCTAAATACAATGCAACGCGGCTAAATACAATGTAACGCGGCTAAATACAATGTAACGCGGCTAAATACAATGTAACGCGGCTAAATACAATGCAACGCAGCTAAATACAATGTAACGCAGCTAAATACAATGTAACGCGGCTAAATACAATGTAACGCGGCTAAATACAATGCAACGCAGCTAAATACAATGCAACGCAGCTAAATACAATGTAACGCGGCTAAATACAATGCAACGCAGCTAAATACAATGTAACGCGGCTAAATACAATGTAACGCGGCTAAATACAATGTAACGCGGCTAAATACAATGCAACGCAGCTAAATACAATGTAACGCGGCTAAATACAATGCAACGCGGCTAAATACAATGTAACGCGGCTAAATACAATGCAACGCAGCTAAATACAATGTAACGCGGCTAAATACAATGCAACGCAGCTAAATACAATGTAACGCAGCTAAATACAATGTAACGCGGCTAAATACAATGTAACGCGGCTAAATACAATGCAACGCGGCTAAATACAATGCAACGCAGCTAAATACAATGTAACGCGGCTAAATACAATGCAACGCAGCTAAATACAATGTAACGCAGCTAAATACAATGTAACGCGGCTAAATACAATGTAACGCGGCTAAATACAATGCAACGCAGCTAAATACAATGTAACGCAGCTAAATACAATGTAACGCGGCTAAATACAATGTAACGCGGCTAAATACAATGCAACGCGGCTAAATACAATGCAACGCGGCTAAATACAATGCAACGCAGCTAAATACAATGTAACGCAGCTAAATACAATGTAACGCGGCTAAATACAATGTAACGCGGCTAAATACAATGCAACGCAGCTAAATACAATGTAACGCAGCTAAATACAATGTAACGCGGCTAAATACAATGTAACGCGGCTAAATACAATGCAACGCGGCTAAATACAATGTAACGCAGCTAAATACAATGTAACGCGGCTAAATACAATGTAACGCGGCTAAATACAATGCAACGCAGCTAAATACAATGTAACGCGGCTAAATACAATGCAACGCGGCTAAATACAATGTAACGCGGCTAAATACAATGTAACGCGGCTAAATACAATGTAACGCGGCTAAATACAATGTAACGCGGCTAAATACAATGTAACGCGGCTAAATACAATGTAACGCGGCTAAATACAATGTAACGCGGCTAAATACAATGTAACGCGGCTAAATACAATGTAACGCGGCTAAATACAATGTAACGCGGCTAAATACAATGTAACGCGGCTAAATACAATGTAACGCGGCTAAATACAATGTAACGCGGCTAAATACAATGCAACGCGGCTAAATACAATGTAACGCGGCTAAATACAATGCAACGCGGCTAAATACAATGCAACGCGGCTAAATACAATGTAACGCGGCTAAATACAATGTAACGCGGCTAAATACAATGTAACGCGGCTAAATACAATGTAACGCGGCTAAATACAATGTAACGCGGCTAAATACAATGTAACGCGGCTAAATACAATGTAACGCGGCTAAATACAATGTAACGCGGCTAAATACAATGTAACGCGGCTAAATACAATGTAACGCGGCTAAATACAATGTAACGCGGCTAAATACAATGTAACGCGGCTAAATACAATGTAACGCGGCTAAATACAATGTAACGCGGCTAAATACAATGCAACGCGGCTAAATACAATGTAACGCGGCTAAATACAATGCAACGCGGCTAAATACAATGCAACGCGGCTAAATACAATGCAACGCGGCTAAATACAATGTAACGCGGCTAAATACAATGTAACGCGGCTAAATACAATGTAACGCGGCTAAATACAATGTAACGCGGCTAAATACAATGTAACGCAGCTAAATACAATGCAACGCAGCTAAATACAATGTAACGCGGCTAAATACAATGTAACGCGGCTAAATACAATGTAACGCGGCTAAATACAATGTAACGCGGCTAAATACAATGTAACGCGGCTAAATACAATGTAACGCGGCTAAATACAATGTAACGCAGCTAAATACAATGCAACGCAGCTAAATACAATGTAACGCGGCTAAATACAATGTAACGCGGCTAAATACAATGTAACGCGGCTAAATACAATGTAACGCGGCTAAATACAATGTAACGCGGCTAAATACAATGTAACGCAGCTAAATACAATGCAACGCAGCTAAATACAATGTAACGCGGCTAAATACAATGTAACGCAGCTAAATACAATGTAACGCGGCTGGCCGGAATATTTTTGCTATCCAATAAGTCGTTCAAATTTAGATGGGTTAACTTTAACGCAGCTTTTTTCTCACAGCCCCTGCACAGGTGAAAAGTTTGGGAAAGTCTCTATGTTAAGGTCAAAATGTTGGAACTTGACCCCTAGAAACTCTCCCCCCTCTCTTAATAATTAATTAGGCACTTGGAAGCTTTTAAGTAGCTTAATTTGGCCAATAATGACATATTTTTTGCAGTCATATTCTGCAAAATGTAGATTAATGGGTTAAATAATGTGGGACAGGTAAATGGGAATGCCGTATAGATGGGACAGCTGATTTTAGGTTTGCTGGAGGGTTACAGGTGTTTTTTTTAACACCTTTTTAAGAGTGGCTTAAAGTTACACAAAAATCTACTTGCATACATTTTATGCACCCCAAATTAACCTGGAGCATTCACAGTAACAGATTAATAGGGGTATTCAATATGGAGCGAAAACGCCGTTTCTGCGAGGCTTTCGCTCGGATGACGTCACTTTTGCCGGTTTCACTTTTACGATGTATTCAATTTGAAAACTTTTCGCCGGTGCGAAACGTATATTGCATTTGACCCTGCGAAAAAGTATCACTAAGGAATGGGTGGCGAAAAAAAGTGCAGAATTGGGGTTTTGGGGTGCAACATTTTGGAAACCACCCTGCAACCTTCAGACAGTCCCCCAAAGGTAATCTGTGTCAAAAATTAAAAAAAAAATATACCTCAGAGGACCCCCAAAAAAGCACTTTCATTTTAGGGGTGAAAAAAAAAATTGGGGGGTACAAAGTTAAAAACTAGCGAAATACAATCTAGGGGGGGTCCGCAAGTATGCCCCAAGTGTATTTTTCATTGCAGGTGTTTGCGGCAGGGGGATTTCTCACGTTTTTTAAAACTTCACTTTAGCAACTTTTAAATATGCTCACCCCCATTTTCAAGTACCCCAAATTTGCTGGGACTACTTATTTTCTGCAAAAAAACCTTCTAAATACTATTCTTCACCACCTTCCTAAATCCCCAAAATAGCAGTTATCAAGCCCGTTTAAAGACCCCAAAAACCTTCAACAGAGCTAATTGGGGTTATCCAGAGTGATCCCCCATGTCAGAGCATCTTTTTGGGGGTGTTAGGGTAATTTCCCCTAAAATCAGCGAAGTTTTCACTGATTTCACATTCGCCGGGTGCCGTTTTCGACGATTTCATATTGAATACGGGTATAATCGGGGGCGCGCCCGATACTTTTTCGGCAGCAAAAGCTCCGATGTGCGGCGAAAGCTTCGACCCGCATAGACGGCGAGGTTTACGTTTCTTATTGAATACCCCTGTATAAAGGAAAGTTATAAAAACCAGGGGTACTATACTGCCAATGGGATGACTTTTGCACCTTCAGGCTCTTTTTATTTGCGAAAAGGGCATTTGTCTAAGTACAAATCCCAATTTCAGAAACAATTAAAAGTGTAGAAATGTGACAGAATGCACACTTACACTAATTATTTACTTATGGAATACACCAGCAGTTTTATGAGAGAAAAAATAAGATGTTTCCATTCATCTAGGGGGCGCTGTGGAGATCAATGAAAGAAGAACAGAGCTGGTAACAGCAGGGACAGTGAGCGAAAAAGTGAGGTTTCCATTAATCTAGGGGGCGCCGTGGAGATCAATGAAAGAAGAACAGATAATGTAACAGCAGGGACAGTGAGCGAAAAAGTGAGGTTTCTGTTAATCTAGGGGGCGCCGTGAAGATCAATGAAAGAAGAACAGAGATGGTAACGGCAGGGACAGTGAGCAAAAAAGTGAGGTTTCCGTTAATCTAGGGGGCGCCGTGGAGATCAATGAAAGAACAGAGCTGGTAACAGCAGGGACAGTGAGCGAGAAAGTGAGGTTTCCGTTAATCTAGGGGGCGCCGTGGAGATCAATGAAAGAAGAACAGATAATGTAACAGCAGGGACAGTGAGCGAGAAAGTGAGGTTTCCATTAATCTAGGGGGCGCCGTGGAGATCAATGAGAGAAGAACAGAGCTGGTAACAGCAGGGACAGTGAGCGAAAAAGTGAGGGTTCCGTTAATCTACGGGGCGCTGTGGAGATCAATGAAAGAAGAACAGAGATGGTAACAGCAGGAACAGTGAGCGAAAAAGTGAGGTTTCCGTTAACCTAGGGGGCGCCGTGGAGATCAATGAAAGAACAGAGACGGTAACAGCAGGAACAGTGAGCGAAAAAGTGAGGTTTCCATTAATCTAGGGGGCGCTGTAGAGATCAATGAAAGAAGAACAGAGATGGTAACAGCAGGAACAGTGAGCGAAAAAGTGAGGTTTCCGTTAATCTAGGGGGCGCCGTGGAGATCAATGAAAGAACAAAGACGGTAACAGCAGGGACAGTGAGCGAGAAAGTGAGGTTTCCGTTAATCTAGGGGGCGCTTTGGAGATCAATGAAAGAAGAACAGAGCTGGTAACAGCAGGGACAGTGAGCGAAAAAGTGAGGTTTACATTCATCTAGGGGGCGCCGTGGGGATCAATGAAAGAAGAACAGAGATGGTAACAGCAGGGACAGTGAGCGAAAAAGTGAGGTTTCCGTTAATCTAGGGGGCGCCGTGGAGATCAATGAAAGAACAAAGACGGTAACAGCAGGGACAGTGAGCGAGAAAGTGAGGTTTCCGTTAATCTAGGGGGCGCCGTGGAGATCAATGAAAGAAGAACAGAGATGGTAACGGCAGGGACAGTGAGCGAAAAAGTGAGGTTTCCGTTAATCTAGGGGGCGCCGTGGGGATCAATGAAAGAAGAACAGAGACGGTAACGGCAGGGACAGTGAGCGAAAAAGTGAGGTTTCCGTTAATCTAGGGGGCGCTGTGGAGATCAATGAAAGAACAGAGCTGGTAACAGCAGGGACAGTGAGCGAAAAAGTGAGGTTCCCATTAATCTAGGGGGCGCCGTGGGGATCAATGAAAGAACAGAGACGGTAACAGCAGGAACAGTGAGCGAAAAAGTGAGGTTTCCATTAATCTAGGGGGCGCTGTAGAGATCAATGAAAGAAGAACAGAGCTGGTAACAGCAGGAACAGTGAGCGAAAAAGTGAGGTTTCCGTTAATCTAGGGGGCGCCGTGGAGATCAATGAAAGAACAAAGACGGTAACAGCAGGGACAGTGAGCGAGAAAGTGAGGTTTCCGTTAATCTAGGGGGCGCTTTGGAGATCAATGAAAGAAGAACAGAGCTGGTAACAGCAGGGACAGTGAGCGAAAAAGTGAGGTTTACATTCATCTAGGGGGCGCCGTGGGGATCAATGAAAGAAGAACAGAGCTGGTAACAGCAGGGACAGTGAGCGAAAAAGTGAGGTTTCCGTTAATCTAGGGGGCGCCGTGGAGATCAATGAAAGAACAAAGACGGTAACAGCAGGGACAGTGAGCGAGAAAGTGAGGTTTCCGTTAATCTAGGGGGCGCCGTGGAGATCAATGAAAGAAGAACAGAGATGGTAACGGCAGGGACAGTGAGCAAAAAAGTGAGGTTTCCGTTAATCTAGGGGGCGCTGTGGAGATCATTGAAAGAAGAACAGAGATGGTAACGGCAGGGACAGTGAGCGGAAAAGTGAGGTTTCCGTTAATCTAGGGGGCGCCGTGGGGATCAATGAAAGAAGAACAGAGACGGTAACGGCAGGGACAGTGAGCGAAAAAGTGAGGTTTCCGTTAATCTAGGGGGCGCTGTGGAGATCAATGAAAGAACAGAGCTGGTAACAGCAGGGATAGTGAGCGAAAAAGTGAGGTTTCCGTTAATCTAGGGGGCGCCGTGGGGATCAATGAAAGAAGAACAGAGATGGTAACGGCAGGGACAGTGAGCGAAAAAGTGAGGTTTCCGTTAATCTAGGGGGCGCTGTGGAGATCAATGAAAGAACAGAGCTGGTAACAGCAGGGACAGTGAGCGAAAAAGTGAGGTTTCCGTTAATCTAGGGGGCGCTGTGGAGATCAATGAAAGAAGAACAGAGATGGTAATGGCAGGGACAGTGAGCGAAAAAGTGAGGTTTCCGTTAATGTAGGGGGCGCCGTGGGGATCAATGAAAGAAGAACAGAGACGGTAACGGCAGGGACAGTGAGCGAAAAAGTGAGGTTTCCGTTAATCTAGGGGGCGCTGTGGAGATCAATGAAAGAAGAACAGAGCTGGTAACAGCAGGGACAGTGAGCGAAAAAGTGAGGTTTCCTTTAATCTAGGGGGCGCCGTGGAGATCAATGAAAGAACAGAGACGGTAACAGCAGGAGCAGCGGACAGTTTTATGAGAGAAAAACTGAGGTTTCCATTAATCTAGAAGGCGCTGTAGAGATCCACAAAGGAAGAACAGAAATAGTAACAGCAGGGACAGTCAGCAGCTAAACTGGCTCCAGTCGATCTTTAAAACAACGTTGGCCTTGGTGCTGTCCACATATCGTTCATATATGTCTGTCCATATATGGGAGCAATAGATGTATTTTACATGAATACTCATTTGACATTGTCAATGAATGCACCATAAACTGATAATTGGGGGAAAAAAAAGAAAAAATAATCAAAAAGAAACAAAAAATACATTTCTATGGAGCCCCTGAATAATGTTGCTTAGACTTGTGCCTGCACGGTCTATATAATAAACGTATATTTTCACCGACTCCAACAACTTTGTGCTGTGTTATGGATATTTTTTTGTGATGAACCCTATATATGTATATTTTTGAACTCTATTTATCACAGTGTACCTCATGAATCGTGAAACAGATTCAATTGAAGAAGAAATGACAATAAAAGCTGAACATAAAAGTCGCTATTACGAAGAAACACGATCAGCAAGAGCCATTTTATATCAAGATGTGCTAAGTGAGGGATGATTTGTGCCGATAATATCACAATCACTCAGGAATATTCTGATTAGAAGTGTTAAAATGGGCCGGGATACAATTAGACAAGTCACCTGAATTAGTCAGTACAAAAATAAATTGATTTAATTGTACATTTGTCAGCAAGGAAGGATATAGCCTGAGAACATTTGGAATATTTAACATCGCCACATTACCTTCAATTGAGAACTAAAAACTACGCTAATACTTTTGTCTTACATTATCATGGGGGGAGGGGTTGGGGGGGTTTGATGTCCAATCTTGAAATTTGGAATGATCAGAGTCTGACTTGTGGAGAATACAGCACTGGAAAGTCTTGAATTCTGGTCTGTCTCTTATTTCCATGGACAAACCAGATTTTACAAGATGTGTCTCGGACAATGGGCCTGATTCTGCCTTGTGCGCCATTCCTAATGCAGACAAATCCAGTGAGGTTTAGCAAATTGTGCATGTGGGCTTATGCAGAGCTCCAACAGAATCGGCCTGCTCTCCTGCGCCGCAGTGATGGCGGCTGCTCTTACACACAGAGGGCTAGGATGGCGCAGTGATGGCGGCTGCTCTTACACACAGAGGACTAGGATGGTGCAGTGATGGCGGCTGCTCTTAAACACAGAGGGCTAGGATGGCGCAGTGATGGCGGCTGCTCTTACACACAGAGGGCTAGGATGGCGCAGTGATGGCGGCTGCTCTTACACACAGAGGGCTAGGATGGCGCAGTGATGGCGGCTGCTCTCACACACAGAGGGCTAGGATGGCACAGTGATGGCGGCAGCTCTTACACACAGAGGGCTAGGATGGCGCAGTGATGGCGGCTGCTCTTACACACAGAGGGCTAGGATGGCGCAGTGATGGCGGCTGCTCTTACACACAGAGGGCTACGATGGCGCAGTGATGGTGGCTGCTCTTACACACAGAGGGCTAGGATGGCGCAGTGATGGCGGCTGCTCTTACACACAGAGGACTAGGATGGCACAGTGATGGCGGCTGCTCTTACACACAGAGGGCTAGGATGGCGCAGTGATGGCGGCTGCTCTTACACACAGAGGGCTCGGATGGCGCAGTGATGGCGGCTGCTCTTACACACAGAGGACTAGGATGGCGCAGTGATGGTGGCTGCTCTTACACACAGAGGGCTCGGATGGCGCAGTGATGGCGGCTGCTCTTACACACAGAGGGCTCGGATGGCGGCTGCTCTTACACACAGAGGGCTAGGATGGCACAGTGATGGCAGCTGCTCTTACACACAGAGGGCTAGGATGGCGCAGTGATGGCGGCTGCTCTTACACACAGAGGACTAGGATGGAGCAGTGATGGCGGCTGCTCTTACACACAGAGGGCTAGGATGGCACAGTGATGGCGGCTGCTCTCACACACAGAGGGCTAGGATGGTGCAGTTGCATAGGTGCGTCCGACTTTGGTTACGGACGGGTGACTGCATGGGAATACTGATTGCAGGAGGCAGCCGGGCTTGTGGCTGTTTTTCTGTCTGGGCGCAGGTACCTGCTGACTGCATTATGCTAATGTGAGGATCGGCTGTATACTAACTGCTCTTATATCCGCGACCGTTATCATCAGTACCGGTACATTCACCAGCCCCAATTCCTGTACGCACACTATGAATGAGCACTGTTGGCTGACACTCCCAGCACCCCCCCAAAACACTCTCCTGACACTCCCAAGGCATTCCCATGACACTTCCATGACACTCCCATAACACGGCCCAGGACACTCCTATGACACTCCCATGGCTCTCCTAGGACACTCCCAAGGACACTCCCATGGCTCTCCCAGGAAACTCCTATGACACCACTATGACACTCCCAGGACACTCCTATGACACTCCCATGGCACTCCTATGACACTCCCATGGCACTCCTAGGGCATTCCCAGGACACTCCCATAACACTCCTAGGACACTCCTATGACACTTCCATGGCACTCCTAGGGCATTCCCAGGACACTCCCATGGCTCTCTCAGGACACTCCCATGGCACTGGTACTCCCATGGCATTCCCAGGACACTCCTATGACACTCTCATGGCACTGGCATTCCCACGGCTCTCCCAGGACACTCCCATGGCTCTCCAAGGGCATTCCCTGGACACTCCTATGACACCCCTACACTCCCAGGACACATCCATGGCAATGGCACTCCCATGGGTCTCCCAGGACACATCCATTAGCTTAAGTCTAGTTTGGCGCATGCACGGTCACCGATTTTCTTTCTTTGGCGCATGCACAGTATGCTGAAATCTGCCCAAACATTCCAGCATCCCTCTCCTCTTGTTTATGGCCACTTCCCCAATATGGCACATCCCCTGATGGTCCCAACATTCCAGCATCCCTCTCCTCTCATCTATGGCTACACCTCTAATATGGCAGGTGATTGGGTGCTGGAGCTCCTGAGGTGCCACAAGATCAGGAGAAACGCTGGATCCCAGAAACAGTGAGCAGAGCTATCTATTCTGGATAACTTGCCCCTGCCTAGTAATGGAAAGCTGAGTTTTCCCTGCCTAAGGCCTGCACTGCCATCATATAAACTCAAGGGCAGTGCCCCCCTTCTGCCAGGCTAACAACCCAGAGAAGATTGACAGTTAACTAAAGACATTGGGCTGTTGTCAATGGAAATTGCTAGAGAGTCGCTTCCTTATTTTCTACATGTGGACGGAAAACGTGGAAATTTGGACAACCCGTCTAATAACACACAATGGGGCATGTTTTATAACAATCAGGCATTCAGAAGTTGGTATTTCAATCACTGCAGCCATGATATGGAATATATATATATTTTTTTATTATTTTTAATACTGCGCTAGGTGCAATCTATAACCAATCCATTAGTTTTATAAATTCAGATAACTGGTGTTTTCATTATTTTGGCCCTTTTACTCTTCCGTTAAAGTATCTTCCAATTGATACCTTTATATGTAAGAGGTCTTAGTTTCCATACAATAAAGAGTAAAACTTTTCTGTTTGAAGCCCCCTCGGTTGCATCCCACGCTGCGTCTCGGCTGTCATTGTATCACATATAATAACCTAACTCATCAGTTTCCTGCACCGAGTCCCATCACTGTCATTACATATGGAGACCGTCATGCACGTCCAGATGTTCCGGAGATCTCCAGTGTCTAATTAAATGTTATTTTCCTGATGGTGGCACAGAGGTGGCACCTGGCATAGACAGGTAATTCCTACTGTACATTATAGATGCGCGTAGTCCCAATGTGGATATACCATAAAGCCCTGGGTAGACTGAGATCTATGTAACATTGTTTGAAGAGCAGCGCACACATTGGGGCTGATTCAGAGGCGCACGCAATGCCGATGTTTACGTAGACGAGCGATTCTTTGCAACTGCGCATGCTCAAAAAATTCAGAAAACCCTGACAGCGCATGTGTTACACAGAGTCTACAGTATCAGATACGGGGAGGCAAAGTGATGGGCGTTCCTGGGCGGGTACTGGGAGGTGGCTAAAAGAGAATGGGTGTGCAAGTGTCCATGGTGCGCCCATGATGGGGGTCTAAGGAATTATCGGCGGAGTTACAGCGTGCAGAGACGCTAAGAGTAGGGGGTAAATTTACTAAGATGAGAGTTCTATTAAGAAGTGAAGTTGCCCATAGCAACCAATCAGATTCCAGGTATTATCTTCTAGAAGGTGCTAGATAAATGAGAAGTAGAATCCGCTAGAAGTATCAGTGTTTGCACACTCAGACGCAGGCTACGGCACAAGGGGAGGCTCAGACTAGCATTTGCATATTATCGCAGCCGCGTCTCTGGCAACAGATGCAAGAGCGGGCACAGCAGCGAGCTCCCTATGACTCAGGCCTCTTGTGTCATTTTAACTGTTTGTCATTTGTGCTATGTGTTGTTTAGTCAGTGACTTTGATGGGGAGACCCTGAGTTATGTGCTGGATGAGCCAACTTGGCACAGCTCCTCATTGTCCCAAATTAACTGTTGCCTCCACTTTAGATATTTTGCTAGAACACACCTTCTTCTGATCCATGATATCCTATATATCGGATTCCACCACATATCTTTCCACACTTCAATAAATGCATTCCATTCTGCAATCTACCTACTCTCTACCATACCCAATCTGACTCTCCCACACATCTCAAATCCTTACACCAGCTCTTATTATCTTTCTCTGTAGTACAGTTTATTCAACTCCAATCTGTTCTACTGACACTGGTACATCCCCAGACCTACCCTGCTGCCACCTATACTACTCACACTAATGCCCCATCACACCTACTGTACCTTACTCCCACCTAAACTACCCACACTAATATATCCTCACATCTACCCTACTCCTTCTTACACTACTCACACTAATACACCCTGACACCTACCCTACTCCCACCTATACCATCCACACTAATACACCCTGACACCTACCCTACTCCCACCTATACTACCCACACTAATACACCCTGACACCCACCCTACTCCCACCTATACTACCCACACTAATACACCCTCACACCTACCCTACTCCCACCTATACTACCCACACTAATACACCCTGACACCTACCCTACTCCCACCTATACTACCCACACTAATACACCCTCACACCTACCCTACTCCACCTATACTACCCACACTAATACACCCTGACACCTACCCTACTCCCACCTATACTACTCACACTAATATATCCTCACATCTACCCAACTCCCTCTTACACTACTCACACTAATACACCCTGACACCTACCCTACTCCCACCTATACCATCCACACTAATACACCCTGACACCTACCCTACTCCCACCTATACTACCCACACTAATACACCCTGACACCTACCCTACTCCACCTAAACTACCAACACTAATATATCCTCACATCTACCCTACGTCCTCTTACACTACTCACACTACTACACCCTGACACCTACCCTACTCCCACCTATACTACCCACACTAATGCCCCTCACACCTATACTACACACTAATACACCCTGACACCTACTCTACTCCCACTCATACTACCCACACTAATGCCCCTCACACCTATACTACACACTACTACACCCTGACACCTACCCTACTCCCACCTATACTACCCATACTAATACACCCTCATACCTACCCTACACCTACCTATACTACTCACACTAATACACCCTCACACCTACACTACCCACACTAATACACCTTCACACCTACCCTACTCCCACCTATACTACCCACACTAATACACCCTCACACCTATACTACTTACACTACTACACCCTGACACCTACCCTACTCCCACCTATACTACCCACACTAATACACCCTCATACCTATACTACTTACACTACTACACCCTGACACCTACCCTACTCCCACCTATACTACCCACACTAATACAGCCTCCACCTACCCTACTCCTACCTATACCACTCACACTAATATATCCTCACATCTACCCTACTCCCTCTTACACTACTCACACTAGTGCTCCTCTTCTGTACTGATGCTCCTACTCTGTACTAATGCTCTTATACCAGTGCTCCTACTTTGTACTGATTTTTCTACTTTCTACTGATGCTCTATTCTGTACTGGTGCACTTACACTGTACTGATGCTCCTACACTAGTGCTCCTATTCTGTACTGAAGCTCCTATACTTGTGCTCATACTCTGCAATGATGCTCTTACACTTGTGCGCCTACTCTGTACTAACACTCCTACTGTATACTAGTGCTCCTACTCTGTACTGATGCTCTTACACTTGTGCTCCTACTCTGTACTGATGCTCTTACACTAGTGCTCCTACTTTGTACTGGTGCTCCTACTGTATACTAGTGCTCCTACTCTGTACTGATGCTCTTACACTAGTGCTCCTACTTTGTACTGGTGCTCCTACTGTATACTAGTGCTCCTACTCTGTACTGATGCTCTTACACTAGTGCTCCTACTTTGTACTGGTGCTCCTACGCTCCTACACCGTGCTCCTATTCTGTACTGATGCTCTTACACTAGTGCTCCTACTTTGTACTGGTGCTCCTACACTCCTACACCGTGCTCCTATTCTGTACTGATGCTCTTACACTACTGCTCCTAATGTGTACTGATGCTCCTACACTACTGCTCCTACTCTGTACTGATTCTCCTACACTCAGGGCCGGATTAACGGGGGGGCGACAGGGGCGATCGATGTTCCAAATTCTACTTCTCCCCAAATGTGGACATAATGCTCTGTAGACTTATGCTGAAATCTAGAAGCACTGTGAGCTCAGAGCTGCAGCACATTTCAGTGGGGACATGCTGATTGGTCAGTTCGCAGCAGTTCCCCCATTTATTCCTACAGAGAGTGTCCCTAAGTGACCTCTCGTTCGCGTCAGACATCCAAGAGGAGAAATAGCGTTTTACTTTGTCTTGCCAAAATTCACGGATAGTACATGGACCGAAGAGGAAGTTTACATTTACATTTTGTGAGTAATAAATGTGTCAATGAGGGCTGTGTGGGGGTGTTTTTATTTATTAAAATAATACAATATTTGGTGTGTGGCACCTGGCTTTTGTTTAACTCTTTTTAACAGGTGGAGTACAGGTGCCAGCAGGCCCTTGATGTCTAGGCATGCTGGCACTTGTGGTTCGACAAGTGCCCTCATGCCCTGGATGCCTTACTGGGACTTGTAATCCAACCATAAAGAACAGTCCCCCTGCTATAGCGTCAGTTCCCCCGGCTGGTTTAGCCTAGTGCTGGTTACTGGAAAATAGGAGGGACCCCATATCAATCCCCTTCTATTTTTCAATACCAAACTAGGCTCAGAGGTCCGGGACTAGTTAATGATGTTTTTTTTGGTTTTCATTTTACACCTTTTAATAACAATTAAAACAACAACAAAGCCTGCACAGATCATAGTGGTCATAGTGATCTGTGCAGTGCTTCACAATCTGCCACAGATTTACAACACAGAATTGTAGCTAATATGAGGCGGAACAGGGGCTTCCAAACCGATGGGCATCGTCCGTAGCTTTCAAATGCCAATCAAAACCGATGCTTTGTAAATGCTGTATTTTTCTGGACTAAACAGCCGGCGATGCCCAACAGTTTGTAATGGGAGCTCAAACTAGTAAATTTACCCCCAAGTTTACTTTACAAACTTTTAATGTTGTTTTACATATGTCAGCCACTAGAGGGAGCACATTGCATTACAAATGAAGCACATTTGGAACACTTGACCTTATTTGAAGCACTCAAGGACTAGATGCTGAAAAACAAGGACATTATACAGTATTAGAATTAGAAAGAAAACAAATTCTAACCTCATCATGTAACTAAGAATAGCAAGGCTCTTTTTTTTTGTTGTCCTTCTGACCAGCATAAATGTAACTTGTTATGGAAATATTGTAAGTGCTGATTTCACAGTGGGTGACTTTCTTACTGTGTGTCTATAAAGTGGATATTCAGGACAAGTAATAGTATTCGTTTAAACATTGTATCAGCGTTTCCTCCATAAGCCAATGGTTGAAAAGACTTCATAACGTCTTTATGCACAAAAAATGGCTAAAGAACTATGGGGTTTATTTACTAAGCAGTGTTATGAGACAGACTGAAAAGTGATAAGAAAGTGATAAGGTGCCAGCCAATCAGCTCCCAACTGTCATTTTTCAAACACAGACTGTGAGATGACAGGAGCTGATTGGCTGGCACCTTATCACAGACTTATCACTTTTCACTCTGTCTCCTAACACTGCTTAGTAAATAGACCCCCTATATGCTGTAGAACCAAAAGTACTGCTGGTACTTGTAGTGTCCTCAACAGCTGCAGAGACTGAGGTTGCTTAGGACCGCTTTACAGCCATACTTGTTAGTACTAAGAGGCTAGCAGGGCATGCTGAGACTAGCATGGGTGTCCCTTATTACATAAATCTGAAATAGACATTGCTGATGGAATTACTTTTCTACATTAAACAACATTAAACGTAGCATGTGATATTTCTAATAGTATCACAATAGTCTATTTCTATGACCACAGACTTGAAATTGGCAGATTTAACCCTTTATAACACTTTTGGGAAAATACTGTATTTCCACAGGGGTGAGGTATGCTGACACTGACCATGCTAACATTTATCTTATATATTTATGTGGATATTCATCTTGTAGACACTGATGAAATGTCAACATAACATAATGTCAACATATTGTCCCTGGTGCAGCAGCGGTCAGTTACCTAGTCAGCGGCGTTTCCGGGTCCCGGCAGTCATGTGGCCGTCAGTTCTGCTACAGTCATATGATGCTCCAGCGTTCCTGTAAGTACAGACTACCTATTCCTAACCCTCCCTCTAGTGCCTAGCCCTAACCCTACCCATAGCTTAGCCCTAACCTCCCCTTAGTCAGTGTCGTCCCTCCCCGCGGTGACACCTGGTGCATGGAGGGCTGTAGTGGGCCGGGAAAAGGGGGTGTGGCATCTCAGGTAGGGAGCGAGGCCTTGCGGCCCGAACCCCCGTTGCAATCCCTCCCGGAGATTCCCGGAGGTGCGGACTGCCCCCGAGAACCACTCTGTGTGCAGGGCCGGCTCCCCCACTGTGTCAGGAGCCGAGTGCTGCACCTAATGCTATAGTGCCGCACCCGGGCTCCTGACACTGAGGAGTCAGCACTTTGGTGTCACCCCTCGGCAGATGACACCCGGGAGTGGCCCACACCCCCCTTGTGATGCCACTGCCCTTAGTTCTTAACCCTCCCGACCCACAGCCTAACGCTAATGTCGACTAGGGATGTGCAGGCTCGGATAGGTTCGAATTTTCCCGCCAAGTTCGGATTTTTCCCAATAAAAATCTCAGAAAGAGGCAAAACGTCATCTTTCATGGACAAATATCATCATTCCTGGACAAAAGCCCATGGAAGATGATGTTTGTCCTTGAAAGATGATGTTTTGCCTCTTTCGGAGACCCGGTTTTTGACAGGAAAAATCCGAACTTTGGCGGGAAAATTCGAACCTTTGCGAGGCTGCACATCCCTAATGTCGACATTCTGACAATGTCAAAATGTTGCCGGTCGATCTTTTAACAATTTTGACATCATAATTGTTGACATTGTGGTGACGCCATTATGAATAACGACATTACAAGTGTCGATATTGTGATTGTCAACCTAATGGCTACATACCTTTCCGCACATATGCTGAGATGTACGCATTGCGAGATGCACAATCCTCTGTGTCAGCAGCATATGCGCCTGGTGCACTATAAGTCACCATCATCGGTGTGTCCTTGCAGCCCTCCCCCCTGTACTAGGTGACAATTATACAACAACAAACAGCACAAAGGTTTTTGTAATCACTCAGCGCCTGACTGAATCCTTAGATATATAGGTATAAATCTGCCGCAGCTAATAAATACCTCACTTAAATATAACAAATTAAACAGAAGCTAGATGCGCTGATAGACCCTCAGAAATGTTCGGCGCCCGGCAGTGATACCCGCTCTGGACGATAGCACATGAAGCTGTCTCTTCCCTGCAGGGAGTGGGTAATGGGCCCATTTATGAATGATCCCATTTCCAATGGTCATGACATTACTGCCCATTATCGCACTGCAAAATGTGATCATAGCACCGGGATGCGTCATCCGGCACACGCAGCGACAGGGGCTCCGAAAGGAATGCGTCCCTGCGATGTGCCCCGGGAGCTGTCAGAGCTACTGTCCCACTGACTGCATATGCGCGGCCGCCCTTGCCGGGGGGGGAGTATTCCTAGGGAACCCTCTCCCGGTAAGTTTTGTGATATACAGCGGCTAACGCCATCTTCAAATAACATTAGCTGCAGGGGCCAATCTCCGGAACGCATTGCATCCCCTATAGAAACCTATGGGGGAAGCGTCTGCCGGCGGGAATGGAGGGATCGCAGCCTCCTTCATACCTGGGGGAAACTTAACATTTGCGGGTAACCCCCGAACGGGTGTTTTCAGGAATTAAGCCGCAAAAATACCATGATAATGGTCCCTTAATACGTTATTAAGGCAAGAGACTTTGGGCCTGATTCAGAGCCGAACGCTCTGACCAGAGCGCTCGCTCTGAATCAGGGCCCTCCTCCATGAAAATGGAGCGGCCTCCTGGCCGCTTGTATAGCTGTGGGTGACCACCCACAGCATATGCGAGCGGCCAAAGAGATGGTCGCGATGGTCTTGACCATCGCGACCATCGGACTTGCGACGGAGACCCTGCGGTAGGGTCTCCCTGCCACAAGCCCTGGAGTGATTTTGGCTCTATCAGAGCCCAAATCACTCCCACTGACATCACTAGTGATGTCAGTGGGGCCGGCTTCAGACGGTAGGCGTTCCCATGGGAACGCCTCCGTCTGGCAGGCACGCCCACCAAAGGGGGCGTGCTGTCAATCAACATCGACAGCACGCCCCCTTTGGTGCGAGACCCGGAGTGATGGAAAGCCCGTTGATCACCGGGTCTCGCGCATGCGCACGACGGAGCTCCCTCCGTCATGTGCATGTGCAGTGGGGGAACATCGACCCGCTTGCGAGCGTCCTGCCGCTCGCGAGCGGGTCTGAATGACCCCCTTTGTGCAGTATGGAGAATAAGGATTTCCTATAGTTCCATAATACGGTACCGTACAACAAGTCTTACCAACAATCATATCCTGCTCTGCATTATTCAATCAACGTGAAATATCTACAAGCTCAGGATCGCAACTGGAACAGCGCTCGCAGTTGGGAAATTGATGTGTACTGCGCATGTAAATGCATCGCAGTGTGCGTGCGCGAAGGCACCACTGCGATCACGGAGACCACGCAGAGCCATCATAAAGTGATTGACAGGCAGTGAACGTTTGGGGGTGGTGACTGCGGGGGGGGGGGTGGTCGGAGAACGCAGGCGTGCCTGACCGTTTAAACGGCGTTGCATGGGTGTGCATAAATTAGCCATGGCGATTACATTCGCAGCTGGAGTACTCAAAGTTAGCAATTGTAATTGATATTAAAGTTTTTATTGAGTTTAATATATTTCTGGAATAAAGTGGATATATTGATACACTGGCTTGGAACATTTCTGAGTTTCTGTCAGCAACGCTAACTTCTTTTTTAATTTATTATATCTCCAAACAGGTGTATGTATATATATATATATAAACTTATGTGGTGGTCTACATGGGTCATATTTGCCCAAGTAGACCACCACATAGGGCTGTATTCAATTTGGAGGGAAAAGCCTTTCTCGGCGAAAACGTTTTCGCTGATGATGTAATTTTCGACAATTTCACTTATCCTAGTATTCAATTTTAGTGTCTTTTCGCCGGTGCGATAACGCAATGCAATGTAATAAGCGAAGCCCGGCAGAAAAAAGAGCAGAATTACGTTTTTAGGGTGCACAGGTGCGGAAACCACTCTGTACCCTTTGTACACCCCCTTCCCGCAAACTGTGTTAAACGCTTAAAAAAACAAAAAGGACGCCCCAAAAAAAGCACTTTGAAAATGTTGGCGAAAAAATTCAAAGTGGGGGTACAAATTCAAAAACTAGTGAAATAGCCTTGGGGGGTCTGCAAGTATAGGGGAGGTGTTTTTTTAACTGCAGGTGTTTAATAGAGGTGCGTTTTTGGCGCTTTTTACTGCTTGACTTTAGCAATTTTAAAATATGCTTGCACCCATTTTCATGTACCCCAAATTTGATGGGACTACTTACTTTGGCCCAAAAAAGTTGCTAAATGCTATTCTTCACCACCCTCCCAAAGACGCTAAATAGCTCCTATTGAGACCATTTAAAGACCCCAAATACCTTTAGCAGGGCTAATCGAGGGTACCCATAGTGATCCCCCATGTCAGTGCATCTTTTGGGGGGGTGTAGGCAGATTTCCCCAAAAATGACAGGACTTTTCGCTGATTTCATTTTCGCAGGGTCCCGTTTCCGCCAATTTGTAATTGAATACGGGGATACGCGGGGACGAGCATGAAGAGTTTTCGACCCCGAAACCTGCGATGACGGCGAAAAGTCCGTCAACTGACTTTTTGCTGCAAATTGAATATGCCCCAAAAGCACCTACTATAATTCCTGAACTTTGCCTACATGAGACCAGCCTGTCGTACCCCCGTTCCACCTCTTCGTAGGCAATATACAATCAAAATGCGCTTGTCTCTGGAGTTTTGCAGTTGCCGGTGCTCAAAATAAATTTGCGAGAAGGCCTAAGCGTCAGTTCACATCAATATCAGCACTATAGTGTTCCTATTTTATTACATTTCATCCCTAATGCTAAATGCTGCAGGTAACATGTTACTGGACCATATAAACCTCGGAAGCTTACGCTGAACGTAATCTCAGCTGTAAGATGTACTATTGTAGAACTGGCGCAGCCGGCTGTGGTCAGCGGCGTCTGAAAGCATTTTACATGGGAAAAAGAAAACTTCACTTTAAGCAATATGAAATGAAAATAAGTCTGTGAATACATTACATCCCGCGCAGTGAGCTTAATAATACTAAACAGGTGTTTGAGGATTATTACCATCATTTGCATATAACAAGCTCCTATTTAAGGAATTACTGTTTAGAAGAAAATAATTTTTCATGGAAACGCAGCAGGTAAAGGGAGGGGGGGGGGTCTTCTGGTCTCTATGGTGCGCAATTAGGAAATGGATTCAGTCTGCGTGCCCAATGAGATGGTATCTTATAAAGGGGGGGAGATCTCACAAAAGGGAATGATACATACCATTACCCAGATGACCTGATGATAAATAACCAGTACACTGAAGGAGAAAACATGTTATAAAACAGTATCGTTTTTAGGTTGTATGATTAGATGTGATCCAACCTGTGCGCATATAATAATCCCTACCTGAATCATCTGCATACAGTGTTATTATAACATCAGAGCAGCCCTAGGGGTATAGTGGAGATTTTAATTTGTAGACTACGTATAATAACCAGACGAGGTGTAACTTGTTTTGTTTGGGCTCCTCTATTGGTGTAAAAACTGTAATAGTCTAAGTATAGGTAGGACCGTAGAGAGCCGGCCCGGGCCCCATTACTATTGGGGGGGCCTAATTGCGGGAGGAGTGCTCACACCCCCTTAGGAAAAAAACACTACTTGCAGTGCCACGCTGGGGAAGGGGGAGCTGTGTGCCCCTCAGCCCTGCACAAATCTGGGGGGCGATTAGTATGGAAGCTCCGCCCCACAGTCAGAGGAGAGTAGATTGCTGCTTCTGCTCAGGAGGAGCAGTCTCCCTGGTCTCCCACTGCAGCCCAGCACACAGCAACGTGTGCTGCGGTACTGACAGGTGAGAGAGAGGAGGGCCCCTCCAACAGGTTTGGGTAATTAGTACTCACTCCCCTCCCCCCCTCTGCGCCCCTGAGTATAGGACAAGATTGCAAAATGTTTTGCCACGACCACCTGAATGACTCCGGACAGCAGCCGAAACATTGTTTCACTGATTATTTTCCTTTCTGCAATCGACTACCCCTCCTTATCAAAGACTGATTATGAGTGGCACGCCATTGGCTGATGTCTCATGTCTGCGCAATCGATTGTTAGAGCTCAGAGACGCAGCAGCGGAATCGGCCGCACGGTCTGTGCAATTCAATGGACTTCCTGGGAGGTAATGGGGGTGTGGCTAAGCAGATGTGGGCGTGTCGCTGTAATCGGCTGCGCCTGATGGCGTGTTTAAAGACGCACCAAGATGGAATCCGGCCCTGCATTTACGTTACTCAGTTTAGGTCAGTGGTATTTTACATTCCATATAGATCACCTCTCTGCAGTATGAAAGAAAATTTGGAATTTGGATGGGGATCTGCTGGGTACATTATTTATCTATTGGATTACAATTTGTTTTACGTTGGGAATTTTATACCCCATGACCTGAAAGTTTTTGCTACAGCTCAAACCTCAAACTTTTTTCTATCATTGCTACGTTTGAAAACTATATATTAATTTATTTTTTCTTACAAATTGATACTAGTCTTGAGCACTGTAATTATTCTGTTGATTTTATTGAAGGATTGGCTGTGGAATAATGTTGAGTACAAATAATAGTGAGGGTTTCGGTGCTCTTAAAATACCTGTAAATGATAAAGATGAATTTTGGAGATCATTTTTAAAAAAAATTGCTTGTGCCTCCCAGGAGAGATCTGCCTGCCTCTATTCATTAAGAGTCCCCGATTATTTCTGGCAGATGGCATTTTACATTTTGACATACAGTAAAACATCCGTAGCACTTTCAACTGATTGCTGTTTATTTATCGCTTGCTTGTAATAAATATAAATATATATACACACAGTATATATATATATATATTAAAAAAAAAATTATATATATATATATATATATAAAATACTTTGGTAAAGAGACTAACTGCAAAAAAAAAATCAATCAACCGTCATAGGGATTTCGTTAATAAAATGCTTTATATGGATCTCATTAATAAAATACTATAACGATCTAGCTACAAGCTAATAATGTAAATGTTTAATCACATGAATGCATGCAACATACGGTATTTATAAAGAAAACACAGCTAATATATATTTAATCTATTTTGCCCCGGCAAGAAGCACTTTTTTGCCCCCTGGATGCATCGAAGTACTTGAAAAATAGACCCCGCCCACTTCTGTCACTTCGACTGTTTTGCAAATGTTCCATAACTAAAGGCCCCCATACATCAGAGATTGATTGCAGCAATCGTGCAATTTGCAATCGATTGTGTATAAAAATCTTTCCCTTTTTCAATCGATTGCAGATTGCAGAATTGCCACAATCGATTGAAAAAGGGAAAGATTTTTATACACAATCGATTGCAAATTGCACAATTGCTCCAATCAATCTCAGATGTATGGGAGCCTTAAGTCCTAGATAAAATAATTAGTGTCAATATTAGGGATGTTTGGGACCCACCTTTATAAGGTTCGCCGTGACTTGGCAGGTGGGCAAACATCTTTGGCCAAACATGTACTAATAAACCTTACATTTAAAACCATGTCAATTGTTGCAGTTTATTATAGATTTTTTTATCATTAGAATTCTTAGTGCTTATAGGGCCTGATTCAGACCCGGTCGCTAAGCTGCTCTCGCTCGCTGGGGGCAATTATCGCACATATGCGCATGCGTATGCATCAAAGTATGCATGCGCCAACCAGTCACTGCGGCTGGGAATCGTGCGCTCGTAGTACACAGACTGGATGCTACTTTGAGTGACAGCGCCGTTTGTGGGTGGTGACAGGGGAAGGTGCTTGTGAACGAGGAAGTGGATGTGCGAACGCAGGCGTGTCTGAGCGTTAAAACGGAGTTTAATGGGTGTGCATAATTAGCAAAATAGCGTCCTTGAACATGTCACTTGGTTGTATTTTAGCCTGAACTGATCGCAGTGCTTGCGGTGGGGTAGGGTCTACCTCAAGGGCTGTGAGCAGCTCCGATGGCTCTCGATGTTACCGATTATTCATACACTTCCTGGAGATGACGTTGTTAAGAATGAAAAGTGGGCGCCTGTCTCACTGCTCACTGCCGTTGCTCTCCTAAGACATAGAGGGCGTCTTTAAACCAGACCGTGCGATTGCAGGATTTGCATACCCGGCCCCTTTTGTCAGCGAGCGAGTGCAGCTTAGCGACCGGGTCTGAATCAGACCCATAGTGGGCACCTGCTTCTCTTCCCCCGTTCTTTGAATATTTGTCAGCAAATTGCCCTGGAAACATTAGAATCGAGATTTTTCTGGGCAAGCCTTAAGTGTTTAGTATTGAATATCAGTTTTGTATGATATCGTATATATGTAAATTAGGACCTCACCTCAGGATACGACCACTCAGGAGAGTAATCCGTCACCATAAACAGTCGTCCGCTTTGTTGCAGCAATCCCAGGGTACTTTGCGCTGCCGCTGACACTACCTCGGCAACATGCATATAAGCCATGGTGGTGGCACCCGTTTCTGAATTGTTCAGCTGCATACTTGATTGCTGAGGGCTGCAACAAGGTATGCACATTTCAGCCTGAGCGTATACGGGCCTGCTTCCATCCTCCGCGTGGGGCAACACATTGCTGTCTCCGGCCACCAGTTGATGTCCATAAATAGTGTTGCTCCCTCCTTCTACTGATATAAAGTCATTGATAAGGTCAGAAAACTGGTTGCTGAAGGAGATATCAAAATGGTCTAGATTAAGCTCCATGTTGGAAGAGTTACTCAGCGCCTGGTGAGCAACAGGATAGAGTCCTTGTACCATATTTCCCTGCAAAATAGGCAGGCCGTTGCCATTCCTCATCGAAGCAGTGTTTTCCGAGTGCATATAGTGCTCAGCGTTGCAAGCCTGAAGGTCACCAGGTTTAAGAATATTTTCATTCCCTTCCGTCTGCTGCGATGTCTCCATGGGAACTTCCTCAGCAGTCATCGCTTGGAAGTTCGCTTGGAACTGCATAAGTTGGAGGGAAGACGTTGACTCTATCCTAGCTTGGTCGATCGAACCATTGCAGTTGGTCTGCGTTTGACTGGACACTTCGGTCTTGACGTTCGGGATCCCCATCGTGTTGACGTACGTGTTGTTTGAGTCATTGATAGTGTTGTGGGAGTTCTGCTCCAGAGGAATCGGTTTGCTGGCATCTTGTAAAAAGAAGCTGGGGGAAGGGGTCTGATGGACATGGGGACTCTGAACCGTCTGGTTAAAGCTGGTTGAGTAATCTTTGTTGGAATCAATCGCACTGAAATCCATTTGCTCCAATGTGGTGCTAGGACTGAGTCCCCCACCTGATGGGAGCAGGCTGGAACCTGGAGTGAGTGTTAGAGTATTTGATGATGTGGATGGATAGCTATCCTTTGATAACTGCTGCTCAAATGTGGTGTCCTCTGTTTTTATCTCTTTAGCTAAATTTGGGTTGAAAGTGTAACTACGTTCTGTGCTGGATGATCTTCGTATATTAGTGCTAATGTTGTCTTCTTTTAGACCGCTTCCACCATATGTCTGCCCTTGTTTTGGGTTGTTGAGGAAACAGTCTGGGTCAAAATTCATAGTGGTTTCAGGTATCTTTCTGCTGCTATCGAGGGTGGTAGATAATACAAGCTCTTCTGAGACATTAGCTGACAGCATTGATAAGCTGTCCGAGCTCCCTGTCGTAGGGAAGGCAAACTTGTGACCATCTGAACTCACCGCCAGTACGAGTCCCTGGGTGGTTGTGTCTGAGGACAAGAGGTGTTGATTGGGACCGGTGTTTGGCGACATTGTGTATACTGCTTCGTTGGTGACTTCAGACATAAACACAGTGGCGTTTTGGGAGAGGCTACCCATTACTGAAGCAACGGCCATACTAGAGACACCAGTGACGGCAGGACTGTCAGCCATGTCTGGATCGCTATTTAGGCCGCTACTGATGGACACCGGTGAGTTCTGGGTAGTGTCGGGAACCTCCACTTGGTTTGTTGAAGAAACCTCCGTGCTGTTTTGATGAAGCAGCACCGGCTTTGCCATTTTTCCATTTCTTTTCTCCCGACTGGAGGACTTGCCATGACTGTGCTCATTCTTGCCTTCTGACACATCATTGTTTTGTACCTCTGAGTGAGCGCTGTATCCTCCCGTCCTTGGCTCAACCTTTGGTGAGATGATGCGATGTTTGGCACTGTTACATTTGTGATGCACACTGCTACCAGCACCTGCAATAATAAAGGGGAAGATACATTAATAAACAGGCGCAACAGATACTTTGTAAATTTTTTTTATATTGTTTGAAATTTTATTCTTGCTGCATGCTTGCTGTTGTTTGATTTTCAGGTGTGGAATTGTAACTAAACGTTGGCAAAAAAAAGTGTCCTTTGGTACTAGGTGATTGAGCACATTATTGAATATACTAGGTGATTGAGCACATTATCCAGTATGATTTCCTTATTATGCAAACATGAGGTTTATTTCTGCTGCATCATAGGTGTAGGAGTGAGAACTGAAGCAGAGAAGCTAGAGGTATTTTCAAAGTGGAAAGAATGTGGCTATCATTGCAACTCTTTGGGTGTTTAAGATGTTGGTGCCGAGAAGGAGGGGGCAGGTACTAATTACCATGGGCCTGATAGGGGCCCTGGCCAGCAATTAAAGGGGGACACATGTTCCCTTTCGCAGCATCATAGAATTTTACTTCTCCCCCAAAGAGGGTCTGGCCATGACTCCCAATTTTGGTCATGCCCCCTCAGTTTCAACCTGGGTTCACCATATGTCTCCACGACCATCTGTTTGAGGCATGTTTAAAAATCGACACTGTAGTGAACAATATTGTTCTTTCTCTCACTCTAGTCATGTTTATACAAGTGTAATTAAGTATACTATTAAATATAGGCAATGTAACACAAAACTGGATAATGTGTAATTTCCAGGCAAGATCTTCCAAAACCTAGCACCAGCAGAGTTGGTGCTTATCCTGCAAGAGACACAGCTAATGCCTCTCCCCCACCGAGGCTCACCTCACCTGGCCAGGAATGTCTCTTGGTGAAAATTATCTGGCTGCTGTATGGCCACAATGACAATTGGGGAGATGTTATTCATGAAACAAGCAGAGATGTCTGTCACGGAAACGGTTCGTGAACTTCTCCTTTGCCAGTTCCTGCTCATTACAATACCTGATAGTGTCAAATTTAAATACAATTTAAGTAGACTATCTCATAGCCAGTAATCAAATAACTATTCCCAGTGCCCAAACAAAAAAAGAAGTACTAAGCAGTTACATTTCCATAACAAATTGTCTTTCTTATACTGAATTATTTTTCACGACTGACACTGTGTATAAACTTTGGGAATAATGGAGGCACTAGTATGGCATAATGTGAAAAGGGGGAACTGTAATGTGGCATAATATGAACTGGGGGGCACTGTAATGTACGTTATTATGAACTGGGGCACTGTGATATGGTATATAAAATAGGTGTACTGAAATGTTGCACTGTATGCACTACAATGTGGCTTAAAATGAAATGGGACCACTACAATGTGGCATAATATGAACTGGAGACACTACAATGTGGCATTATGAATGGATGACACTTCAATGTGACATAATATGTACTGGGGACAATGTATGGCATATTGTGAATTGGGGTCAGCACTACAATATGGCATATTGTGAACTAGGGCAATACTATGTGGCATACAATAAACAAGTGCACTACAATGGGACATAGAATGAACTAGAGCACTACTATGTGGCAAAACATTAACTAGAATGCTACTATGGAGCATAAAATAACTAGGGCTATATTACGGGGCATAAAATGAACAACTGCTGCAGAGAAAGTTGTCTCTCTATAAACATTAGGGTGGGGTCCCTTTCAAAACATTTCTATGGGTACAAAGTTTTGGGTACGCCCTTGCATAAATGTGCTACTTTCACTGGACTCCCATCCATGGCCACCAAATATTCCTGGCTATGCAGAGAGTGCATGCGGCCTTCATAGAGAGCATTGTCTGCACAATGTGGGAGCAGCTACACCTGCTCCTATATACACTGTCAGAGCCCTGTAAAAGATATTGTCATTGCACAGCACACAAGAGAATGGGGGAGATGTATCAAGCCTCTTAAAGAGCGGGGAAGGTGCCCAAAGTAACCAATCAGCTTCTAGCTAGCGTTTATCAAGTACATTCTATAAAATGATAGGTAGAAGCTGATTGGTTGCTATGGGCAACTTCTCATATTTGTCCACTTCTCAACTGTTAAGGCGGCATGACACTTCACCCCAATAACACATAGCCATCATGGTAGGATGTGGCCCGGCTCGATCTCCGGGAGCCCAGAGCTACACAGTGTACCAGAGACAATAGACTGAGACTTTCCTGGCACAGGAATTGGTATAACACACGTACTAAGTCGCGGATGACGCAGAACGGAACATAGTGGGAGGAATATAGGCAGCTGCTCATATCGGGACCCTTTTTGTACAGATTGGAGACCCAGACGCACATTGATGTACCGCAAGTCCCTGTGGTCAGTCTACGCTAGCAAAGTAGTTTTGTCGCTTCTGGTTATTTTAGCAGAGCGAAAAGGACGCACATTTTAAATGAATAACATGCTCGGCGCAGCGAAGGCACACGAACCCTGGCGCGCTGAGAGGGGCTATTTGGCACAACTCGAGCCGCAGTGTATGAGGACACATCTGTATGCAGGGGCGTATCTATACTGGGTGCACCCATACTTTTTTCATACTTACCTCTCCGAAGTCCCACATCGCCCGGAGTAGAGCTACACAAAACGCCTGGAAAATAGCCGGCGCTGCCATTTTCCCAACGTTTTGCGCATGCGCAGTAGGGAAATCGCCTGGAAAAATGGCTGCCTCGCCATTCTCTCGGTGACCTGCGCATGTGCAGTAGACATCGGGCACAGACTATTGCCTGGAGTCTACGGCTGCTGTCAGTTCGCTGCCGGCAGCCGGGGAGAGAGGAGGGGGCCCCGGACAGGGAATAGACACAAGCCCCCTCCTCTTTTAATATTGCCCTGTCTGTATGCAAATTATATACGGGCTCTTCAACTTAATTAAAATCATGTGGTTTCTCACTTTTGCTTAACTGTTCTAGCCAGCATTCATTAATCAATGTAACCGTTACCTCCTGACTAGTCCACACCGTCGTTTCCTCTGAGCTGCATTTGATGACTGACTAGTGTAGCTGCGGAGCATGCTCCTGGTGTTATATAACGCACACATTCCTATGTTCCTCTCTGTGGTGGATGGCAAACACATTTTTGATCCTTCTAATTCAAATTGTTTTTTTTTTCTTCCCAGAAAGAGATAGGAACCTTAATTGTTCTTTAATGATCCAAAATAAACTGAAAAGTAATTATTTAATATTAATGGTTATAATTACTAGTGTCAAGAAGCTGGTACAGGTTTAAATTAGAGATGAGCGGTTCTGTTCTACTCTGTTCTTTTCGCTAAAGTAGCGCAAGTTCGGATTTATCATATTGGCCATCCAAAACACATGAGAGCTGGAGAAACCAAAAGATGCCATTTTTCAGATCAGAGTGTAATCGAGTAGAACTAAACCGCTCATCTCTAGTTTAAATGCATAGAATATACAGGGAATCTGAGGCAACAGGTTCTGCTATCTGGCGGCATCTTAAGTATAGGACTTGTACCAAAGTTTGTTTTCAATTTTGTGAATAACAATATAATAATACTAATAATAAAAAGCACTTTACCAGACTCTGGGCCTGGATCAGACCCGCTCGCGAGCGCTGAGCGCTCGCAAGCGGGTCAATTGGTGCCCTAGTGCGCATGCGCACGACGGAGGGAGCTCTGTCGTGCGCATGCGCGAGGCCCGAATAGCGACGGCCAAGCCGTCGCTATGGGTCTCGCACCAAAGGGGGCGTGCTGTCGATGGTGATTGACAGCACGCCCCCTTTGGTGGGCGTGCCGGGGGCGTTGCTGCCCAGACGGAGGCGTTCCCATGGGATGTCAGTGGGAGTGCTTTTGGCTCTGATAGAGCCAAAAGCACTCCTGGGCTTGCGGCAGCGAGACCCTACCGCAGGGTCTTGTCGCAAGCCCGATGGTCGCCATGGTCTTGACCATGGCGACCATCTTTTTGGCCGCTCGCATAAGCTGTGGGTGGTCACTCACAGCTATGCGAGCGGCCAGGAGGCCGCTCCAATTTTAGGTAGGAGGGCCCTGATTCAGAGTGAGCGCTCTTGTCAGAGCGTCCGACTCTGAATCAAGCCCTCTGTCCACTTTTTAAGAATAAGCAGCAAGGTAATAGAAAAAGAATGATAAGAAAACAGTTAATAGAGAAAAGATTATAGTAAACTGATTGGTATTGAAATACCGCCGGTTCAAATTCCGACGCCGGCTGGTAAGTACCCTAACCCTCCCTTCTCCCCCCCTAACCCTCCCTTAGTGGTGCCTAGCCCTAAAACTCCCAGGGGGGGGTGTCTAACCCTAAATCCCCCCGAGGGTGCCTAAACCTACCCTACCCCCTTCCCGCACCCTAAACCTAACCCTCCTGGGGGTGGTGCCTAACCCTAACCTCCCCCTAGTGGCGCCTAACCCCCCCTTTCCCAGGGGGTCCCTAACCCCAAGTCCCCCTGGGGGTTCCTAAACCTAACCTCCAATCCCCAGGCTAGATAGTATACTTACCTGGCTCTTGACAATCAGCATGGCGGGGGTCAGGCCTCCAACGTCGGGATTAAGATAGGCGTTGGTATTTCGACACCTATCTTAAGTCCTGTGACGGGCATGTATAGTCGGGATTTAGACCACTGGCATCGCTAGTAAACATGTAATAGAGACAGAATGATAAGCAAACAGCTAATAGAGAAAGAATGATAACCAAACAGAGAATAGAGAAATAATGAAAGTAAACAGGCAGTGGTAGCTCAGGGCATGGGCTAGCAGGGCCGTTGGCCGGAACGTCATAGCCGCACAAGCACACCAGAACCACATAATTTTTGCTCAATGATTGTTCCCAACCAAACATGCATTGCATTGTGTTTTACCCTGAAGCATATCATTATATGGCATAAAAGCAGCAAAATTATCAAACTACTGTAATATTTGAAAAATAATACCAAATTGCTGACGGGTAAATTACATTTTTTTATTTATGTTTTTGCTCAACTCTGTTATTTGCTCATGTTAGCCGCTAGAGGGCGCCAACCAATACTAATGCAGCAAACCTCCAATAGTTATTACATGGACTTTTTATGTGTTGATACTGTATTTCATTGTTTATTATTTATCTACAAATGCAGCAGGTGTATACTTAACATTGTTACTAGCATTGCATTATATACAGCAAAGCATCTTTTTATTTTTAAAATAGGACTCTATGAATTCACTGTTGTTTTTGTCTATAATGCGGAGAGGAATGATTTACAGATAAACATTATTACATTTTGGTTAACTAGATAAAAGTTCTCACATAAGTGACATAAAAAAGGTTTAAACTTTGGGTTATTTCTTTCAGTTGTATAATTGTATCTTTGTTTTCAGGTGCCCATAAAGGAGCTATCAGTCATAGTGGAGCTAGCAGTCATAGAGGAGCTAGCAGTCATAGCGGAGCTAGCAGTCATAGAGGAGCTATCAGTCATAGAGGAGCTAGCAGCCATAGAGGAGCTAGCAGTCATAGAGGAGCTAGCAGTCATAGCGGAGCTAGCAGTCATAGAGGAGCTATCAGTCATATAGGAGCTAGCAGTTATAGAGGAGCTAGCAGTCATAGAGGAGCTAGCAGTCATAGCGGAGCTAGCAGTCATAGAGGAGCTAGCAGTCATATAGGAGCTAGCAGTCATAGAGGAGCTAGCAGTCATAGAGGAGCTAGCAGCCTTCTAGGAGCTATCAGTTATAGAGGAGTTAGCAGTCATAGAGGAGCTAGCAGTAATAGAGGAGTTAGCAGTCAGAGGAGCTAGCAGTCATAGAGGAGTTAGCAGTCATAGAGGAGCTAGCAGTCATAGAGGAGCTAGCAGTCATAGAGGAGCTAGCAGTCATAGAGGAGCTATCAGTAATAGAGGAGCTAGCAGTCATAGAGGAGCTAGCAGTCATAGATTAGCTATCAGTCATAGAGGAGCTAGCAGTCATATAAGAGCTAGCATTGATAGAGGAGTTAGCAGTCAGAGGAGCTATCAGTCATAGAGGAGCTAGCAGCCATAGAGGAGCTAGCAGTCATAGAGGAGCTAGCAGTCATAGAGGAGCTATCAGTCATAGATTAGCTATGAGTCATAGAGGAGCTAGCAGTCATAGAGGAGCTAGCAGTCATAGAGGAGCTATCAGTAATAGAGGAGTTAGCAGTCATAGAGGAGCTAGCAGTCATAGAGGAGTTAGCAGTCATAGAGGAGCTAGCAGTCATAGAGGAGCTAGCAGTCATAAAGGAGCTAGCAGTCATAGAGGAGTTAGCAGTCATAGAGGAGCTATCAGTCATAGATTAGCTACCAGTCATAGAGGAGCTAGCAGTCATATAGGAGCTAGCAGTCATAGAGGAGCTATCAGTAATAGAGGAGCTATCAGTAATAGAGGAGTTAGCAGTCATAGAGGAGCTATCAGTAATAGAGGAGCTAGCAGTCATAGAGGAGCTATCAGTCATAGAGGAGCATCAGTCATAGAGGAGCTAGCAGCCATAGAGGGCCTGATTTAGCACGGATCTCAAGTCTGCAATCGCACGCACCTACTCGCTGCGAAAATATGCAAATATTATTTATCTATCTCATATCTATCTAATATCTATCTCATATATTTCTCATATCTATCTATATATCTGTCTATCTATCTATTTCATATCCATCTATCTCATATCTATCTACCTATATATCTATTTATCTATCATCTACCCAACTCTATCAATCTATCTATCTAATATCTATCTCATATCTTTCTCATATCTATCTATCTATCTCATATCTTTCTCATATCTATCTATCTATCTATCTATCTATCTCATATCTTTCTCATATCTATCTATCTACATATCTATCTATCTATCTATCTATCTATCTATCTATCTCATATCTGTCTATCTCATATCTATCTATCTACCTCATATCTATCTACCTATATATCTATTTATCTATCATCTACCCAACTCTATCTATCTATCTATCTATCTATCTATCTATCTATCTATCTATCTATCTATCTATCTATCTCATATCTTTCTCATATCTATCTATCTATCTATCTCATATCTATCTATCTACATATCTATCTATCTCCTATCTATCTGTCTCATATCTATCTATCTATCTACATATCTATCTATCTATCTATCTATTTATCTATCTATTTATCTATCTATCTCATATCTTTCTCATATCTATCTATCTACATATCTATTTATCTATCTATCTATCCATCTATCTATGTATCTATCTCATATCTATCTATCTCATATCTATCTCTCTACCTCATATCTATCTATCTAACACTATCTATCGTCTGTCTATCTCATATCTATCTATCTATCTATCTGTCTATCTCATATCTATCTATCTATCTATCTATCTATCTATCTATCTATCTATCTATCTATCTATCCTCATATCAATCTCTTACTATTTATCTTCCTATGTTTGTACACATAAGGAACTTGCTGAGGTAAATAGAAACAAATAAAAGCAAATGATGGTCCGACAAATACGTGCAATCTGCTGCACCCGCCATTGTTGATTAATTAGATAATTGTGATGATAAAGTGCAAAAGTTCATTGTAAATTGTCACAACACTGAGCTAACTGTTTTGGTGGCGGTTATCTTGTAAGCGTACATGAAGAATTGCATTAAGCTATGCGTTATTTATATATTATATATGAGATAGATAGAGAGATATGAGATAGATAGATATGATATAGATAGATATGAGATAGATAGAGAGATATGAGATAGATAGATATGATATAGATAGATATGAGACAGATAGATATGAGAGATAGATAGATAGATAGATAGATAGATAGATAGATAGATAGATAGATAGATAGATAGTGGCGGTTATCTTGTAAGCCTACATGAAGAATTGCATTAAGCTATGCGTTATATAGATATGAGATAGATAGATATGATATAGATTGATAGATAGATAGATAGATAGATAGATAGTGGCGGTTATCTTGTAAGCCTACATGAAGAATTGTATTAAGCTATGCGTTATTTCTTCTCTATAATGTGCTACAATACTATAACTGTACACACTGAAAGATTAGACTGGCCACAGCCTTGCCGTGTCCCCCTGCATATTGTTTTCAATCTGTGCACACATTAACCGCGCTACCAAACTGAGATATGTTCCGTCTTTGGCTTGTGGGCAATTGTGTTGTTGAATCTGCAAGTATATGAATAATTTGTGCATAGAGGCAAAAGGCCAGTGAGATACCAATGAATATATGTGAGCAAGAAAAATCCCATTATGTCTGTGCAACAGTAATATAGGCTGCTCCTAATAATACCGCTGAACGGTCGTACAATAAATATGTAATAGTGAAATAGTACAAACGCAGGTCATTAAACAGCTCACACAGCCCCACTGGCTATTGGGAACAAAATATAAATAACTAAATATAAGCTAAAGGAAAAAGCAAAACAGAAAAAAATAAAAATAAAATAAAAAAACAACAAAAAAACTAAAAATAAATAAATAATAACCGGCAACACGAGCGATATTGTATTTTCAAAGTATATGTTAAAAATTTTGCTTTTGAATATATAATGTGCCTTATGAACGGAACAAAAGTATTTGGAATGGTCATAGATGGGCAAAAAGGAAAACAAGGCCTGTTCTTGGATCTTGTGCGATTGGCTCTGTGTACACTAAACAGATGAATATTTGTAATAAAATCAGCCATATATTAGCTGAACGGACTGCGTTAAGATTAAAGAGTGCTCTTCGCGCTGCTGCTGAAATAAAACACTAATGAAATAAAATCTTTCCTGAACCGCGGTGTAGTAATAAACATTTTGACATTTGTCTGGTGGAAAATGAACAGCGAGAGCCCTGGTATTGACTCTTTCAGATTCAATGTAGTTAATCGACCACTGCAATTAAATTGAAATGTGCTTTCTCAAAGTGCTACTAATATTCTTAGAAATGTGCATACAAGAGATGGGGGCTTGACGTAACAGAATATAATGGCATACTGGGCATTTGGGAGATGAATATACTTGAAGCCCAGTTAACTGATTTTAGACGAACAGTTCGGAATCATTGCAACCACCTGTAGGATTCTATTCTATAGATAGAAGGTGTGTCACTAATGCGGCACCTGGCTGTGACTCCTGTGCAATCATCTTGGCTAACATAAGGCAATGGTAACGGTCCAGTGTAGGGTGGACACCCAACAAGTCACTAATTGCGATACCACTGCTGAAAGACTCGAGTGTGTGCAAAGTGCATAATCCCTTTGGAGTGAACTTGTCCCCTTCAAAGAGTCGTAGCAGCCATTTTGTGTGTGACCAACCTATTGTCATGAGGACCCAGCCTATGAATTTACTCCAAACCTTGTCTTCTTACTTAATAGTCTAGAATTTAGATTATAGTATGTGAAACGATGACGTTTTGAATAAAGTCATAGGCTGAGTTCTCATGATTATTGGTTGGTCACACACAAAATGGCTGTGACAACTCCGTGAAGGACTCTAGGTGAATTGATAGGACACAAGTGAATATTGGTTCAGCCCACAAAATGGTGGATGCTTCTGTGTATCTCATGAAGTACCTCAGTGATGCCACTGGCTCCAAATGAATTAATGGGCTACTTGTCATGAATACTGATTTAACCCACTGTGCACTGGCAAAGGGCACACTTTAATGCCAGTCTGCAACTATCAGATTTAAGATATGTTCTATTATTTCAGATGATGCAAGCTTGATACATTGGAAAAGTTTATATTTTCGACATCAAGCATAGTATATTTAGCATGTAGCTGACATTTTGAAATTCAGCATCAAATATGTGTATTGAAAGCAGGACAAATATTACCCAATCCATTGTAACCAATCAGATGTTTGCCAAGGGTTACTGCAGCTGTAAGAAACACCTTCACATTTCCAAACTGTCACCAGTCCATTAAAAGCAGCTTATCGGTGTGTGTTTGGTGCTTATTAACAAATGCGTATTCCCTTTGTATAGACCAATGGGACAAACTACTAATTTTGATATTAAATTGTGACTTTTGCGTTTTTTTTACACTGGAAAAAACATTTTTAAAGTCAAGTGTTGCAAAACGTCTGAACTGGACAGTGTTGAAGATTAATATATTCAATATTTATTTGTACATTGCAAATCCTTTGTAATTGTTAAATAACACATTCTACTGCATGTTCTGAGAAATTGTATAATAATTGTAATTAAAATTGCGCACAATTGTCCCTACTCTGGCACCCTAGGCCTTGTCATTGGGGCTCAACACTCATGATTTTGCCCTCTTAGTTGTTTTTTTTTTCTTTTTTCATCTTAGGCTTATTTATTAACAAGGTGCCATAAAGCACGATTGTAGTCCATGATGTAGAAACCAATCATATATATGTGCATTTATTTGTATAACTTGACCCAATGAAAGCTAATATCTGATTGGTTGCTACAGGTAACAGCACATGAACTGCCTTTTCCACCATGTTATGAAATAAGCCTACTGATGAGAATGGCTGCTTACATTGCTAGACAATGACTATTGGTGAGAACCCTATGATAGATCTCTATAGTTACCTAAGTTGCCAGTGCAGAGACAGTTGTGCGTCCGAGGTTGTGGTTTGCTCTGGTGACTGTCGAGTATCTGCTGAACAAGGTGCTCCACAGAAAACCCTGAACCGCTGTTCCCATTGCTGCACGTCCACTTAATACCGTGAACTGTGGAGAGAATATTGGAGGCCACAGTCAGAAATAAGTTTTTTTGTTGTTTTTTTTCATTTTCCCCCTTAAAATGTTCCCCTCAACTACAAACGGTGGAGGCAGCCATTTTGTAGACTGAGAATACAGCCTTTGCATTCACTAGGATCCAGACACAGTGAACTGATAGGACAAATTCATATGGATGTCAATTCAGCCAACAAAATGGTGGCCCCACTATATGTAGGCGATGTGTATTCTCGTTACATATCTTTTACTTAAAGGGAAATTATCAATATATTACAAGGTAAAGAAAAAAAAAAAACAGCAACATGAAATTGTGTCTTGAGGGAATTAAGTTCAGCGCAATGTGCCGCCGCGATATTCCGCTCATCACCTTCGCCATAAATTACTGTAGCCAAACATCACTCATTTTCCTGCGCACGTCTATGGCAGGGGTAGTCAACGTGCGCCCCCCCAGCTGCTGTGGAACTACACATCCCAACATTCTCTGTGACAGCTTTGCTATTAGGCAGTGGTGTCACAAGGGGGATGCGGCCCGTACCTGGGTGTCACCAGACGAGGGGTGACACCAAGGTGCAGACTCCCCTTCAGTGACAGGAGCTGAGTGCTGCACTGTAGCATTAAGCGCAGCACTCGAATCCTGACATTGTAAGGGAGCCGGGACAGCAACAAGGCACCTCCTGCACCCCCCTCCAGTAGCAAGAATGGGACCACCGGGGTTCGGGCTGCGCGGCCACGCCCCCGCCCCACGAGGCCACGCCCCTTTTCGCTGGCGCGTGCTCAGCGTCCCTCCCCACACCAGGTGACACCGCGGGGAGGGACGCCATTGCTATTAGGGCATGTTACAACTGTGCCAGGGCATGCTGGGATGTGTAGTTCCACAGCAACTGGAGCACCACAGCAGCTTTTTGAGTTGAACACCCCTGCTCTATGGTGTGTGATAGAAAATGAGCAGTTACCTGCCCTGAAGTGCCTTCACCTCACTATTCCAGAGGCACTTGGCGGCCATTGAGCTGACATGCATTTTCCCCCTTAGTGAAGATTAATCAATTTTAACTGTGATGGTATTTTATTCTTTTCTCTATGAGCATTGTGGGCACTTTAAAACGTTCATGTATCCTCAATTTAAATATGTTGTTGAACTTATAATTATTTTTTTTCATTTAATGGTATGTCCAAAAGTAGTGTCAAGTTTTCCAAAGATGCAGCCTTTCTTTCAGTAACATCCCCCATCTTCGAAATACTTTAATTTGCTCTTGGTGTAAGGCCTATGGATGTATACTGTATGGATGTATACTGTATCATAGGTTTTATTATTTGACCTTTTTGGCTGTGTTAGCAGGCTCCGGATACATTGCTAGAGACCTGCAATAATGACCAAACGTTGCGTGACACTTATTCCACGCCTGACATATGCAGAAGTTTAAGGAGTGGGTGACGTTGTGGAAAGTCGGGTAGAAGTGGATTTATATCATAGCACTGTACACCTGAATTGTCACCTCGGCATGCAACCCGTGATACATTCTGTACGTCCTGCCCTCCTTTATGAAAACGCAATACTTATTCACAAAGGCTTTCCTAATTAATTATGAACAGTCTAATGCAGGGAGGGGGAACCTCAGGCCCAGGGGCCGTATAAGGCCCACTTGATCATTTGGTCTGGTCCTCTGAGCTTTTTTCTGCTAGCCTCATCTGGCTAGCAGGGTGCTTAGAATGATACCCTGCAGCCAGATTCTATGCAGCAGCGCCACCTGGAGCATCCTTAGGACGCTTCAGATGGTCACACCGCTGCCCTTACAGCTCACTGGAGCATCCTCAGGATGCTCCGGGCATTGCTGTAATCACCGGAGATTGTGGTCCCGCCCCATGTGACGTCACACGGAGGAGGCGTGGCCTGCACCGGGCCTGCAAATAATAATATATATATCAAAATGGCCCTCGGCAGAAAAAAGGTTCCCCACCCGTGGTCTAATGCTACCAACCACAGTTGCTCCAGGCGAGAGCCGTCACATGAAAACATTTTCTGTAACATAATCTGCGCCATATTATCTGCAGATGTGTCCTATCATATTTGCCGCCCGTGAATGATCGCATGCGTCTTTCTAGCTCCCGCGATCCATACGATTGCATGAAGCGAATGCTGCCGTGGGCTGGCGTTTTGCGGCGTATGCATGAGCGACGTCGCAATGCCTCGGCGGCAAAGATGAGCGAGGGCACATCTGTATATCAACAGCAGAGCCATAATGGAGAACCAGATTATGTGGCGATGAATGTAACATTCATTTAATTACACTACTTGCTTTACACTGTTCTCCTTTAAATATGACTTGTGATAAGGAAACCGATGACATTTCGCATTCACAATTCATACATCCAGTTATTTGTCAGCCTGCAGTATGAAGCCGCACAGACTGTTATTAGCGGTCCACCGGGCCTGCACTCTTCTACTGCTTCCTTGACCCCTGACAGCTGAAACACACTGGCAAACTCATTGTCATTAGTCTGCAGACTACAGAGATCTCCCCTTTCCCATCCTGCCTGCATTTGTCCCTGTCATCATTGAGCTTGTGTGACCTCTGTATGGACCCAACCTGTCATATCCACCGCAGCTGTGGACAGAGAGATTATTTCATGCCCAACTGGGAGTGTGTTATTATTACACTCCTGTGTCGGCATATGTACGTGTATTCAGTGAACAAGCCCCTCCCCCGCAGGTGACATCACTGGTATTCAAACTGGGCGCACTGTGTACTACAGATTTAAAAATAAAATTCTGATTTTTTTTCATTGCTAACATATATTTATTTGTGGTATTGTTTGGATTCAATGTTTTATGCATATACAGTAATACAGTATAAGCAACTGCGAATACCCTGGGATTATATACAACAAAAAGACGCATTATGAATCATTAGTAGCAGTCTGAAGAAATAACGGGAAAACGGTAATTACTAAGCGGGATGTAGTGATATTGCCGGAGGACGGGATGCCGGCCGTCGATATACCGCGGCTGGAATCCTGCCGCCGATATCCCAAATAAGATCAGGATACCGGCGTCGGCATCCCGAACCGCCAGAATCCCGAATGTCGACGGCTGGGTAAGTATAATCATTTCCCTGGAGAAGGGGGGGGTTAGGTTTAGGCACCATCGGGTGGATGTTAGGGTTAGGCAACCCGCCCGGGGAGGTTAGGCACCACAAAGGGAGGGTTAGGGGGGGAGAGGGCAGGGTTAGAGTACTTACCTTCCCTTGTCGGGATCTCCTCCTGTTGGGCTTCCGCGGTTGGGATTTGAACCAGCGGCTTATTTCGATACCATTTCTACTAAGCTGCTTTTTATAGGCTGTCATAGTAATTTAGGGGGGAGACACCTGATCCTATTCATGGGATAAAATTGTGTGAACATAAGGGATGAGAAGGAAGTCATTCTGGTGGGATGTCGTTGCGGCCGCTGGTCTACATGCCGACGCTGATATCCCAACATGGGAGTTAAGATAGGCATTGAAATACAGACGGCTATCTTAATCCCGATGACGGATGCCTGAACGAGGTAAGTCCGGGGTGCATCGGGGCCAGACTCAATTAAGGGGCCCACAGCCTGGCAACATTATAATGAGGGAGCTGTCTGCATGTAGACAATGGCAAACTGGGCAGGGCGCTGCTGGGAATTACGTTGGACAGTAACTGATGACGTCAAGGTCAATCTATGGAAGGGGATCTAGTTGTAACCCTGTGAGGACCGCGTAACCCCTAACTAGCCTAACAACAGAGCCTGCGATAACAGGTCAGGCCAACAGCCAGCCCTACCAAGATATGTTGGGAAAATATAATATGTAAGTCCATGGCACACTTTAATATATATCCTGATTTAAGATGTTTTTTTTTAATAAGACTCAGAGATGTAATTAGGTGTTTAATGCTGTCTGTATTATATGGGGGCCACTAATGCTATCTGTAGTATATGGCAGTCACTAATGACTATTAATTGGGTTCACTAATGCTGTCTAGATTATATGGGAGTCACTCATGCTGTCTGTAATATATGGCGGTCACTAATGCTGTCTGTAGTACATGGGGGTCACTAATGCTTTCTGTAGTACATGGGGGTCACTAATGCTGTCTGTAGTATATGGCAATCACTAATGCTGTCTGTAGTATATGGTGGTCACTAATGCTGTCTGTAGTATATGGTGATCACTAATGCTGTCTGTAGTATATGGGGGTCACTAATGCTTTCTGTAGTACATGGGGGTCACTAATGTTGTCTGTAGTATATGGCAATCACTAATGCTGTCTGTAGTATATGGTGGTCACTAATGCTGTCTGTAATATATGGGGGTCACTAATGCTTTCTGTAGTACATGGGGGTCACTAATGCTGTCTGTAGTATATGGCAATCACTAATGCTGTCTGTAGTATATGGTGGTCACTAATGCTGTCTGTAGTATATGGGGGTCACTACTGCTTTCTGTAGTACATGGGGGTCACTAATGCTGTCTGTAGTATATGGCAATCACTAATGCTGTCTGTAGTATATGGTGGTCACTAATGCTGTCTGCACTATACGGCGGTCACTAATACTGTCTGCAGTATATGGGAGTCACTAATGCTCTCTGTAATATATAGTGCTGTCTGTAATATATGAGGGTCACTAATGCTGTCTGTCAGGGGATGTAGTCAGCATCCCGACAGTCACAATACCGACAACAGCTTCCTGACTGTCAGAATACCGACAGTTTGCAGACGTAAGTAGGTAGGGTTAGGGGCAGGTTTAGGGTGAAGCTGGGTACACACAAGACAATTTGTTGCCCGCAACGGCAGATCGGGCCGACATACTGTCCATGTTGGCAAGTGTGTATGCACTATGATCGACCATGCACACTCACGTGGGGTTGTTCATCACATTGACAGTTTGAGCCTACATGCTGCTCAATCTGTCAATTTGATGAACGACCCCATGCTTGTGGCCTAGGCTGGTGAATTACATATTTTGTGCAGTTGATCACCAGATCATGTCAAACGAACACACGATATGTCGTTCATCGCATTGTGCGTCAACCAGGTACACACATCGTCTAGTGTGTACCTAGCTTGAGGCTGGGGAGGGGAGGGTTAGGCTGCAGGAGGGGTGGGTTAGGGGAAGGGTTAGGGTAAAGGTTATAATACTTGCTGAAATCTGTCGAAATCTGACAATCGGGATACCAATGTCGATATTCTGTCCGTCGGCATCCTGACCTTCGGGATCCCGTACCCAAACCGTCTATAGTATATGGGAGTCACTAATGCTGTCTGTACTTTATGGCGGTCACTATTGCTTTCGGTGGTATATGTCGGTCACTAATGCTGTCTGTAATATATGGCTATCACTAATGGTGTGTGAAGTATATTTTGGTCACTAATGCGGTTTACTATATGGTGCTAAAGCCACACCCCCTTCCCCATGAGGCCACACCCATTTTGTAGACACACACAAAGATGTTGGTGTATGTGTTTGTGGGGGGAAATCCATATTGTTGAACCTGGGCCTGCAACTCGCTGTTCTGCCACTGGTCCTCCATTAAATTAGAAATGGGTGTTTGCCAGGAAGCATTATGTCTTTTTAAATTACCTATAGTTGGGTTTGTTTTAGTCGTTGCTTAATCCTCACTTCCAAAGTAAAAACTGAGCGACATTCAATGGTTCTTTGTTCTCCTAATGGAGCTATTCAATTGTTGCTCAGGTGTGAATGCTGTGGGCACCCATTATTTCTGCTTGCACCCTCCTGAAGTGGTGAACAGAAATGTGCAAAAAGGCAGCTGTTTGGGGAACCCAAACTGCCATTTTGACAGCGTGCCCAATAGCTTACACGGATTTGGCTGCTTTACATGACTAAACCCAGTGAATTTGGGCATGACAAGCGTGCCCAAATTGAATAGCTCCGTCGGGCACTCATTTCATTTGGATGCGCAGGAAACAATTCAATTTCCCCCACAATGTGTTTCATTTATGTGTGATGTATTTTAGTTTTTCAACTATTTACGCATTGTTTTTCAGTGAACTTAAAATCAAGTGAGATGAATTACGATCAATTCTAAAGAGCTACTTATTGCACTACAAATCCCAGCATGATCCTAGGGGATCTACTGTAGTTTAGCAATGTTTTAAATGCAGTGATGTGCGGTGAGGTCAATGGCTGAGAAGGCACGCATGGAGATGGGTCTGAGTGCTCGGAGTCTGTCTCACCCCCTACTCACAGTAAGTCTCGCCTCACTACACTAAGCTTCAGTGGCTATTGATTCTGCTACCTGCATCACTGTCTTCTCTTGCTTCTGCTAACTGAACTCCAAGCTCTAAACACTGCAGTGCACTTCCTAGTCACATGACACATCCAAGGTGTCCATCACTGCACAAGGCTCGCCCCCCCCCATATTTAGAGGCATGCCTCTATTAGCTCTCTTTCTGTGCAGCTTACTGCCTGAGGTGTGGCCCCGCCCCCAGCTCTGCAAGCAGTGTCTGACTATACAGAACCGAGGCTGAGCTGTTGCAGCCTCATCTCTCATCTCTCTGCTGTCCCAGGGAGCTCCACAAAGCTGGTGAGTGTTAACTATACATTTTTTTTACAATAAACAAAGAAGATGTTTATAAGTTATAAATATATTTGTCTTATTCTACTTACTTTTATATCAAATCTCAGGCGTATGACATGGGAGGCTCTGCCTCTTCTGCCTACCCTGACTGCACATCGCTGTTTAAATGAGCCAGAGGGGTCTCTTTACTAACAAAGTACAAGCAGGCAATGCCTTCTACTAACCAATCAGCAATTAGCTTTGACGCCATTACTGCAACTTAGACAATGAAAGCTAATGTTAATTGGTCGCTATGGGTAATTCTGCATTCTCTTAGTTAACAGCCTCCGGTGATCGGTAAAGGAGAATGCAGCTGCCGTACAGCAACATCAGGGTTGTCGCCAGGGGAACCCTCCCTGGCTGACTGGTGTGTATTCTTGTCGCTGACTGAAAGGTTTATCAACATAATAGTCACAGTTTGTACTTTTTGGTTCATGAATAATATTTCATAATGCCCTTTTGATAGTGCCGAGCACTTTCTCACAGTGCAGCATGACAGCCCATTATCTTCTTGGTAAAAGAGGGTTAATGAATCATGGAAAAGATAATTTATGTGCTAGTAATGCCATTTCTCAATGTCAAGTGCTACTTGCGAGGAAATTATCTAAATTAATTTAAGATTAGGTGATACATATTTTCAGCAGAATGTGCATTCTTCTGCAGAGAGACTGGGAATCCTGATTGAGAACTGAGAACTGGTTTAACTTGGAGGACTTACTTGACTGATATCCTTTATTTGCAGTATATACACACACACACATATATATATATATAGATAGATAGATACACACATATGGGATGTAGTAATTAACCTGGCTGTCGGGATGGCGTCGGAATCCTGACACCAGTCAGAATCCCGGCACCCTGATTGCCGGCATCCGACAGAAAGTATTGGGGTTAGGCACTTGGGGAAGGTTAGGCACTGGGGGGGGGGGGGGGAGTATAGGGTTAGGCACTAGGGATGGAGGGTTTAGGCTGCGAGGGTGGGGGGAGGTTAGGTTTAGGCAGTGGGGAGGGAGAGTTAGGGGTAGGCTAATATACTCATCCTTCATCTGTTGGAATTGTGACCCACTTGGGATGCTGGCATCAGGATTCTGACCACCGGGATCCCGAGCACTGGCATCCTGTATCCAACCCCGTGTACCATAATGATCTTATAATAGGAGAGGATTTGGGAACGGGCTCAGCCTGCCCCAATGCCCGACTACTATTTGAAGGCCCCCATAGCAATCGTTTGTAAGGGCCCCTTTGTACCACCCAATGGTGAAAATGTATATATATATATATATATATATATATAAAACACATGTAACTTTGACAAGGAAGATGGGCCCCCCTCAGCTCTGTGCCATAGCAGCTGCACGCCTTGCACCTATGGTAGTTACGCCCATGGCCCCACTCTTACAGCAGCAAGAGCTATTGCACTTATGGTGCCCATCTTAGTATGTCATACCTGCCAACACTGAGATGGTGATGGTCACCAGAAACCGATGATTGGCATCCAACCATCGAAGTTTCCAATCCAGTGATGATGGTGGCATGACATCGCAAGGCATCTGATGGCAGTAACGCCAAAACCATTTCATGGCGCGCCCTCCGATGGCCATCAATACACCCAAACCTGGTCCCGATCCACCCTAATGCACCAACTTTTGATCTTGCATGTAAGCTCCACATCTTTTTTGTGATATCCCTCTGAAATCAGGACAATGGGGATGTATGATATTGTCCAGCCTCAATGATGTTGGAATGCAATGTATCTGAAGTTAGAAGTAGGGTTCTGGTAAAATTCAAATTCCACCGTATATAATAAAGTGATAGCAATTCAGGGGCAGTTTTACCAAACAGTGAAGCCCAATTGCAGGAAATACTGGTGTTTCCTCTTGCATTAAGGACTGTACATCACTCAATACCGCAGGCGCTAACCTGGTACATTTTCCCCTGTGCATGGGGAAGCCTATTTATCACTGTGATACCTGCTTTGTTATTGCCTCCTCATGATGGCTGTACTATAACAAAATCTGGAATCAATATCTAATGGCGATGAAAAGGAAAAAAAAAACTATTCAGATTTCAAATTAACCTTGGCTGCATAGAGGCTTATACAGTCAGTAGTTTTGTTTTTAAACTATAAACTTTTTACTCTACATATTGTTAATACTCTTTTTAGGAGGTTATGAACATGTGAAAGGCGCATAGGTGTGCGCGAGCCCTTAGTACCCATTACTAGATACACGCTCCTATCGCGCAGGTGTTCCAATGATCCCTATGTAGCTGATCAAATTATAAAGATACCCCTATTATCCAATTACTGTATTTAGTTTATGTCAATATATTCAAGGGGGTGCTACCACTGGACACAGTACAAGTTACATTACATAACACAAGGAGAAAAAAATGTGTCAATATTGGGTGCACTAAATAAAAACATACCTTTTAATTGAAACATCTAAAATTCAATCAATTCCATATAATATACCAGCGAGTTTTATTTAAAATAAATAAATTGTAAATAAATTTATAAAAAAAACAGGAAAAAGAAATATAAAATTCTAAATATTAAAATTTTACAAAAAAACTGTCTTTAAATTGTCTTCTTCACAATTCAAAAATATAAATTAGTCTGCACATCATCATTTATATACTAAGTGTATTAATATGTCCTCTTAAATTAAACACATATATGAGATTCCAAATATATTCTTTATTGAAATCCTCAATATTATGGCAATTGCCCACCAGTGGTGTCATGGTTATGTATATAAATGTGTGATGCTCATTCATAAGGAGAACATGGTATAGACATCTCTGAAAGCTTATAATAGCAAATTCCTATTTCTCCTTTATTTATATATCGCACATAAAAATGTCTCCCTTGGGACACAGAACCTCATTCAGAGTCGGTCGCGAGCGCCGATGCGCTCGTAACTGACTCGATGGTTTGACCTGCGCACGCGCAGCGGCCGCACAGCGTGTGTGCAAGCCCCGGAGCGACAGACAAACTCTGTCGCTCTGGAGCTCGTTACCAAAGGGGCGGCTATCGATGTTGATTGACAGCTGCCCCCGTTTGGTAGGCGGGCCAGGGGAGTGATTTCCGAAACGGAGGCGTTCCTTTACGAACACCTACCGTTTTGTGGGCGGCCGCACTGACAACATCAGTGATGTCAGTGGGGAGCTTCCTGCTCCATCAGAGCAGGAAGCTCCCTGGGGTTTAGGAGTGCCCAGACCCTACCCTAGGATCTGGTCGTAAGCCCCGATGGTTGCGATGGTGAACACCATCGCGACCATCAACATGATCGGTCGTTAAGCTGTGGGTTACCACTTAACGATCGACAAGGAGGCGGCCGTTCAGGATGCAAGCGGCCGCCCTGATTCTGTGAGACCGCTTGCATCTAACGACCACCTCTGAATGAGGTCCAGATTCCTCTAATATAGAGTAGATTTTCCAATTAAATAATATGTATTAGCCCACTTAATATTTACAATATTATAATATATTCCTAGATGTCTGCTATATATGTCAAGTGAGAGAGATAGTATTATCAGTCTGTAAATTCAGCATATAACAAGTCTCCCAGAAAAATAAATAACCTTTTTTTTTTTTTAATGTCCACCCTGTATTGTAAGTACTATAGATTATGTCACTGTATGGGTCACAGAAAGTGTGCTGTTTTGCACTAAGAGAATCTGTACTCCCAGTCTGCAGGGCAATGCTGTGTCTCCCCAGTCTATTCCATGTTCTCTTTATGAATGAGCATCACACATTTATATACATAACCATGACACCACTGGTGGGCAATTGTCAGAATATTGAGGATTTCAATAATGAATATATTTTGAATCTCATATATGTGTTTAATTTAAAAGGACATATGAATAATCACTAAAATACTTACCCCAAATATATAAATGATGACATGCAGACAAATTTATATTTTGGAATTGTGAAGAAGACAATTTAAAGAAAGTTTTTTTTTTATTTTAATATTTAAAATTTTATATTTCTTTTTCCACACAGTTTTTTTTTTTTTAAATTTTAATATTTAAAATTTTATATTTCTTTTTCCACTTTTTCTATAAATTTATTTAGAATTTATTTTTTTTAAATAAAACTCGATGGTATATTATATGGAATTGATTGAATAGTTTGAATTAAAAGGTATGTTTTAATTTAGTGCACCCAAATATTGACATACTTTTTTCTCCTTGTGCTATGTAATGTACCCATTACTAGATACATCTGTTAAAATATAGCAAAATATTATTTCACATGTGACAAATGTGTGTTTCATCTGTCATCAGAAAATGCTCCCTGACTAACTGGAAGCTGCTGCTGCAATATCCTAGGTGTGGGACCCTCACAACCGGCGGCCCCTGGGATCTGATCAATTTGTTCAAATATGATGACAACTTCTCACGTTCCCTGCAGATATTGCAAGTATCTGATACGTTGTCTCTAGTTTGAAATTAGGTCCTGCAATTCTTTTGGCTCCTGCGTTTCCACTCTTATCTGCACAGTGAGTAAAACCAGGACATACTGTATATGAATACCAAACAAGTACGTATATTAATTTTCTGCAGTAGTTAGTTCCTTTGCATGCGGCTGTCCACTGTGAGGCCATACTGCAGGGATTTGAATAAATTGCAGAATTATAATTACTAGCTCAATCCCTTTAGTGCAAATATATATATATATTGTGTGTGTGTATATATATATATATATATACATATATATATATATATATATATAATACTGTATGTTCTAGTTAGCAGCCCGTCCAAATGATGGGACATTGTCGCACCTACAAAAAGTCCTGTTTGAGCGATCAAACGGGTCACTTTTCGGTCATTTCTGTTCGCCAGTTCGGGAGGCTGCGAGTAGAAATGTCAACGCCGTCAGCTGTGCACACCCAAATGGAACAACAATTGAAGTGCTCCATCGGTCGCCATCTGGTGGCCGCTGGTGCACAACACACGTGAATTCCCCCTGTAGAGGTGAGGGGCAGCGTTAGCCTTTTATACATATATAGATATATTGTAACTGATGGTTTTTTTTTTAATCAAAATGATGTACATTATGGGGCATTTCCAATTAGCCGTGGGGTTTACCCACGGCTAATTGGAAATGCCCCGTAAAGTAATCTCCGTGTGGCCGCCCTATTCGGCCTCACGCAAGAGGTTATTACACACTGATTCCGCAGTTCTCGCAGAATCAGTGTGTTCTCGCGTGGAAATCCTGTTTTAATGACGCGGGGAAAAAGCTATTTAATTGAATAGCTAATCCCCGCGTTGCGGGACTTTTGCCTGAAAATTAGCCGCGGATGAAACCCTGCGGCTACTTGCATATGCCTCTATATATGAGATGGCTGGAAAACTGACATTAAAATACAAGAAAAAAATAATATTTATGAAAGAATCCATTACTTCCAATAGCATTGCTAGATGTCTGTCCAGTCTCTCTACTGTCCTCTTCCGCTCCTCTACCGACCGCCGCCTCACCTCAGCTTTGGCCACCTCCTCTCATTCCCACGCACAAATGGTTGGTACTTTTTTTTTTCTAATCCTAATCTTCACCCTAACCATAACCCTCCCTTGGTGACTAACCCTAGCCCTCCCTCTTGGTGCCTAACACTAATCGTCGGGGTAGGTGCCTGACCCTAACCATACCTTCTAGTGCCTAACCCTAACCATCCTGGTGCCTCACCCTAACCATCCTTCCAGGTGCCTCACCCTAACCGTCCTTCCTGGAGCCTAACCCTAACCATCGGGGTACGTGCCTAACCATCTGTACCTGTCGACCTTCTTCCATGTTGACCTTTAGTGTGTTGACCTTTTGTCCCTGTCAACCTATTGTCTGTCTAACATCTGGTGTCTATCTAGACTAGGGGTGGGCAATTAGTGCCCCCCCAGCTGTTGTAGAACTATGCATCCCAGCATGCCCTGCCACAGTTTTGCTATTTGGCCATGCTAAAACTGTTGCAAGGCATGCTGGGATGTGTAGTTCGTCAAAAGCTGGATTGCCGATTATTGCCTATCCCTGATCTAGACATTACCGACCTTCTAACAGTCTATCTATAGTCCGGATACCGCTTGATACATCTCCCCGTGAGTGCTGTTTGCTCCTTACTCCCCATTTCTGTGTGAGTCTTTGTATCCCACCCTCTGCTCCCCTAGTCCCCATTGTGTGTGGTTTTTAAATTGTGTTTCTGATTATCCTATGTATTTATTGCAATAGTTTATCATTTTGTTATGGTGCCATATTAATCAAAGTTATTAGTAGTAGTAGTCATAATAATAATAGTAATAATAATAATATGTCTTTGGGTCTGTGGCTCCAGGGAATGGCACAAGGTGAGGGGTGGGTGTTACTCTCATCCTGACTGTACATAGCGCCATAGTGGTGACTGTGCAGCCACCTGTTTGCAGTTCTGCTGTTTTTCTGAATAAATATATTCTGTCCCTGGAATACAGTGACAGTCACAACATGTCTGCATAGCCCCCGCCCCCCTGTATTCTTTCTTCATTTACAGTATTTCTGTATTTATTGCTGTATCGCCAAGGAATTATCAATCCAGTCGATCTATATATCGCTTTGTCTGCATCGATCAGATATCACACCAGGATCAAACCCTACAGATCGATCTTGCCAGTGGGTCTATATATTGGATGCCCATCCCTGATCTGTGGTCTATGCCTGAAGAGCAGGACTCATGCTAGTTGGAAAATGTGGTCGAATTGGACATTGATCCTGTTGCCTCGAGCTATCTATGAGCGCTTCATATTAGAAGACGGAAATTGCGGTGTTTGGTACGCTGGATGTCACAGCTAAGGGCAGACTTTATGCAGAACCCCCGTAAGTACCATCCTAAAACTGTCATGCATTACACAAGGGCCGTAACTAGGGTGGTGCGACATGTGCTCCGCAGGGCAGGGGGCGCTGTTTGGGCCTGTCAATTTCTGTTTATAATCATTCTCACTTGTAGCTTCCTTTTCTTTTATCCCCAGCATTTCCTGGCCTCCCCTATCTCCTCCCTGGTTGACTCCCCCTCCCTCTAGTCACCTCCCCAAGCACCTTCAGTCACATCCTCTTTTATTTACACACACAAATTCAAAATACTGTCATACCCGGGACTCAAATCTATCACCTCTCACTTGGCAGTCAGACACTTTACACATGGAGCTATCTGTCCCACAATTTCTGATGGTAGCCCATGAGGCTGCCATCAGAAATAGTGGAAATTCTGGGTTTGCATCTTATGTCCCTATTTGGGCCAATGCTCTTTCTGGCCAAAAAAAGTCTAGTTACGGCTTTGCAGTCCACATTCGAATTAAATGCAAGGCCCGCCATTCAGCATGTATATTTATGGTATGCAGTCATTATGTCAGCATTCGGGAATGTCAACACCAGAGTATCGACATGGGCAAAATCTCAACATTCACAGTGTTGACATGGATATAATTTCGACATTGTCATGTTGACAAGCACATGTGAGTGTTAGGTTTAGGGTTAGGCTGCGGTTAGGGTTAGCGTAGAGTTAGGGCTCAAACATTGTCGTATCTATAATGGGTGCAGGGTGTGTGCACACATATAATTTTACTTACCTCTCCGGAATCCTGCGTCGGCCGGCGCTGCAGACAGAAATCACTGGGAAAATGGCAAGGCAGCCATTTTCCTTGAGATATGTGCAGTAGAGAAGTCTCCAAGAACATAGCTTGGGTGACATGTTCCTGGAGACCAGCGCATGTGCTCTAGGCCAAAACCAGAGCCTACTGCACCGCCGGAGAAGAGGGCACCCTCCTCTCTTAAACTGTCCCTGGGCTCAAATATGCTAAACCGGCTATGTCACAATGTTGACATTATCGAAATGTCGACATTATGTCCATGTCGAAATTGTACGTGTCACGTGTCGACATAAAGCCAATGTCGGCAGTCTGGATGTTGACCTTTTGTACCACACTCAAATTTATAATGTCTAGCTGTAAAAGACTGACCTGGCAGCTCTAACTTCCACACCACGCACCATGGACACGCGTAGAACCATTGCTTTATAAATGTGCATGACAGTGCGACACGCTAAGTGCGCCGTGATTGAGCTGGGACGCATTATTGTGAACACAGGGCCTGATTCAGCAAGGAATGTAATCGCAAAGCTGCGCCTGTGCATTACTTATCCGAGCTGCGTTGTCCAACGCAGCATCAGATAATCTGCGTAACATGGGCCGGCTGCGATGACCCATGGGGTCCCGCAGCCTGCCGCCTCAGTTGAGAGGAAGAGGCCAGGAAATCTTGTCTGCGCGAATATCTCACTTTGTGTATTTCCAATGTGTCATATGATTAACTCGGAAGTCTCATGAATAGGCAACAGCATTGTAAGTGAATATTGGGTGCACGCACCGTCCTGCTACTAGGTGGTCAAGTATTCGCAATTTGTATCCCCTGCATTGCATGAACTTCTCATCACCCAAGGTTACAACGCTGTAACTCCTCATTGCTTTGCAGTCGCCTGATATTGCTTTCACTCCCTCTTATGTGGTGAAGGTTATAAAAATGAAAACCCAGTGAAGGGAGACAGATTGCAAGCAGAGTGTTTCTGGATGCTAAATGCAAATTACCTACTGTCTTGGCACATCCAGTATGCAGATTGCCTCCCCCACTGCCCCCCTTAAAAATCTCCTATGACTCGATATGTTGTTAGTACTGAATATCAAATACTATCAAGATGCTTTTTAACATGTCACGGTCTGCTTACCCACACATAATGAATCAGCAGGAAAGGAGATTTCTAAAGGGACAAAGTGCATTATTAAAGGAAGGTTAATAAAAATAAAATCCTCCTTTTTTTTTTTTTTTAAAGGCTGCAGAAGTGAAACCACTTTAAAAGTACATTTAATTAAATTTAAGGTCACAGCTTGCAACAAGAAAGGGAAATGAGAAACTCGCAGCAGATGAAAGGGAATCCCCTGTTAAAACTCTCTGCACGGACAATACTTTCTTTTCTCAAAGAGCTGAAAAATACAGGCAAAGATGATTTGGGTTCTAAAGAATTTATAATTAATGTGCCAGACAGAAATATTTAATTGCATAACATGTCTGTAATGACTTAAAGGGGCAGCCGGGCTCTGTTAGCCTTGAGCACTGTGCTATCAGAATGAATAGTACTTAGGGCCTGATTCAGACCCGTTCGCTAGATGCGGCCGCTCGCTCCCAACGTATGGAAATTCAGCTAAGTGGCGTCAAGGCAGGCGATTGCACGGCAAGGCATAAGAACGCTCACTATGTCTTGGCGAGCGATCACTTTGTGTATGTAGACGCCCACCAGCCTGTCTTTAGCCGCCCACTAGCGTACGTCATCTCCAGGAAGTATATACAACCATTGGTACATCGGGTTCCATCGGATCTGACCGCAGCGCTTGCGGTTGACTGTACCCTACCGCAAGCACTGCGAGCACTTCAGAGTATAATTCAACCAGGTGACGTGTATTATGACGCTGCCTGTTAATTATGCACGCCTCTGAAACGGCATTGAAACACTCAGGCATGCCTGCGTCCGCAACTCCACTCCCCCATTACTACTGCCCTGCCCCTGTTACCACCCACAAACAGCCGCACCTGTCACTCATTCCACTGGGCTGTCTTTGCAGGGCGAGCGAGCACTTCCCGATCGCTCGTACTAGTTTGCGCACGTGCACTATACGCATGCACACATTTGCAAACATCGCCAGCAACAAGCGATCGCTTGCTAGAGAGCAGGTCTGAATCAGGTCCTTAGTGCCTGATGTGTTACTGGGCCACACGAGGAGTTTATACTTTTTGACACTTTTTTTTAAATTTCTGGTAGAAATATTGTTGTATGGTTGCTTTAGGCATAAAATGTCTTTGATGGGTATTTCTCATATTATTACTCCCTCCTTCCTGGCCTTTTGATATGTGAATGCCTTCCTGTAAATTTTACTAGACACCTATAAGCAAATGGATTTCCTCTGTGTATTGTAGCTATATATTTATATAATCAGTCCATTACTTGTGTGTGCGTGGCCTAACCCCATAGGGGAGGAACAAATGCAGGTGTTGTGGTCAGCATTACCAGTTGTGTCAGTTAGCCCCCGTCCAGCCCACTTCACTAGGTAGATGGGTGGCATGCAACAGGGCGGTTTACTTGTCCAAGAGTCCATAAGGACTGGAGAATAGGAACGTAAGCAATGAATAAACTAAAACCATCACAGGCGAATATAATGCTTATCTGTCAACCGTCCTGGTGGAGCAGTCCCACTTTTCGGACACTGTCCTGCCATCCCACCATGGGGCCGCCGTGTCCCGTGGGTGGGTGGGGTTTTGCAGGCTTGCCTACCCTCCCGATTTGGCCGGGAGCCTCCCGATTTTCGGGTGCCGCTCCCGGCCCCCGGAAAGGCAGGCAAGCCTCCCGGAAGCCTCCGACCCTCCCGTCCTCCCCCCTGAAAAGATTAGAAACCCCCGCAGCGGGGGAGCCGGTGACGCGATTCGCGCTGAATCGCGTCATCGCGGACCCGCCCCCTGCTTCACACTGGCGAAAATAACGGCATTGTGAAGAGGGGCGGAGCCACGATGACGCGATCGTGCGGCTCCGCCCCCGGCTCCACCCTCAATGCACCACCAACTGGCTGGCCCGCCCCCGGCTCAGCCCCCAATGACCGCCCCCGCTGTTAGCCGACAATCAGCTACCTCCCGGAAGGCTGGAGCTGATTGTCGGCAAGTATGGGTTTGGGAGGTTACTGCATGCTGTATGGAGAGGCTGGGTTTAGCCCAGCAGCTTGGGAAGAGTTGTGCATGCCCCCAGAGCGACAAGTAATGGGGCTGTAATGCGAGGCCACGCTCCCATAGTGACAAGTAACGGGGGGCGTAATGCGAGACCACGCTCCCATGGTGACAAGCAACGGGGGCGTGATATGAGACCAAGCCTCCAGAGTGACAAGCAACGGGGGTGTGATGTGAGACCATGCTTCCAGAGGAGAAGCAGTCGGGAAGCCAACAGACGGAATCCCGACCGCCGGCTTCCCGACTGTCTAAACCTGGCAAGTGTCTAATGACAGGCGTCGCAATCCCGACGCCTGTCATTAGATCTTTCCCCGGGAGCCCGACACCCGGCTTACCGATCCAAGGTAAGCTGGGTGCCGGGTGTGGACAGCCACGGGGGGGGGAGGGTTAGGTTTAGGGCTACCGGGGGGAGTTAGGGTTAGGCACTCTCCTGGGATGTTAGGGTTAGGCTAGGGGAAGGGGGGGTTAGGCACTTCCGGGGGGAGCTTAGGGTTAGGCGGCGGGGAAGGGAGAGTTAGGTTTAGGCACTTAGAGGGGGGATTAGGGTTAGGCATTTGGGGGGGAAGGTTAGGGTTAGGCACCCCTAAGGGAGGGATGGGGGGGGGAATTAGTTTAGCATACTTACATTAATGGACATTCAGGATTTCCACCATGCGACCGGCGGAAAAATCATACCGATCCCCTCCAGAGTGCGAAAACGCCTCCAGAGTGAGAAGCAATGGGACGTGGCACTCTCATGATGTCCCGTCTCTTTTGCAAACGATGGAGTGATCATCTTAATAATATTTAAAATTAGAGTGGGGCAGTGTTGTTGGTTTTTTTAAAGACACTTTGATTTCCTTGAAAAGTAAATGAGCATTTATTTTTTTTACCACAGCTCTGTCCTGCAATTTGTATATAGAACAAAGTTCTGAGTTTCCAACATTCCAAGAGCATCTCCTGGGATTGTACAGTCCAGTGACGCTGGCCTGTAGCTAGATCCCTATTAATACCTGTTTCCTGGCCTGTCAGGTGAGTGATTACTTGTGCCAGCCTTCACAATGTGAGCAAGTGATTCTCCTGCCAGCCGCTCACCTTATGCCTCTTCAGGCTCAAGTACCGTTACATTTTGGCCAGTCATGTCTATGCACATTTCGCAGAATCCACCCACTCTCCCGCTGTAATGACTGTAATAATGATGCCATTAAGCAATTATTCCTGTTATACCAAAGCTAATTATCATTTATTGTATATCAATGGGTTTATAACGTGTAACAGTGCATACATATACAGTAAGTGTATATATATATATATGCGGCCATTTTCCTGGTGTTTTGCACATGCGCAGTAGGAAAGCACCAGGAAAATGGCTGTGCAGTAGTCTCTGGGCACAGACTAGTGCCTGGAGCCTACTGCTGCTGTCAGTTCGCTGACGGCAGCCGGGAAGAGAGGAGGGGACCAGTGTTATTTCCTCTGCCCTCTTCCTTTTCTACACTGTCTCTTGAATCCCTCATGAAATCTTTTGGATTTAGCTGTCACCTCTATGCTGATGACACTCTCAATGTCATTTGTCAGCTGCAGAAACTCTACTGAGGGTCAAACAAGAATCACAAGGTGCCTATGAGGAATTTGTATGTGGGTGGCTCCCAGAGGCATGTAGTTTAACATGAATAAAACAGGGTCCCTAGACTTACCCCACCATTCTGCATGGTATCCAGATAGAAGATCGACAATGAATAGGTCGACAGTCAATAGGTCGACGCTAGATGGTCGACATGCAATAGGTCGACAGGTCGACCTCTGGGTGACCACCCACAGCTTGTGCGAGAGGCCTGGCGATGGTCGTGATTATCACGACCATCGGGCTTGCGGCGAGACCCTGCGGGAGGGTCTCGGCTCCCGCAAGCCCGAGTGGACTTCCTGCTCTAATAGAGCAGGAAGTCCACTACTGACATCACTCGTGATGTCAGTAGGGCCGCCCACAAACGCCAGGCGTTCCTAAGGGAACGCCTGCGTTTGTGCAGCCACCCCTCTTCCCCGCCTATAAAACGGGGCGAGCTGTCAATCAGCATCGACAGCCGCCCCGTCTTGTAGTGAGCCCCAGAGCGACGGAGCTGCCGTCGCTCGCTAGGGCTCGCGCATACGTTTGCCGGAGGCGGTCGCATGCGTACGGGCCAAACATCGACCAGCTTGCGAGCGCAATGCGCTCACGAGCGGGTCTGAATCAGGCCCTATGTTTTAGAATATACAATTTATCTCTATAAAGCTTATTTATTTTAATTAAAGAAGGTGAATCATACAAGAAATATTTTTTTTTTTTGTATTTGATGAAACGAGGGATGATATTTAATTTGTATAGCACACACTGCATGCCATACATACAATAATGCAAACATGCACAGAACACTGAACATTTATTAAAAAAAAAAAAAGTAATTCAACTGGGTTTTCCATTTAAGCTTTGTGATAATGCGGGGGACTAGGAAATAAAGGAACAAACAGATGTATAGTGGATGTCTCTTCATCATTTTGGACACTTCCACTGCTTGTACTGGGGCCATTGATCACGCTGTGAATGAATGTGGTCAGACCGTATGCACAGCAAATTTCTCTACTGCGCCGGCATCCAGCCAAATCTGTGCTTCAGCGTCCCCCATCAGCCTGACAACGCCGCGCGCATGAAACTTGTCAGGACAGAAACTCTGCTTGGGATAATAAAGGAGACATCTGTTGCATTTTGAGTAGCTCTCTAGCCTTTGTGAGAAATCATAATTAGTCAGAGGTAACCTAATAAGATTCACATCACATTCCGTAGTAAAATACAAAAATATATCAGGAATGCAGTAACGGTAATCTTATGATGATTTATTTTTTTAATTTACGATTTTTTAGATTTTTAAAGAAAATTTCAGTATTTAAAGGGACACTAACCGTTATTTATATTATTCCCCTGAGTATATCATGAACAAATTTAGGGGACGGTGGATCTGATTCAGCAAGGAACGCAGTTGCTTACAGGCACGCAATTGGTCGATTGATTCGCACTGCTCATGCGTATGCATCGCAGTGCGCGAGCCAGGCATTATCGGAACTGCAATCGCAGAGGATGCGCAGACCCATGGCAGAGTGATTGACAGGAAGTGCGGTTTGTGGGTGGTGACGGCTTGGTCGGGCGAATGCAGGCGTGCCAGTGCGTTTTAACGCCGTTGCATGGGCCTGCATAAATTAGACACTGCCATACCAGACGCCACCTGAGGCCTCATAGCGTGCACTGAAGTAAGCAATTCCTGAGTAAGGTCTGACCTGTATTAACTGTGCGTATGGGTCCGATGTTACTCAATGTTACCGATTGTTTCTCTATATTGGCCAAGTATACGGGTGTGAGTAAGGGGAAATGGGCGTCCTGATGTCGCAATGCGAATGCAAACATTTACATGTCACCGCTGATAATAGCAACTGCGTACAAGCAGAATAGCAATCCTTAGTGAATCAGGCCGTGTTTGCTAACTGTGGGCCTGATTCAGACCCGCTCGCGAGCGCTATGTGCTCGCAAGCGGGTTAATGGTGGCCCAGTGCGCATGCGCGAGACCCGGATAGCGACGGGCAAACCCTCGCTCCGGGTCTCGTTCCAAAGGGGGCATGCTGTTGAGTGACAGCACGCCCCCTTTGGTGGGCGGGCCGGGGGAGTGGCTGCCCAAACTGAGGCGTTCCCATGTGAACGCCTCCGTTTGGGGGCGGCCCCACTGACATCACGAGTGATGTCAGTGGGAGAGATTTCGGCTCTGTGAGAGCCAAAATCTCTCTGGGGCATGCGGCAACGAGACCCTTCCATAAGGGTCTTGTCGCAAGCCCGATGGTCGTGATGGTCTTGTCCATCGCGACCATCTTCCTGGCCGCTCACTATAGCTGTGGGTGGTCACCCACAGCTATGCAAGCGGCCCGGAGGCCTCTCTAAAAAACAAGAAGGCCGGCCCTAATTCAGAGCGAGCGCTCTGTCAGAGCGTCCGGCTCTGAATCAGGGCCTCTGTGTTTTGTTCTGCTATATTTTCAGTCCTTGCAGTGCTGGCCATCATTATTTAAACCCCATGAACAGTGCTGCCACCCATACCACTGGCCACTAGGTGGCACCAAGGCCGCCATTAGAAATGTTAGGGCCCGGTACAAAGACCTTATTGACAGATGCTGGCCACTGGCGCTTCCGTGTTAGAGGCATAACTTTGTTTTTTTAGCAAAAGTGGGTAAATTGTAACATGTGAGATGTATATAAAAATATAGTTTATAGGACATTTATTGCTTTTATATATGTCGGGGCCTAAACATTTTATCTATTAGCAATTATATTAATTACAGATGTTTCACTTTGCAAATGGTGTAGGTACAAATAACGCAAATGGGTACTTAGGAGAGAAAGTATTGAGGACCAGTGCCTTATATCAGTAGCCCAGATAAAATTGCCACCAATGCATTACACCAATAGTTAATAAAATAAGTAAAACATTGTAGATATACGAATACACAGAATTCTAAAATCAGCAATCTATTAAAATGATTGTCTTACAGTAGATTTAAAACTACTTCTAAAAAGGAAAAGTGCCCTTGGCAACCAATCAGACTGTGGTTATCATTTTCAAAGTAGAGTTGTTACCCATAGCAACCAATCAGATCCTATCAATCATTTCCTAGACTGTACTAGATAAATGAGAACTAGAATTTGATTTGGTTACCACGGGCATTCCCGCCACTTTTGTTTTCAGAAGTTTATGTAAATCTACCGGTGGCTAAAGGTGATGATGGTCTGATCTACTGATGGCAACGGGCCTGGAATGGATTTGCCAAGTGGGTTGATTTGCCTTAGCTTACAAATTGGCAGATCTTTCTTTCACACCTTTTATAAAAATGATCGGCATAATCCCATTCGGCCTGAGAGACCTGCTATTGGTAAACTGGTTGCAGGTAACAGTCTGTTCTGAGCAACTACTGTAAAGAGTTGGCCATTGATTCATGGTCCCATTGTAAATTCAATTGGCTGAGAAATCTTTTTTTTATGTCTTCAGGCAAGAACATGAGTTTAAGCCTTGGACGTCCAAGATCCTTATAAGACCTGGTTTGGCCTTGAGTAAAATGGGAAACTTTGTCTATTAAATTGGCGTACGCCATCTGTCTGTCTGCCTATAAGTATTCAAAAAACAATAAACAGACCCATCCCTGCTGGCAAAGCATTGTTTATTGCCTTTCAGAAGTTGGGACAACCAAGCTAAAGGTAAATCACACCCAATTTAGCTGAAATAACCACCAAATTAAAAAATCTATAAAAAAATCTATATATATATTTTTTTTTAAAATTGAAGACATTCGTTCTGAATTAAATTTGAGGTGTCGATTGAAGTTTATTCAACTTTATCCTTGGAAGGATGGATCTTAGGCTCCTAGCCACAAACACTCCCTAAGCTAAGGGAGGGCTCAGCAGGGAGATATTAATTACCAACAATAAATCTGATACAGACTGAAGCTTTGTCTCCGCTGTGGGATACTGCAGAATAATCACAATGAATCTGCTATTCAATTTTTGGGAATACGCTGTAGATTACTGAACGCTGACAGCGGAATGCAGTATAATGGAAAGCTTTTTGGTATCTTGAAGAATTCCAATGAGTTTTTCTTGATGATTCGGAAAATAAATAACTAGTACCAGGGGAAAGCCATATTTCTGGCAAATGTTTTTTAATTCTAGTTTGTCTGAAATGTACAACTCGTAAAACCTCCCACAACTATTGGTTGTAAATCTGAATCTTTTGTTGTACATTTTATTGGAAGCAGGCGTTTACGATCATGAATTTATTTTTCTAAAGTTCCGAAAGGATATAAAAATACATTAAGTCAATAAGAAATATTTTTGCAAGTTTATTTATTTATTTATTTTGTTATTTCTTTTATGAATATTTGTGGCATAAAAATGATCAACAAATTAAATGCTATATAGTATATATATAGTATTTATTTTATATGATGCTGATGACCTATCAGAGCTTTTCCACGCTGGCTATTTAGGTGTATCGCAGGCAGTGCCGGTGGAACAGGGATGTGGTCAGAACCCCAACCGCTGGGATATCGGCAGTCAAAATGCCAATGCCGGAATCCCGACACTTATCAGAATACCGGCGCCGACAACCCGACCGCCGGGATCACAAAGGTAAGTACTGGGTTAGGGGGAGAGTTAGGGGTAGGCACTTGGGGGAGAGTTAGTTTTAGGCTGCGAGGAGGGAGGGTTAGTGGTAGGGTTAGGGGTTAGGTTAGGAGTACTTAACTTTAGGCATCGGCATTGAACCTGGGTCGGGATGCTGGTGTGAGGATTTCGACCGCATATCGTACCCAAACCGGTGGAACACTGGCCCTGATTCAGAGGCGCTCGCAAAAAGCGAGCGCTCGCTCTGAATCAGGACGGGCGCTGATTTTTTTAGTTGTGGCCTCCTAGCCGCTCGCATAGCCACCCACAGCTATTGCGAGCGGCCAGGATGATGGTCGTGATGGTCAAGACCATCACGACCATCGGGCTTGCGACGAGACCCTTGTGGTAGGGTCTCGTGGCCGCAAGCCCCAGAGAGCTTCTGGCTCTAATAGAGCCGGAAGCTCTCTCACTGACATCACTGGTGATGTCAGTGGGGCCGCCCACAAATGGCAGGCGTTCGCTTGGGAACGCCTTCGTTTGTGAAGCCACCCCCGGCCACGCCTACAAAACGGGGCGACCTGTCGATCAACATCGACAGCCGCCCCTTTTGTAGTGAGACACGGAGCGAGTGATTTTTGCGCTTGCTTCGGGGCACGCGCAGTGCGCACGCCGCCCATGCGCACTGGGCCACCATCGACCCGCTTGTGAGCGCTATGCGCTTGCGAGCGGGTCTGAATCAGGCCCACAGTGCAAGTGTGTTGTCATGTATCGGTCCACCTTTGGGTCCTATGCTCTGCATAAAGTGGGGGCATCAAAGCACACAAGTATATAGGGATTCTGTTGAGATGTGTGTAATATTTTGTGGTGTACACAGCTTATAGTTAATAGACACCAGTTGAACTTGAAATAATAGAGAGCCAGGCACAACAGGCAGATAGAATGTAAGCTCTTATGAGCAGGGCCCTCTACCCTCTTGTGCTTCTCCCTACTTTAGTTTCATCTACTCCCCACTAGGGCACCTAACACTTGGCTGCTTACGCTCTGTTGCTTATCTGGGTGTTATGGTCGCTAATGTAGCAATATATATTATCCATGTCCTGGTCCTGTATTGTATTGTACTGTAAGTCGCTTGTCAACAATTTGTTTATGTACTGTGTAAGGCGCTGCGGAACACTTGTGGCGCCATATACATAAATAATAATAATAATAATAGAACTTAACCAGGAACCTGAGATATTGTGCAGACGTACTCACTGTCAAACATACAGGCAGCCTAGATGAAGAGCATACAGAGGATCAGGCAGTCACGTATGTAGGAAGGTAATATAGCCGGGATCTAGCAGGTTCCCCATGGAGCTGAGTACTACACAGCTGTGAACTACTATGGCGCTCAAACCCAGAAGAAACACCTAGCACCGCACATGTGCATAGTACTTAACGGTGGCCATCTTGGTGAAGGAGACGGTTCCCCTATGGGGCAGCATAGAGGTAGCACAGTGGCACGCGCCATATACCAACAGCTTCATGGCGAAACATTCATGACTTAGGGGGCCTATGTATCAAGCTGATTTTTACATAAAATTATGCAGAAACTGCAGCTTCTAATTGTTGCTGTGTAATAATAGCACAATGCAGGAAATTTCACATATATCTCTGGCCAAGTGCTAATTAGCACTTCAGATTGCAGTCCCCACTATTGTCAATAGGGGCTACAATCTGACCCCATGTACTAAACTCCAAAAAGCTAAGCTATTTGGAGTTTAGCCCTGGTAGTTTATACCATCTAGAGACAGCATAAACTGCTTTGAGCCTATAGGGGTTCCAGGTGCAGGAGAGAGATCTTTCGATCTCTCCCCCGCAGCCCCCGGCCGGTTACTGAAGCTGACGCTGTGCGAATGTGCAGCGTCAGCTTCCCCCGCGGGGACAACGATTTACCGCAACCGTTGTCCCTGCGAGTTCCCCTTTGTACGTAGCTGGGATATTTTCATTAAAAGTGAAAATATTCTCGGCGGGATGGATAATGGCGCGATTATTAGTACATAGACCCCTTAATCTCTTCGCTGCGGAAGACGAGTGAAGTGGCGCCCACAGGGGGGGTTTCTGAGCACCCAGGAGCCCCTCCTGACAGACCAAGTTTTTTTTTTTTGAGACGGAGACATCTGTGTCTCCGTGCGTGCACTAACTACTGAAGACACAAACGGAGTTAAATATACGGCAGCTCGTAGTTCCTCAGAGAGGCCTGTTTGGGGGAGTTCGAGTCTATATATTGCATAGGAGGAAATGGCCAAGGGGATCTGCTGTGTATATCCAACTGCTGCAGTTCCCCGGTTCAGTCCCGAGTCTCCTCCTCTCTCCTCAGCCCCGGATTAGCGGACAGTGGGCACTCGGTGTAATACTCAGCAGGACAGGACACTCACCAGTGTTATACAGGACTCAGGAGTGTCTCAGTGAAGGTCTTAAGGCGCTGCTGCAGACGGGGGGAGTTCTTTTCTTTTTATGTGCATCACAATATATATATATATATTTATATATTCCCACCAGTACTCAGCAGTGCCAGATTAATGTAGACATGGGCCTGGAGCTGAAATTTACGAAGGGCCTATTGTGTGCCACTGCAGGGGATGTGACAAGCGCTGAGTCGGTGTGACTAGTGATGTGGGGGTGTGGCCAGTGTGGTGTGGGTGTTATCTACACAAGCTGTTTGACATGTGCAGTGGGTGTGGCTAACTCCATAGAGGGCATTGCTAGTGTCACCGTCATATAATAGAGAAAGCATCTTAGTGAATGCCATATAATACAGAGGGCATTGCAGTCACCACCAGTGATCCCCAGAAGCTTCAGCCGGGTCAGGGGGCGGAGCATCGGACTCGGGAGTAGGCAGAGCTTCAGACTGTTGAAGGGGGGGGTAGATATTTTGTGTGAATGGGCGATGCTTCAGCCCAGGCAGCTGGGAGGTGAATGATAGGGGTGGTGACAGAAAAAAAAAAAGAATCCTGTCAATACTATCTGATGATGCTGTGGGCCTATTTGCATGGGTGGGCTTGGAGCTGCAGCTCCACCCGCCCCATTGTTAATCTGGCCCTGGTACTCAGAAGCAGTGGGAAGTCAATGGAGCCCAGGGAGGAGGGTGCCCTCTGTACCAAATCTTAAGTGACAAATGTTTGCGAATATGCAGATATGGCAGCCCTATTCATTAGATGTGTTGGGATATACTGTGTAGATGTTACATACAAAGAATAGCCCCTCCCTGACCATAAAATATATATAAAATATATAAACAGAGGTAACCATTAAGGTGAAAATTGCGGGAGCCATCATTTCCCCCCTCACATCCTCTGCACCAGGTCTCATTACACGTTAGGCATTTGCTATTCCTCCTGCTTTATCTGTCCCACTTTGCAGTAAAGCCATTTTGTCATATAAAACAGAGCCACAGCTGGGGTAATTCTACTGTTCCCCGTAAAAATGTAAAGTAGACGAAGTAGTGACATAAAAACAACCATTTTTTCCCTTCCAACATATAAAACCTAAAGTCAGGGGAACTTTATTAACACAGAAAAAGGAGATGAAATACAGCAGGAATAATGGCATGAATGGCTGTGGAGTGCTATATATATACATGTGTAAGACCCGGATCATAAGATACCGTACAGAATTATGTCACACACTGATACATACTGTACATTACATTTCAAATGGGATTTGATGGGAAATAACTGAATTGCACCGTCCATACCAGTCAGCATCCAGCAAGCACTCCCACGGGGACTGGCCACACTTAGCACACATCAGCCCCTCTTGTGCCCATTTAACACGCATCCTCCCCCCTGGTACTGACACTGGCAGACAGGATGCCTTGGACATTCTGTGCCTGCCTCATTGTCACCCCCCACAAAACAGGAACATGTCATACAAACTCACTAAAACAGATTTCAGTTAGTGAGCAGGGTCATATCTAACAATTTTGCGCAAGTCTGGGCATATATGCCAACTGGTGGGATAGTCCCCTCAATATAGGACTGTCTTTCATGAATTGGAACATTTGGGAGGTATGACCTCTGATGGGTGTAAATTTTACTTGGTTTTTACTTACTCTCTTAGGGTTGGCAAACCTGAAACTGTGTGTTATGTGGGTAAAATGAGGGTAGGATGTGTACTAAGTGGGCACAAGAGGGGAGGATGTGTACTAAGTGAGCACAAGAGGGGTGGTTATGTACTAAGTGGGCACAAGGGGGGAGGATGTGTACTAAGTGGGCACAAGGGGGAGGATGTGTACTAAGTGGGCACAAGGGGGAAGGATGTGTACTAAGTGGGCACAAGGGGGGATGATGTGTACTAAGTGGGCACAAGAGGGGAGGATGTGTACTAAGTGGGCACAAGAAGGGAGGATGTGTACTAAGTGGGCACAAGGGGAGAGGATGTGTACTAAGTGGGCACAAGAGGGGAGGATGTGTACTAAGTGGGCACAAGGGGGAAGGATGTGTACTAAGTGGGCACAAGGGGGGGATGATGTGCACTAAGTGGGCACAAGAGGGGAGGATGTGTACTAAGTGGGCACAAGAAGGGAGGATGTGTACTAAGTGGGCACAAGGGGAGAGGATGTGTACTAAGTGGGCACAAGAGGGGAGGATGTGTACTAAGTGGGCACACAGGGGGGAGGATGTGTACTAAGTGGGCACAAGAGGGGAGGATGTGTACTAAGTGGGCACACAAGGGGGGAGGATGTGTACTAAGTGGCCACAAGAGTGGAGGATGTGTACTAAGTTGTCACAAGGGTAGAGGATGTGTACTAAGTGAGCACAAGAGGGGAAGATGTGTACTAAGTGAGCACAAGAAGGAAAGTTGTGTACTAAGTGAGCACAAGAACAGCAGGTGTGTACTAAATGGGCATAAGAGGGGAGGATGTGTACTTAGTGATCACAAGAAGGGAAGATGTGTACTAAGTGGGCACACTAGGGGAGGTTGTGTACTAAGTGGGCACAAGGGGGGAGGATGTGTACTACATGAGCACAAGAATAGCGGGTGTGTACTAAATGTGCATTAGTTCTTTTTAATGAATTGACAGACTGCATCCTCATGAACCTTGTGTCAGCCCACAAAATAGCTCCTTGTGCCGAAGGGAAAAGGGAGGATTTTTTTTTTTTCAAGTACAAGTGTCGACCCTAAAAGTGTTATTCCACTCATTACACCAAAGAACAGCTTTAAGAATGTTTATAATTATTTGTTAAACTTATTGTTGTTCTTTTTTCTAGTTTGTTAAGAAATTAGGGATGAATTAACAAAAAAAAAAAGTGAAACCTGCTTTTGGCATGCAAATAGGAGACAGTTTAGGTGCTTTGGTCTTGATCTAGCTGTTGACAGGCGCAAGCTGTTTCCATAGTAACAGGGTCACAGTGAAATAGCATTCATGTTATGTTCATTTCCATCGCATTACTGTTGATAGTAATAAAGACCTGTCTTGTGATTTCTTGGTTCAGCTGGATAAAAGTTTTATTACATTTATCAGGACTCCCACTCAGAATGCGATTTTCATATGCCTTCACCGTTCCGCAGGGTTTTAAATGATTATTTCAATGGGAAGTTTTGCATATTATAGTCTTCATGATTATTCAGGTTGTGAGATATTTAGCCACTCTTGTTCCTAAAGGTAGGGGAACATTTAGCTTATACAGTGTATGTATCGCTTTGCGCTGTACTGCACTGGTACTCAGAAATCCTGGTGCCAATGTAGGTCTTTGTGGAAAGGGGTGGTAGATGTAAGTGTGCTAGTTTGCGTCCACTGGCTTTTATAGTACTTAGCCTGGTCTGGAGGGCATTGAAGGGGGCAGAGCATTCAGACATTTCAAACTCACATTATTTTAGTAAAAATAATGTTAATAAATATGCCCCAAAGGATGGAAACGATTAGTATTGAGAGTGACACTGTGGCATAATCATCTCTATCTATGTGAATGATATGTATCTTCGCTTTGGATCATACCAAAAACAAAACAGTCTCCCCTGGACACCTGCTAATGCTGCCCCAGGATGCCATATATAGAGGGGGTTTTCAAATGCTTGATTGTGACTAGCCCAAGTAGAGGGCATACAGAGGCCAGTGTATATAATATTATCAGACCTCTATAGGGCTAGCAATCACAGTAAGCCATTAGATGCGGCTGTAGGGCCAACCCGCCAGAGCTGAATGTTTCTTCTTTTTTTTTTAACAGATGTATCCCCTATTCCACATTCCCAGTACCTTGCACCGTGGGTCATTGCAGCACGTTCGGGAGTCTGGAGGAGTGGCACCAGCCCCGGGACATATATGTACACAATGGTCTCCTTTTATTGAAGGTAACCTTTCTCTCGCTGCAGTGTAAGCCCTTGAGGATTCCACCGCTACCACTGTGCATGGCGGAGTCCAGACCAGGACAGGCAGTGGAGAACCTTGCAACAGCAGCAAAGGGTTTAATTATGCAGGTGGGGTAGAGGCTGGGGTGACCTGGCAAATTTCCAGTACATGTATAATATAAACAGAGGGAGACAGAACTGAGCTTCCTAAGCAAACAACTCTTCCACCTCATGGTAAGACACCTGTATCTTCTTGCTGGAAGCTGCTCTCTGATCTGGTGCACTGACTTAGCGCTCAGATCCAAACAGGCAACAGACTTGGGGCGGGATGTATCACCATTTGATTGTGATACATCCCGTTCCTATTTGCATGCCATGCCGGTGTGCATGAATACTTACCTGCTGGTACAGTTCTTGCGATATATAGAGCTTCCTGGCAAAGAAGTGGCTTATAGGTGTATGGCCTGAGAGAACAAATGTACATGCCTGGCTGTCTATGGGGGTTGCTATATTGGGAAATTATTGGGAAATTTACAATTTTTGGGAGCTTGTCCCTGGCAACTAACATTAGGGGTTCTGCAGCACAAAGTAATGTGATCCCTGGAGAAGATTTTTTATACATCCCTGCTGCAGATATTTTTTTATTGCTGCGAATAGCAGCTTATCGCATCTTAAAAACCTGATAGTAAATGGGCCCAATAATCCTCAATGTCATACAGCATGTGTGACATGCAGAGGCATAGCTGCGGTAATAATTGATCATATGCAGTGGCTGTTGTAATGGTGGGGCTGCAGCTCAGTCCAAAACTAGCAGAGGGGAGCAGGATAACTCAATCCCCTAACTGAGCATGTACAAGCTTCTTCTTATTACCAGGAATCTGCGGCGATATCACTATCAGGAAATCAAAGATGTATCACAGCCGTGGGCAGGGCAATCAGTAGCCTCCCTGGTGTATCTGCCCGCCTCCCAGACTCCTGTGCCAACTAACCAATGGGAGCCTGGGCAGATTCACCAGGGAGGCCGCTGATTGGTCTGCCCGCGGCTGTGATACACTCTGATCCCCGCAGACTCCTGGTAACATGAAGAAGCATTACAACTACCACTAGTCACATATGTATATATAACAACATTGGGGAGTTAACTGTTCAGGACTGTGGGTGTGGCCACATCAAGGAGGCGGAGTGCCCTTGATGTGGCCACACCTACCCACACTAGGCCGTCCCTTGTCCCTCTCTATTCAACCTCCTACCACCCTTACTATGCGGCAACGCACCAACGCCAGGCGCTTGGGGCACCCGTTTACTGCTGCTCTGCTATGTTGTGCAATGTGAATATGGCATACCTCTTTGTGGCAGTCTCCCAGGCAGATGGGGACAATGTGGGCCACACTACTTGTGATGCTACTGGATGCAATTTGCCGTTTCGGAATGGCACGTTGTTGGCATCTACTGGAATTGAATCGCCCCCATTAAGTGCTATGTATTTGTTTTGGGGTTTTATTGCCTTCTATGATATAGTGTTAAAAATAGTGCTAAAAATAAAATGTGTCCAAACTTAATTTAAAACTACCAACATCCTTGATATATAAACAATGAATATGTGTACACCTTTAGAGAATGGTGTAGAGTACTCCTCAGTCAATTAACACAATAATAATGTATGTTGCATTCTGTTTTATCCATGGCAGGCAAATAATAGGATAAGTACTATATTTATCAAAGATAAAGAAAAATAGACGGCTTTAATGGGCATTGTGATTGTCAAATATTTAGTACACATTGGCGTTTGTTAGAACAGACGTTTGATTATTTTCAGACACGAGGAAAATACACTTTTGAATTAAATCCAACTCATTTACCAAAGGCCACTATAATCTTTAAAGAAAACTTGGCTGAAACCCAGCTCAGGGCAGCCTACAGCTTCTAATGTGCCACTGCCTTTTGCTAAACTACGTCTGGCTTGTAGATTAATGCAACTCTTTATCATGAAGTGTTTTCAATTATTCCACCTGCAATGTAATCACAATGTAACCTACAAAGATGGAGGAAATCCAGGTAGCCTCACAGCGAGCAGGAAAATAATCGTCTCTCAGGAAAATGATTGTAGCAGCACCCGTTCTCTGTTACTAAATGCCCTGGTACATTGCATAGCTATTTAAAAAAAAGCAACACAAACACTCTGCCAGAAAGGTGCAAATTTTGCAAAACGGTTTGTACAATTTTCTTTTCACTCTGCATTTGACCAACTAAGGGCCTATAGCTGGCCACACACTAGACCAACTTACATCCAACCAGCCAACTAGTTGATTGGTTGGAATGAAAATCTGGTAAGGTATGAAAGCAAATGACAATCAGCAATTTGCCGGAAAATGGACAAAAACTGTTGTTTGAACAAATTGTTTAGATCAAACATTTAACAAACTTGTCTGAACGTCCATTTTCTGGAATTTAGGAGCAAATTGCTTTACTCCCATACGTTACCAGATTTTCATTCCAACCAATCAACTAGTTGGCTGGTTGGATGAAAGTTGGTCTAGTGTGTGCTCATCTTAACTCTAAGCTGCAGGTAATCCAGAATGTGGACAGCAGGGTGTATGGTCCTGTGTGGCAATGAGTTGTGTCCTATTCTGAATTGAGCATACGCAGAGATCTGTCAGCTTTAGGGATCTATTTATCAATAAATATTTGTGGCATTTTCCCCGAACGGGGGTTTTCGGGGGATACCCGCCAGTGACCCCCACGCACCAGCAAAAAGGGGCATGACCTCGTGGTAGGGGGCATAGGTTAGGTTTGCGGCCCAAACCCCCTTTTTAGTCACTCCGGGTGTCCTGGAGGTGCGTACTGCCCCCGGGGACCAGTCTGTGTGCAGAGTCGGCTCCCTCACTGTGTCAGGAGCCGAGTGCTGCACGTAATGCTACAGTGGAGCTCCTGTCACTGAGGAGGAGTCGGCACTTTGGTGTCACCACTTGGCGGGATACACCCGGGCGCGGCCCTCACCCCCCTTGTGATGCCACCGATACCCGCAAATAGTATCCCCAGGTGTATTATGGAGTTTATGGAAGGATTGCATCATCAGATGTCTCCAAATCTACTGCTGCTCCTCTATTTCCGAAAGCAGCTGTAACCCCCATAGGTTTCTATGGGGGATGCGATGCCGTCAGATTTACCAAGCTCCGGAACGTGAAGCTGGTGTAAGCAGCTGTAGCATATGGGCTAAACATCACAAAAACTACCGGGAGAGGGCTTCATAGGAACCCTACCCCAGCTATGGCGGCTGCACATGCATAGTCTGTAGAACGCGGATGCGCAGGATCCACGGCAAAGGAGTAAAAATTTCGCTAATGCGGTCACTTTACTCCTGGCACATCGCAAGCACGGACTCCATTCAGAGCGCCTGTCCCTACATGTGTTCTTTAGTACATTCGTGTGCTATGACGGCATCTTGCATTGTGATCATGGGCGCTAATTTCGTGCACAGATTGCATTGCAAATGCCATTTTTAATAAATGGACCCCTTAGTCAGATCTCCTGTGCCAAGGATAGAGCTGGTGCATGCTGACGCCTGCTCTCACCAGTATATAGGGCAGGAGGAGATGCACAGCTGCATCCAACGGATACCAGAGGATGTTCGCAAGAGACTTCCAATCGCAGAAAGTGCCAGAATTATGAGGGCATAATCATACTTGCCTACTTTTGAAAATGACTTTGAGGGAGATTGTAGATGGCTGCAGAATGCGACGCGCCGTTGTGGGGGCGTGGTCTGCTCCATCCAAAGGGCGTGTCTAACTCCACCTATGGGCGTATATATTCCTATAAGCTGACGCCCTAGCTCCCCCACTGACATTAATACATCTCTACCCTGCCATATTGACATTAATAGATTCCCCCCCAGACGCACACATTCATTTATATGAATAGATTCACACACACACACACACACACACACCCACCCTATGAATAGATTCATACACAGGGGCCCATTTATCAAAGTGCATTTGAGGTAAATTCCCTGAAAACACCTGTTTTCGGGGGTTTACCTCAAATACTTAGTATCCCCCGAATGTATGAAGGAGGGACCGCAGCAGGTATCGGAGATACCTGCTGCGATCCCTCCATTGCAGCCGGCAGCCGCCTCCCCCATAGGTTTCTATGGGGGATGCGATGCTGCCAAAAGTATCAATATCAGGAATGCGAAGCATTCCCGATATTGGCCCCAGCAGCTAACGCTATCTAAAGATAGCGTTAGCCGCTGTTTCCTATGGGCACTTACCGCTTATCAGCCGGCGGAGGGATCTGCCAGATCCCTCCGCCGGCAATCGGCGCCGCTCATGTGCAGTCCGCGGGACTGCGCATGCGCAGAAGCCCCGACTGCCCTCCGGAGACATCGCAGGGACGGGTTCTTTTCGGAGCCCGTCTCCCTGCATGTCCCGGATAATACATCCGGCAGATAGGATCGCATTTTGCAATGCGATCAGGGGCGGTACTGCATGCCCTGATCGCATTGCAAAATGCGATCATTAATAAATGGGCCCCACAGTCACACACAGACAGTCTCAGCACATCCCATGAATAGATTCACACACACAGTCTCTCACACACAGACACCCAGTCACACACATCATATGAAGATTTCACCTCCCCACACACACACACACAAACATCACATTACTACACACACACACACACATACATCACATTAGTACACACACACACACACACACACACACACACACACACACACACACACACACACACATCACATACATCACATTACTACACACACACACACATCACATTACTACACACACACACACATCACATTACTACACATACATCACATTACTACACCCACACATACTGTACATCACATTACTACACACACACACACACACACACATACATCACATTACTACACACACACACACATTACATTACTACACATACATCACATTACTACACATACATCACATTACTACACACACACACACACATACATCACATTACTACACACACACACACATCACATTACTACACATACATCACATTACTACACATACATCACATTATTACACACACACATACATCACATTACTACACACACATCACATTACTACACATCACATTACTACACACATACATCACATTACTACACACACATTACTACACATACATCACATTACTACACACACACACACATCACATTATTACACATCACATTACTACACACATACATCACATTACTACACACACACATCACATTACTACACATACATACATCACATTACTACACATACATCACATTACTACACACATACATCACATTACTACACACACACATCACATTACTACACACACACATCACATTACTACACACACACATCACATTACTACACACACATCACATTACTACACACATACATCACATTACTACACATACATCACATTACTACACACATACATCACATTACTACACACATACATCACATTACTACACATCACATTACTACACACATACATCACATTACTACACACACACATCACATTACTACACACACATCACATTACTACACCCACACATACTGTACATCACATTACTACACATACATCACATACAAACACACAGTAATAGATCTCCCTCCCTCCCCCACGGCACTGACATGAGTTATACATGTGCAGGGGCTGCAGTGACCTCTACACTCACAGTCTCAGGCAGCTCCTCTGTCTCTGTCTTCAGTGTCCTCCGGCGTCGGCTCCTCCCCCCTCTGTCATCACAGGCTGGCCAGGGAATGCTGGGAGCATCAGTCTGTGAGCAGGGGAAGGCGAGCCCAGGAGACCTCACAGCAGCCACACTCCTGCCTCCCTGCACCCGGTGAGTGCGCCCCTGCGTCTTAAGAATGCTTTCTTCTTGCATATAATCAGTGGTGTAACTAGGGTATTTGGAGCCATCCCCATGTGCGCGCACCGAAAAGGTGGGCATGGTCATTGAAAAATGGAGGCCAAGTAGTGGACTTATATAGTGCCCCTTATACAGTGTTCCAGTAGTGCCCAATATATAGTGCCCCCAGTAGTGCCCCTTATGCAGTGCCCCCAGTAATGCCCCTTATGCAGTGCCCCCCAAAATGGAGGCCAAGTAGTGGACTTATATAGTACCCCCAATAGTGCCCCTTATACAGTGTCCCAGTAGTGCCCCAATATATAGTGCCCCCAGTACTGCCCCTGCTACAGTGCCCCCAGTAGTGCCCCTTATGCAGTGCCCCCCAGTAATGCCCCTTATGCAGTGCCCCCAGTAGCGCCCATTATGCAGTGCCCCCAGTAGAGCCAAATATATAGTGCCCCTTATGCAGTGCCCACTATATAGTGCCCCTTATACAGTGCCCCAGTAGTACCCCTTATGCAGTGCCCCCAGTAGTGCCCAATATATAATGCTCCTTATACAGTGCACCCAGTAGTGCCCCTTATTTTTTGCCCCCCAGTAGTGCCCAATATATAGTACCTCATATATTACCCACAGTAATACCCAATATATAGTGCCCTCATTTGTGCCCCCTATATACTACCCCCAGTAGTGCCCAATATACAGTGCCCCCAGCAGTAGTGCCTTTTACACATAAGACACACACACAACACATAATTTACTTACCGGAATCCCCTCTCCTGCTCCTGCGCCCGCCACCTCTGTCCGATGCTCCCGTCCTGCTCGGCACTGCGGGAGAGACGTCATGAGCGTCTCTCCCTTCACCCAGTGCGGGAGGCGGAAGGTGGAGCACATGAGTGAGCCTCAGCCCGGCCTCGACCCTGAGTGCAGCCGCCAATAGGAGTCTGTCTGACCGTATTGGCTGCAGTGCTAAAACAAATACACCATCGCCGCCGGCGTGTTTGTTTTAATGTGTAGTGCCGCGGATCGCACGTGCCCTGCTCCACCGCCCCACGTTACGCCACTGCATATTATCCAGCGCACGTTCAAATGCATCTAACTTTAAATAAACACAATAATGTCAGTGACAACATAGTGTAGGTACAGGAGCGCTCCCTGCATGAGTAACGTGAGATGAGCCCCACAAGCAAGCCAGTCTCTGGTCTGGCCCGTTCCCCAACTTACAGCCTCACTTGCTGATAGGAAATAATTAGGGTAAAAGAGGTTTCTATCTGCAGGTACAGTAGGTTTAAAGATTGCCTTGTACCTACCCTCCTGCAATGTCACATTTGAACCTACAGCCGCCAACAGAAAGCTGGTCTATGGGTACAGCTGCACCCAAAGCAAAGAGCAGAGCCAAGCTGTGCTGTATCCAAGGGTTATAAAAACAAAGAAAACAACTCTACCTAATGATTATATAGACAGGGCTAAAAAGCTCAGATGCAATAAAGGGATTTACAAATAAAATGATGTATTTAGTTGAAGTGGGGCATGTACAAAGCAATACCGTAAAGTCCACATTAAGATGTAAATTTACTAAGATGGGAGCTCTATTTAACAAGTGATGTTGCCCATAGCAACCAATCAGATTCCAGGGGGTACATTTACTAAAGTGAGAGTTTTTAGAAGAGAGTTTTAAAAGAGATGTTGCCCATAGCAACCAATCAGATTCTACTTAACATTTAACTAGCACCTTCTAGAAGATAATAGCTAGAATCTGATTGGTTGCTATGGGCAACATCACTTTTAAAACTCTCTTCTAAAAACTCTCACTTTAGTAAATTTACCCCCAGGTATTATCTTCTAGAAGGTGCTAGATAAATGAGAATTAGAATTGGATTGGTTGCTATGGGCAACATCACTTCTTAAATAGAACTCCCATCTTAGTAAATTTGCTCCTAAGAATCTCTCCTCACAGCTCCTTAGAAAATCAGAAACTGCTGGTGTCTTCCATGGAATAATTACCAGGTGCCTGATTTTATTTGATGTGATGTAGAAAACAAAAAAAAGAAACAAAGTATCTATCTTATATTACATCATTTCATAGTCGCTGCATTCCACAGGCGAAGGCGGATTTAACAAATAAGCAATAGTCACAATTGCCAAGGAAAACACAATTTCAATTAGTGTGAGGAGCGTTTCATCTCCCACCCCTGCTCTATACCCACGTTATACACATACTGACATTTTTTTTTTTTAGGTGCTCCGTGAACATGACTGTAAATGGGTGGGAGGGGGGCTGGATTCCCCACCGGCCCTGTGCACAAGACACCAGGAAAATCACACAACCTGGTAAGTACATTTCGTTCAAGTTTGTCTTATTAAACCCTTTGGAGCAAGAAATAGATTGTGTGTTGTACAAAACCGAGGCTGATCTATCTCATGAAATGTTAAAGCACAGTCACTGGTGTTTCAGATGAGTTTCAATATCTTTAATAAAACATATCATTGCCCTTGTGTGTTAGTACTGTATAACGTGTTTCCTGAATTGAAATTTTTGTTGTACAGAGATTGCTGACAGCATCGTATTTGAAGATCTGATGCTTATGAAACTGGTGATTTTACAATACAAGAACTTGAATTTCTTTATAGAAGTCTAGTTTTACAACGTCAGCGGCTTCCATTTTTTTTGTGACCCAAAGTTTTTTTAAAAGGCAAACGCATTATTTATTTATTTAGTATTTATTTATTACCAGTTATATATATAGCGCACACATATTCCGCAGCGCTTTACAGAGAGAATATTTGTCCATCTACATCAGACACTGCCCCAGTGGAGCTTACAATCTATGGGCCTGATTCAGACCCGGTCGCGAGCGCTGAGTGCTCGCAACCGGCTCGATGGTGGCCCAGAGCGCATGCGCACGATGGAGCCGGCTCCGTTGTGCGCATGCACAAGACCCGGATAGCGACGGGCAATCCATCGCTACGGGTCTCGCACCAAGGGGGCGTGCTGTCGATGTTGAGTGACAGCACGTCCCCTTTGGTGGGCGGGCCGGGGGGGTGGCTGCCCAGACGGAGGCGTTCCCATGAGAACGCCTACCGTCTGGGGGCGGCCCCACTGACATCACAAGTGATGTTAGTGGTAGAACTTTTGGCTCTATTTGAGCCAGAAGCTCTCTGGGGCTTGCGGCCACGAGACCCTACCACAAGGGTCTCGTCGCAAGCCCGATGGTCGCGATGGTCAAGACCATCCTGGCTGCTCACATTAGCTGTGGGGTCACAGCAATGCGAGCGGCCAGGAGGCCGCTCCATAAAAAAAAAAAAAAAAGATGCCCTGATTCAGAGCGAGTGTCCGGCTCTGAATCAGGGCCTATGTTCCCTACCACATGCTCACATACACCCACACACTAGGGTTAATTTTTGTTGGGACCCAATTAACCTACCAGTATACTTTTGGAGTGTGGGAGGAAACCGGAGCACCCGGAGAAAACCCACGCAAGCACAGGGAGAATATACAAACTCCACACAGTTAGGGCTATGGTGGGAAACCGCATTGAAAAGAATCCTCATATATTCCTTCCCTGCACCCCACCCCAGTGCCACTTCTTGACCCATTCACTGTGTGAGGATGCCCGTACCAGGCCACCCCACTCCCAAGTCATTTGTTATAAAATAAAAATCACACACAAATAAAAATGCTGTAATCGCTTCTGCTCAGCAGGCACTGGAAGAGGCAGTGATTGGTCAATGAGTGGTCCAAAATCCTTCATCTGCACCTCTTATGGGAAGCACTATACTGGCGGGGGGAGACTAATCAGGTCCCTCATCAACAGGCCCAGGCCTGGTGACAGGGGAGAGACTAAGGGTACACCCGTACTGGGCCCTAGGGTCCAGAGGGGCCTCAAAGACCAGACGGGCACAAAACAGGGCAGCGGACTCACTGTTCAAGCCGGCGGGCCACGACCGCTGGGACCCATAGCCACCGCTGCCCAGCCCCGGCTCCGTCACTTATAGCCTGGCCCGGGCAGCGCTGCAGCCCAGGCCGGGGCCTGCTGACTGCTGTGCTGTCTGACCTTATGAGCAATGCGGCGGCGTGATGTCATAGGTCACGTCGCTGCATATCTCTGCCCGTCAGGCAGGCTGCATTTTGGAGGGGATAGGGGATGTTAGAGGAACAGGGGCGGTTGCATAAGAAGCTGCTGGGGGCAGAGGGTGACACAGGTTGGGGGCAGAGGAAGGTGATGGGGGCTGGGGACAGAGGAAGGTGCAGGGGGCAGAAGATGACACAGGCTGGGGCAGAGGAAGGTGATGGGAGCTGGGGTCAGAGGAAGGGGCTGGGGCAGAAGAAGGTGCTGGGGGCAGAAGATGACACAGGCCGTGGGCAGAGGAAGGTGATGGGAGCTGGGGTCAGAGGAAGGGGCTGGGGCAGAAGAAGGTGCTGGGGGCAGAGGGTGACACAGGCTGGGGGCAGAGGAAGGTAATGGGGGCTGGGGACAGAGGAAGGTGCAGGGGGCAGAAGATGACACAGGCTGGGGGCAGAAGATGACAGAGGCTGGGGGCAGAGGAAGGTGATGGGAGCTGGGAACAGAGGAAGGGGCTGGGGCAGAAGAAGGTGCTGAGGGCATATGGTGACACAGGCTGGGGGCAGAGGAAGTTGATGGGGGCAGAAGAAGGTGCTGGGGGCAGAAGGTGAAAGGCTGGGGGCAGAGGAAGGTGATGGAAGCTGGGGCAGAAGGTTACGCGGGTTGGGGGCAGAGGAAGGTGATGGGGGCTGGAAGACGGTGATTGAAGGCTTCTGGGCTGAGGATTGTGATGAGGGGCTGAGTACTGTGGATGGCTGGCTGCTGAAACCATTCCTCCTACCCCTGAGGAATCCACAGCACTGTCATAAGGAAGACCTTGCAAGAGACGTAAGTCATAGTGTATTTTTACTTTATGTAAAGACTTCACATGTCACACATGCAAGGGAGGGATGTGCGGGATCGGGGTGATGGTGAGAAGGTGGGGCCCCCAGAGACATCAGTGTACCGGGCCCCGAAATTTATGTTGCCGGCCCTGAACAGGCCCATTTATTAACTATCACATTTGTACGATCTTTGCATGATATTAGCGCCCATGATCGCATTGCAGGATGCAATCATAGCGCATAAATGTACTAGAGGCTCCGAAAGGAGCACATCCCTGCGAATGTGATGGGAGTGAAGTTACCGCGTCAGCGGTCTCTTCACTCCTGTGCCTGGACTTATGTGCATGCGCGGTCTACAGACCACACATGTGCAGCGGCCATTGCCGGGGAAGGGTTCCTATGGAGTCCTCTCCTGGCTAGTATGGCAAAAAGTAAACCATAGGCTACTGCGGATTACGCCAACTTCAGATGGTATAAGCTCCTTGGTCCTAGTCCCGGATTTCTTTGCATTCTTGGTAAATCTGACAGCATCGCATCTCCCATAGAAACCTATGGGGGTTGCGATGTTAGCGGAACTGGAGGGATATCAGCAGATACAGTATATCTGCTGCGATCCCTCCATAATACATCTGGGGAATACTTCATATTTGCGGGTATTCCACGAAAATCTGTGTTTTTTGGGAAATACACTGCAAATAGTAAATGATAAATGGGCCCCTGTGACTCCATAACAACCAAACAGCTTGTAGCTAGCATTTATCAAGTACATTCTATAAAATGATAGCTCGCAGCTGATTGGTTGCTATGGGCACCATCCGGCTGTCCTCTTTAGCATTAGAAGGTTTGTTATATCTTGCCCTACATGTATTTGGAGTTCTGTAGAGGACATGTAATTTATGGTATGTATAGTAGCCAGGGATCCCGTGAATGCTCAGACCAATGGGACTCAACGTGTTTATTTTGCTGTGACCCCCAACTGTCCGTGATATTTTCTGTGACTCGAAGTGTCAATGCGCCTTTGTGCGAGCCCCCAAAATATTTAGCTACCAATAACAAGTAATGCATATCTTACAATCCAGGGATCCCAAAAACAGATACTGGGGTGCGCTTGTGACCGACACAGACTAGACCCCATGCAAGGAAAGATGATTATGTTGATTACAGTATGTGCGTAATTTATACATACAGCGTTCCTTACGCATTGTATATATATATATATATATATATATATATATACATATATATATATTTTTTTAAAGATAGAATTTAACCCATTTAAAAGAACAAAACTAGAAAGGGGTATATCTTTACCCTAAAAGGGTACAATACCTCCCCTTATGGCTTAAGTAAAATTATCGTTGGAAATAATTACAAGCCAGAGAAAAAGTACAAATTTATTTCCATTAGTGGAATTTATGTTGCCACCTCTGCCTTCGTAATGTCAGTACTGTAACAAGAAATCATAGATAAATTCATTAGAACTCATGAAACAAGCTGCACGGATGAACTGTGATAACCTAGATAGTAGATAATGTCACTCCCCTGGTATTTTACTGTTTCATGCTGTACAAGCTGTATAATTCAGCCCCCCACACCCAGGTACGGGCTTCTGCACAGACTCATTTATGATCCGGTAAAACGGTCAGCTGTGACTTTCCTGCCGCGCACTGATTGCTAGACCGTATTCAGAATACGAGGGACACCACCAACGTGCTAAGGTAAATGAGCACAGATTTCATGAATGATTAACGGAATCTTGTGATCTTCTAGCAGGCGAATACTTCAAATACTTAAATGTGTTATATTATTTTGTAAAAATGCATGTGTATATTTAAATGTTTATTCCTTAGACATGATTCATACAAAACTTAATTTTATAGTCTTCACAATGGTAAAAGGGTCCCCCCCCTCATAATTTCCAGATGTATACATTTCACTGTAAATACATTATTATTATATATTATTAATATATATATATATTTTTTTTTTTTTTTACAAAGTGAGTTTTAGGGGTGAATTTACTAAGATGGGAGTTCTATTTAGAAGTGATGTTTCCCATAGCAACAAATCAAATTCTACTTCTCATTTATCTAGCACCTTCTAGAAGATAATACCTGGAATCTAATTGGTTTCTATGGGCAACATCACTTCTTAATAGAACTCCCATCTTAGTAAATTTACCCCTTATAGTATAGACATTCTAAATATGTGCATTTTAGTTTAAAAGTGATAGAGCTACAAGCCATATTTCCCATTTTTTTCGTCATATATTGTATATTTCCCCCCAGCTGCCATTACATTGCTGTGGCAGGCTATGAGAAGAATGTTATTATTTGCCATTTTTCTTGGTTTGTTTCTTTATATATCTGCACAGTGACATGGACTACCATGGCAACCACAGTCACATAGCTCGTGATGTAGTGAAGAAAGAGGCTTTGGAATTCCCCTCTGAGCTCTGTCTGTTTTGTGTGCTGTAGAAAATCTCTCCCCTCCTTTTCCCTTCCTGCCTGCACATGACTTGCTGAGAGCCTATGAGGCCTATTCATTTACACTAAAATAATGGTTTTAAGGACATTTTCATTAATTACCATTTTTATTGAAGTATTCATTAACACACTTAACACAGGAGATATCTCCTGGTTAAGTCCGTCTGCGTTAATTTCCACACTCCCCATACATTAGTACATTAGTATGGGGATGTAGAAATTAGTCTATTCATCAAATTCCAAAAATTATGTATTTTCAGAATTTGATGGTGTTACCATACGCCACTCTCAGGTGGCGTATAGCGGGTTATACTTACCTGCTTTCAGCTGGGCAGGTCCTCCTCCGGCTCCCTCCGTCGCTCCCCGGTCCCTCCTCCGGCTCTGGCTGCTGCTCCTACTGTGTTCTCCCAGTAGAACACAGTAAAAAAAAAATATATATATATATATATATTTTTTTAACTGTACTGTTTTCTCCTCTTCAGACGGGAGGTCGGGGTCCGCGGCTGCAGTGGCCAGGTAGGTGGGGGACAGGAGGTGAGCGGAGGTGGGGGGGCACATAATTACCGCAGCTGTAGGCAGTGCTGTGCATGCGCAGCTTTTGTGAACGTAACAGCGCATGCGTAGCACTGATTACAGCTGCGGTAAGGTAGAACATGACATCAGATGTATGCTTAAAAGGTATTTAACTTGCTATTTAGGACTAAATAAACATTTTATATTTAATTGTTGCTGAAGTGTGCAATCTGTTACCACTGTTAGGCACAGAGGAACAGCGGCGCCGAGAGGGGGGGGGGGGGGTACAGTTTACCCGGACCCGGGCTTCCAGAGGGGCCCGGCGCTGCCCCCCCCCTCACTTCCTCCCTCCCTCTGCAGCAGCCCAGCACACAGCGTGGCCACGCCTTCTGAAATTAGGCCACGCCCCCTCTTTATCGGGGCCCGGCGTGACTCTCTACACCCCTGCAGAGGAAGTAGTAATTTTATAGTATAGTCTGAATCAATAGTCATGGAATTGCATGTGATCAATCCAAGTACTGTAGTGACCTGATTTTGTGTTTCATGCCGCTGTGAGCTCACAGGATCATAATGAACTTATAGGCCTCATGTCCACGTGAATACTGGTTGATCCCACATTTTGCCTCAGAGCTGTCATTAGTTTCCTAATAAATTCATAAGCTGCATTCTCAAGAAAATTGGTTCGGTTGGCAAAATGGCTGCTTCCACTAAGTGAAGGTAAAGCTGCATACTCACACAACGATTTTTTGAACGATTATCGTTCAACGATATCGTTGAACGATAATCGTTTGAAAAATCGTTCACTTTCTGAGTCAAACGATGGACGATTATCGTTCATGCGCGTTCACGTTTGTAGTTCAGTCAGACTTGTCAACTCAACGATTTTCAATAAGGGAATATGCAAAAATAGTTTGGTTCATAAAAATCGTTCATTACACTTTAAAAAATGTGACAGATAATCTGACAGAAAATCCTTCATAAAATCATTGGTAATAAAATCGTTGTGTGTGTATGCAGCTTAAGACTGATGCACATTGAACTGTGCTATTATTGTAACTCTATTTTCTTGGGCTCCATAACTGCAAAGTACAATAACATGGAGTCCGTGGGAAGTAAGTTTTTTTTTTCTTGACAAAGAACAGCATTGCAAGACATTATTTACCATTGTCACGGAGTTAGGGGTTTATAGCTCATTTCCTTGCAGTGCTTCAGGGCTCTTCTGTGTAGGTACATTTGTATGAAAATTGCACATTGTGTTTTGCATGAGATGAGGTATAAGTGAAGACAGTATAACCTGCAGGGCATTACATTGTTAAACCAAATCTGGCAACCCCCAAAAATCCACATGCAAATGACTTCCAGGAGACTGCTCCGACTGTAAACCAAACGGTAGGCACTTATATCAATTGCAGGAACACTCTGAAATGGATTCAGAAATCTGTCAGACATGTAGAAAGAAACACAATCTTCTGTATTTTTAGGTCACAAACATGGCCGCTGACTCAGCGATTTCTGTTATTCTATAAACAACACATAATACAAATGTGACAAGCCATCGGATCCCCGTACCCTTACACAATACCGTGCAGGCTGCTGGTTGCATGCAAGTGCCCACAATTTAATTCGGAGCGGCTTTTTCGCAATCAAGAAATGTGCCTAGCAAAATCCGCTGTATGTGTTGTGTATGAGTATTGTTGTCTGGGTTTACGGCAGACATAAACTTTATGGTGCGTACACACTGGGCGATTAAAGTGGACAACGGAACGATAACGATATCGTTATCGTTCAGTCGTCCACTTTATTGTCCATATTTAACACAAAAACGATGAACAATAATGACGATGTGCGTTCCCGCGGGTCGTTCGTCATCATCGTTCATCGGGTTAACATGCAGGCCAACCTGACGATGTCGTCAGGTTGCTGCATGTTACGGAATGGGGGAGAGAGCCCGGCGCTGAACAATATCGTTAATGATATCATTCAGCGGGTGTGCTCAATGTCATGAACGACATTGAGCACACCCTGCCGGGGACACACTAGACGATATCGCTCAGGGAGCATATCGTCTAGTGTGTATGCACCATTAGGGGGGCATCCACTACACGATTTTAGCAGGCAATTCAACGATAACGACGTCGTTATCGTTCAATCGTTTAAAAATCATTTATAAATCGTTTATAAATTGTGCAGTGTTTGGTCGTTAACGATCAACGATGCGCGGTCCCGCTGGTCGTTTGATCGTCTCGTCAGTCGACTGAACATGTAGGTCAATTTCACTTGATCTATTAAAGATAGTTTGCAAATCGTTCAGACTGAAAGATAAAATTTTGAGGGGAAAAAATTAAGGGAAAATCGTTTAGAGATTGGACAGAGAGTAGATCGTCTAGTGGATGTGCCCCTTTAGTAATAGATTAATATAGAGAGGAGCAGGTACTGTAATGCGTATTATATTCCTTTAATGTCTGGGCTAAGTGAGTGATATCCAGTTGCTGAGATAAAACCACGAAATACAATGACTTGGGAAAACACGATTCGAAATGACTAGATTTTGTGTGATTAATGTCATTAGATTAATCACCCATAGAAGAAAAAAAAACACTTCCAGTATGCACTTTCTCCATGCGTTTCCCCTTCCCAGAATCACCTTAGATCTCCTGATTGTGCGATTAATTGTTCATCCCATTAAGCTTTGTGGAGATTAATCGCTTCCCCTTCATGTGAGTCAATTAGATTCCATCATTGCATAATTGAAGGAAATAATCGCTCTACAAAGCACTACAAAGTCCTTTGTGTATTGGTGCACATGGGAAGCAGCGAGCTGAGAAATGGGCGACTTCTATTATGGGACCAATATTTTGAGTTTGCATGACAAAGAATAGTTTGGGGAGTCTAGTGCTTAGAGACCCAAGGAGTTTATCAGCAGTCTCCACCCCACAAACTGGTGGAACAGAAGGTGGTTGTCAGCTAATCATAAAAGCATAATACTTGAAGGTCAGGGACTATTTTGGTCCATGGTGCCAACACACATAGACAGCCCAGTGCATAACATCACTGCTCCATGCCCCAGGAGAGGAGCTGAGAATAACTGCGGCCTGTAAGGTATGAAATTGTTCTTTCAAAGGACAGAAGTTTAGCGAAGACTGGGGAAGAGAGAGATCAGGTGGAAATGAGGACTCAGGGAGGAGCAGATATCATCCTAAGTGAGTGTAACGGCATCCGGTAGAGCAAGAGAGTGTGAATCCCAGAGAGAGAATGTTAAGTTGGGGGAGAAAGACCATGTGGCAGAGAGAGAACCATGTGGGAGAAGATTGTGGGGAGGAGGACAGTCGGGGGGGGGTTAGAGAGCTGAGTAACTGTGAAGATGTTGGGGGCAAGATGAGCATGACAGGGACGAGATAGCTATAGTGATGGTGGGACAGGTTGATAGATGGATCATGAAGAGAGGATGCTTAGGGGAGGTTGAATGGGGGGAAGAGTCCTGAGTTAGCAATGATGAGGGGATGAATGGGCTTGAGGAGTGATGAAGAGCATAGAAGATAGAATAGCAGTGGTGGTGGGTGGAATAATACAAGAGTAACATGAAGATGGAGATAGAAGGGGATTGAGAATTGTTATAAAGTGTCTGTAAGAGAGGTGAGGTGTGTGGAGGATGGACTTTATCAGGTCAATTCAATTAGGAGCGATGTGCCGCCATAGATCGCCACCCAGTCATGACCCACAAACGGCACTTCCTGTCAATCACTCTACCATGGGTCTGCGTAGTCACTGCAATCGCTGTCCTGGGCGCAGTGGCTAGTTTGTGGCCTTGAGCTGCAATGCATGTGCAGTACGCAACAATCGACCGATTGCCTGCGTATGAGTAACTGCGTTCCTTCCTGAATCAGGTTCAGTCACAATTTGCCAGTTTCAACTGCAGGCTACAGGGCCAATGCCAGATCCTTTCCTGCTCCACCAAAGTAACCGCTACTTGTTGCTACTACTTGTAGCTCTGGGCACGGTCTTACGGATGAGCTAATTTCTCATTCTGAGATCTGGACCTGGCAGGAAGATCCGAGTCAAAACCGTACCGCTCATCTCTGCTGAACACAACCGAACTTTGGGGTTCCGAGCAAAACCGAGTCTTGGCTCAGGGTCTTCGCACCAAGGGCCTGATTCAGACCTGGTCGCTAGCAAGTGTACGCTCGTTGCTGGTGATGTTTGCTAATGTACGCATCGCAGTGCGCAAACTGGTCTGAGCGATCGGGAAGCGCTAGCTCGCCCTGCAAAGACAGCCCAGTATAATGAGTGACAGGAGAGGCTGTTTGTGGGTGGTAACAGGGGCAGGGCAGTGAAAACGGGGGAGTGAAGGTGCGAACGCAGGCGTGCCTGTGTGTCTCAACGCCATTTCAGAGGCGTGCATAATTAACAGCCAGCGTCATAGTACACGTCACATGCCTTTATGCCTTGCCGTGCGATCGCCTGTCTTGATGTCACTTAGCTGAATTTGCATACGCAGGGAGCGAGCGGCCACATCTAGCGAACGGGTCTGAATCAGGCCCCAAATTCGTAGCTCAAATCTAAAAACTGGATCTCGCTTATTTTGGAGTGCTCGCAAGTCCATCCCTCGTGATTTCAGGTGCGATGAAGTGGTCAAAACTGACTGGGAAATGACTGTCATTGATGCTAATAATACTATAGGAACAAAAGCAGGTCCCAGTTACATGATTTTAGCTGTTTTTATAATTTATTTTAAATAAATCCGAAACCGAACCAAAACACTTGAGGGTGGTTTTGACAAAATCAAAACACAATGATGATCTAAAACCAAAATACAGTGGTGTGCGCACATCTCTAATTTATATAATCTCTAATTTATATGTACATGTGTTTGGTACTCAGCGTGGGACTCTTTTTGTGTAAACATACCCACACTGGGTATGCAGTCGGGAAGCCGGCGGACCTAATCCCGACAGCCGGCTTCCCGACTGCATAATCCCGGCGAGGGTTAAATGACAGGCATCTAAGTCTAGACACCTGTCATTTTATCGACGCCGGGAGACCGGCGCCCGGCATCTCGATCAAAGGGACGCCGGGCGCCGAGCATGGATAGCCGCGCAGGGGGGGAGGGATAGGTTTAGCGATCCAGGGGGGGGGTACTTAGGGTTAGGCACCCCCCCGGGAGGTTAGGGTTAGGCTAGGGGGAGGGAGGGTTAGGGTTAGGCACCCCTGGGGGACTTAGGTTTAGGCGGCGGGGAAGGGGGGGTTAGTTTTATGCACTTAGATGGGGGATTAGGGTTAGGCACTGGGGGGAAAGGTTAGGGTTAGGCATCCCTAAGGGAGGGTTAGGGGGTAGAACAGGTTAGTGAATACTTACCTAGGGACGATTGGGATTTTCATCCTTGTCGGGCTGCCGCTGTCGGGATTTGAACCGCCGGCCATGGCCGATTCCCCAGACTGTACTTCTGCCACATCTACATGTCTCAGCCCAGCCCCGTCTCTGCCCCCTTCATGCCAAGGGTTGTAAATTGCACATCTGGCACAAATTGCGATTTCTTATGCATGTGCAGTACGCAGTGACGCAAGTTGTGGAAAAGACGCATAATGTGTTTACATGATGAGCCCACATATGATAATACATGAGCCCCCATACACAAATACACATTCCCTCCCCATAAGGGATATCGCATTGGGTCCAGCTTTATAGAACAAGATATTACCTCACTGCCTTCATCAAGATCAGCAAATGCATCTGCTGGATTACTCGGTAATGGAGTAAATATTCTGATGATCGGCTACAGCATGTTGTATAATTCTTCCAACTTAAAAAACTGGGGATAATATACCGATGTGCCAGAAATGAAGAATGTTGACACAAATGTGTTCTGTGTGGATAATGGAGAGTACTACTGTGGAGACTCCAGGGAGGCTTCATTACCTTTTCCAAGATGGCCATCAATCTAAGTACTGTACACGTGCGGGTGCCATCTTGTTACTGTGTTGAGTGTCACAGTGGAAGACAGTTGTCTTCCACTTACCTCCTGTGCGACGCGTTATTACCACTAAACAGAATGCTGTCCAAGCAGCCCTGCAACGCTACCTGCATCTGCATACACTCACTGGCTGATGAGCTGTATCACCCTGCCCCGCTCCTTATACCAGTGTGTGTAACAGTGAGTACAGCTGTACCCAGTGTTCTTTCAATAAAACCACTACACTGGTTAAGAAACTGGACTGTTCTTAGTCTCAGGGCATCTGCTGGTGTGTACAGACACCCTGCTACATCATCCAACCTGTACACTCATATTTTACAACAATCTTATCCTAGTCACACACCCCTTACAGTCAGATGAGAAGCAGTTTTGTGTGTGTGCCAAACTTCCTGTTCTACTGTCTACAAGCCCACATGGAAGGTTACGAAGAGACAATCTAAGTTATAGTATATGTGGGGCACTACAGAAGACCACACTTACCTACTTTGGCATCTGATACAGCTGACCACTTTGGGGGCGGGCTCGTTTCATGATAAGGCCGTGCCCCCATGGCGGTATTATCTCCCAGTGACGTGAAGAGCCTGGCCCCGGGCTTCTCCCAAAGTGGAGAAATGAAAAGTTGGCTAGTACGATTTACATTAGGACTTCTTTCCTCTTCATTTCCTCTATGTGCTCCAGCCTACTGTCTGTTCCTGGAGTCTGCGGCTGCCTGTTCTGTTCCCGGCTCTTCTCTGATGTCTTGATGCTGAGATGTCTCCACTGCTGTGGCTGCCTGGCTGCTGATAATGCAGGAAGCATGGGAGTGGATGGGACTTTGCTTTAATATAACGGAGGTTAGGAATAGAGCCGACGGCACATAAACTTCTAGTCAGGGATAGAGGGGTTAATAAAGTTAAAAATGTTTGTTGACAGTAGTAGGCAGATGTGATAGGACGTTAGGTTAGGGGCGGGGTGAGTGAGAGGGTGTAGAGAATCTACTGTGGAAAATCTGCCTCTTTGAATTGATCTGCGACCAGGAAAGTACAGTTCTTTCTTAGAAGTTCTGTCTGTTGGAATAAAGGTTCTTTATTCATCCCTACTTTCTCTTTCCCTACTTTATATCTTTCCCTACTCTCTTCTCCATATTTCCCTATATCTACACTCTCTTTTCTTATCTAACTTTTCTTTCCCTTCCAGTTGCGCTCCTACCTCCTTGCCTTGACTGTGTGGAGCAACATGAGCCATCCCCAGCGCACGCGCTCGGTACACGCCCGTCTGTCAGACGGTGTCGGGTCCGGCGCACTTTATCCCCCTCTCTCTCATGTCCGGCGTTCGGGAGGGTCAGGTAAAGCGGCCCCCTTACAAGCAGCAAGCGCTGCGGTCCCGGGCGCGCGGCCGCGGCGGTGCCGCGAAACCCCTCTGTTGCTGCCTCCGCCTGCCCCTGGTTCCCCGCTGGTCGCCAGTACTAGTGCGGCCGGGGACCAGGGCGGGCGGGGATCAGAAGCGGCCGGGCGTCCTACAGCGCCCGCGGGAGTCGCGGGTGCACGCTCCGGCCATTCCCGCGGACATCTGCGGGCAGTCACACCGCCCGTCCCTTCTCCCCCAGTGGCCGCTCAGAGTGAGCCGGCTGAAGTCCGGGGGGAAGGGCGGCGGAAAAGGCCACATAAGCGTGCAGGCCGTATGCCTGTCATGGCGCCGGCTTGCACGCAGGCCAACATTAATACAGGCGGGGGGCGGAGACGAAGGGGGAGGAGCCAACGCCTGCATAGTGACAGGCAGGTTAATCCTCCCCCTCTTCTGCTGCCCCCTGTTTATGCTGATAATGGCGACTCAGACATGGGGTCCCCCATGTCGGCAGCAGCCAGCTCCTCCAGGCCTGCGGGGGTGGCAGCTGCTCAGGCGTCTGCTATGCCTGCAGGGCCTGCGGCACCAGGGAGTGCTCCTTTGCTGGATGCTGGTGCCATAGCCGGACTGCTGGTGTCTGTGGTGGGTGCACTGACACCGCTTTTGACCCAGCAGCCCGGAAACGCTGACACGGGGGGCCCTTCTGCGTCGGCGGCGTCCGCCGTGCAGACGCAGCTTGGCCCTCTGGTGCAGCAATTAGGCAGGATTTGCGGTCTTTCCCTCGCTCCCGTGCCCGCAGCTCCTTCCGTTTCTTTCTCTCCCTCTGCCATCTCCCTTCCTCAGCCCAATCAGGCTGCGGACACAGACAATGCGCACGATGCTGCTTCAGTGTCTTCTTTTACAGACGACAGTCTGGAGGAGTTAGCAGTGGTCGCAGCCCCGACCAGAAGTGCGACGGCTGAAGTCAGAGCTAACGCAGGCAATGGAGTTACCAATGCCCTTGCCAGTGCTTCTGGTGAGTGTGACAGTACATCTGACTGCGGGTCTACTTCCATTTCCTCCTCCTCTTCAAGCGATAGTTCGCATAAGGCTAGGCGTAAAAGGGCAAGGAGGTCTCGTAGACGTCGCTCACGTCGTCATAGGCATTCTAGCGAACGGTCCTCCGGCAGTAGTACCAGCGTAGATCGCGGAGCGGGTCCGGAGGATGTTGTACACTGCGCTAATACAGCTGTCACTCGAGGTATGCGTACCAGGGTTAAGCAGCGGATCAAAAAAGGGCGCTACGTAGATATGTTCACCCTTACAGCTACGGCGAAGAAAGCTGCTGCGACCGCAAAGTCAAAAGGGGGTATTGGTCTGGAGGCCTTTAAGTCTTACACGAATTGGCTATCTGGGTTCTGCGTGTTCTCAACTTGCTATCTCAAAACCAGGCCTTCCGAGTACCTTAATGTTATACGATATTTACACCTGATACATGGCCTATTCAAGGCCTCACGCAGTACGGCGTGGCGTCAATACGACGAAGAGTTTCGTCGAAAGCAAGATCGGGTCAAGGTCATGGAATTGGGTTGTAAAGATGTTGAGGTGTGGATGGAGGTGACACAGCCTACACGCGTCCTTGCTGATCAGTCCCCTGGGCGGCCAGTTCAACCCTCGTCCCCCTCGGCACCAAGGACAGCCAGTGGAGGGCAAAACAAGCGGAAGTGTTACACATACAATAATGGGAATTGTACCCTTGGTAACAGGTGTCGCTTTCGACACCAGTGCCTCCGCTGCGGCACGGCACACCCCAGTAAGGACTGCTCCCGCGGTCCAGGAGGAGCTCAGGCCTCCGCTGCGACACCCTCTGCCAAACGGTCAGGGGCCGGGACTTCGCAGTAAAGCGTCAACTCCCATTCGTCTGGATGCCATGGCAAAATGGTTAGACTGGTATCCTGTGCGGGACGCCGCCGCCTTTTTGAGTAAGGGTTTTGCAGAGGGATTTTCGCTTCCAATATTACAGCCTGTCAGTTCCGGGTCCCCTAGGAATTTACGCTCGGCCTGCGATTTACCTCACGTGCTAAGGGATAAGGTTATGAAGGAGGTCGGGCTGGGTCGCATGATTGGACCTTTCCCGCAGCCTCCGATACCCGATCTGGTCCTTTCCCCTGTGGGTGTTGTCCCCAAGAAGGCCCCCGGGAGTTACCGTTTAATTCAGCACCTGTCACATCCGTCAGGCGCGTCAGTTAACGACGCCATAGATGTTGAGGTCTGCCGCGTACAGTACCAGTCATTCGAATCTGCGTTAGCGTTAGTTCGCGCAGCAGGTCCGGGTTCTTTCATGGCAAAAGTGGACATTGAGTCCGCCTTTAGATTGTTGCCCCTGCATCCTGAATCATTTCGCTTCATGGGGTTTCGGATGCCGGATGGCTACTACCTGGACAAATGTCTTCCGATGGGTTGTTCGATTTCCTGCGCGTTCTTCGAGCGTTTCAGTTCCTTTCTCCATTGGTGTGTCACGGTGGGGTCTGGGGAGACGAGCATAGCCCATTACTTGGATGACTTCTTGTGCGTAGGTCCAGCCGGTTCGCGTCGCTGCAATCGTCTCCTTTTTTCTGTGCAAGCACTCTTCTCGGAATTTGGTGTACCTATTGCGCACGATAAAACTGAGGGCCCAGCCACTAAGCTGGTTTTCTTGGGTATTGAAATTGATACCTTGGAGGGTCTTTGCCGGCTGCCGCCGGACAAGATTCGTCGTTTGCAGGATACTATCCTCCTAGCGTTGGCGGGAGGAAAGGTAACTCTTCGTCAAGGTCAATCCCTGCTCGGGCTGTTTAACTTCGCGTGTCGAGTTATCCCGATGGGGAAGATTTTTTGTCGGAAGCTACAGAGGGCTTTGGTAGGGCTACGTCAACCGCACCATTTTCTGCGGCTGTCGTCTGAACTAAAGCTGGACCTGGCGGTTTGGGAGACATTTTTGGGCGATTTTAATGGAGTGCGCGTCTGGCCTGCGGATCCTCAACCTAATGCTTGCCTGCAGCTCTTCACGGATGCTGCTGGATCATCAGGTTTCGGATCTTTTTTGGGAGGAGATTGGTGTTTTTCAGTTTGGCCGGCGGATTGGGTGCAGGCAGGATTGACCAAGAACTTGCTCCTACTGGAGCTGTTTCCCATAGTGGTGGCATTAGAGCTATGGTGTCAGCGGTTGCGCGACCGTTCCATGGTTTTTTGGTGCGATAACCTGGGGGTAGTACATGCGATCAATAACCAAAGATCGTCGTCGCTACCAGTGTTGCGGCTTCTTGCTTGGCTGGTTCTGCGCGCTTTGCAGTTTAACATATTGTTCACAGCTCGTCATGTGCCGGGTACTGATAATTCCATTGCAGATGCGCTCTCCAGACAGGATTGGCGGAGGTTCCGCGAATTGGCCCCGTACGCGGCATTAAAAGGTGAGCTTTGTCCATTTCATTGTTGGCAGATCATCAAACCAGAATGGAAGATCTCGCACGTCGGTCCGTGGCCCCACGGACGTTGACGGCCTACCAAACATCTTGGCAACAGTGGGAGACGTTTTTGCAAGGACAGAGTTCGTCAGGTAGTTCTCGTTATACTAATATGGTTGCTTTTGTTTGTTTCTTGTTCGATTCCGGCAGGTCGCGGGCTTATGTTGCCCAGAGGCTTGCTGGGATTTCATTCTTTTTGCGCCTAGCTGGGCAGAGAGACATAACTAAGGGTTTTTTAATTCAAAGGGCCCTTAGGGGTTGGTCTCGCGTCAGGCCTGCCACGGATGACCAGCGTCGTCCTATTGGTCCTGATTTGCTAGCGCGTCTAGGTGAAAGTTTGACGGGCATTTGTTCTTCGCAATTCGAGGTTCTGTTATTCCGCCTCGCTTTTGCGATGGCCTTTCATGGGGCTTTTCGCATCAGCGAGCTGGTAGCGTCTTCGCGCCGCGCTCAGCCCCCTCTGCTTCGTTGTCACATTTTGCTGCGTGATACGCTGTTGTGCCGTGTTCGGCGTTCCAAGACCGATCAGATGGGTAGAGGTCGCTGGGTGTCCCTGAAATCCTGTCCTGATGACGGGATTTGTCCGGTTCACTTGGCCTCCCAATATACTCTTTGCAGGCCAATGCAGCCGGGGGCTTGGCTTATGCACGAGGATGGATCTACTCTGACTAAATTCCAATTTAGATCGGTCTTCCATCGCTGCATACGGCACCTCGGGCTTTCCCCTTCGGATTACGGCACCCATTCTTTTAGAATAGGTGCCGCCACTTTTGCGGCCTCCTCTGGTCTTTCTTCACAGGAGATCCAGGCTCTCGGAAGATGGAAGTCCAATGCCTACAGAAGTTATGTTCGTCTGGAATCATAAATTGTTATATTTTATTCGTTTGGACTTGAGTGCCTTGGCCAACTCGCTGCCTTTCCGGTGGGGGTCCCGAGAGATTTTGCCCTGTTTTTTGCCCTGCTTTGGACATTGATCGTTTAGCTTAATATAATATTAATGTGAACGAATGAAATATAGAAAAGATCCAGCAGGTTTTTTGTAGGTTTTCACCTCGGGTCAAGTCTTCCTCCCCCCCTCCCACCCTCCCACTCCTCCTTTGTGATTTACATGCTGCATATATGCTTATCTATTTTATTTCTGTATATTTGCAGGTGTCCAGGACGCTAGGCCCATTTGGCTCATTGGTCACTCTTTTATTTTTTGGGCTGAGCAGTCGCGCTTTGCTGTAGATGCCTCCGTGTTCCCACGTTGGGAGAGTGTTAGGTGGTTGGGGCAGAGGGGCATGCTTTGGGAAGCTTTGTTGCGCAACTTGCACAGGTCAGTAGCTGAATTTGGTTCCCCTTTAGTGTTAATTATACATCTCGGGGGCAATGATTTGGGCCAGCAAACTTCCTTAGAGTTGCGCCATGCGATTGTTCGTGACTTGAGAAAGGTGGTTCGGTTATTGCCTAACTGCCTTTTGGTGTGGTCCCCTATCATCGCCAGGCTTTCATGGCGATATTGCTATAATAGTGTGGCTTTGGACAGGTCCAGGAGGAAGGTTAACAAATGGGTGGCTAGGCACGTGCTGGAATTGGGAGGGTTGGTGGTGCACCATCCTTTAATTCGGATTCAGGATGCCCACCTTTTCCGCAGGGATGGAGTTCATCTTACTGAGGAGGGTAATTTTTTGTTTCTAGAAGATATTTTTGCAGTTTTTAAGGGTTTGGTTTGTTAGCATGGTGGCGGGCTGCTTCTCTCTTGAGAGCCGCTGTGGCGGGAAAGACCGGCAATATTGAAGTGTCCATCTTGCAGCAGTAATAGCGATGCGCACCCCTTCATTGCACTGATAGGCTGATTTCACCCTATTGGGGTCAGCGGCACCTCTCGATCGAGCAGGATGAATGGTGCATTGGCATGGGTGTTTGGGCCGCATCACTTGCTCTGAAAGGGATAGTTGGCCCTTGCAAGTTTTAAGATCACCCTACCCTTGTCTGGGATAGTTGTGATCTACTTCCGGCCTAAGACAAGTGGACGCTGGTTAGTTGCCGTTCTTTCTCCTGCCACCATGTCTACCTTGTAACCAAATAAAGCTGACCAATTAATTTAAATGGTATAACTTGGTCTCCTGTGTTTATTTTAGTTAAGTTTAGTTTAAGTTTATGGGTCACATCTATCATCTGACGATAGAAAGTTTAATATAACGGAGGTTAGGAATAGAGCCGACGGCACATAAACTTCTAGTCAGGGATAGAGGGGTTAATAAAGTTAAAAATGTTTGTTGACAGTAGTAGGCAGATGTGATAGGACGTTGGGTTAGGGGCGGGGTGAGTGAGAGGGTGTAGTGAATCTACTGTGGAAAATCTGCCTCTTTGAATTGATCTCCCACCCTCCCTACCCTCTTGTGTCGGCTTTATTTCATTAGCAGGGAAAGACCGGCAATATTGAAGTGTCCATCTTGCAGCAGTAATAGCGGTGCGCACCCCTTCAATGCACTGATAGGCTGATTTCACCCTATTGGGGTCAGCGGCACCTCTCGACCGAGCAGGATGAATGGTGCATTGGCATGGGTGTTGGGGCCGCATCACTTGCTCTGAAAGGGATAGTTGGCCCTTGCAAGTTTTAAGATCACCCTACCCTTGTCTGGGATAGTTGGCCCTCACAAGTTGTGATCTACTTCCGGCCTAAGACAAGTGGACGCTGGTTAGTTGCCGTTCTTTCTCCTGCCACCATGTCTACCTTGTAACCAAATAAAGCTGACCAATTAATTTAAATGGCATAACTTGGTCTCCTGTGTTTATTTTAGTTAAGTTTAGTTTAAGTTTATGGGTCACATCTATCATCTGACGATAGAAAGTTTAACAATCCCGTGAAGTATCCAGTGGAGCAGGGGTGTAGATGGAAAAGCACAAACACAATCTCCTCCCTTTGCTCTGCTGATTGGTAAGAGCGTGTTCTGGTGCAAGGGGAGAGCAGGGAATGACACTCACCTGCCATGGCTCTGCTGATTGGCCAGATCACGTACTGAAGCAGGAGGGACAGTGGGAAAGCACACTCCTCCTCTTGATCTCCTGATTGGCCAGAGCATGTGCTGGAGCAGGGGAGGGAGTTTGGGAAAGCACACCTTTCCTCCCCTTGCATTTCTGATTGGCCAAGATGTGTCCTGGAGCAGGAGGGAGAGCGGGAAAGCACACTCGCCTCCGCTTTCTCTGCTGATTGGCCCGAGATGTGTCCTGGAGCAGGGGAGAGCAGAAAATTACACGCTCATCCCTTTCCTCTGCTGATTGGCTGGGGCCTGTTCCGCTCGACAAAGCGCTGGTCTATGTCACCCTAGAACTGTGTTTTAAGGTAACATTTTATATAAGGAGTTATATAAAATATAATAGAAGTTACCTCCATATGGCCATGCACTGTAGCTCCTCAGTGGGATGTAGTTAGCAGACGAGTGGACGGGATGCTGCAGGTCTGAATCCCAAAGCTGGAAGTCCGACACGGGACTTAAGATAGGTGTCGAAATACCGACGCCTATCTTAATCCCAACGCCGGAACACAGGCAGACGCCAGCCCGAACCAGGTATGACTGGGGCGTCTTAGCTGTAAGCCATGGAGGGGGGGGGGGGGAGTTAGGTTTAGATAGCATAGCGGGGTTAGTGTTAGGTGTTGGGGGGGAGGTTAGGGTTAGGCACCACTGGGGGGGGGTTGGGTATAGGCACAAAAGGGGGAGACTTAGGTTTAGGCACTAACGGTGAGGGTTAGGGTGTGGAGTGGGGAGGGTTAGAGTTAGGCTACAAGAAGGGAGGGTTAGGGGGGAAGGGTAAGTATACTTGCCCGACCTACCAACCATCAGGATGCCGCTGTCGGTATTTTGACAGCAGGCATCCCGTCAGCCGGCATTACATACCCATTCCGAGCTCAGTAACTTCTAATGTACTTCTAGTTTACTGTTGGAGGTAAGATGTCCCTTTTATAAAATGTCAAGTATAAAACTATTAAGAATAAACGCCCTAACCTGTGAAGCTGGCAATCTAACATTTATAATTAAGAGTTGAAGCATTTCTCATAGTTGAGCATTAAAATCATCAGCCCCACGCACGTATCTAGCACTCATCCGCTGGCTTGTCTTGAATTATTGTCACACAGTGAATTAGTATTCACCATTTGCTATATGAATGACTGATTGCCTACGTTAACTTACTTAATTATGCAGGAAATAACAATTTGCAGGCATTGTTTATCAAATTACCTCTTTATCCCAAACTAGTAAATATGTGTTAGGAAGTGACAAGTGGGTCTCCTGATAACGAGGTTGTGCGTCACACACGTTACACGCCGGCACAACCATTGTAAATAGCAGTAGGAAATGTACAAATATTTTTCCCTCAATTATTTAAATGCCAATTCTACTGACAAACCCCCCTCCCCCCAAAAAAATAGTTTATAAAGCTTAGAGCCTAAGGCTGGTGGTTTTCCCAACTGTAATTTAACATGCGTCTGTCTTTTTGTTCAGATTTAGGGCCTGATTTCGGTTCACGCAACAACGCCGATGTTTATGGAGACTGAGCGTCAGCTGCACTGCGCACATGCAGTGATGTATTTGCGATTACGCTCAAAATATAGGAGTCACTCGTAAAGAGATTGACAGGCAGTCAGCGTTTGGAAGCGGTAATGGGGGGGGGGTCGCTAGGCAAACGCAGGCAACTCGGGACCATTTAATTCAGTTTCATGGGTGTGCATAAATTAGCCATTGTGACCTCCTTCTCGGCAGGAGAGCTCACAGCGTGTCAGGAGAGATGCAGTGTTTGAGACAGGTCACACTTAATACAGGTCGGTGATTTACCGCGCCTCAAGCCTCAGTTTTTGAAGACTGCTAAATGTGAGGCCCAATTGTGTCCTGCCATGCGTTGAAATGGTGCAGTGTACCCAGTGTCGTTGGCAAGACTGGTATAATGGCATTTGCTATGCACAGGTTCCTAATTAACACTTGATAGTTAGAATGCAGATAGCTAAGTGCTGGACAGTATTATTAGCGACCAGGTAAGTTTTCTGATATGGTACTTAGGAATCGGTGCGTAATGCGGATCAAATACCGACAGCATCAGCCCGACGGCTTGAAATCCCGACTGCAGCAGGTAAGTACCCTAACCCTCCCCTCTCCTAGCCCTCCCTTAGTGATGCCTAACACTAACCGCCCCCAGTTAGTGCCTAAACCTAACCCCCCCTCTCCGCAACCTAAACATAACCCGGGTGGGGGGGGGGGTGCCTAACCCTAACCCTCCCTTCCCCTACCCTATGCCTAACCCTGCCGAGGGGGTGCCTAACCCTAAGTCCCCTGGGGTTCCCTAAAGCTAACCCTCCACCCCCTTCGCGACTAGACGCTAAGACATTCAGCTTACCTTCGTTCGGTATGCTGGGTGTTGGGATTTAGTAGTGGGGCTAATGATAGGTGTCGGGATTAGCCCCATGTCGGAATGTGAGTGTTGGGATACGCTGACTGCATCCCGGTACTTGTCTAGGTGAGGCCTCACGTAATTGTTATTACAGTTTATCTTATTGCTCAACTTACTTTTCTGTTTACAGCGATTCCTATGGGAAATCATTTAGACTGCACGGTAGTGGCGTAAGTGATCTTAGTGATGACACTGTGTAGGGAAATTGGAACGTACTGCGGAGAGCAGTTACATTCCCTAGAAGATGGTATCTATGTAACCAACGGCGAATAATTGTTTCACAAGACTGAAGGGAATCTCAGCACAGTTCTAAGGGGGTAAATAATGACGACACCCACGAATCCCACATTTTAAATCTGCCCCACCTGCAGTGCAACATGGTTTTACCTCTGAATCATGCCCAACCTAAAGGGGCAAGTTCTAGGACCCAAATGGAGCTCGATACATATGTGACCCTACCCCAAATCTGGGAGGTCACAGAAGAGCGGATCGACAGAAAGTGCCAGGCATCATCATCACGGCGGATTTGCAGATGTGACGACGGCTCAGTAATTATCCAGCGGTTTGTGCTGACTGGATGCCAATCACTGCATTACCCTGTGCCTGTGCCATCATCAGCACCAGTCTCGTGCGACTTAACCTCTAGCATGTTGGGATCTAGTCCCATCTCCCTTCCATTATCCCTGGTGTCGTTCCCAGCTGTGTGTGTGATTCTCAAACCAGCAGCTCTTTACAGGATTACTGAGTATTTATTCTAGCATAAAAGAACTTATTACGGGGCCCTATACCTAATAACTACTTTGTATAATGAACTGAATCCTAACAGAGAGCAACAAAGAGTGTTTAATGCTAGGCTTTTACCATGGCGCAGGGCTAAAAACAAAGATGATATAATTTCCAATGACAGCAGATTGGGAGACCAGTCAATTAGGCAATAGGAGGTCCCGTTTCTTTAAGTAGGTCAAACTGGAAATGACTATTGAATCAACCTGCTGATGATAATTACCCAAAAGAAATAAAAGAGAATCAAGTACTTGGAAATAAAGTGACAGCGTTTGCACAATTAGCCAGGAATATTCCTAAATGGCTTTTTGTTATTTTTTTCCTTTTATATTTTTCTCACGTTAATGACAGCTCCTCCAGCACTCGGGCTGTTTTTTTTTTTTTTGTCTGAGATGTATAAATTACGTCCCCAGCGTGGATGAAAAGATCCGTTTAAATCTAAATGATCATTTTAATTATAATGACTGTTATGGCGTCAGTGTGGCACTTCATGGTGTCTGGTGACAACTGTCGTCTATTGTTGCGGCTGCGATGATATGCAAATGCTAGTATCGGGCATTCCCTGGTGCAGTAGCTGCGTCTGACTGCGCAAGGACTGATACACCCATTTCTGCACTCTGTAACAGTAACACCCGCCGGTGATTCTTTAGATGCAGCTGTCGGCGCTCAATTGCAGTGACATCGACACTTGCTCTAGTCCTATAGCAGCGAACCCACGGCTCTCCCACAGCGCGCCGACTTATAGCCAACCCATGTCTGCGCCACTTTCACGCCCCATATCGGATACTGTCTGTCCTGATGGCGACAGCATCTTTATGCGTACAGTCTGTGCAACGCATGTGCTGTTGGGTTATTCAGATTTTTTTGCCGCATGTGCAGTTGCAAATAATCGCTCAACGACGTAAACACTGCCATTGCGTGCCAATTGCGTGCACCTCTGAAGCAGCCCTATGTATTACCTTATGTTGACGGTTATTGTATAATTCCTCGTATGGATGGGGGCAGGGGCTGGCTGGCAACTTTTAGCCTGAGGGGCAAATGCATGCAGGCAGCCCTGGCAGAGGGGTAGCGTGTAAGCAGGCTGACCAAAGAACATGCATGCTACGGCACCCCCCCCCCCCTCTAGTGTTCCAGGGAGGAGGCGGGTCCATATGGGATTAATGTAAAGTAAAAATAAAGATTAGGAACAGCCCTGTCGTGGTGCCCATATGCAGTGCCCCCCTGTGCCCCAGGAGAGGATCCCCTTATGCAGGCCTCCAGTATTGCCCCCAGTAGTGCAGTGCCCCTTATACAGTGCCGCCAGTAGTGGTCCCCCCTGTGCAGTGCCCCTTTTGCCCCCAGTAGTAAGCCTCTTATATAGTGCACCCATTAGTGGTACCCCCTATGCAGTGCTCCTTATATAGTGCCCCCAGTAGCAGTCCACACCCCATGCAGTGCCCCCAATAGTGGTAACCCTTATGCAGTGCCCCTTAAATAGTGGCCCCAGTTGTAGTCTCCCCCTATGCAGTACCCCCAGTATTGCCCTTTTTATAGAGCCCCCAGCAGTGGTCCCTCGATGCAGTGCCCCCAGTGGTAGTCCCCTCCCCCCTATGTAGTGCCCATAGTAGTAGTCCCCTCCCCCCTATGCAGTGCCCCTAGTAGTTGTCCCCTCCCCTTGTAGTGCCCCTAGTAGTAGTAGTCCCCCCTTGTAATAGTAGTCCCCCCCAGTAGTAGTCCCCCCAGTTGTAGTCCCCCCCTTGAAGTGCCCCCAGTTATAATCCATAGTAGTGGTCCCCCCTTGTAGTGCCCCCAGTAGTGATCTCCCCCTTATAGTACCCCCAGTAGTGGTCTCCCTCTTGTAGTGCCCCCAGTAGTAGTCCCTCCCTCTTGTAGTGCCCCCAGTCCAGTAGTGGTTCCCCCTTTGTAGTGCCACCAGTAGTCCCCCCCTTGTTGTGCACCCAGTAGTAGTAGTCCCCCCTTGTATTTCCCCCATTAGTAGTAGTCCCCCCCTTGCAGTGCCCCCAGTAGTGGCTCCCCCCTTGTGGTACCCCCAGTTGTGGTCTCCCCCTTGTAGTGCCAGCCTCCCCCCCAGTAGACACACGTAGTAAAAAAAACAAAAAAACACTTACCTGAATCCCCGCTCCTCTGTCTGTCCTTCCCGAGCATTATGGGAGAGACGTCATATGATGGCATGACGCCTCTCCCATTGCCCACTGCGGGAGCCGGAAGATGGAGCGGCTCCTGCACTGGGCGCAGCAGCAGCTAATGAGAGTCTGACAGACTCTCATTGGCTGCTGATCAAAACAAACACACAGCTGCCAGAGCCGGCGGCTGTGTGTTTGTCACTTGTGTAGCGCTGACCGAACTCCGTCCGGTCAGCGCTACACACGCGGTGCAGTCTGTGTCACAGTGACGCTGCGGCCCGGGGGACACATAGCACCCTGCCCCCCGGCCCAGCCTGCCACTGGATGGGGATATTATACGTTGTGTGCTGGCTTATTGATTACTACTAGTGTTATCTCCATCTGACATTCTTCAAAAGCTTGGTAGGGAATAGGTTAGAAATCCCGCCAGTCGGGATGAATGCTGTCAATATACCGACAGCGGAATCCTGATGCTCAAGACCCCGACAAGGGTCTGGTAAGTATAGCAACCCTCCCCCCCTCTATCCCTAACCCTCTGTTCCTACATCCTAACACTAATCCTCCCCGTTAGTCCCTAAACCTAACCCTCCCCCCCCTTAGTGCCTTAACCTAACCTCCCCCAGTGCTAACCTCCCCCTCCCCTAACCCCCCTCCTCCGTGACAGCTAAACCTGACCCTCCCCCCCTCCGTGGCTTAGTCCTAACCAGCCCCGCCGTTCGGCATCCTGGCTGTCGGGATTCCGGCTTGTCACCTACTGTCAGTATTCCAGCGCCGGGATTTCGTAAGCCGGGATGCTGGGTGTAGGTATATTAACTACATGCCCTTGGTAGAGCTGTCACTATTCACAATAATGTGGCCACTAGATGGCGCTGCTCCGAGGTATTCTGTGGTCATGTATGTAAAAGTATCTTGGCTGAGGACGTGCATACTCTGGGAATTCTAAGCGATAGCTGCAAAGTGTCTGCCGAAACGGTCTGGGAAAGGCTCCTCAGGACCAGTAACATCACTAATTTTCCAGTGCACACCATAAAAGTTCACAGGAAAATGGGGGCTGCCGTATTGTATGTGTACAAGCTGAACACGACAGCGGCTTATTGCAGAGGATTGAGTCTCTCCCTTGGTTAATGCAGTACAGAGTTTGGTTGCTCATCGTGGCAGTATTAATTCCATTGGCACTTACTCTGCGTCTTCTCTCGGGCTGTGATACTTGTAAATACATTCCCCTCTGGGGCCAGGTTGGCAAAGTGGACATATCCCAGGGGACATATTATTATCATTAGAAATGACAACGCCTCTGGCTTTCTCCCATACTAACACTCCCAGGATAAAACCTATTTATTAGGAGTAAGTACACTGCAACAATGAAACAATCTAGGGAGAGAGCTATCAAACAATTTAATGCGTACAGGTGGAGATGTTGCCCATAGCAACCAATGAGATTGTAGTTATTTCATAGAATGTACTAGATATATGATAGCTACACCCTGATTGATTGGTTGGTATGGTAAAGTAGTATAGCCACCCACTCTACGCACTTACTGTATATTTTCTTCTTACGGAATATGCTTAACCATCAGTCTACCCGTCTATTATTTAGGCCGGGTACACACTGCACGATAAATTGGACGATTTGTCATTCGGAGGCAGATCGGAACGTCAAATCGTGGATATCGTGCAATGTGTATGCCCAATTGTGCACACCCATAGGTCGCATGCGACATGGTTTGATTGGCCGCGCAGCACGACCAATCACATGATAGTGCATGCGGGGCTGTGTAGTTTAATGATGGACGGAATGAGTGATCGTTCCGTTGCTCATTAAATCTTCTAGTCTGTACCGGCAATCTTGCGTGGTCTGGGGCTAAGGTACAGTAAATCACCCTGACCGTCAACAAGATTGTCGGGTTGTCTAGTGTGTATCCGGACTTATATTTTACATGTTTTGTATTTGTCCGCATGGAATCGGTATGATTTCCCGCCCGGAGCCATGCCCGGCGGTTGGAATCCCGACAGCGGCATCCCGGCAGAGGAGGAAATCCTGATCGCCCTAAGGTAAGTATATACTAACCTATTTCTACCCCCTAACCCTCCCTTAGGGGTGCCTAACCCTAACCTTCCCCCACAGTGTCTAACCCTAATCCCCCCTCTATGTGCCTAAACCTAACCCCCCCTTCCCCACAGCCTACACCTAAGTCCCCCGGAGGGGGTGCCTGACGCTAATCCCCCCTTCCCCTAGCCTAAATCTAATCTCCCGGGGGGGTGCCTAACCCTAAGTCCCCCCGGGAACCCTTCGATCGGGATGCCGGGCGTCGGGCTCCCGGCAGATGTCTAATGACAGGCGTCGGCATATCGACACCTGTCTTTAGACCCTTGCTGGGATATGACAGAGGGGAAGTCGGCTGTCGGGATTAGGTCCGCCAGCTTCCCGGCTGCTTACCGTCCACATGGATCCTTCATTACAGTGCAAAACTACAGGGGTGATATACATGGGTTTGTGGGTTAAAGTGGCATTATTGGTTCTTGCACAGCTCTACACCAGTGCACTAGTTGGCTAAATTATACACACACATACAAAAAACATGATATTTAGTGGAAGGCGTTCCCTGGTTTGTACTGTAGGTGGGGCGGAACACTTATCTGCCAGCAAAACACCAGGCTTCTCTCTGCACCGGTCATTGTATGGTCCTCCCGTTTGGGCACACTTCTCATGGGAAAGTGCATTTTTGTGGTACAATTTAGGTAATGTAATAAAATCATTCAAATACACAGTAGTAAGTGACACTTATCAGAAAGAACCTGATGTTCCCTCACTCTCGTGGTTAATTTAAGACTTAAATAAGGGTAAACAGAGTGAATAAAATTGTGTTTGTAGGCTGGATATTAACACAGAGCATCTTTACAGGGTGAGATCCAAAACGTGTAATGCGGGCGTACTCAAGCCATATGATTCGGCACATTTCTGCAGAAATAGGATGCTCCGTGCACCAAAATAGTATACTAACTTTTTATGTGAGTATAAGGTGTCTTGTTGTCAGGTCACGTTTCATGACGAGAAGTAACAGGACTTTAAAGTAGAACATTTAATTGTATTGCTAAACATCTAAAAATGTGCTTTAGTGGTCGGGTATTTATCAAAGCTCGGAAAGAGATACAGTTGTGAGAGATAAAGTGCTAACCAATCAGCTTCTAACTTACATTTTACAGGCTGTGTTTGATATATTACAGATAGGAGCTGATTGGTTGGCACTTTATATCTCACAATACATAATACAGTGTACCCAAAATAATATTAAATATTACACACAAACATCTCTTTTTTAAACAGCTGCATTTCTTTAATGTACCAGCAGGTGGCATTAGTGATCCACAAATACACAACTGCTAAACCAAATAAAAAAATAATATGGGTTGAAATTGTGCCTGTTATTCTGATTTAATAGCTTACGACTTTGCTTTTGTAGTATTTTTAAAACATGAGGCTGGATATAGATACAGTGTAACAATGTCTTTGTGTACATATTTGCTGGCCTCATACATAATCAGTGTGGAAATGTGATTTTTTTTTTATTTTTATTTTTTGTACCTGTTGAATCTATGCATATTTTAATGCAGATTAGCAGGTCCATTCATCAGCCTGAAAGGAAAAATAGCAGACATTTCTATAGCCGTGTTTGCTGATATTAGTGGCTGTAAGATGGTAATTGGCTCTCTTGCTGCCTGCGCTAAATGTGCTTACATGTAGCCATACGCCCAGTAGTGGATCTGCCTACATTTTATAGGTAGTGTTGGTGACTGATTCATTTGTAAAGGGATTCACTTATAATGGGGCTCATTTACAGTTGGACAGTTCCTACTTCGGAGCGTCTGTCTCTCTCTATCTGGGCGGGATGTACTAACGGCAAAATGCAGTCCAATCTCAGAAAACTGAAAAAACCTTCAGTTTTCTGAGCTTTTGCCATATTCCCCATATGTATCAAGTTCTGGAAACCAAAACTTTTCAGAGCTTGTCCCCTACACGCAACGGCATCTATAGATGGTGCTGCTTAATAGAAGCTTATGGGCTTCTTTCCGTATAATAAATTACCCAAGAGGAATCCTATAGCATCTTCCCCAGGGTCCCCATCGACCAAGGGCCGAGCATGCGCAGTAGGACTCCCAGATCATAAACGTACAAGTCCTCACACCGCAAAGGACAGCTCTTACCAGTAGAACTGGCCTTTGTGGTTTTAATCGCAAATCTACATGCGTATGGCGCTAGTAACTGCCGCTATGCATGGTGGTAAGTGGCAAAATGTATCGCATTCAAAATATGATGCTTGATACATCCCGTCCCCCCTCTCTCTTTTTCTCTCTCTTTCTCTCTCTTTCTCTCTTTCTCTCTCTCTATTATGGCTTATTTTTGACTGGCACCTTCATAGGCCTGGAGAGTGACAGTCAAGTGAAGACTGAGGGCCTGATTCAGAGCCGCTCGTAAGCGGCCGCTCGTTCGTTCCGTGCGATGTTTGCCCAACTGCGCATGCGTACGGATCGTAATACACATGCGCGAACCAGTCAGTGCGGCCGAAAATCGTTTGTTCGCTAAATAGCGAATGCCTGCTATTTTGAGTGACAGGAGGAGGCGTATGTGGGTGGCAACAGGGGAAGTTGCTTGAAAACGGGCGTTTTATGGGTGTGCATAATTAATACAGCAGCGTCACTGACCACGTCACTGGGTTATTTTATAGTCAGAACTGCTCGCAAGATTGCGGTAGGAAAAACCAACCACAAGAATAGCGAGCAGTTCATACGCTGATCGATGTACTCGATTAATCTAATAAATAGCGGACATGACGTAGAATGCGAGCGGCCAGGGGGTGTAGTTATCCAAAAAACGACCGCAAGTTTTGTTCGCTCGTTCCGACCTAGAGGCGTGAACAGACCGCAAAGTGCGAACGGTTCATTTGAATAGCCACCCCTTTTTTCTGAACGAACGACTGCAAATAGCGTCCGGCTCTGAATGAGGCCCTGTGTACAGTGTGAGGTGTGTGCATGTAACTGCGACACAATTAGTGATGGGCGCCTCCACACATATATGCCTTTTAGGAAGGTGTATGTGTTGCGGATGATGAATGGTTGGTACAAGGATATGGAAAAATGATGATGACTAACAGGAGCCCTATCTGGCTGCTTCTGGTTAGTTGACGGAGTATTGACTGCTCCAGCTGATAGAGCTTAATAAATTAGCTCTGCGACTACGTTACGCCCTCAGCCATCTAATGTAGCCACATGACTTATTTCAGCAGGAAAGTAGACATCTCCCTGTGTATATATGACAAGACATAAGACTGGAGTCAGGGATAAGTGAGAAAATCAGTTATTATCTGTAAATCAGTTATTATATGAGAACAGCGACATAAAGGTGTTATCATTGGTAAGTCCCAATGCTGGGGCTCAGAGAGGGGCGTGGCTTTGATACAATCAGGGTGTGGTTTGGTTGGACCTTGGGAGGGGCTTATATTATCCTGATTTAGCATTTTAAACTGTTGGGATGTACGTCTATTATAACATCCCATGACTCAGTTTGCTGTAACACGTGACACATGAAAAACATGGGAAAGGTATGTTCATCCGTGTTGAATCACAGCTTTTATCTTACTACATATTGTACATAACTGGCCAATAAGAGGCCGATTTGATCCAGGGCAATGCGCCACCAAATATCACCGCAATATTCAGCTGCGCATATATATTTGCCCATTACGGCACCCTCCACATTGCTATTTTTTCTGCGCACCTCTACGGAACTGCACAACGCACCAATGCATTTAGCTGACGCGGTTCACTAGAAATGACGTCATCAAACCCCCGCACCATCCACATTGCTGGAGGAGTGGGCTGGTCTACTCCCCCAGATGTCTGTGATAGATCTCTGCGTCCCGGGACAGAGGGCAGGTATGACACTAGCCAATGACTGACTGGGCATTACGGAACTTGCAGTTCTACCACAGCTGGGACGGCAAATTCCATAACCCTGCTTAAGACACCCCTTACTAATAGAGTATGCTGAGATTTGTAGTCCAACAGTACCTGGTGAGCCACACTGGCTGCTTATCTGTCATACAAAAGCACGTTTATAAAAGTGTCTCAGTGTATTAATAGGAGACAATAAATGTCTTTAAAAAAAAAAAAAAAGTTGCACAAAAAATTGCAAAATAAGACACGTATGAGGTAGAGGCGCCGAAATGTTGCAGGATTCTTGGTACATACGGTACAAACACGTCCATGCTGATGACACTGTACTTGCAATGCGCACGCTGTTATGTGGAGGATCCAGAACTAATCTCATTCAATGCCTTCACTGTTCTTAATTACATGGCTAAGTGAGATTATTTACCATATACCCAGCCTCATATAATATTCCATGTGTGTAGGTGCAATTCTCATCTCTCTGCAGTAATCAATCTCACACTCCGTCAGACTTACAGCGGCAATGCTCTCAGATGAGTTTTACTTTATATTTAAACGGTAAATCTGGTGAAGTGATTGAACTTGATGAAATGCTCTATAGGAGGGACAGTAACAGAGGGGCGAGGTGGAGACGTCAGACATCTTGGGCTTGGAGAGAAACACACGATCGTCACTGAGGCACAGTACCAGATCGCTTCGCACTGCTGCGGGGGCATGGGGCCTTGTCTGAATATGGCGCCTTTTGTCACACTGTACTCAGCAGGAACCATGGTAACGGGTTCCTATGAGTCATGATAGGCCACGTAGTCTTGTGTGACCAGGCAATCACAGCCCCCACTGACCATAGTGGAGGTTATTTATGAAATGCAAAAAACCCGCTACCTGGGGCAAAAGATTCAATGCTGCTGTGTCCCCTGGTTTGCCCAAATTTGCCTACATTTCCATCAAATGGCACAGACTTACAGAGCAAGATGGCGGGGCTTGTAGAAGGGACGTTGGCAAAGTCCAAGGGGAAGTAACGGGGCCCGATTCAGCAAGGAACGCAGTTGCTTATATGCACGCAATCGGCCAATAGTTGCGTTCTGGCCATGCGTATGCAGTGCACGAACTAGCCACTGCAATGGCAGAGGATATGCAGACCCATGGCAAAGTGATTGACAGAACGTGCCGTTCGTGGGTGGTGACGAGGTCTGACCTGCCTTAGCTGTGCGTATGGGTCCGATGCTACTCGATGTTACCGATTGTTTCGCTATGTTGGCCAAGTATACGGATGTGAGTAAGGGGAAGTGGGCGTCCTTATGTCAGGCTGCGCTCGCAATGCGAATGCAAATAGTTACATGTCACCGCTGATATTAGCAACTGCGTTGCGTGCGTATTAGCAGAATAGCGATCCTTGCTGAATCAGGCTCAGAGGGAAGTACTGAGCAGGCGCATTGGTGCATTCAGTTTAACGGAGCGGTGCAATAAATAGATTTCCTTTTGCAAAGTGTCATTACTGTAGGGTTGGACATGGAAGATAGATGTATATCGCAATCATAGATCTTCAGAGATCAATACTCCACTAATTTTGGGATCAATCTGATATAGGGAACAACATGATTTCACAGCTGCGTATTCAATATATTGCCTTATAAAGCGGGTATATGTCATTTTAGAGTGGACAGCGAATGCTTTTCTTGCTGCCATAATAGTCCTGCCCTCCCCTTCTATATAATAAGAGAAGTGGCATTGATGCATGTTATTTCTAGATTACAGAAATGAGATAAGGGATGTTATTTGCTGTCATGAGGGGTAAAGGGTGGTTAATAACTTTGGGGATGATATACTAGTAAAAGTGCAAATACTTTATGCAGTAGCATAGAACAACCAATCAGCAATAAGCTTTTATCAGTCTAGTATTAGCCTAGTGAAAGCAAATGTCTGATTGGGTATATCTGCACTATGTTATTATTATTATTATATCTGATAAACCCTACTTGCTCCTCCACCCTTTTTATGTTTTTGGTTAGTGGATCAATATGCTCATTACATGTTGATGGGACCGTTGCTAGGCATCCGCCATGGGATAATTGGCCTTACTTAGAGTTGTACGCCATACCGATGTTTTTGCAGTTGAGCGATTAACGGTAATCTGCGCGTGTGTCTGATCAAGGCCAGTGGTACATTCTCAATTGTGAATTACCCCAGGGAATTGTGGGAGATGTAGTTTTTTTTTTGGAGGATTTTTGTAGCTACAATTCACTACAGATAAAGGGCCTGATTCAGAGATGCTCGTAAGCGGCCGCTCGTTCGCTCTGAGCGATGTTCGCACAACTGCGCATGCGTATGGGTCGTAATGTGCATACGCAAACCAGTCAATGCGGTCGGAAATCGTGCGCTCGTAAAACAGCGAGGGGCTGCTAATTTGATTGACAGAATGTACCGTTTGTGGGTGGTAACAGGGGAAGGTGCTTGAAAACGGGGGAGTGGAGATCCGAACGCAGGCGTGCCTAACGGTCAAAAGGGCGTTTAATGGGAGTGCATAATTAGTAAAGGAGCGTCATCGACCACGTCACTTGGTTGTCTTTTAGCCTGAACTGCTCGCAGTGATAGCGGTAAGAAAAACCTACCACAAGCACTGCGAGCAGTTCAGATGCCTCTCAATGTACCCGATTAATCTAATAAATACCAGAGATGACGTGTGATGCGAACGGCAAAGGGGTGTCTTTACAAAATAGCGAGCACATTTTTCGTGCGCTCGCTCAGACATAGAGGAGTCAACAACCGCAATGAGCAAGCGCACAATTTAAATAGCCGGCCCCTTTTTTTGAACGACCGTCCGCAAATAGTGTCCGGCTCTGAATCAGGCCCAAAGTTCATCCGAATTTCATCGCACTAGTAATTATTGCTTTGCTTTCATTGGTTCCCTGATACTGAGTAGGAATATACGCCTGGACACATATGACGTACTGTAGTATATAAAGTTCTACACGTATGATGAGTGACATGTCCTAGTGCTGTAGCAGCTCAATGACATGTCCGCGGGTATCCAAAGCATGATTGGTTACAATGGTGTATATCAATACGTCCCACTGATACCTGTAATTAAGTATAAAACACATAGACAAGGAGCTGTGGACACATGCAGAAGGACCCGGGGAATTCAGTTCCATGCGCTCTTCTGCTCGGATTTTATTGGCAAGTCAATAAAATTATATTGGATTTATTATCCCCATGATGAGGTTGGTGATCTAAGGCAGACGTACACAGCTCAGCTGCCCCCAAGACGGCATCTCTATCAGTATAATGTCCCCTAGGACCAATTTCATGGTGGTATTTTATAAAACTGAAGTAGGGCTAAAACTAGCTCTAGTGATTGTCAGGAGAAATAAAGTTATTCTAGAAAAAAAAAAAAAGACAGGATTTAAATAAAAAGAGTGAATTTTGAAGTCAAGTTTTGGGCCTGATTGTGAGTCCAGAGTCGTCGTCCTCCGTGGCGCCATCTTGCCGGTGATATTCAGGAAGATGGGATCTGGCACAGTGGCAGAGTCTTTGCTTTCACTGCACGGCGCCATTTCCCAGAATGAGGTCACTAAGAAGATGGCGCCGGGTAGAAGGGGGAAACCCTTTGCCGGCACAAGGTAGATATACTATAGATGCTGGGTGTGCGGTGCAGGGTCCCCTGGACCTAGGGCAGGCTTGCCGACTTTCTGGCTGCCCCTTCCGGGAGGGAGCAGCCAGATCGGCATTACAGGGGGCGTGGCCATCACGAGGAGGCGGGGCCGACCAGACGATATGTATTTGTGGGCGGAGCGGGGGGGCTGGGCCACGTGATCACATCATTTTGGCCCCGCCCCCGCTACACTGTGCCGATATCACACGTACGTTCATTACGCGTGAATCGCGTCACGGCCCCCTCGCTGCGGGGGTTTCTAAGGGAAGTGCGGGGGGATATGAGTGGTGAGAGGATTGCCTGCTTTCTCGTGAGGTCGGGAGCGGCATCTGATTTTCGGGAGGCTCCCAACCAAATCGGGAGGGTAGGCAAGTATGACCTAGGGGCCTGTGTGCACCGCACACCCTGCACTCATTATAAATATGCTTGTGGTCCCAGGTGTGTCGCTGAACTGGTAGCAATGGTTGGTGGCCATACTCTGACAAAAAATCTGCACCTACTGAAGCATCTACAGTAGCGTCTGACAATGCACCGAGAGGGTGTCTAAGTCATGCATGCCTACTCTTCCGGAAGTCACGATTTTTTCAGGTAACCCCCGCCCGCTTCCCCGGAAGGGTAGGCACTACTCCCGCATTCTGCCCAAGGAAGGATGCGATGTAATGTAACATCACACGCTGTACACACTGCACGACCCGATGTACGACGGCGCAATGTGCCGTTATACGCTGCATGTATCTGCATTGCGTCATCCATAGCATCGCCCCATCTGACGCGCAGCGCAGCAGATGGGACAATTAGATGAATGACCTTTGTGAACGCACAATCTGTCCTACACACTATACAATGTGTATGATCTAGTGTTCACATCCGCATCGGAACAATATATCTCATAGTGTGTTCCCGGCTTAAGAAACTAAACAGCAATTCCTGGGACATACATTTTCTTTGAATTTCAAGTAAAAATAGAGTTTGAAGTAAACAAATTAAACGAATGGAAGAGAAAAAAAAGTTACCGTGTACTATGTAATGACTAGCAAATGACATTACAACACCTGGCATTCACAGTGCAGTCAGCTTGACACTAACACGGATCCCTGCTTACATTTCCCATTCGAATTACGGAAGCCAGCGACACGTGTTCTGAAAATGTGCTAAAATATCACTAACCTGTAATATTTTCTACAGGTCAAAAGCCCAATAACCTGAAGATAATTAACTTTCACATCAAGAAACGTGCAAGGCAAAATCATAGTAATGTAATTCTGTTACCGGATAGACTAAGACAGCGCAAGTCGCTACTTGGCTTTCTCTGTTTCTGCGTGGAAACATGTAGCAAACAGGTTGTGATTAGAAATCCAGATGAGCTGACAATTACTACACATCAGTAGACATGTACTATGAAAACATTAAATTATTCAGAATCAACTAAATGTTAACAGACATCTTTTGAGATTTTTTTTTTTAAAGAAGGAAATCAATTGACGAGGTGTTAGAGAGCGTTCTCCTCTGAGGATGTAAATGACACTCTCTGTGGTTCTGTGGCTCAGGGTTCCCAATATATATATAACACATTATAAAGTGTCTCAGCACATCTGAGGCACGGCGATACTTTTCCCAGCCAGATATTCTTACACTGGGACCTGATAATTTATGTTATTCGTACCTGAAGTCTTTAACACAGGCAATAGTGTATAATTAGGGTTGGGGGGTGATGTATGTGTTAATCACTTTTAATCACTTAAATGTTGAACAGAGACTAATATTATTTCTACCCAGGGTCGGCTTCCATTAGGCAGCTGCCTAAGTCGCCGGGATCAAGGGGGGCGTCACCAGGGGTGCCGAGAGGTGGGGGAGCGGGTACTAATTACCCAGGCGCGAGCTTGCTGGAGGGACCCGGTGCACCCCCTCCCTCTTACCTCACAGCAACCTAGCCGCCGCAGCAGTCTCCTGAGCCTGTAGGGGGGAGCGATCACACTGACCGCGTCCCCCCTGGCTTTACACCGGGCTGAGAGGCTCACAGCGCCCCTCTCCCCAGCATGCATCCTAAGGGGACGTGGTCACACCTCCCAATATTAGGCCATGCCCCATTGGCGCTATTTACACACGGGTACAGTGGTTCTCTCCTGCGGGCGCTTGGAGATTATATCTCCAAGTGCTGGGGATCCGCGTCTTCCTATGCAGGGAACGGGACCCAGGTCAGATGACCCAGGTCACCCGTTCACACTGCAGGGTTACACAGGTCATTCCCATGTACAGCCCTGCTCACTACCCGGGTAGGATTGCCGGGTCACTAAACCCTGGCCCCTTTTACACTGAGCCGCGTCCCTGTTTGACAGGGCAATAACCCGGGTTATTTGGCCAGTTTACATGGGATATTACATTACTACCATGTCGACATTCTCAGTCTGGTCAACATTATCTTGTCAACATTCTGACTGTGGACATTCCGCACGTCGACAGGTCATACCGGACCCCAGTTTTCATTTTAGTGGTCTTTCAAAAGATTTTTACGACCTTTGCGCCGTTATTTGTATGATCCTACAGAGCGGTGTTTGTGATGTTTTTTTTCTGAAGTGATTTTGTGCCTTCTGATGTTGGGGGAAAGTGTCATCAGTCATGGGTCATAATTTTCTTTTTTTTGTAACATCAATAACATTTATTTACATTTTTTAAAAATAAAAAGAAGGGTGCAAAAAATAATTCTTGAAAAGAAAAACACGATGTATGATATGAATTTGATGTTCCTATGCTGGGTAATTGACTGGTACTATTCTGAAGTAATAAAACAGTTTGCAGTCAATACGACTAGAGCACGGAGAAATCTGTGAGGAGAACTGCTAATAAGTACAGGTTGAGTCTCCCATATCCAAATATTCCGAAATACGGATTTTTTTTGGCATGAGTGAGATAATGAAATCTTTGATTGTTGATGGTTCAATGTACACAAACTTTGTATAAGGCACAAATTATTAAAAATGTATAAAATGACCTTCAGGCTGTGTCTATAAGGTGTATATGAAACATAACTGAATTTAATTTCTGTACACAAACTTTGCTTGAGCCACAAAATTATTGAAAATATTGTATAAAATGACCTGCAGGCTGTGTGTATAAGGTGTATATAACACATAAATGCATCCTGTGTGTATATATGGGTCCCATTCCCAAGATATTTAATTATTAAATGCAAATATTCCAAAATACGTAATATTCCGTTATCCAAAATACCCCAAGCATTTTGGACATGGGAGACTCAACCTGTATGAAAACTCAAAATCTAAAAACTACAACAAGAACACTTAGTTTAGAAGCATATTTTTTAATGTCCTGGTCTGGTGCAGCCTAATAACTTCTGCCAGGAGCTATTTCTTGCTTTTTGTTGAGTAGAAGCTGCCATATTGACATATTTGGAAATGGGGTGCTTAGGGAAGCAGGTGGCCGTAACCTGCAGCAAACCAATGACATGTTGCTTTATTCAGCTTGAACAGCCCCATTGCTTTAATGTATCTTCTGGCCAGAATGCATGCATAAACGTAAGTAAAAGATATTACAGTCTATTAAGCAGCCTAATCTACATACTTTAAGGGGTAAATTTACTAAGATTCGTGTTTGGTCGAGATTGCAATCTCGGGTGAGTTTAACCAATTTTTCCCACTGGCAAATTTACTCACGTAAAACTGGGGAGAGATTTCTCTTTTGAAACGGGAAATCTCAGGTGAGGATGCAAACACGAATCAACACATCATTGGCCAAGCTCGCAAGGAAAAAATACAACTTTACCAAGGATCATGATTAGAATCAGGGGTGTCATTTCAGCAAACTAGGACCTAAATAGAAGTTTCAAATAGACTACCCCCTGATCTGCAGACTCCAGCAGACTCCACAGGTCTTGGCAACAAAACAAATCGAGTACCCGATCCATTTCGGACATGTATAGATGTATGTCATATCACATACATCTATACAGCGCAGAATGACAGAAGACGCGAGGCTTCTGTCACTCTTCAGGGGCTGCCAGCCAATCAGACGGCGCTCTACATTTCGCGACCGCTGATTGGCTGTCAGCCACGTGGGTCATAGCCAATCAGTGGCCGTCGAATGTAGAGCAGCCTCTGATTGGCTGGCGGCCCAGGAGAATGACAGAAGACACACGGCTTCTGTCTTTCAACTCGGTATCGATGTATGTGATAAGACCACGGGCGTAGAGAGCCCGGCCGGGCCCAGGTGAAGGGGGTGTGGCCACACCCCCTTGAGCTAAAGGGGGAAAGAAAGCACTTCTGCAGCGCAGTGTGATTGCTCCCCCCCCACAGGAATAGGAGACTTCCACTGCAGCCCAGCACACGCTGTATACTGGGCTGCTGTTTGGGTGGGGGGAGGGAGGGGGAGAACGGCGCCGGGCCCCTCAAGCGAGCCCGGGTAAATAGTACCCGCCCTCCCCCCTCTTGGCACCCCTGGATAAGACATGCATCTATACACGTCCGGAGTGGGTACTTGGTTTGTATTGTTGTTAAGACCCGTGGAGTCTGCTGGAGAAGGGGAACGACCTGTGCCAAGAGCCAGGAGGTCGGTGAGTATTGGAATTTTTTTTCACATGTAAACTGTGGGAATTTTACTTGGACAAGGGGACATGAACATCTGGTAGAAGGTAAGTATGTGTGAGTGTGTTAGGTGTGTAATAAACTTTTAAAACTTACGATGTGTGCGTACTGTGTTTTTTTGACAATTTTTTTTTCAGTGGGGTATGGGTGCTAGCCACCTGCTGGCACTTGTAGTTCCACAAGTGCCAAAGGGCAGGCACGCTGTCACCTGTAGTTTCACTGTAAAAAACAATAGTTTTAATCTATTCTTTACACTATTACCCCTGCACCCACCGGCCAGGAATGCTGGCAAGAGCCCCGGGCTTCAGCGTAAGCCTAGGATGCTTGGGAGAGGGGGACCACTTGATTGGGGGGGGTCCCCACCTCCCCTCAGATCCCTGGCTTGGACTGACTAGCTTGGGGTTGTAAATGCTTTGGCCAGGGTGCCTTGGCTAAAGGGTCCCCTTGCTGTGGCATTACACCCCGGCTAGAATTGAGTCCGGTGCTGGTTTTAAAAATAGGGGGAACCCCGCCCATTCCCCCCCCCCCCTATTTTTAAAACCATTACAGGCTCAGGAGCCCAGTGCTGGTTCATAAAATATGGGGGAGCCCTACTATTTTTTCCCCTGTATTTTAAGAACCAAGACTGTCTCAGGAGCCCAGGGTTGGTTATGCTTTTTGGGGGGGCCTACGTAATTTTTTGTTTTAACATTAACCATTTAACTCCTTAAAAAACACACAAGCAGCCTGCACATATATCACTGATTGTTCGGGAGAGTTTGGCTGCGGTCAGATTTATGGAACTCGGGTGAGAAATCTCGATGACATGCACATCGGAAAACAATGTTTCAGCTAATCACGATAATTGGTAAATTTAAGCGTTTCAGCAGCCTAAAATCACCCATGTTTCAGCGATGCAATTCGAGATTCTAATCGAGCAATCTCGATCAGACACGATACTTAGTGAATTTACCCCTAAATGTTAAACGTCATGTGTTGGAAATATGAGTTAACTTGACGTTGCTTAATTTGACTCCTGCGTATGCTTGTACTGTAAGTGTGTTATAAAGCTAATATATAAAAAGGTTGTATTGGCAACACTGATACATGGATTGCCTAAAACTGGGTACACACTATACAATTATGGGGTCGGCCAGTCAATTATCTGCAGATCTGTCCGGTTTTTGTGTAGTGTGTAGGTATGATGGATTTGTAGAAACGCAGAGAAAACGGTCCAGAAATGCTCGACTCCGACTATCCAATTGTTCAGAATATCTGATATATGTCGGTCACGGTGAAACGAAATTGCGTAGTGTGTGGGCATTCCCGATAATTTGACCCTATTTCCTCCAAAATGTTTGGCTTACGTCTTCATCCCTGAGGGTGTACATGTGCAAAAGCACTGAGAAAATCGGCAGGCTTTTACCAAAAAAAACACTTAGGGGTCTATTTACTAAGCAGTGTTAGGAGACAGAGTGAAAAGTGATAAGAAAGTGATAAGGTGCCAGGCAATCAGCTCCCAACTGTCATCTCACAGGCTGTGTTTGAAAAATGACAGTTGGGAGCTGATTGGCTGGCACCTTATCACTTTTCACTCTGTCTCCTAACACTGCTTAGTAAATGGACCCCTTAGGGACAAAATGTTATAGGGTGAGTGTTTTCGAAAAATGTGAGCGTTTAGCAGTGAGCTCTCACACTATTACACTGATCGTGTTGTATCTTCAAAATGGGAAAAACATCTGGATGACAATTTAAATCGTGAGAGTTTTTTTTAACTCTGAAAAACATGTGAGTCAGCCTGTTCTCAAACTCTACTACATTGGCCGAGTTTAAAAAGTGTGAGTGAACGCTCACGTTTTCTAAACTCTCACCCTATTACATTTGGCCCTGAGTGTGTAGCACCGATATCGGGAGTTTTCACTGGCAGTAAAATCGTGCAGTTTACCGGAACGCTAGGAAAATCGCTCTAGTATGCAGCTAGCTTTAATATCATGGGTTCCCAGTGAATTGAAAATGATGCGATTTGCGCTGAATCGCGTCATTGTAATCTTACTCCCCGCTTCACAATTGCCTCATTGATGCAGCATCACGCCCTCCCACCCACCCACTTTCTTTTGCCCACGATCCCCCCCCCCCACACGACCTTCTCCCTGTTGAGGAGCCAGGAAGTTGGCAAGTGTGATTTATAGGGGACCAGCAGATAAAAGTGACAGTGTAACAGTAGACAAGCATCACACACACAACTAAATTGTATCTGTATCACACAATGAAATAGTACAGTCTTTCTTCACAGCTAATGAGTTAGATGAACATGCAATTTCCCCAAGAAAGATCAGTAATTAAAGATCTTCTGAGTACAAAGAAAATATGTTCACTTCAGAATGAAAATTGCTCAATTGCTCATATACTCGGTTGAAGTTCTTGTCAGCCACTTGTATGCAGCTAAATTAATTCCATTCCGCTGTCAAAGTGTGGACGGTGTCTTCATCCACACTATGCTTAACCCAGCGTAAGACTGTTACCAGTAGCTGAACTTAAAGGGGAACAGCACGCAGGGAAATGATGACCTCTTTGGTAAACCAAGATAGCAGTGATCTACTCTAGGTTTTCTCCAACTTGTCATTGTGATCTTTACTTAGCGGTAGAGTGATATCAGTGATTCTCTGTGTAGAGGGAACTGTAATGCATTGGTGTAATATGGAATGAGTAAGTCGCTTTCATGTCGGCCAGCATTACTCGCAACCAAGTAGATTAGAAATCATATATTGACACAGCAGGAGAGCCCATGTACGTAATGGGATTCTGAGACCAGATAAAGATTTTGGGAGGATATGCAATAACTAAGAAGGGCAGACTGAAATTATATTTCTGTGACTAGAAATGTTATTGGAACCCTAGATAAGCTAGGACGGAGAAAAGAGCATAAAACTAGTTTATCTTTTAGTTTTAATTGTGTTTTCAGAACAACTAAATATAAGTTGAAATTATCCTAATTCATGGAGGTAAAATACACTGTTCTGTCTAATGTGTGCAGTTATAGCACAAAAAAGTAAAATAACAAAGCATATCTTCCAATTCTATGGCCTGTATTCAATTTGAGGCGAAAAGCCGGAATCGGCATAAAAGTTTCGCCAATGACTTCATTTCACCAGGCGGAAAAGTATCGCCGTTTTCAATTTGGAAGACTTGTCGCCTAGGCGGAAAGTGAATGCAATGTAATAGGCGGAAAAGTTTTGCCTATGAATAGCAGGCGAAAAAAAATGCAGAATTGGGGTTTTGGGGTGCAACGTGCGGGAACCCCTGTGCAGCCTTCAGACAGTCCCCCAAAGGTAAACTGTGTCAAAAAATGTTTCAAAAACACTTAAGAACACCCCAAAAATTCACTTTCATTTTGGGGGTTGAAAAAAAAATGTTGGGGGACAAAGTTAAAAACTAGCGAACTAGACTCTAGGGGGGTCCCCAAGTATGCCCCAGGTGTTTTTTTCATTGCAGGGGCTTGCAGCAGGTGGATTTTTCATGATTTTTTAAACTTAACTTTAGCAACTTTAAAATATGCTGACCCCCATTTTCATGTACCCCAAATTTGCTGGGATAAGTTATTTTCTGCAAAAAAACTTCCTGAATACTATTCTGCACCACTTATACAAAAACGCTATTTAGCAGCTATTGAGCCCGTTTAAAAATAGCAAATACCTTCAGCAAGAGAAATCGGGGGGTATCATAGGGAAACCCCCATGTCAGAGCATCTTTTGGGGGGGTGTCAGGCTGATTTCCCCAAATCTGACCGGACTTTCCGCTTGTTTAAGTTTCGCATGGGTCATGTTTTAGTGTACTTTCAAATTGAATACAGGGATATGCGGGCACGCGCGCGATACTTTTCTGCCTGCAAAACACGCAATGTAGGCGAAAAGTCCGGGAGGCGGAAAAGTATCGCGGGTCGCTTCAAATTGAATACGGCTCGATGTTTGAAATTACTACTTGGTACAGTGATTATATATATTTTGTTGACTAGGTGATGATTGCAAGTGTCTGTGCCACACCTGTCTGTCTGCCCCTCCCCTTCTGTGCCACACCTGTCTGTCTGCCCCTCCCCTTCTGTGTCATGCCTGTCTGTCTGCCCCTCCCCTTTAGAATGTAAGCTCTCATGAGCAGGGACCTCTTCCCTCATGTGCTTATCTTTACACTTTCTTCTACTCCTTACACTGCCAACTCCCGGCTGCTTATTGTGAGTGCCTTAATCGCTTTTGCAGCAATGTATATAAATTGTGTCCTTGTCCTGCTCTGTAAGGTACTGTAAGTTACTTGTTTCTTGTTCACTTATTAGTTCTATGTACTATGTAAGGCGCTGCAGAACACTTGTGGCGCCATATAAATAAAGGATAATAATAATACAGACGGATGTGTAAAGCAAAAGTGTGACACATCATAGAGAATCTCAGCCCTGGAAAGTTACAGTCAGCAAAGGAATGGGTCAGAGGACTCTGAAAATTGTATAGATTAAGAATGCACAATCATTGCCATATTAATGTCCTATACATAGTTGATTTGCTTTTTAAATACATTTAGGCAACATGTGCTACTTAACCTGCTCTAGAACTAGGGATGGCCTTGTGCCATAGATGGTTATTAACCATCGATGATTAACCACTGATTTGCGATGGCTTTACCATCAATGGTGAAGACCATCAATGGTGAAGACGTAATGGTCCTCCACCATCTGTGGCACAGAGCCCCGCATTGGGTATTTTTTTCAGCCTGGCGTTGGGACATGATATCCACCATTCTCCCCCTCATGCAATCCACAAAGCCCCACCTCTGATTGGCTTGTTGCCCGGTGAATAATAGAACAGGGATGATCATCAGTGGGGCGAAGCCATCGATGGTTCCGGGTCGATGGATTCATAACATCGAGGTCAACCACTAATGGTACCAGCTATGCTGCCCATCGATGGTCATCCCTATTTAGAGCTGCACCTCGCAGCGGCTGTAGGGTCTTCTGTAGATGAACATTCTGGGAGTTCAAAACTTTTAGATGTAAAAAAACTACTGTGCCTGAATGCATTAATATAGTATGTTAATTTCACTTGCCAAATTATTAATGTGTGACTCTGGAATACTATTGTCAGAGGTGACTTATCCTGCGAGTGTCAGATTCAAAAACTATTTGATCTAAAGCAGGGATATACGAACATGCAGAAGCTGCTGGTCGGCTTTGAAGTCAGCGTCCCAGCATGTGTGTTGCATAAATTCATGGCCAGGTACCAAGTGTCTATCATTATTACATATACAACTTTAACAGCAGATATAATAGCAGTAATACAAACAAAAAGTTCAACACACAGTAAGTAAAAGAAAAAAAAAAGAAATGTAGGGTAAAACATTTATACGCGGCAAACACATAGGGATGTATTTAATAATGTGCGGTTTTACAAAAGGGGAGGTGTTATTGAAAGCGACCAATCAAATTCTAGCTATCATTTTTATGTGCAAGATAGATGTTAGCCAGATCCTGATTGGATGCCATGGGTAACACATTCACTTTTGAAAACCAGCACCTTTTTTTATTTACACCCAGGATTCTGAGATGGTGTTGGCCGCTGTAGTCTACGGGCACAAATTACTGGCAGTCCGGTAATGGCCGCCACACATGTGTGGTTAGTAGACTGGAGGGGGTCCCGAAAGAGCAGTGAAATTATTGCATTAGTGATCATTTCACTTCTTATACATCGCTGGGACAGGCTTCTGTTCCTGCATGTGTATATTAGTACATTTAAGCTAAACTAAATTTCTTATTGATGAGAATAGCAGCAATAATAAATTACAAATATGGGTCTAAAACCCAATAATTGATAAATACGCCCCGTTTTGTATTAATGTATCTACTGTATGTTATAGGCAGGATTGGATGTACTCCTGGCACATGCCACCTTTCTGTGGTGTCCCATATACCCGCCCTACCATAATAGCAGCTTTCCATGGTCCAAGCCAATAAAACAACCATCTGGATATTACATAAAAGAAAATCATTCAGAATAAGTTATTTTTAGATCAACTAATAAATAAAAGGCAAATGGTAACTGTTTGATGTGCAAAATAAGATAAGGGAGCAGCTCCTTGCAATGGAACTAGGATCAAACCTATGTTGCTATTCCTTTAGCTGTGGCCTAATTACTCGGCACTCAGTGAATATTTACAAATGTAGCAAAGGATTTAGTAAACATGTACAGATATTATGGGGTACTTCATAAACATGTACAGATATTACGGAGTACTTAATAAACATGTACAGATTATGAGGTAATTCATAAACATGTACAGATATTACGGGGTAGTTAGTAAACATGCACATATATTACGGGGTACTTAGTAACCATGTATAGTTATTATAGGATCCATAGTAAACATGTACAGATATTACGGGGTACTTAATTAACATGTACAAATATTACGAGGTACTTCATAAACATGTACAGATATTACGGGCTAGTTAGTAAACATGTATGGTTATTATAGGATCCATAGTAAACATGTACAGATATTACGGGGTACTTAATTAACATGTACAAATATTACGAGGTACTTCATAAACATGTACAGATATTACGGGGTAGTTAGTAAACATGTATGGTTATTATAGGATCCATAGTAAACATGTACGGATATTACGGGGTAGTTAGTAAACATGCACAGATATTACGAGTTACTTCATAAACATGTACAGATATTATGGGTACTTAGAAAACATGCACAGATGTTACGGGGTACTTCAAAAACATGTACAGATATTATGAGGTACTACATAAACATGTACAGATATTACGGGGTACTTCATAAACATGTACAGATATTACGGGGGACTTAGTAAACATGTATAGTGATTATAGGATCCATAGTAAACATGTACAAATATTACGGGGTACTTAATTAACATGTACAAATATTACGAGGTACTTCATAAACATGTACAGATATTACGGGGTAGTTAGTAAACATGCACAGATATTACGGGGTAGTTAGTAAACATGCACAGATATTACGAGGTACTTCATAAACATGTACAGATATTACGAGGTACTTCATAAACATGTACAGATATTACGAGTTACTACATAAACATGTACATATATTACGAGTTACTTCATAAACATGTACAGATATTACGGGGTACTTAGTAAACATGTATAGTTATTATAGGATCCATAGTAAACATGTACAGATATTACGGGGTACTTAATTAACATGTACAAATATTACGAGGTACTTCATAAACATGTACAGATATTACGGGGTAGTTAGTAAACATGTATGGTTATTATAGGATCCATAGTAAACATGTACGGATATTACGGGGTAGTTAGTAAACATGCACAGATATTACGAGTTACTTCATAAACATGTACAGATATTATGGGTACTTAGAAAACATGCACAGATGTTACGGGGTACTTCAAAAACATGTACAGATATTATGAGGTACTACATAAACATGTACAGATATTACGGGGTACTTCATAAACATGTACAGATATTACGGGGGACTTAGTAAACATGTATAGTGATTATAGGATCCATAGTAAACATGTACAAATATTACGGGGTACTTAATTAACATGTACAAATATTACGAGGTACTTCATAAACATGTACAGATATTATGGGTACTTAGTAAACATGCACAGATGTTACGAGGTACTTCATAAACATGTACAGATATTACGGGGTACTTAGTAAACATGCACATATATTACGGGGTACTTAGTAACCATGTATAGTTATTATAGGATCCATAGTAAACATGTACAGATATTACGGGGTACTTAATTAACATGTACGAATATTACGAGGTACTTCATAAACATGTACGGATATTACGGGGTAGTTAGTAAACATGCACAGATATTACGAGTTACTTCATAAACATGTACAGATATTATGGGTACTTAGTAAACATGCACAGATGTTACGAGGTACTTCAAAAACATGTACAGATATTATGAGGTACTTCATAAACATGTACAGATATTATGAGGTACTTCATAAACATGTACAGATATTACGGGGGACTTAGTAAACATGCACATATATTACGGGGTACTTAGTAACCATGTATAGTGATTATAGGATCCATAGTAAACATGTACAGATATTACGGGGTAGTTAGTAAACATGTATGGTTATTATAGGATCCATAGTAAACATGTACGGATATTACGGGGTAGTTAGTAAACATGCACAGATATTACGAGTTACTTCATAAACATGTACAGATATTATGGGTACTTAGAAAACATGCACAGATGTTACGGGGTACTTCAAAAACATGTACAGATATTATGAGGTACTACATAAACATGTACAGATATTACGGGGTACTTCATAAACATGTACAGATATTACGGGGGACTTAGTAAACATGTATAGTGATTATAGGATCCATAGTAAACATGTACAAATATTACGGGGTACTTAATTAACATGTACAAATATTACGAGGTACTTCATAAACATGTACAGATATTATGGGTACTTAGTAAACATGCACAGATGTTACGAGGTACTTCATAAACATGTACAGATATTACGGGGTACTTAGTAAACATGCACATATATTACGGGGTACTTAGTAACCATGTATAGTTATTATAGGATCCATAGTAAACATGTACAGATATTACGGGGTACTTAATTAACATGTACGAATATTACGAGGTACTTCATAAACATGTACGGATATTACGGGGTAGTTAGTAAACATGCACAGATATTACGAGTTACTTCATAAACATGTACAGATATTATGGGTACTTAGTAAACATGCACAGATGTTACGAGGTACTTCAAAAACATGTACAGATATTATGAGGTACTTCATAAACATGTACAGATATTATGAGGTACTTCATAAACATGTACAGATATTACGGGGGACTTAGTAAACATGCACATATATTACGGGGTACTTAGTAACCATGTATAGTGATTATAGGATCCATAGTAAACATGTACAAATATTACGGGGTACTTAATTAACATGTACAAATATTACGAGTTACTTCATAAACATGTACAGATATTATGGGTACTTAGTAAACATGCACATATATTACGGGGTACTTAGTAACCATGTATAGTTATTATAGGATCCATAGTAAACATGTACGGATATTATGGGGTAGTTAGTAAACATTTACAGATATTACGAGTTACTTCATAAACATGTACAGATATTATGGGTACTTAGTAAACATGTACAGATGTTACGAGGTACTTCATAAACATGTACAGATATTACAAGATACTTCATAAACATGTACAGATATTATGAGGTACTTCATAAACATGTACAGATATTACGAGGTACTTCATAAACATGTACAGATATTATGAGGTACTTCATAAACATGTACAGATATTACGAGGTACTTCATAAACATGTACATATATTACGGGGTACTTAGCAAACATGCACAGATATTACGAGTTACTTCATAAACATGTACAGACATTATGGGGTACTTAGTAAACATGCACATATATTACGGGGTACTTAGTAACCATGTATAGTTATTATAGGATCCATAGTAAACATGTACGGTTATTACGGGGTAGTTAGTAAACATGCACAGATGTTACGAGTTACTTCATAAACATGTACAGATATTACGAGGTACTTCATAAACATGTACAGATATTATGGGTACTTAGTAAACATGCACAGATGTTACGAGGTACTTCATAAACATGTACAGATATTACGAGATACTTCATAAACATGTACAGATATTATGAGGTCCTTCATAAACATGTACAGATATTACGGGGTACTTCATAAACATGTACAGATATTTTACAAGATACTTCATAAACATGTACAGATATTATGAGGTACGTCATAAACATGTACAGATATTACGAGGTACTTCATAAACATGTACATATATTACGAGGTACTTCATAAACATGTACAGATATTATGGGTACTTAGTAAACATGCACAGATGTTACGAGGTACTTCATAAACATGTACAGATATTACGAGATACTTCATAAACATGTACAGATATTATGAGGTACTTCATAAACATGTACAGATATTACGGGGTACTTCATAAACATGTATAGATATTACAAGATACTTCATAAACATGTACATATATTACGAGGTACTTCAAAAACATGTACAATTGTACATATATTACGGGGTACTTAGTAAACATGTATAGTTATTATAGGATCCATAGTAAACATGTACAGATATTACGGGGTACTTAATTAACATGTAGAAATATTATGAGGTACTTCATAAACATGTACAGATATTACGGGGTAGATAGTAAACATGTACAGATATTACGGGGTAGATAGTAAACATGTATAGTTATTATAGGATCCATAGTAAACATGTACGGATATTACGGGGTAGTTAGTAAACATGCACATATATTACGAGTTACTTCATAAACATGTACAGATGTTACGAGGTACTTCATAAACATGTACAGATATTACGGGGTACTTCATTAACATGTACAGATATTACGGGGTACTTAGTAAACATGCACAGATATTACGGGGTACTTAGTAACCATGTATAGTTTAATATAGGATCCATAGTAAACATGTACAGATATTACGGGGTAGTTAGTAAACATGCACAGATATTACGAGTTACTTCATAAACACTTACAGATATTATGTGTACTTAGTAAACATGTACAGATGTTACGAGGTACTTCATAAACATGTACAGATATTATGAGGTACTTAATAAACATGTACAGATATTACGGGGTAGTTAGTAAACATGCACATATATTACGGGGTACTTAGTAACCATGTATAGTTATTATAGGATCCATAGTAAACATATACAGATATTATGAGGTATTTCACATGTACAGATATTACGGGGTACTTCATAAACATGTACAGATATTACGAGATACTTCATAAACATGTACAGATATTATGAGGTACTTCATAAACATGTACAGATATTACGAGGTATTTCATAAACATGTACATATATTACGGAGTACTTAGCAAACACGTACAGATATTACGAGGTGCTTAGTAAACATGTACAGATATTACGAGGTGCTTAGTAAATATGTACAGATATTACGGGGTATTTAGTAAACATATACAGATATTACGGGGTACTTAGTAAACATGTACAGATATTACGAGGTGCTTAGTAAACATGTACAGATATTACGGGGTATTTAGTAAACATGTACAGATATTAAGGGGTACTTAGTAAACATGTACAGATATTACGGGGTATTTAGTAAACATGTACAGATATAACGGGGTATTTAGTAAACATGTACAGATATTACGGGGTACTCAGTAAACATGTACAGATATTACGTGGTACTTAGTAAACATGTACAGATATTAAGGGATATTTAGTAAACTTGTACAGATATTACGGGGTATTTAGTAAACATGTACAGATATTACGGGGTACTCAGTAAACATGTACAGATATTACGGGGTACTTAGTAAACATGTACAGATATTACGGGGTACTTAGTAAACATGTACAGATATTACGGGGTGCTTAGTAAACATGTACAGATATTATGGGGTACTTAGTAAACATGTACAGATATTACGGGGTACTCAGTAAACGTACAGATATTGCGGGGTACTTAGTAAACATGTACAGATATTACGGGGTACTTAGTAAACATATACAGATATTATGGGGTACTCAGTAAACATGTACAGATATTACGGGGTACTTAGTAAACATATACAGATATTATGGGGTACTTAGTAAACATGTACAGATATTACGGGGTACTTAGTAAACATATACAGATATTATGGGGTACTCAGTAAACATGTACAAAGTGCTTCAGAAACTTTTTCCAGGGGATAATAAAGGAGAACTCTGTTGAGAAACTCTGCACAGAACACTTTATTGTCAGCCGCCCCAGGGGTAACCGTGCCGCTCTCACAAAGGCCACCTCATCCATGTTTGCTGCTATTTAATAACAGCTACAAAGCTATGGATTTTCCTCCCGCTTTCAGTGCAATGATTAAGTTCACTTGCAATTTAATTTATTCCAGATTTTCGTTACATTGTTCTACAAAGTAGTTTGTAAAAGAGACGTACTTCTCTGCGTGCTATTCTGCAATCAGCATTAAAATTCAGTTCACTCTGTCTGCCTGTGTAGTGAGAGCCACTGGAGCGTTCCTTGTGCAAGACAAGGTATCTGCTACTGATGCAACCATTGGAGAGTGTTTCAATGAACATGATAATAAAATCACTCTCTCTGTTTCTCTCAATATATATATATATATATATATATATATATATACACACACACATTTGTGCTTTCCCTCGCTCACACAACCACTCTGGGGGATATAAGTTGGTGATTTGTGTCTGTGACAGGAAAAGCGTGAGCATAAAACAGCATGCAAAGAGCATGATAGATAACGCCACGTCCTACCCAGCAATACATTTCATTACGTGGTGCTGGGCAATGGAGATTGCTGCGTTTCAGCCGTAAGTACTTATACGAAACAGATGTGTTCCGCCCAGCAAGACCTCTATTTAAAGTCAGTGACTTTTCTCAGACATCATTTGTTGCCAGCAGATACAGAACATCTTACATCGCTAGTTCTATCGCATAGCACAGTATAGGGGAAACGTTTTCCTAACTAAAGGCCCCCATACATCAGCAATTGATTGCAGCAATCATGCAATTTGCAATCGATTGTGTATAAAAATCTTTCCCTTTTTCAATCGATTGCAGAGATGCCACAATCGATTGAAAAGGGGAAAGATTTTTACACACAATCGATTGCAAATTACAGGATTGCTGCAATCAATTGCTGATGTATGGGGGCCTTTACAGCAGCAAACCCTGGCTGAATTAGCAGGCAGCCAATCAGAGCCATTATTGGAGTCGCTAAGTAGTAAATGATCTGTTTTATCTCAGCTGGGAAACTTTAGATTTGGGGTCTGTTTCATAGATTTACGCAGAGCTGATACTTTCGCAGACGGAGCGATTGCTTGCTAATGCACATGCGATTGCTTTGCGCTTAATCTGGTACATAGGAACCACTTGGGAAATGAGTGACGGGTAGTCAGCATTTAGGGGTGGTAACATAGGGGGTGTTTGGAAAAACACAGGCGTGTCTGACCATTTAAACGCCAGGTCGTGGGCGTGCATAAATTAGCCACTGCGATCTCCTTTGCAGCATGAGAGCTCTCTGTGTCAGGAGAGACGCAGTGTTTGCAGCTGGTCAGACGTGACTGATATGCATCGTGACTGTCCAATGTGCGTCGATAGTACCGATGTTTATGCTGTTGTACGTCGTCGGATGGATATGAGAAGGCAGCAGCTGGCGTAGCTAGCAACTGCGAACCATGAGAGAATGCAGTTAAGGTTGCATTAGCGTAAATCTCTGTGTCAGGCCCTTGGCTAATATTACAAGCCGGCTTTTACAAGTGGAGATTGTGTTTAGGATAACAGACTGAAAAAAAAATAAAAGTTTGCCTGTGAAAAATATTTAGAAAAATAATAAACGTATGATTTTTTCCTGTTTTATATCATCTGTTGTCATTATCACACTGTATATAAGGAGGTGTATATTACTTACACATAGGTTTGAGCTGTCCTATAAGTTCTTCCTTCGTCCATTTCGCCCACTCTTTCTTGTCTGTGTTGATTGAACAAAGAATAGGCCCACACGGCTTCCCACAGTCCTCTATGGCAGGGACATTCAAGTAATGCACCAATACGATATCGGGATTCTGCGACAAAGAGACAATGGGGAGGTTATTTTTGTAACATTGTTCCCGTGTCCTTGATTTGGAATCTGAAACAGAAAAGGGCAGCAGTAACACGAAAAGGTTCAAAAATTAAGTTCAAACCACTTTGAATGCAGCTAAAATCACATATGTGATGGAATGATTTGCTCAGCGTCAAAGCCCATAGTATTATTGAAGACCTCTAAGAAGGTCAAACCACATGAAAGATAACAGGCCTAGTGCATGGATCCTAACATCGGAGAGTACTGCCTAAGGCAACTTATACATTGCAGCTTAGAGCTTTTATCAGTAGTCCTTTCCAAGTCACTTCTAGCACCACACTGGCAAATGCCACTATACCTTTACATGGTATGTATAATGATGACACATGGCACTTATAGCTATCAGGACATGACCCGCATGTGTGCAGAAAGGATCATGTGTGATCGAACACAGGGGGTCATTCGTGCGCATTCGCGCGAGACCCGGCTAGCGACGGGATAGCCGTCGCTCCGGGTCGCGCACCAAAGGGGGCGTGCTGTCGATGTTGATTGACAGCACGCCCCCTTTGGTGGGCGTGGCTGCCAAACGGAGGCGTTCCCATGGGAACGCCTACCGTCTCAAGCCGGCCCCACTGACATCAGTAGTGATGTCAGTGGGAGTGATTTTGGCTCTGATAGAGCCAAAATCACTCCAGGGCTTGCGACAGCGAGACCCTACTGCAGGGTCTCCATCGCAAGCCCGATGGTCGCGATGGTCTTGACCATCGCGACCATCATCATGGACGCTCGCTATAGCTGTGGGTGGTAACCCACAGATATGCGAGCGTCCATGAGGACGCTCCAAAAAAAGGTAGGAGGGCCCTGATTCCTTCTGAATTTTTAGAGCGGCCTCCTGGCCGCTCCTATAGCTGTGGGTGACCACCCACAGCTATAGCGAGCGGCCAGGAAGATGGTCGCGATGGTCAAGACCATCGCGACCATCGGGCTTGCGATGAGACCCTTGTGGTAGGGACTAGTTGCCGCAAGCCCTGGAGTGCTTTCGGCTCTATCAGAGCCGAAGGCACTCCCACTGACATCACTTGTGATGTCAGTGGGGCCAGGCCCCAGACGGTAGGCGTTCCCATGGGAACGCCTCCGTCTGGGCAGCCACGCCCCCGGCCCGCCCACCAAAGGGGGCGTGCTGTTACTCAACATCGACAGCACGCCCACTTTGGTACGAGACCCGGAGCGACGGCTTTCCCGTCGCTATCCGGGTCTCGCGCATGCGCACGACGGAGCCGGCTCCGTCGTGCGCATGCGCACTGGGCAAACATCGACCCACTTGCGAGTGCCCAGCACTCGCGAGCGGGTCTGAATCAGGCCCACAGCCCCTGCTATGCCTCTGCCTGAATGACATATTTGCAAGTACGGAATTGCAAAGCTGCTTGTGTGCGGCTTTGCAATCAGCCCCTAAGAGTTATACGTTTCTCCTTAGTAACAATATACAAACAGGCGACTCCTATACAGGCCGCCACTCCTAGGGAATGTCAGTTCCATGAAAGCCTTTGTAAATGGACCTTCCGGGAGCTGACGAGGAAGTTTCTTATTTGCAAAACAAGATGGTGTGATTGCTACACTCTTATAGTAAAACAGCCATTGAAAGTAAGCAATATGCACAGCAGTGGCCCTGATAGCTATCTCCAGGTCTCACCAGCATTGCATGTGTTTTGTTTATTAAACATATCAAAAATGTAAACAAAACAGGAGACTAATGCAAGGCAAGCAGGTATCTTACGATCACTATAGATTACCGCACTGGGCAAGAACCTGTTAGTAATTAACTTTCCCAAGATTATTATTTACTGAGAATGCTTAATGGTGCAATTTGACCTTTATGAATATTTTTAAACCTCAATTACTATACAGTATATACATGGGAACGCCTACCGTCTCAAGCCGGCCCCACTGACATCAGTAGTGATGTCAGTGGGAGTGATTTTGGCTCTGATAGAGCCAAAATCACTCCAGGGCTTGCGACAGCGAGACCCTACTGCAGGGTCTCCATCGCAAGCCCGATGGTCGCGATGGTCTTGACCATCGCGACCATCATCATGGACGCTCGCTATAGCTGTGGGTGGTAACCCACAGATATGCGAGCGTCCATGAGGACGCTCCAAAAAAAGGTAGGAGGGCCCTGATTCCTTCTGAATTTTTAGAGCGGCCTCCTGGCCGCTCCTATAGCTGTGGGTGACCACCCACAGCTATAGCGAGCGGCCAGGAAGATGGTCGCGATGGTCAAGACCATCGCGACCATCGGGCTTGCGATGAGACCCTTGTGGTAGGGACTAGTTGCCGCAAGCCCTGGAGTGCTTTCGGCTCTATCAGAGCCGAAGGCACTCCCACTGACATCACTTGTGATGTCAGTGGGGCCAGGCCCCAGACGGTAGGCGTTCCCATGGGAACGCCTCCGTCTGGGCAGCCACGCCCCCGGCCCGCCCACCAAAGGGGGCGTGCTGTTACTCAACATCGACAGCACGCCCACTTTGGTACGAGACCCGGAGCGACGGCTTTCCCGTCGCTATCCGGGTCTCGCGCATGCGCACGACGGAGCCGGCTCCGTCGTGCGCATGCGCACTGGGCAAACATCGACCCACTTGCGAGTGCCCAGCACTCGCGAGCGGGTCTGAATCAGGCCCACAGCCCCTGCTATGCCTCTGCCTGAATGACATATTTGCAAGTACGGAATTGCAAAGCTGCTTGTGTGCGGCTTTGCAATCAGCCCCTAAGAGTTATACGTTTCTCCTTAGTAACAATATACAAACAGGCGACTCCTATACAGGCCGCCACTCCTAGGGAATGTCAGTTCCATGAAAGCCTTTGTAAATGGACCTTCCGGGAGCTGACGAGGAAGTTTCTTATTTGCAAAACAAGATGGTGTGATTGCTACACTCTTATAGTAAAACAGCCATTGAAAGTAAGCAATATGCACAGCAGTGGCCCTGATAGCTATCTCCAGGTCTCACCAGCATTGCATGTGTTTTGTTTATTAAACATATCAAAAATGTAAACAAAACATGAGACTAATGCAAGCAGGTATCTTACGATCACTATAGATTACCGCACTGGGCAAGAACCTGTTAGTAATTAACTTTCCCAAGATTATTATTTACTGAGAATGCTTAATGGTGCAATTTGACCTTTATGAATATTTTTAAACCTCAATTACTATACAGTATATACATGGGAACGCCTACCGTCTCAAGCCGGCCCCACTGACATCAGTAGTGATGTCAGTGGGAGTGATTTTGGCTCTGATAGAGACAAAATCACTCCAGGGCTTGCGACAGCGAGACCCTACTGCAGGGTCTCCATCGCAAGCCCGATGGTCGCGATGGTCTTGACCATCGCGACCATCATCATGGACGCTCGCTATAGCTGTGGGTGGTAACCCACAGATATGCGAGCGTCCATGAGGACGCTCCAAAAAAAGGTAGGAGGGCCCTGATTCCTTCTGAATTTTTAGAGCGGCCTCCTGGCCGCTCCTATAGCTGTGGGTGACCACCCACAGCTATAGCGAGCGGCCAGGAAGATGGTCGCGATGGTCAAGACCATCGCGACCATCGGGCTTGCGACGAGACCCTTGTGGTAGGGACTCGTTGCCGCAAGCCCTGGAGTGCTTTCGGCTCTATCAGAGCCGAAGGCAATCCCACTGACATCACTTGTGATGTCAGTGGGGCCAGGTCCCAGACGGTAGGCGTTCCCATGGGAACGCCTCCGTCTGGGCAGCCACGCCCCCGGCCCGCCCACCAAAGGGGGCGTGCTGTTACTCAACATCGACAGCACGCCCACTTTGGTACGAGACCCGGAGCGACGGCTTTCCCGTCGCTATCCGGGTCTCGCGCATGCGCACGACGGAGCCGGCTCCGTCGTGCGCATGCGCACTGGGCAAACATCGACCCACTTGCGAGTGCCCAGCACTCGCGAGCGGGTCTGAATCAGGCCCACGGCCCCTGCTATGCCTCTGCCTGAATGACATATTTGCAAGTACGGAATTGCAAAGCTGCTTGTGTGCGGCTTTGCAATCAGCCCCTAAGAGTTATACGTTTCTCCTTAGTAACAATATACAAACAGGCGACTCCTATACAGGCCGCCACTCCTAGGGAATGTCAGATCCATGAAAGCCTTTGTAAATGGACCTTCCGGGAGCTGACGAGGAAGTTTCTTATTTGCAAAACAAGATGGTGTGATTGCTACACTCTTATAGTAAAACAGCCATTGAAAGTAAGCAATATGCACAGCAGTGGCCCTGATAGCTATCTCCAGGTCTCACCAGCATTGCATGTGTTTTGTTTATTAAACATATCAAAAATGTAAACAAAACATGAGACTAATGCAAGCAGGTATCTTACGATCACTATAGATTACCGCACTGGGCAAGAACCTGTTAGTAATTAACTTTCCCAAGATTATTATTTACTGAGAATGCTTAATGGTGCAATTTGACCTTTATGAATATTTTTAAACCTCAATTACTATACAGTATATACAGTAACACGGCTATATAACATGACTGATACGCCTATTATAAACTGGTTCCTGCCATTAAAAGGTAAACTAAGTTTCGGGAGTAAAATATGGGAGTTACTCGGTTGCATCCTGGTGTATTTAAAAGTGAGTGAGACTAAAATTCGTAGCTCTTAAAAGCCCAGTAATGTTGACAAGGTATAAAAGGAAACAACTTATGCTTTACGAATTAACAACTGAACTGACACCTGTTTCTACAGCGTTTCCCGTGCATTTTACAACAACTTATTTGTAATAAAACATAGACAGTAATGGGGAGATTTAAGAAAGCTTTGAGAGAGATAAAATTGTGAGAGATAATAGCACCAACCTATCAGCTTCTGTCATTTTTCAAACACAGTCTGGAAAGTGACAGTTAGGAGCTGATTGGTTGGTACTTTATCTCACAATTTTATCTCTCTCCAAGCTTTATTAAATCCTTAGGGGCTTATTTATCAAAGCTTATAGGGATGACTCTCTGAGCTTTGATTAATACCACCCACAGGGGGAGATTTAATAAAGCTTGGAGAGAGATAAAATTGGAGATAAATAGCACCAACCAATCAGCTCCTATGTCACTTTACATGCTGTGTTTGACAAATGAAAGTTAGGAGCTGACTGGTTGGTGCTATTTAACTCCATTTTATCTCACTCCAAGCTTTATTAAGTCTCCTCCTTAGTCTCTTATAATAATTTGTGTGACCAGGGCCGTCATTAGGGGGGGGGGCTGCCGAGTCTGGAGTCTCCCGGGCAGGGAGGGGGCCCGTCCCCGCCCGTTCAGGGTCAGACCCACCAACAACACAGCAGGTGCCCCTTGTGAATAATGGGAGGAGTGTGGGGGATGGCTTAGAGAGAGGGAAATGGGATCGCTGAGAGAAGTGTGGGGAGATTACGGTTGCCCGGTACAATAAAGTTTTTTTTTTTTTATTGAGGCATGGATCGCGAGACGCCATTACATCATGCGCACTGCACCACTGACAGAGGATCCAGCCGCAGTGTGAAGAGGGGCAGCCAGTAAATTACTGTGGGCTGTAGGGAACAGCAGGGGTGTTGGTGGGGGAGACACTGTGGGGCCAGAGTTGCAGAACCATTGGGGGGGGGGTCTATATTGTCAGTCCTGGTGGCAGCCCTGCGTGCGACACTAACTTGTTTGACAAAAGTGTAGGAAACAGCAAAGAATTATAGAGAAGTGCATCTGTGCTCTTTCCCAGAGTGATATGACCTCCAATATTTATGAGCCCAGTTGTGAATCCACAAATCCACATTCACTTGTTGGTGTTTTCAATGTGCAAGGAAATCTCTGTGCGAGTGTGTGGAGCCTGTGGTCATACTGTATTGATGAAGTTTCTCTACAAACTGGTTACTGTTATTCACATTCAGCTGAACTTGCAGAAACCAACAGAGCACCCGAATCCTTCTAATGTAAAATATAACCAATAATTACAATTAAAAAAAAAAAAACAGTGAATTTGTAGCCACCGTTGTGAATAAGCTTTCATGACTACATAGAGGGCAAGCATCAACCATCTCCAAATTATCAGACACAGAAGATGATCAGTAGAAACATTCCATGGATATTCTACTAAAAGCGTAACTGCCCGAGCCAGGTAGGGGCAAAATACAGGTGATGTCAGTGGGAGTGATTTTGGCTCAGAATTTTGCCGGCGCCGACTCAGGATATTTCAGAGTCAGCGCCGCTCACACCGCAGTCGGGTCTGCATAGACGCGGCTTTTGTGGAGTTAAAGTGGTCGCTTGGAGATGACGTCATCTCCAAGCGCCACTGAAGCCGGACCAATCGGCCGGCTAGTAGCGCACTCCAGGTCATCGTGACCCGGAGTTCGCTGTTCTGACAGCAGGGTTTCATGGGCTACGCCCGTGTTAAACCCTGCTAGTTACCTGGGTTGGATTGCCATGTCACTCGACCCGGCGATCCAACCCTCCCCCCTTTTACACCAGGGAGCTGCCCGGGTTAACCCTTCAAAAACCCGGGTTTTAGCTCCGGTGTAAAAGGGGTATAAGTAGGGTAAAACTAGGCAACTCTCTTCATTATCGTCTTTGTCATCAGAAAATAATACACCTGGTTGGCCGCTTCCTGTACACGTAGCACCGTACAACACGCTAAGATGAAAAGCTTCAGATATATTATTCCATGGCCCTGATTTAATGCCAGTCATAAAACCAATCTCATCATTTCTAAAATGACTTTTCCTCTCTCCAAATTCTGAATTTCCTCAATTATAGATAATTATCACTTTCAGCTGATCCCTCAGCTCCCACTTATGTTAATTCATCAAATTCCCCCTTTTTAACCAAAATAGTGATCTGCCACAATTATATCCCACTGTTGCGGGCTTCATTAGTGTAAACACCAGCACCGTGCTTACTTTCACTGAGTAAATCCTCTTAATAGGCTGGCACAATAATAATTGATACTCTTTTGTTTCCATGGAGACGGCATGAGGTTTAATAACAAACGCGAGACTGACTTCTCTTTTGAATCCTGAGATAAACTGAATTTCTATCAATCAAAACATCAGTTTCCAGAAACACATAATGGGAGAGACAGTACGATAGCCAAAATTCTATGTGCAGGATGGGAATGTCCATTACGTCCATTGCTGCTTGTTCCTGTCTTTGCGCACAAGGAAGCTTTGCTTTAGCGCAGGAGTGCATGCAAATTCACAAATTTAAATATAACTGCAGGGATATAAATGCAGGGGTATTTAATAGCAAGACCTGGGCTGCATGAACCAGGCACCGCACCTATGTTACAGAATATGCTTCTCTGTTTGAGCACCTAACATGCAGAGAAGATAGCATTTAGTATGTATTTACTATTCAAAGTCCCCCATTTTATCCTTTTTATGGGTTCTATATGCACAATTGTCCCAACAGTTTTATTTGTAAATATAAACCATAATATATCTGTAACTGTTTCTGCTTGCTAAATGTACTCTGTAATACCTCTTTTCCACCAAAAATCCGGGTCCGACCTGGGTTTTTTTAGACATGGTTCCAACCCAGGTCAGACACCGTTTACACAGCACCATCGATCTGGGTTATTCTCAGGTCTGCCCCGTTCACACTGAACCTGGGTCTGCCCTGCTAAACTTGTGAGGTCATAAAAAGTGGGAGGTGACTGCTCCACAACCACCAATCAGCTCATTTTAGGCATGACCCAGGTCGGAAAACCCGGGTTGCGCCTTTTACACTGCACCATTACCCAGGTCCATTCAGGGTCTGACCCTGGTAGCAACCTGGGTTGGATTGCCGGATCACTTGACCCGGGTTATTTTTCAGGAACCCTTTTACACTGAGCTGCGACCTGGGTAGACCCAGCAATAACCCGTGTTTTAGCTCTGGTGTATTATATAGTGCATCTAGCCAGTTGAGACATCTGGCAAGCCCCTTTGCACAGTGGGCCTGGCCATGCCCGGGTTGTGGCCATGACCACTCACAAGGCAATCAAGTACGAATATTGTGGATGCCACCATGAATCAGCGGTTGCGTAAAAGGAGAAGGGGATACCATCTTCTTCTTCCCTGGCTGGCCCGGGCCCTGGTAAGCAGCAGATGCTCCATTCTCCCTCTCAGCATCCCTGCATCTAGCACCAGATGGATCATGCTTTGCTTGGATGGGCTGGGAGTACGCAGTTCTGTGCTTGAGGCTGGGCCCGAATGACCAAGAGTGCAGAGAGGAGGGGAATCAGGACAATGTATCTGTGTCCGGGCCTACACGGGGGCCCTATCTGCCGAGGAGGCACAGCCACTCCCCCAAGACTGTGTGATCACGCCCCCTTCAGTAGACTGTGTGGCGTGTAAAGAGGGCCCCGGTATTCTCATTGGAGTGTGGCTCCTAGTACCTGGACCAGATAGATAATTTTTTTCAAACCTGGTCATGACCTTGTCCCAAAGCTGACATCATAGTGTTTGTACCGAATAGCGCATTTATTATATTTTTGGAAAACTCATCGATCAGACACCTGGAAGATGCCAAATGCTGCAGTGTGGGAAAGCCTTAATGCATTGTTGTCTAGCTGCCGGTTAAAGACCGGACAGGGTTTAGAATGGCCACTAGCTTGGGTGGGAACATGCCATCGAGGCCTGCTACTGTACTGTCCCTCTCTCCTGGACACAGCCTCAGATGAGATACTGTAGATGCCTATGGCATTATAAATAGAACGTCGTTGGTACAGTACATTCCCCTATGGTGGTACATACCCGTGCTTTCATATCCCCCCTCTCCCCTATTCCCTGCTATGCCCCGGGCAGGCAGACATGAGAGCTGCACCTTTCATCAATTTTACAATCCGTTTAATATTATTTTAGACACAGGTGAACCTTTTCGGGCAGCACATTCCTGAGACTGCATCTGAATGTGCAAACAGCTTCCCATTGCAAATCCCGACCAGGACTAAAAATAACAGGCTGGAAATACTTTGTGCCCTACGTTTATATAGAATGTCCGCTATGGTGTCTTTGATATGCCAGGCCTAAGATTATCACTGCGTCATAAGTACACAGGGATGTGGTGGTCCTGCTGCAGCCAGTTAAGCGCACTCCTATAAAAGCGCACAGATTATTTGGTCACACCTGACCTTACTTGGTCAACATTGACTGGAAATAATACTATAAGAACAATAGCAGGTCCAAGTTACATGTCGTTAGCTGATTTTATCAATTTTTAAGGAAAACCGAAACCGAACCAAAACACTTGAGGGTGGTTTTGTCAAAAACAAAACGTGACGATGATTTAGAACTTTAACCAAAACATGGGGATCTGTGCACATCTCATATATACTCCGGAACCACTGAACCGATTGTGATGTGGTTTTCACCATTGTGTAGGTCATTTTCCCAGACATGTTGTAGGCTAAAGATGATCACGATCGTTCGTCAAGGGGCTGTGGGCGGAGCTCCGTGGGGAGGGGTCCCGTGTACTGTTCTCGACAAGTCTAAAGCTTTTGCTTTCAGCAGTGAGAGGAGTCCACAGCCTGCAGCTACCATCTTAGGAGACCAATTACACAAGCGCTGGTGTTCCTGCTGTTCAGGGATCCGTTATGTGCTGTGATCGATGGAGCTCCCTGTCATCTAGGGAAGGCTGCAGCACTGTCCTCAGTGACGAGAATACCGGAGGGCAGTCACTGAAGAGAACAGAGGGGCCAACTCAGTGCAAGTCCCTGGAGGTGGTTCCTATGCAGGAGGCTGGTGACCAAGTGGCAGAGATCACCATAGAGCAGGCCACTGAGGGAGTGAGCCGGCTGCCTAGGGAGAGACAGATCACCGACTTCCACCCGTGCAGAGTCGGGTACTGCAGCTAGTGTATATATATATATATATATAGTAACACAGTTAGGATGGGGGTCCCGCTTTGGGGGTAGATGGACTCCCTCTTTACACACAGCAGCCGTAGAAACAGGAGACAAGTCTAGGAATCTCGTTCAAACTGGTCGGCGCCAATCTTTATTGTGCCACATACAAAAGTATAAACAAAAGCATAAACATAAATCCAGTTTTAACCAAGTGTCTCTGAACAGGTTAGACTGCAAGCTCCCCCAGGTATGAGACACTGCACCAAGAGATTACACAGCTCTTATGAGCCACTTGCAGGTGAAACCGCTAATTGGACTGCTCCCAGGCAAAAAAGGACTGAAACCTGGAGTGGCCTGTGGATGAGCCCTCCCTCTCCTCACATCCACACCCCCAGGTCCCATTCCGGCTTTTCACAGAAGCCGACATTACTAGTCTGCTTTTCTAACAGACTTCTCCTGGGGTTTTTTAAAAGACATAAGGAATCTGGGACAATTATAGAAGCCATTCCAAACTTCTCCAGTGCTTCTATCACAATATATACTATATATATATATATATATATATATATATATATATATATATATATTTGTTTATTTACACACTCAAATGACAAATTATATTACTTGGTCTACCTTACATGCCACTTACCATTCACTCTTAACATTTCATTCTTGAGAGCGCACAAAACTAATTGCTCATGTGGACTGGATCCGGATCAAAGCACTTAGCAAAATATATGTAGCCGGGAACCTTTAAGTCGGCATTAGAAAAGGTTGCCAGCCTCACCTGACTTGATGGTATCTAGGACGGCCATGTCAATAGCAACGTGGAGGCAAACGGCTGTAATTATATATCTGCACATTCACAGATCAAAGCTCCTTGCAGGGACGATCAATGTGTTTGATCAGTTTGCAAAGCACCTGCTGGTCTGTGTAGCTGTAATGTGCAGCCAGCCTAGACACATCACAGAATGACCGTACTAGATGTAAGGGATGATCAAACAGATGCCACGTTGAGCAGAGAGGGTCTGTGTGCCACGTCACATCTAACTCTGCCACTTGTAGACGTTTATGTATATTTAATTTAGCATATATGCCTGCATTACCGATTAGAAAACTGATGGGCAACAGGTGACCGCAACTCCGGACAGATCTACATACATGAACGACGCCCAACATATAGGAACAGTGTTACGCAGAGGATTGGGCCCCGAAGGACTCTAATATACGCTCAAGGGCAAACGCAGGATTTCTAAAGGAGGGGAGGTTTCTAAATGCTTGATTTTAGAGTGAGTGTGGACAGTCCATGAAGAGGGCATAATCAGCACTTAACCAGCTATAATTTGCATGATACAAAGTGCAGTGTAAGCCATTACATGCGGCAGAAGGGCCATCTTGCCCGAGTTGAATGGTTTTATTTCAGATGTGGCCACGATTCCAGAGCATTGGAGCAAGTCCGGGAGTCGTGGTAGCAGCAACCTAGCACTAGTCCTGGACATATATGTACACATTGGTCTCCTTATGCACTGGAATCGTGGCCACATCTGAAATGAAACCATTTAGTATTACAGTATTAATAATTAATCCTATAGATGGTATATACAAGTGCAGCCCTAACATTGCATGTTTTCCAGGACTCCTAGTTGCTGTACAGGTGTACTCATTACTTACTGACACATTTTAAAAGATCAGGAAGTACTAATTATTTCATTTGTGACACTGAGGAGATCTTTAAAACATGCAGCTCTAGTAAAATTGCATTATATGCTATTGCTTTTGTGGTCATGGTATGGGCTGGGCAAAGTGGTTTCCAAGCAACCAGAACCCCCCCCCCCCCTGCGTTTGTATATGCCACTGATTAACTCATACAGAAAATGTACATCTTTTAAAGAGTGTGTATTCTCTGTTTCTTCATAACTGCATCGTAATAAACAACCAGCACTCAGATTGCTCCACTCAGCGCTGCCAGGTGAGCCCTCATTGCTCCTGGTGGACCAGTCAATGATGTGATGATTGACAGCACTGAACTATGACCACAACTGCACAAATATACTCCCCATTAATACATTAATACGATTTTTGTCTTAGATAAGTGTTAAGTTTGCTTTGAAATACTCTGGTCATATTGCCTGGATACGATAAATACTGCCCAAGGTGTTTCAGGAGATATGGAACCAACTAATTAAATGACAATCAAGTCACCGTGGTAACAATGTAATTGAAATGCACATTTACATCATTACGCACTGACAGTCAGGACTATAGTACTTGAACTCTGTCTCTGAATTTCACTAGGAGTATTAATTAGCTTGATATTGTCTTGTTTTTTTGTGTTTTTTGAATGTTGTGCAAAGGCTGGATTTACTGTACGAGACACATGCCAAGCTGGGGCCAGGGCCACCTAGAAGTGGTCTTATGCTAATTGTAATGATTGTTTTTCCTTTTCATTTCCTATGCCATCTCTGGATATCGCTATTTTTCATCCGTCTACGTCTCCCCGTGAATATTAATGGAGGAAGTGGTTTGGATGGAGAGGCGTTGCTCTATGGGGTTAGACCGTTATTATTGACTTACAATGCCCTGGGTACTGCGGGCCTGATTAATTATGGATCGCAACGGCAACAGCCCACGCAGATGGCCGATTGTTGCGTACTGCGCATGCGTATAAATCTCTGTGCACGAAGGCTACACTGTGATTGCACTGCGATTACGCAGAGCACGATAAGCCATCGCAGAGTGAGTGACAGGTAGTCAGCGTTTGGGGGTGGAGTGGTTGGAGAAACGCAGGCACGCCTGTACATTTGGATGCCGTTACATGGGCGCGCCTAAATTACCCACTGTGACGGCATACGCAGCTTGAGTACTTACTGAGTGCAACGGGATGATCAATTCCTAAATAAGGTCAGGGCTGCTCTAGTTCTGCGTTAGGGGCCGATGTTACCGATGTATACGCAGGACTGCAAGGTATTACGTATGCGAGATAGTGGTAGTGGGAGGCAGCGGGCGTCTCTATGCTGGCAGTAAGACCTGCGTGCGATTACGGAGCTGCGATCACAATAGCGATCCTTACTGAATCAGACCCTGTATATGAAACTCAGAATTCTGCCCTGGCAGTGAGGTGTGAGCAGTCAGTTGTGTCTTCAGTAATCTCTCTATGAATGAATGATTTAATATCAGTGAGCGATGATCCAGGAACGATGAATAGCAGGGTTACCAAACCATGAAAATATTTTTGCTGATATTTGTTACTATATTTACCAATGACTACCATTAAATTGTCACAGCGTTTATGTAACTGCTAATTGTACATACCTGTCCACTTTCATTGAACCCCCTTTTCTGGTGGCGGCAAGCCACTCCAATGAGTACAGTAGCACCACATTCTGATAATTTTACTACATTTTTACAGTGAGGGATGGAGCTACACTGCATCAAGCCCCCCGCCCGCCCATGGCTAATTCACTGCTTATTGCGGCACCCAACCTACCGGCCACTCACCCCATGAACCAAGTTCTGGGCTCTCCCGCAACTTCTGGGAGAGATGGCAAGTACAGATGTGTGTGCACACATCGCACCATGCAATTACCGTGCACTACAATCGCCCCATGCATTCCTATGACGGCGCGGTTTGCGAACGCAGTGCACGTATCCGCCTCACGCTATGCGTGGAGCGATTTGCTGTGTATGCAGCATACATGTAGCAGGACACATCTCTATGAATTATATTGAAAATGTAAAACACACAAAGGGGGTCGATAAACCTAATAGCAATTGGCGCAGTGATTGAAATTAGTCCTTTTAAAGTGACTGTAAAATTTCACTGATCGACAAAATATGACTTAATCTTGCTGTCATCAGAATTCACTGACAACCGGTAACTATGAGTTAAGTACAAAAAAAAACGATCTGCAGGAGCATAGTGCAAAAAAGACCAGATATATGCAACAGAAGCGTACTGTGTAATAATCGTTTGCTAATTACTATTACATAAGTAAAGGGTTGAGGGTCAATGTACTCTGTATGCCTTAGGAAAACAAATATAGCCTTAATCAATCTTGAACACAAACAGGATATAATTTCTATCCGACGGGTAATCTCATATTTGGTGTTTACGGCACAAAGAGATAAGCAGCCTAATAGGACAAGTAGCTGACGTGCGGACTGGGAGAGAAACTCTTGCTCATGCCCAAAATAATAATTCTAGCTGCAATACCATTGTCTCCTTACAAAGTATCATACCTCCCGCTTTTGGATGGACAGTCCTGCTATGCAGGTACTGTCCCACCATCCCACCTGCCTGCCGCAGTGTCCCGAAAGTTGAGGGAGAGTACTCTCACCACTGCTGTGCTATGCAGAGCAGCAGATTCAGTGGCGTCCCTCCAATGGGTGACTGTCTATCCCTAAGCCCGTAAAAAAGGGGTGTGGCCACGTGGGTAGGGGCGTGGCCACAAGGCCCAAACCCACGTTTTAGTCTCTTCGGGGGACCCCGGAGGTGCAGACTGCCCCCGGGGACCATTGTATTTGCACTTCTGGCTCCATCACTTTTGTCAGAATCCGAGTGCTGCATGTAATGCTACAGTGCAGCACATGGCACCTGTCACCTGTCACTCGGGTGCAGCCCGCACCGGCCTTGTGATGCCACTGAGCGGGTGAACAGGTGCCGTGCCCATTGCATCTCCGGGAGTGATGAAAACGGGGGCTAAATAATTTGCCCCTATATGATTTGTACTGGTGAGAAAAAGGACACCTCCCACAATGCACTGCCAATTGCTGTACACAAGCAGGAAGAGAATTAAGTTTTGTCATGTTAAAGTGTCACATGTTAAAGCTGTGGGCACCTAAAGTCTCCAACCAAGCACAGAGTATCTTTAGTTTTCATCTGTTGAGCTTTGTCTCAGCTTGCCTGCAGAGCAGCCATCTTGGGAGATGTAGTCCTACTGTGCACCCGCCAAGCATATGCTTGTTCTAGCTAGACTCCGTTTTGAAATGCATTCCATTAACTTGCATAAGTGATAAACAGACAGTATTAGCTTCAAGTCATACATGATAGCTAGTCTAAAGCAATCTAAATACTGTGGGGTCTAGTTACTAAGCAGTGTTAGGAGACAGAGTGAAAAGTGATAAGGTGTCAGCCAATCAGCACCCAGCTGTCATTTTTCAAACACAGCCTGTGAGATGGCAGTTAGGAGCTGATTGGCTGGCACCTTATCACTTTTCACTCTGTCTCCTAACACTGCTTAGTAACTAGACCCCTGTATCTGCAAATGGCAATTGAATTTTTGCTCTGGTTACTGTTTGGCCTAACGAATCACATGTGCCCGAGTGATTTACACTTGAGTGAGCCGAAGACGCTGACTCAGGAGATCCTTATTCCTTCAGAACACGGCGTTGCTGCTTAACACTGCAAACGTTTTCATTTTACCACTGCCCAAAGCAACATCTTCGGTCAACATACAATTTTACAGTCATCGCACCTGTAATCAAGTGCAATGCAAGAGGTCCCTTGTGGGCAACAGACAACTGAGGCAGCCATTTTGAAATGTTATTTGTGAGACTGTAGCTTGTCAATTCTTTAGGAACCAGTACATAAGAAGCATAACTCAGGCCAAATGGTTTTTACTGTCAGTCAGTCAGTACATCAATGATGTCACTGGCTTCTAGCGAATTGATGAGCTGTGCACGAGTTTGGTGCACAAAATGGATGCCAGCAGAAGCTGATTTTAGAGATGTGTAAAACAGATGCTTATTGTACATCTGTTAAGTGTTGTGAGGTGGTAATTGTAAGGGAGACTGGGAGAGAATGGAATTCCCATAACCCAGTGGTTCCCAAAACGTGGGCCTAAAGGCATCTAAACAGTCCAGGTTTTAAAGATATCTATGCTTGAGCACTGGTGGCTTAATTAGTACCTCAGTCATTTTGATTTAACCTTCTGTGCTCAGCCAGGGATAACCTTAAAACCTGAACTGTTAGGGTGCCTTGAGGACCAAATTTGGGAACCACTGCCCAACGCTCTACCTGTTGTCTATAGCCTACACCAAACTCGGTGTACAAGGCACCCTAACAGTCCAGGTTTTAAGGATATCAACTCTTGGGCACAGGTGACTTAATTAGTACCGCAGTCAATTTGATTTAACCATCTGTGCTCAACCATGGATATCCTTAAAACCTGGACTGTTAGGGTGCCTTGAGGACCAAGTATGGGAACCTCTGACCTATACTATAGATGCTGCCATGTTGTATACTAAATAAAATTCATGAAACTGAGGACTATCAATTAACTATCAGCAATCCACAGCTTCATGAGACAGTTCTGAGTATTGGGGGTTAGAAAGTGCATCTCTTTATCAATTTGGGGGAAAGGCATAGGTAATAATAGGCATGTTTAGGTATATACGAGTGCGGCTTGGATAGGTGGGGGCCATTTTGTATACGGGGCGGTCTTGTTTTTTTAAGGACTGTCCCATAGTGCCGTGATCAGAACGTTCATCCTGATTGATGTGGAGTTGAGGGGAGGTGGAATTAGGAGGTGGTGTTCTGCCATAAGCGATGGAGGCCAGTGTCTCCACAGTGAGCTACATAAAGGATGGAATTGTTCTTTACAAACGTCTGCCACAAAGCTGCTGAGACCACTGCTGTTGGGCGGTATGATTTTGGCCTGGGAATCTCAGACAATTTAATGGGGACAGGTGGAGACGTTTCCCATAACAACCAAACCAAACAGCTTCTGGCTATCATTTTATAGAATGAACTTGTTAAATGATTGTTACAAGCTGATTGGTTGCTATGGGAAACTTCTCTACTTGTCCTCTTCTGAAGGTCTGATACATGTCCCCCTTATGCCTTATGCAACACTGTGCCTAATGCTGAAAGTTTCAGAACCTTATCAGAAACGAGCAAGCTTAATACAAAGTTGTAATCATTGGGGGGCGACAGTTTTTCTCTGCACAGCAGGTTCCCATGAATAATCCCATTGAAGAACACTGCAACCAGCCGTTATTAAGCTCCTTTTGAAGGAGATGGCTGATGACAGAGAGCAATATCTTGCACTAAGCTTAGTAGCTAATGTAATTAGAACATCAAATGTCTCATTTCCTGTCAAGGTGTGGAAACTTTTACAGGTTTTTTGCACGTTCTTAGAAGCTCTTTTACATGAGGTAACTTGTAGGGGTTACAGGTCTTACTGGAGGCAGTGCATGGAAACATCACTCGTCCACCAACAAATCTTTATCTCCAAATTCTTCCTGCACCATTAGTATTCTAAAGGCGCGTATCCACTAGACGAGAAAAATGAGCAACTGAACGATTACGATATCGTTATCATTCAATCGTTCAGTAATCGCGCAGTAGAATGCCGGCAACGACCAGCGATGAGCGATCCCGCCGGTCGTTGTTGCATACATGCCTACTCTCCCGATTTGGCCGGGAGCCTCCCGAAAATCGGTTGCCGCTCCCGGCCCCACCCCCCCGAAAATTAGGCAAGCCTCCCAGCCCCTTCAGTCCCCCCCCCGCAATGCATCCCCAAACACCCACAGCGGTGGGGCTAATGACGAGACTCTCGCTGAATCGCTTCATCATGACCCTGCCCCCCTGCTCCACAATGCCGGAAATATCGGCATTGTGTAGCGGGGGCGTGGACAAAAATGATGCAAGTACGTGGTTCCACCCTAGCCCCGCCCCTAAACAACATGCAATGTCCCCAGCCACACCCTTTTTTTAATTTTAATACCAGTCCTAAATTCAGCAATTAACCCGATAGATAAAATATTCTTACAACATTTTTTTTTAAATCAATACATACAGCCAAGGGGCGTCGAGAAAGGTGGGCGGGTACTGATTACCTGAGACCAGGCTTGTTGGAGGGGGCGTGACCATGGTTCCCTATTTGGTCACGCCTCCTGTTCCTGGGGCCTGTCTCAAGTCTCGACGGCCCTGCACAAAGGCAGTTATTTACTGACCAAGTACAACAGACCACCAGTAACCAATGGCATACCTCCCAACTTGACCCTCTCCAGGAGGGACACAATGCTCTGGTCCTGGACTTCTCTGGTAATTTATGATTGGTGGAGGCTCCAGAGGCGGGGCTGCAGTACAGTCCAAAATTCAAATAGGGGAGTGACACCGACTGCCAGTGAGTCCCAGCCAGTGATATTTGGCAGTGTGTGAAATGACCGTTGGTGTGACTCCCCTATTTGAATTTTGAACTGTGCTGCAGCCCCACCTCTTACCAGGGAAGCCCAGGACCAGAGTATTGTTTCCCTCCTGGAACGGGTCATGTTGGGAGGTATGCAATGGTAACCAACCAGCCATCAGCTCTCATTCTTACTTGCATAAATTCCATCAAAGCTAATTGCTGATTGGTTGGTATGGGTTACTGCATGCACGTTTCAACTCTGTAAGCAAGTAGCCCCCATGGAAGACATATAGACAGACAGGTGAATAGAAAGCGTATAGGCACATATGATATAACAGTTACAGAGGATGTACAGAGTTACTATACAGACTGCAGACAGATAAATGAGATGTGGCACAGCAGAGACTCTAACAACTGCTTATAAAAGGGAGAATTAATGGCTAAATGAAAAACAAGAGAGGGCGCTTTGCATATCACACACGCGCCTTCAGACAGAGGAATTTCAATTAATTGAAACGACAACTAAAAATTAAAATGGCTCAATAATAATTTCAGGTTTCCAAATAAAAGCTGAAAGGGATAATGAAAATCTGTCATAGCAGGATGGGAGAGAGAGGGGGTCACTGTTTCAATTGCCTCCCGCTGCCTACGATTTCTTTGCTGCTGCCCGGGCAGGCTGAGCCAGTGTCATATAAATATTAATTATTACTTATTGCTTCCAAGAAGCTCCTGCAATCCCCGACATCACTCTGACGCGTATAACGACATAAAAACAACATAAATATTAACACCAGTGGAAATAGAATGCCGCCGTGGCCCCAGTGTCACAAATAACAATATAATATAATAATTCTTTAAAGGCGGTCGAAACCAATAAGCAAGTTAGATTTAGGGGTCACTTTATTTGCAACTTCTGCCAAATTATTTTTTTATGTACATATATGATTTCCTTACTTTCATTTAATTGTGAAAGCAATGTGTGTTACCCATTCAAATTATATGGCTTAAATAACGGGATGTTTATACTTAACTAAGTCTGGCTAGTATGTTCTCTGTTCTGTCCTTTACAACAGCAACAGCTTCAGCTTAGCAGGGTGGTGCTTCCCTATCTTGCATCACTCTAGGACATTTCAAAACCAAGGTATTTGTACATAGCTTTCCAGTCTTGTGTAACCCAAATATTCTATCCACAATGCTTATAGGCGGATACAAAGCAAAGCCAATGATGATGTTACAGCATACATACCAACTTCGGGAGAGGGGGCGTGGTGGGCGGGAAAGTTGTCAGTGAAGGGGGCGAGGTGGCACGATAGTGTCATCGTGCCTCCCACCCCACAACTTTACAATGCCAAGAAAATAGGCATTGTACAGAATAATTGTTGCTACCTAATAGTAGCACCCACTCTGGGTCATATAATTACAAATGAATGTACTGCATGATAACAGCACATGTATAAGCCGAGAGCTGACTCACCTAGGAGGTACCCCAGAAACCTCCAAATGGCACTATACAGACCAGCACATCCTCCCAATGCTGGCTCCTTTCATGCCTCACAGAACTGCAAACAAAAAGTATGGTGGTCGCTTACATCAGCTTAATGACTTTGCACAGGTGCTTCTAAAGGGCGGGATTTACACTGAGTGGGTGCTACTATTAGGTAGCAACAATTATTTTGGGGTGAGCCTATGGGCGTGGGGCCCCCGGAGTTACTCTGGCTGGGCCTTTTTCATGGCATCACCACTTAATTCACATAGATATTTTTTCATCACTTTTATATTTGTCTATTATTTATGTAATTGTAACTCATTCTCATTATATTAACCCTTATTGATTTATCTTTACACATCTATACTTTACACTTCACTATCACCTTTTTCCCTTTTTCGTGTGATGCCCCGGGATTGGTCCTTTTCTAGATTCTTTTGGGGTTCCGTGCGCTTCGGACGTGAACCCCATAATGTTAGGGACCCCAGTATAGAGGAGCCTTGACGCTGGCCTGGCGCTTACATATATTTGCAAATGTATGTAACTATTACCTCTGAATTTCTATTATTATGTAGGATTCAAGTATTTTTGTTGCTATTGCTGTAGTGTGCTGGAGGGCAAATCCCTTCTTTTTTACTGTAGTTCAGTGTAAACCCCGCCCTTTACAAGCACCTGTGCAAAGAACCGATGCGTTCTTTCTTTTTAAGAATGTTCCGAACAGTTGATTTGGCCACACCTAATGTTTTTGCTATCTCTCTGATGGGTTTGTTTTGATTTTTCAGCCTAATGATGGCTTGCTTCACTGATAGTGACAGCTCTTTGGATCTCATATTGAGAGTCAACAGCAACTGATTCCAAATGCAAATGTCATACCTAGAATCAACTCCAGACCTTTTACCTGCTTAATTGATAATGAAATAACGAGGGAATAGCCCACACCTGTCCATGAAATAGCTTTTGAGTTGATAGTCCCATTACTTTTGGCGCCTTAAAAAGTGGGAGGCACACATAGAAACCATTGTAATTCCTACACCGTTCACCCGATTTGGATGTAATTACCCTCAAATTAAATCTGAAAGTCTGCAGTTAAAGCACATCTTGTTTGTTTCATCTCAAAGCCATTGTGGTGGTGAATAGAGGCCAAAATATGAAAATTCTGTCAATGTCCCAATAGTTATGCACCTGACTGTATGTGTATATATATATATATATAAAATAACATTTTCATTTTATAACTATTGCTGTTCGGCTGACTGGCATGTTCTTCTTATACACTACTCAGTGCGGGGCATACATTAATACCAGTACGGAAATTCTCATAGGAGACATAAGAGATATGATGGATCTCCATATATTAGCCTCCATGGGTACGCAATAGGGGTAGGACATGTTCAGCTATACATTCATTAATCATTCATTAATTGTAGATCTATGCAGGTTGTACGTATATATCCATAATGTATTCCATGCAGACCGCAAGCCACAGGATGCCACTGTGATGGATGTCGGCTCAGGTACTTTAACCGACACATATGGCGAAGTACACAACAAACACTTTATAAGCAATTTTGTGTGGATATATAGAAATCCCTTCGCATAGCGCAATTGTACTGAAATTACATGTCAGTGGACATTGATGGACAACAAACTTTGATGCCACAGTCAAAGTTGTGGTATGACATTATCCCTACCCTTGATAATGCAGGAGTGCCCGAGCCCAACCCTCCGCAAGCCTGCCCAAGCCATGCCCATTTCCCAGGAGATGACAAAAATTTTGAGGCAAACCACATTTATGGATTTATTCCATTGTAAAGAGATCCAGTCAGAAGGACGACATTCAGAATCTCAACACCAGAATGTCGGCATGGACTTTAGGTCGACATCTAATGTGTCGACTGTCAAAAAAATGTTGACGTGTTTATTTTGTCGACATTTTCCAATGTTGACAACAGAAAAACTCTTGTGTCTGCGCCTGAAATCACTTAACCATAAAAACAAACCAGAAATGTAACATGAATCATATATTTATTACAATGACAATAAACCTGTTAGAACTGCAGCTCCTCAGGGCATGAAAATTGTATAAGAGTAATGCAATAATGCTGTAAACCTCTTCTACACATATATGAAATGAATAAAATAAATCAAATAACTAAAAGAATTAATAAAATAAATGAGGTTCCTTAGGTGGATGCCAAAGTTCCTCAGGATACTGGTGGCTTGGTATAGTAATTCAATATACGTGGCAAATAACTCTTCCTTATATCGGAATTATCCGTGTCTCCTTATATAAGAGAGGCCACTCACCGCTGGTATATTAGAGTCCCGAAGAAGCCAAATGAGCGGGTAGACATATGCGATCATCAATTGGAGCCCGGTCAAGAGGACATTCCACAGGGGCACAGGGCCTGATTCAGAGCCGCTCGTAAGCAGCCGCTCGTTCGTACCGAGCAATGTTTGCCCAACTGCGCATGCGTACGGATCGTAATACGCATGCGCGAACCAGTCTGCGGCCGAAAATCGTTTGTTCGCTGAACAGCGAATGCCTGCTAATATGAGTGACAGGAGGAGGCGTATGTGGGTGGTAACAGGGGAAGGTGCTTGAAAACGGGGAGTGGAGATCCGAACGCAGGCGTGCTTAAAGGTCAAAACGGGCGTTTTATGGGTGTGCATAATTAATACAGCAGCGTCATTGACCACGTCACTGGGTTATTTTATAGTCAGAACTGCTCGCAAGTTTGTGGTAGGAAAAACCAACCACAAGAATAGCGAGCAGTTCATACGCTGATCGATGTACTCGATTAATCTAATAAATAGCGGACATGACGTAGGATGCGAGCGGCCAGGGGGCGTAGTTATCCAAAAAACGACCGCAAGTTTTGTTCGCTCGTTCAGACATAGAGGCGTGAACAGACCGCAAAGAGCGAACGGCTCATTTGAATAGCCACCCCCTTTTCCTGAACGACTGTCCGCAAATTGCGTACGGCTCTGAATCAGGCCCACAGTCGGCAGCAAAATTCAGCCTACCCGTTACAGGAGTCTCCAGACTCAGGGCTGGCTGACTGCCACAGTGTTAGAGAGTGGATCCCGTGTATACGGTGAAACCCGTCACCTGCGGACAACAGGGGGCAGGGAGCGGTGATGTTGACTCCGACACCCGGGATCAGCTGGAAGTGGTGAGAGGTGGTGTCAACGGTAGATGCCACAGGGTTATAGGTGGAAGCCGCGAGGTCCGCAATGATCTGTGACTGATATTCACACTCCGGTAAAGTAATACATGTATGATTCATGTTACATTTCTTGGATTGTTTTTATGGTTAAGTGATTTCAGGCGCAGACACAAGAGTTTTTTTCGTTTTGGTTGTTTTGGGGAATCCTAGGCAGATATCCCCTTATGTCAGCTGTCAGTAATTCACTGTTGAATCCCTGTTGTTTTATATTAGCTCTCCGCTTTTTCTGAATCAGGCTTAAATAAGTAAACAAAGTATGTCGACATTCTGGTGTTGACATGTTAAATGTCGACATTATGGAGAAGTTGATATTTTACCAATGGTGACATTTTTGAATGTCGACAAATTGGTTGTTGACCTAAAGTCCAGGTTGGCATTATGACTGTCGACATTCAGAAACTGTCGACATTTCTGGGCTCAACATTCTGAATGCCGACCTTCTGAATATCGACTTGTCATACTACACTCATTGTAAAATAGTTTCACCAAGCAAAATTTTTTTTCCAAAAAACGCCAAAGGTGCTGATCTACATATAATTCTCTGGACTTTCAAATTCAAACCAGTTTGCCTCCATCTATTGATAATAGAAGCAATACAGTGTGGGTCACTACCTGTGAATTCAGGGTTTCTCAAGGTGGAGTTTATGCTCCCCTAGGAGTACCCCCTGTTTTCCTACATGGGTAATTGACCTAAATGTACACTTAGGGGTATATTTACTAAAGTGAAAGTTTTTAGAAGTGGAGATGTTGCCTATAGCAACCAATCAGATTCTAGCTATCATCTTCTAGAACAGAGGTCAGGGAACTTTTTTACCTTTTACCCCAAAATATATTTAGATACGCCGACATTATCCCCTTGATTTGAAAGGAAGGAAATCATATAGTATGCCCCCATATAATGCCCCTGTAGTAGTACCCCCATAGTTATGCCCCTGTAGTAGTGCCCCCATATAATGCCCCTGTAGTAGTGCCCCCATATAATGCCCCTGTAGTAGTGTGATCATAGTTATGCCCCTGTAGTAGTGCCCCCACATAATGCCCCTGTAGCAGTGCCCCCATATAATGCTCCTGTAGCAGTGCCCCCATAGTTATGCCCCTGTAGTAGTGGCCCCATATAATGCCTCTGTAGTAGTGCTGCTTGTACAAAGAAAACCCCCCCAAAAAACCCACTTACCTTAATCCCCGCTCCTGCATCCGCCGCCGTCCTGTCCGCCCGGCTGCTCCTCGGAACTATGGGAGAAACGTCATGACATCTCTCCCATAGTGCGCATGGAGAGAGGCGGAAGCTGGAGTTCAGAATAGAACGCGGCGCTGCAGGGAAGGAGCCGGGCGCCCGCTGGTAATAACATCTCGGCGGGAGTCCAGCTTGGAGCCTCCCTGCGGCACAGCCGGGCATGCATATGAATCATTCTATATTATAGAAGGATTCATATGCATGCTCGGCTGTCCGTCCATTACCCCCAGGAATTAAATTTTTACCCCATGTGGGGTAATTTACCCCTGTTCCCCGAACCCTGTTCTAGAAGGTGCTAGTTAAATGTTAAGTAGAATCTGATTGGTTGCTATAGGCAACATCTCCATTTCTAAAAACTCTCACTTTAGTAAAAACACCCCTTATTTTGTGGTGCATGGCAAATATTTCCCATCATAAAGGGTACACGATAAAATCCAAACTGAGAAACCCTGTATCGGAAGATACACTTTATGTATCATACAAATTCCCATAACTTCACGTTTATGATCTCCGTGCAATGGAACAAGCTTCTGCCAAGTTCTTAAAATGCTTGTAATGTGCATATGTATATAAAATGAAATGGTGAATATTATTACTGGTTATAAATAGATATTTAATGTCTGGTTTTTAATGGTTTAGCACAATAAGATTGTAAGCGGAATGTTTAAACAGAAGATAAAATTTCCATACAGCATTTTAGGGAAAGAAAATGTTCTTTCACTAGACGGGACGAGGGTCAGAATTAGTTTGAGCATCAGTATCAGCAGCAGTGGCTACTCCTGTTTTTGGTCCACAAATGGTCAAACCCGAGTATATTTTTTTAATGCAAAAATAGGGACAAATAGTGAATGGCGCTGCCAGTGTGGTGCCAGAGCTTCTGTTTACAGACTATAGAAAACTATAATGACAGGAAAGTCATTTATGGTTCTAGATTGAAGACATCAAATTTAGGCTCAGGTATTCAGATTATCATGTAGAGGGAATGGGTACGGGATGCCGGTGTTTGGGAACCCCGCAGTCAGAATGGTAGAGGAGCGAGACGTGTTGGTAGAGGAGAGAAACGTGTTGGTAGAGGAGAGAGACGTGTTGGTAGAGGAGTGAGACTTGTTGGTGGAGGAGTAAGATGTGTTGGTGGAGGATTAAGATGTGTTGGTGGAGGAGTGAGATGTGTTGGTGGAGGAGTGAGATGTGTTGGTGTAGGTGTGAGACATGTTGGTGTAGGTGTGAGATGTGTAGGTGTAGGTGTGAGAGGTGTTGGTGTAGGTGTGAGACATTGGTGGAGGAGTGAGATGTGTTGGTGGAGGACTAAGATGTGTTTGTGTAGGAATGAGACGTGTTGGTGGAGGAGTGAGACGTGTTGGTGGAGAAGTGAGAGATGTTGGTGGAGGAGTAAGATGTGTTGGTGGAGGAGTGAGACGTGTTGGTGGAGGAGTGAGACTTGTTGGTGGAGCAGTGAGACATGTTGGTGGAGGAGTGAGAAATGTTGGTGGAGGTATGAGACATGTTGGTGGAGGAGTGAGACATGTTGGTGTAGATGTGAGATGTGTTGGTGGAGGAGTGAGACGTGTTGGTGGAGAAGTGAGAGATGTTGGTGGAGGAGTAAGACGTGTTGGTGGAGGAGTGAGACGTGATCGTGGAGGAGTGAGACGTGTTGGTGGAGCAGTGAGAAATGTTGGTGGAGGATTGAGACGTGTTGGTGGAGGAGTGAGACGTATTAGTGGTAGAGTAATTTGTGCTGGCAGAGGAGTAAGAAGAGCTGGTGGGAAGCAGAGGACAGTCAGGGGAGTGAAGAAAGGCTGATGTGGAGCAGATGACAGACAGGAAAGTAAGAAGGACTGATGTTGAGTAGAGCATAAGCAAGAGAGTGAGAAGGGCTGATGGCTGGTGTGGAGTATAGGACATACAGGGGAGTGAGAAGGGCTGACTGATGTGGAGCAGAGGATAAGCAGGGGAGTGAGAAGGACTGATGTAAAGCAGATGACAGACAGGGGAGTGAGAAGGGCTGATGTGGAGCAGAGGACAGGCGGGGTAGTTGATAAAGGCTTGTTTGGAGCAGGGGACAGGCAGGAGAGTGAGAAGAGCTGATTGGAGTAGATGATGGGCAGGTGAGTGGGAGAAGCTGATGTTGAGCAGATGACAGGCAGCGGAGTGAGAAGAGCTGGTGAGGAGCAGAGGACAGGCAGGGGAGTGAGAAGGGCTGGTAGTTGGTGGGGAGCAGAAGACAGGCAGGGGAATGAGAAGGGCTGATGGTGTGGAGCAGCGGACCGGCAGGAAGGTGAGAAGGGTTGCTGGTTGGTGTGGAGCAGAGGACAGGCAGGAGAGTGAGAAGGGTTGCTGGTTGGTGTGGAGCAGAGGACAGGCAGAAGAGTGAGAAGGACTGGTAGTTGGTGTGGAGCAGAGGACAGGCAGGAGAGTGGGAAGGGCTGGTAGTTGGTGTGGAGCAGAGGACAGGCAGAAGAGTGAGAAGGGCTGGTAGTTGGTGTGGAGCAGAGGACAGGCAGGAAGGTGAGAAGGGTTGCTGGTTGGTGTGGAGCAGAGGACAGGCAGAAGAGTGAGAAGGGTTGGTATTTGGTGTGGGGCAGAGGACAGGCAGAAGAGTGAGAAGGGTTGCTGGTTGGTGTGGAGCAGAGGACAGGCAGAAGAGTGAGAAGGGTTGCTGGTTGGTGTGGAGCAGAGGACAGGCAGAAGAGTGAGAAGGGCTGGTAGTTGGTGTGGAGCAGAGGACAGGCAGGAAGGTGAGGAGGGTTGCTGGTTGGTGTGGAGCAGAGGACAGGCAGAAGAGTGAGAAAGGCTGGTAGTTGGTGTGGAGCAGAGGACAGGCAGGAAGGTGAGGAGGGTTGCTGGTTGGTGTGGAGCAGAGGACAGGCAGGAGAGTGAGAAGGGCTAGTGGAGTGGTGGCGAGGAGGGACACAGCTGCTCTATATGCTGTTAGCGTATTAATTGCACTTCAGGGCTATTTTGTTCTTTTGCAAACCAGTTGCGATCGACAGTAGATTTTCTTGGAGGGTACAATATTTTAATAAGACTATGCAAAATAAGAGGGGACATATCACATTCATCCTTCAGATAGAAATGTAGGGAGTTAGTAAGCTTTGGAGTCTCTGTAAGTGTAACAGATGGTTTCATCGCACATTGCTGTGTCTAATTGCTCTGAATAAGTATTAATAATGACAACTTTGCTCCGATTATCGTTGTTCCATGAGAACATCACCAGATGCATTACAGAGACACTCAGCCCCTAAATGATGGAAGCATCACTTGATTTGAATTGAAAGATTTTCCCATTTACCCTCAAAGCTGAATTAATGCTTCATTCACTTGGTGAATAGAATTAGAAATTAGAATATAAATGTGATGATGATAATAATAATATTAATGTAGTTATCTTACATAAATGCAATTTTAAATGGTTTATTGGGTAAACAAAACCCACAATGTGTTTAGACCAAGCATCTACCATACAAAAGAGTACCACTAACTAATAACAGTACCATAGGATGCAGACAGTACACAGCAAGTGGGGAACTTCGGTACTGTAAGGCAGTATCAGAAGGATTATTGGCAACAAAAATCTATAATTTGGGCACTACTGTTTTTTTATCACACAATGGGGCAGGGAGGCACCGAAAAGAATGGACATGTACAGTGCAGACAGATATTCCCTGCCTTGCATGGCAGCATAACAGGAAATACCTAGCATGTGGGTTACAGTACAATGCTGGAGTTCCACTTCTTCACCATGCCCTGGAGTGCTATTCTGAATTACAGTTATACATTTGCATTTCATGCATGATCAGAAGTTCCTTCAGATCGATCTAACCCTGGCATAGTGTAAGCGCTCTGTGGTGTGATTTAATTAATCTTTTATTAAATCACAGTTACAAACACTGAAATGCTTGCTCATACAAAGATAACTTTATTTTATCTTATTGTACAATTATACTTTTAACACAATATTACAATATTTCCAAGTGTAAATTACTTTGTGGTTTTTTTTCTTACTTTAAATCAGCGAAACCATGAACAAAATAAAGTGTGTTTCGTATAATGGACGTCACTGTGGCAGGCTATAAGAAGAAGTCTGGTATTTACAATTTCCTTAGTTTGTTTCTTCAGGCTTATTTTCATTTGTAATGTTGCACAGTGCATGATGCAGTGAGCTGAGAGACTTTGGAATGCCTCTCTGAGCACTTTGAAATGTATTTGATAGGGGCAGACAGTGACATGATGTATATCAGGAGATAAGTAATTTGTTAATGACGGCAGAACTGCAAGTGGCAGGAGCAGTGAGATAATGTGAGGAGGGTAATGGAGGCAGCAGGTTGACACAGACTTAGGGCTCTATTTATTAACATTATTTTTACTAAAATAAAGTGAAAAGGGGTGTTTTCACACCCTTTTCACATTATTTTAGTTTCACCTAAACTTACTAAAGGGCAATTGGAGTAGAATTCGTAAAATTCTACTCCAAGCCCTAATTATCAAATTTTTTAGTAAGCAGATCACATTTCCCATAATTTTAATGGGGAATGCGATCTGCCTGAGATTTACTGAAAATAAAATGTGAAAAAATACTGGGGGAAGCCTGGTGATAACGCCACCTGGAGTTGGCATTATCCAGGGTCTCCCCCGGTTCCCCGACTCCTGCTCTGCTCTAACAGGCAGAGCAGAGCAAGGAGCCGGGCTCCAGTAATCAGCTGTGTGGTCTAAACAGATCGGTGCTCTGGTGATGTCCTCTGGGGCTCTGGTCAGCTAGTCTCCTGGCTCCTGCACTGTGACCCTGGTTAGCTGCAGCATAGAACAGCTGACCGGGTCACAGTGCAGGATGGGAAACCAGCTGACTGGAGCCCCGAAGGAAGGACATCACCAGAGTAGCGATGACTGGAGGTAAGTGAAATTAAGGTAGGTGGGGTCGCGATCGCGCGCGGGAGGGGGATGTATCGGCGGCCTGTCAGCGCTTGTGCGGCACCTTGTTACTGTATTTTTTCCAAAAAGGGCAGGACTGCATGTGACAGGGGCAGTGACATAATGTGAAGAGGGAATGGAGGCAGCAGCATGCCATAGCCTTAAACTGGCCATACACCAGACCAACTTTCCACAACCATCCAACTAGTTGGTTGGTTGGAATGAATATCTGGTAATGCATGGGAGCAAATGACAATCAGCCATTTGCTCCCAAACACCGGAAAACGTCCGAAAGCTGTCGTTCAATTTTTTTTAAAATAAAACAGGTTTAACCAACTTGCCTGAACAACCTTTTTCGGCATTTCTGGTGTTTGGGAGCAAATTGCTGATTGTCATTTTCTCCGTGCATTACCGGATTGTCATTCCAACCAACCAACTAGTTTGATAGTTGGAGGAAAGTTGGTCTGGTGTATGTCCAGCATTAGAGTTATATAGTGGAAGAAGCAGGGTCCCCAGCAGCACAAAGTAATGATATGAGCCTCCTATTACAGGAAACTTGTCGTGTTAAAACTCCTTTATATGAAACAAACTTATACGATTGTCTGTTTCCATTGGTGAATGTTAGAGCTGTCTAAAGTTTAGTAAAATCATTGCTCATTCTGCAATCAATTCATTTATACAGAAACCGTAAACGATCCCTCTTCATTCTCTTTCAGATGTTCTGTAGTTTGACAGAAATCAATCTACTCAGACATGCTAGAGAGCAGCGGGGCTATGCAGTACAAAATTCAGCAATGCAACATGTGTGTGTGTGTATATAAATTAGGGATGTGCAGGCTCAGATAGGTTCGAGTTTGCACGCTGAGTTCGGATTTTTCCCTCCAAAAAACGGGATTCAGAAAGAGGCAAAACGTCATCTTGCATGGACAAACATCATCATTCCTGGAGTTCGGATTTTTCCCTCCAAAAAACGGGACTCAGAAAGAGGCAAAACGTCATCTTGCATGGACAAACATCATCATTCCTGGAGTTCGGATTTTTCCCTCCAAAAAACGGGACTCAGAAAGAGGCAAAACGTCATCTTGCATGGACAAACATCATCATTCCTGGAGTTCGGATTTTTCCCTCCAAAAAACGGGACTCAGAAAGAGGCAAAACGTCATCTTCCATGGACAAACATCATCACTAGGAATGATGATGTTTGTCCATGCAAGATGACGTTTTGCCTCTTTCTGAGTTCCGTTTTTTGGAGGGAAAAATCCGACCTCGGCGTGCAAACTCGAACCTATCCGAGCCTGCACATCCCTAATATAAATAAAGGTAAACTAAGAAACTTATGAATCATTAACACTCTTTAAAATGCACAAGTTGTCTGCACAGTGAAGGCAGCCATGTTTGGTCTATAGAAGCTTTCATGCGTTGCAGCTAGCACAGTTCCCAATCACTGAAGAGTGTGGAGCACTTCGACCGCCTCCACGACCTGTGAGCCGCCAGTAGACTTGGGAAAGTTCATCTAGGCTTACTTCCAGAAGTTAAAGCCTTACAGTTCTCCAAACACTATTTTATTGTGAGTCAGCAGAACCCGGCTATGGAGGTGGTTAAAAATGCAAAAAGCTGGGAGTTTGTGATAAAGAAAAATGCAGCCGCAACATCTGTTTGACTCCTGTTTGCAGCTTCATCAACACTAAGTGGTCAATAAATCAGACTGACATGGTGTTTCGTTTCTTTAGTGGCTAAGTCATTAATCTAAAGCCACTTCTCATGAAAAATGAAGGAGAAAAACTGTGTGATATTGAAAATGTATACATTCTCCAGAAAGTAATAATAGCATGTAATGCGCACCAAGATCTCCCACCACGACTGCTCCGAGAATAGCAGAATTTCATTGCTGGCAGTAATATAAAATTAAAATTAGCATAGTAAATCAGATGTTGTTTGCTCTGCGAGTCCGTTTTATTACGGCGTGTTTCATCTTACTGCCTTTCGTGTCAAGTTCAAACACTGAAATGGGGGAGATTTTCTCCGGCACAATGTCTCCGCGTCTCAGCGAGGGGCATGGGAAATAAGCGAGACGCTGTAGAAAGATTGCCAAGCAGAAAAAGACAACAATTTATCCGATAATGAATAAATAATATGAGAACTGAGCCTCCCAGCTTCCGGACAGCAAATTGTGGTAAAAAATGGAATTAGAAAAAAAAAAAGTGAATCTTGAAAGTTAGAATTTTTTTTTCTCTTTCATCTATTTAACAGGAGAAAAATTAGGACGATTATGTAAAGGAAACGCTTATCCTGTGATTTTTTGTTTTTTTACTAGTTTGCTGAAGTACATTTGTACGACTTGAGCTGGGTACACACGGCCGATCGGTTGGTGAGTGCATACACACTTACCAATCGTTGGCCTGATGTGTTATGCCTGATGTCACAACTGGGCGGGCATTTACATTTGCCCGCCCAGTTGTGATGTCAGTCACCGGCAACCTGTGCTGCAAGTGTGTACTCACAGCACGATGTGCAGGTCGATGTCATTCAAAGACATATCACTGGTGCACACTGGCCGACGCGCCTACGATATATCGGCCATTCAATTGAACGGCCACAATATCGGCCACTGTGTACTCAGCATTACTGTGTTTATATATATATATATATATATTAGGGGTGTGCACCGGACACTTTTCGTGTTTTGTGTTTTGGTTTTGGATCTGGATCTTTCTTCGTGTTTTGGATCTGGATTGGTTTTGCCAAAACCACCCTTCCGTGTTTTGGGTTCTGGGTTTTGTGTTTTGGATCTGGATTTTTTCTTAAAAAATAAAAAAAAAACGCTAAAATCACATAAATGGGCCTTTTTTTGTTCCTACGCTATTAATAACCCCAATAACATTAATTTCCACTCATTTCCACTCTATTCTGAACACCTCACACCTCACAATATTGTTTTTAGGCCAAAAGGTTGTACCGAGGAAGCTGGATGACTATGCTAAGCGACACAAGGGGGCGGCACAAACACGTGGCCCATCTAGGAGTGGCACTGCAGTGGCAGACAGGAAGCCAATCAGCGTTATGGTGCCCATTTGCATGTAGCACGAACCCGGGAGATCCGTGCTACATGCATCTGTGTGATTGGCACAGAGCAATGACAGGTCCGTGAGACCCGTCTGTGCTGCTGTGGTAAAAAAAAAAAAAAAAAACCTGTGTAAAAAAAGAAAAAAATGGCGTGCACCCCCCCAAAAAAGAGCAACCAGCCCCGGGCATTAGTAACCCAGTGCTGGGTGTGCTTAAATACAGGGGACAAACGACGTAGGGGTCCCCTGTACTTAAGCACAACCAGCACCGGGCTAGTCAGAACCAGCGCTGGTTGTCAAAATACGGGGGACAAACGACGTAGGGGTCCCCTGTATTCTGCGCAACCAGCTCTGGGCTCTGATCCGGTCCTGGTTCTGGAAATATAGGGGACAAAAAATGAGTAGGGTTCCCCTGTATGTTCCAGAACCAGCACTGGACTTTTTCTAGCGGGGGGCTGATGCCACAGCCAGGGGAGCCCTTTCACCGGGCCCCCCAGCCGCAGCATCAACCCTGACCGCTAGTCAGCCCAGGCCGGGGATCCCTGGAGAGCTGGGGACCCCCCCAATAAAGGGGTCACCCTCTCCAGGGCACCCCAGGCCCAGGCTGATAGCCCGGGGCTATCCCCGCCACCCCTGGTGGCGGTGGGTGGCGGGTTGATTGTGTGGTGTGGTGTAAATAAAGAATATCAAACATTGTCTTTACAAGTAGAACTGCAAGTCCCAGCTAGCCTGCCCCGCATGCTGGTACTTGGAGAACCACAAGTACCAGCATGCAGGGCATTAAGGGCCCACTAGTACCTGTAGTTCACCTGTAAAAAAAATGTTTAAAAAAACACAGGACACACACACCGTGACAGTATAAGTTTATTAAACATACATACACACACACACATGTACACATACTCACCTATGTAACCTGTAGCATCGGTCCACTTGTCCGGTAAAGTATCCATAGGGGACCTGTGAAAAAAAACATACTCACCATCTCCTATGCGAGGTTCTGTCCTCTTCGTTCCAAAGTAGGCATCCCCGGACTTGGCAAAAAAAAAAAAACGAAAACGCGATCCACGAACTTAGTACCGTTCTATAGAACGGTACTTCCCGAATGAGAGCTTAGCGGCGGGGTATCACCATGGAAACCCCGCTGCTAAGCGTTCATTGGCTGAGAGAGGTCATCTCCCGTCTCTCAGCCAATGAACGGCTCCCTCCATTGTAGTCAATGGTGGGAACCGCAGGGTAAACTTTAATAACCTTGCGGCTCCCAGCATTGACTACAATGGAGGGAGCCGTTCATTGGCTGAGAGACGGGAGATGGCCTCTCTCAGCCAATGAACGCTTAGCAGCGGGGTTTCCATGGTGATACCCCGCCGCTAAGCTCTCATTCGGGAAGTACCGTTCTATAGAACGGTACTAAGTTCGTGGATCGCGTTTTCGTTTTTTTTTTTTGCCAAGTCCGGGGATGCCTACTTTGGAACGAAGAGGACAGAACCTCGCATAGGAGATGGTGAGTATGTTTTTTTTCACAGGTCCCCTATGGATACTTTACCGGACAAGTGGACCGATGCTACAGGGTTACATAGGTGAGTATGTGTACATGTGTGTGTGTGTGTGTATGTTTAATAAACTTATACTGTCACGGTGTGTGTGTCCTGTGTTTTTTTTAAACATTTTTTTACAGGTGAACTACAGGTACTAGTGGGCCCTTAATGCCCTGCATGCTGGTACTTGTGGTTCTCCAAGTACCAGCATGCGGGGCAGGCTTGCTGGGACTTGCAGTTCTACTTGTAAAGACAATGTTTGATATTCTTTATTTACACCACACCACACAATCAACCCGCCACCCACCGCCACCAGGGGTGGCGGGGATAGCCCCGGGCTATCAGCCTGGGCCTGGGGTGCCCTGGAGAGGGTGACCCCTTTATTGGGGGGGTCCCCAGCTCTCCAGGGATCCCCGGCCTGGGCTGACTAGCGGTCAGGGCTGATGCTGCGGCTGGGGGGCCCGGTGAAAGGGCTCCCCTGGCTGTGGCATCAGCCCCCCGCTAGAAAAAGTCCAGTGCTGGTTCTGGAACATACAGGGGAACCCTACTCATTTTTTTCCCCTGTATTTCCAGAACCAGGACCGGATCAGAGCCCAGAGCTGGTTGCGCAGAATACGGGGGACCCCTACGTCGTTTGTCCCCCGTATTTTGGCAACCAGCTCTGGTTCTGACTAGCCCGGTGCTGGTTGTGTTTAAGTACAGGGGACCCCTATGTCGTTTGTCCCCTGTATTTAAGCACACCCAGCACTGGGTCACTAATGCCCGGGGCTGGTTGCTCTTTTTTTGGGGGGGGGGCACGCCATTTTTTTCTCTTTTTACACAGGTTTTTTTTTTTTTATTTACCACAGCAGCACAGACGGGTCTCACGGACCCGTTAGTGCTCTGTGTCAATGACACAGATGCAAGTAGCACGGATCTCCTGGTCCGTGCGTGCATCTGTGTCATTGAAATACACAGCAGCACAGACGGGTCTCACTGACCCATCTGTGCTCTGTGTCACTGTCAATCACACAGATGCATGTAGCACGGATCTCACGAGTCCGTGCTACATGCAAATGAGCACCATAATGCTGATTGGCTGAGAGCCGTGACAGACGGCTCTGTCAGCCAATCAGCACTTTGCCCATTAAAGGCAAAGGCATTTTTTTTTAAATGGCCGCTCGAGGCAAAACCTCGAGATCCGACAGCAGATCTCGAGGTTTTGCCTCGGGAGAGGGATCCGGGGCAGACAGGGAGATCCGAGCTTGGGCTCGGATCGCCCCGGATCCCCGAAGTTCGGGTGGGTTCGGTTCTCAGGGAACCGAACCCGCTCATCCCTAATATATATATATATATAAAACTAAGCAGGATGTGTCACTAGAAGCTAGGTGTGAGAGATGAAAGTAACCTGTTAGAGGGCGTTACCATCTTAAGATGATGTTATTTATTAGCTTGCAGATGCCTTTCTGCTTTTTATGTCAAGTTCATTTCAGTGCTTTTAAGCAATATATTTTCCATATAATCAGTTGTTTATTTTGGTTGCCCAGAATTGAACATAAAGCTGGTCTCTAGATACAATTGTATCCGAAACAGAATGCATGACTATGCTCAGGGGTGTAACTAGACAAAGGGGGGGCCACGCCTCCTCCCAGTATCAGTCAATGAGGAGAGCCGGAGGCGGAGCCGACCGGTAGGACAGATATGCTTGCCCTGCACAGCACACTGCTGGAGGATGCGACCACGGCTGGCCTGGCAGCGTAGGTGCAGGGGGAGGGCTGGGCCCTGGAAGTGGTCCGGGCCCCATGGCAGCCGCACACCCCCTGCCCCTACGGTAGTTACACCAGTGACTGTGCTATTGTGTCCTTGGGAAAAACAAAAAATTCTGCCTGATGATATAACGATAGCATTTAGAAGCACAGAAAAAAGTTAGAAAGGAAATGTATTGTATATAATAATACTATTAATGATATTCAATAGGACATGTAAAAGCCACTGAATGAAAATGACCTGAAGGTGGAGAACAAAAGGCTTGGGGGACTGGACCAGCTCTTTAAGAGGAAACTCAGTGGATGCTGAGACAACCTTTAAAGACTATGGGGGAGACGTATCATGTCTTCTAGAGAGTGGAGAAGTGGATCAACGAAGAACAACCAATCAGTTTTTACCTATCATTTTATAGAATGTGCTTGATATATTCTAGCTATAAGCTTATTGGTTGTTATGGGCAAAATCTTCACATGTCTACTTCCCTACTCTTTAGAAAGGTTAATACATCTCCCCCTGTGTGGTGACCCGAAGATGGTTTGTCCATACTTATAATTCAAAGAGGGAGATGTAGCAACCCTTGGAGAGAGGTAAAGTGAAGAGAGATAAGTCACCAACCAATCAGCTTCTAACTGTGACTTTACAGGCTGTGTTAAAAAAAATGATAGTTAGAAACTGATTGGTTAGTACCAGGCTTGCCTACCCTCCCGATTTGGCCGGGAGCCTACCGAATATCGGGTGCCACTCTCGGCCCCTTGGAAAACCAGGCCGCCGATCTTCTCCCCAGAGTAAAGATAGAAACCCCCGCAGTGGTTCTCCCCCATTATGACTGAGTGGTTGATCGATTTGTGTTCATGTATTGATTAACAAGTAAAGGTGGGTCACTTGATGGATATACGGTATATCGAGATGTGTGATACTTGGGTGGTATATAGACACACTCAAATGAGGAAGTCACATGAGTAGCTTTGACGGGCGTCTGGTTGGGATGCATTAGTGCCACACCTGGGCCTCCCTGTCTATGGTTGTCATGGCACAAAATGAAAGTTCAGGAAGGTTGCATAGAAGGACGTCTATTAAGGACATCAGAGGTGCCATAGTTTCCGTTGTATTCAACAAGATGAAAATAGAGGGGAAAGGTGCAAATTGTATTACACCCCAATAATTAATGAGATCAGTCATGAAATGGTCATTAGTGTATTTGTCTTGCTTTTTACCCATCAGATTGGCATGGCGTTTTTCATGAGACCTGGGGTGAGTGCTTGCTTGGGTTACATTTAATCATCTGCCCCTCTTGTTATCCTGCTGGTTTTATGGACTCCAAGCCAGATCGCTGAAAAACACAGCAATGTTTTTTTCCTTGGAGGAGAGTCCCAATTGTTTGGTATAAAAAGCTAAATTAAGACATTTCAAAAATCAATCCTGTTTTCCACCCCTAAATCTACAGGAGTGTTGTGCTCTATCCTAGATAAATACTCTTATAGGCTGACTAATGAAGCTCCGGACAGTGATGGAAATATAACACAATATAGCATATCAACAGGTTTTTTTATGGATTTGATACAGGGGAAGAAGAGGTTACCTGTCCTATATAGAGCTAGGTGATTGGTAACGCATAACAGTGCACTGCAAATGGTCAGGAATTCTAGGATGAGTAAGGGAGTACCAACATTGGGGTCAGGAAGGCAATTGCTCCCTAGACTGTTGGTTTGTTTTAGACAAGTGGAGCTTTCCTCCTTGGTAAAGTTATCACTGTTATTAGTGATCATTGGCCCTCATTCAGAGCCGCTCCCAAAAAGCGAGTGCTCGCTCTGAATGAGGGCGGCCACTTTTGTTTTGAATTCCGGCCTCCTGGCCGCTCGCTAAGCTGTGAGTTACCACCCACAGCTTTAGCGAGTGACCAGGTGATGGTCGCGATGGTCGAGACCATTGCGACCATCGGGGCTTGCGACAAGACCCTTGCGGTAGGGTCTCGTCTACCGCAAGCCCCAGGTAGCTTCCTGCTCTAACAGTGCAGGAAGCTCCCTACTGACATCACTGGTGATGTCAGTAGGGCTGCCTACAAACGGCAGGCGTTCCTTCAGGAACGCCTCTGTTTGTCCGGCCACCTCCCCACCCCACCCCGCCTACAAATTGGGGCGAGCTGTCGATCAACATCGACAGCAGCCCCGTTTGTAGCGAGCCCCGGAGCGAGTGAATTTGTCACTAGCTCTGGGGCTTGCGCACGCGCACTGCGAGCGCTGCGCGTGCGCAAGCCCTCATCATTGACCCGCTTGCGAGCGGGTCTGAATGAGGGCCACTGTACATGGCACAGACATGGTCAAGTAGCTTTTTCTCTGAGTGTCTGTATTGTAGTGGGCAGGCAACCCCAGAATGTAGAACAAGCCTTTGCAAGCACCCGAAATTCTGTAAATAGGTGTTAGCAGGACAGCAATTTTGTCATCCCATTCCCTTTCCGCACTAGCTACACCCCCCCCCCCCCATATTACGTCCCTGCCCAGTATTTCTTACTAGTAATCTGTTGCCGCATATGCTTGTTTGTTCAAGCGCTAAACACACAGGGAAGACTGCGAGGTAAACTTTACTGTGACCAGTACAGGTAAAACTTTATAACATGGAGCATCAACTAGAACATAAAGGTATGTGAGAGAGGTCACTATGGTAACAAAGAGAGACTACCCAGTGACAACTTATGATACACTGCCATCTACTGTCCCTGCGGTATAACTGCCAAGCAACATACCCTGCAGCTGTTGCTATGCTCCAATAAAATCATAAGGCAAAACAAGCAGGGTATGAGAGGGGTATAGTTAGGAACCAGGGACATCATTGCAACAGCCAGCAGATTTTACCCGAGGGATGGAAATAGTGACCACCATTGTTATTCTGCAAGATAGCGTGACTACCTATTCACAAAAGGGTTTATGTTTGCCATCCTTCCTATAATAAAAGATTACTGTAAACAGATAAGAAGCTGATCCTGAAAGAGAGGCAACCTACAACCTGCTGACAGTAGAGCTATCAGGGTAATATCACCATTAGTGAGATTCTGTAACACTCATTCAATTACAAATATGACCGTACCCAGGCTAACAGTGTAGTAATGGTAAATACTATATCAGAGCTTCTGCTTTGGTTGCTCCAGCTTAGATTTCCCTGTGTAATTGAACACATCACTGTCCTCTGTAGACGAGTTCATTTCTACAGCGGTCTCCCCTGCCTTCTTACGCTGTGATTAGCATGCACGGTTCTTTATGGCTGAGAATTATTTCCAGTTATTGGAGGTATTGTTTTGACAGTGATTCATCCGTTTGCTCTGCTCTTTATTCCTAGGACACCGAAGCACGTTGCATTGGCAAAGCAGATTTTTCAACAATGTTGAGAACTTTCCAGAAAGTGTCATTGTGAATTAATGCTCTATCAGACACAGCGGTGAAGGGTGGCGCGCTCCTTGCCGAGCGGACGTGATGTTGTTCCTGTTGTGATGAACATGTCATGCTATGTCATTCATCCTGTACCAGAAACGCAAAATGCTTGACACAGGGCAAAGAGCGTTGTCTCAAGATTGTGAGGAACACGTCCTACCATGTGTGACAACGTGCCGCTGTAATGCACCACAGGAAAAAAATAAATAAACGTAGGAATGAAATAAAATTGTTCTAAAGTATTTTTTTTTTTTGTTGCCCCCGACTTGCCGAGTTCCGAACAGGCTATGAAGGCCCATAGAGAAAGGCTATCTTTGTATTTGTCTAAATATAAAGGAGAAATGTATTGTGATATTTTTGTTACAGCACATTATGTTGCTTTTGCAAAGGCGTTACTATATCTAGGCAAGCTAAATATTGCAACTGTAGAGCTACTGTTCTAGACCCTTTTCCATTCTTTACTGTCATGTTCCCAAAGCCGTTTATATTATTATTGGGGGGGGGGGGGATGTACTAAGCCTTGGAGAGTTATAAAGTACCAACCAATCAGCTCCTAACTGCCATTTTTCAAACACAGCCTGTAAACTGACAGGAGCCGATTGGTTGGTACTTTATCACTCTTCAAAGCTTAATACATCTCCCCCTTAGGGTTTACAAAAAGCATGTTGAAAACAAGAATAGCTATAGCATGGACCAGGGGCGTTTCTAGAGAGGAGGGGGCCTGTGTGCAGTCTCCGACACGGGCCCCCTCCTCTCTGTCCGGCAGCCGGCAGCGCACTGAGCTGCCCTATGCGGCCAGCGTTGGAGTTATAGACTCTGGGCACTAGAGTGCGCCCGGAGTCTATAGAGTATGTGCAGGTCCCCGGGAAAATGGCCATGGCGGCCATTTTCCCTGTACTGCGAATGTTCAAACGATGGGAAAATTGCAGCGACAACCATTTTACAGTCGTTTTTACAGCTTCGCACCCCGCTGACGTGGGACTCCGGATAGGTAAGTAATACTATGGGTGCAGGGTGTGCGGTGTGGGGCCCCCCTGGACCCAGTGGCCCGTGTGCCCCGCACACACCCTGCACCCACTATTATCTATACACCCCTGTCATGGACAAATCCTTATATTTTACCCTCAATTTTCAACGAAGCATAGGAAGTGCGTTAACGTGTCTCAAATTTATCCTGCATTCAGTGCTGTTGCAGGGCGCCTCTGTTCCCGATACAAATTATGTCACACAGTACTGGGAGCAGGAAGATGGCTGCCGGTCTGTCTTAAGTCTGGTAGTAAATTGTTGCTAGAGGATCTCTCTATCTATATTTATGGTTCATTATTATTCATTAATCACAGGTTTGGGCACAAAATATATGGCTAGTATTGATAAAGCGCTACATATTACCTGCAGTGTGGTATTTTTATTGGATTAAAAAAAAAAAAAAAAAACATATATAAATATATATATATATATATTTGTGTGCTTTTATTAACACTGTTGCATTTTTTAATGTCCCTAACACTAACGCTAACCCTCTTGCTAACCCTGCTTCTTACCTTCAGGGTGCCGGCGGCCGAGATTCCGGCGCCGGTATTCTAAGCATGTGGCGGGATATTGACCGCATCCCCTTGTCAGCATCCTGCCAGCAAACCTTATGGTAAATCTCAGTATAAGGAAGATGTATGAGGACAAGTGGAAAAGTTGACTATATTAGCAAACAACCAATCAGCTGCTAGCTATCACTTGTCAAGTACTGTACATTCTACAAAATAATAGTTAGGAGCTGATTGGTTGCTATAGGAAAGTTCCCCACCTGTCCTCTTTAAAGGGTTTGATACACCTCCCCCTTCTACACAGACAAGTTTCTTTCATGAAAAATAGGAGAACAACATGAATATATATGCACAGTGATCTGAACGTACTGGGGAACCGGAACAGTTACAGTAAAGTGAAGAATATATATTATTGTAAAATAACTAAGTGAAATAATTAAAAACATTCTCTAGCTTTTATTCACTATTTGCAGGCTTTAGGTAGATGAGCGCGTATGAAACTTCCGTGTTCCATCTGTTACATTGCTCGGCTTAGCGGAAAGCGATGGAACGCCGTTCTACACCTATTAGGTTTCAGAGGTCAGCGCTCACCAGAACAAGGCTTTCCTCTCAGTTCAAGTGCTGGACAAATCCATTAGTTGGTTTTATAAACTATAGTATATATATATTTATAGAAGTTAGATGGAGGCTATTTATATAACAGCAGTGTACCAAGTGCCTGGCCATACTTTTCTGGAGATCTACAATACAGGAGATGTGCGTATCACAAATCACTCTTACACAGTAACTAGGAATGGAACTGATTGTATTTTATATTAAACAGTTGTTTATTATCTTCTACTTATTACTTTTATCTAGATATACAGGTCCTGATGGTGAGCTAGTTAGACCACCTTACATTACATTCTATTTACACTTTTTTGGTGTTTAACATATTTAGGGGCCTATTCATCATCACTTAATTTTGACAAAAGCAGGTGAAAAAGCACATTTTCACCTGCAATTGTGAAAATTAAGTATTCGGGCCATTCATTAAGAAGGTAAAGCAGGAGATATCACAGATATCTCCTACTTACCTTCTGTTTGTGGAATGGCCCGCTGTCCCATACACTAGTATCACAGATATCTCCTACTTACCTTCTGTTTGCGGAATGGCCCGCTGTTCCATACACTAGTATGGGGACAGAATTCATCAAGCTCCAAAAATATTATATTTTCGGAGCTTGACTGCAGGAGCATTCGCCAACTTCAGATGGCGAATACCACCGCTTGTGGATCGCTACCCGCTCTTCCCTATGGGAAGAAGGTCCGGGTTGCGAGAAGGGATCCTTTCGGATCCCTCCGCCCCTGTCCGGCTACTTCTGCCGGACGTCGGTGCTCTTGTGTGCATGCGTGACCTGTAGGTTGCGCATGCGCACCGCCATCACTGCTCCGACAGGAGCAGTGAAAAGATTCACTGCTCCGAAAGAAGCAGTGAAGCCGCTCGCGAGGGAAGCTGATTTCACCTCAGCTGCCACCGCGCCGGAGCAATGCTGAATTGCTTCGGTGGCCGCAGCGAGTTAGAGTGTTAATTATCGGGGTCCGTTCGGACCCCGATAATTAACATCATGAATAGGCCCGTAAGTGATTTCTATATTTGTCTACCTCAGGCCTGGCTAACCTGTGGCTCTACAGCTGTTGTGAAAGCTACAAGTCCCAGCATTCCTTACCAGCTGATCAGTAGGAGGGTATGCTGGGACTTGTAGTTTCACAACAGGTGGACAAGGCCCGGTCTACCTACATATCTGTGAAGTCTATTTTATTTATTTTTTTAATATTTTTTTTTATTTATTTTGCAAGTAAATAGTAATAAAAGAATAAGGGTACAGTAAGAAAAGAAAAGGGGGGGATGGAAATTATCATAAGTCATTTTTTTTTTTTTGGGGGGGGGGGGGGTTTAGTTAACATTTCTAAGGTGCCTGAATCTATTTATTTATTTATATATTTCCTCCATAATGCTAAAATATATGTATTCATATGAAAAAAACATTTTTCCCAGTGACTATTCTGTTCCCTGATACTTAATAAACGGCTTTATTATCCAGAACCTCACAAGGTAATTCTCACACTCCAAAATCACCAGTTGTTTTAGTAATATACTTAATGGCATTGCAGGAACCTCTCCATTGCCAAATGCTCTTGTGTCTAAAAGCGCTGAATTACAATTGTCATATTAAGTTACCAGCCATTTTTCTGCCCTGAAAGACAGACATAAGCAGGGGATGACTGTGAAGTATCCCTTCTAACCTGTCAGGGAGAGAATATAATAATGTATAAATAGGGTTATGTCAGGGTGCTAAATTTCATCTGGTAAATGATCTATTACAGAAGTACCAGGAGACATCCCACTGAGCATGGTCTGGGATGTCGGACACCTGCTGCTCTGCTAGTTCAGGGAGAGAAGTTTAAAAATGAAAGGACCACTAACACCACAATTGAAAATTCCAGCTACTGTAAGAGGCAAAAAAAGTAAAATACACTGTTCTGGGTAACATGCATGCTATATTACCTCTTCACTTGCAAACCATACTTGCCGACTCTCCCTCATTGTCAGGGAGACTCCCTGAAATAGTAGCAATCTCCCTGTCTCCCTGAAGGGTCTAGCAATCTCCCTCATTTCATCCTTACCCCCATTATGAAGCTGTTATATTAAAAAACAGAGATATATACATTCAAATGGGATCATTAGTGTCATTTCCTTGCATTGGTTATTATAAGGCACAATGATCCCTATGAATTTCTGAAAAGTATTAGTGTGTTTTCATCAACAAACAGATCTTACTAACTGCTTTTGGGCTGGTTTACATTTGGATGTAAGTCAGGTTTAGGACACACCTCTCAGATCTATCAGTACACCCCCACTGTAACATGTGCTCATAGGTGCTGCTTTCACAATCTCCATGAAATGCTTTTTTAAAAGTAGGCAAGTATGTTGCACCTCTGACATTATTAGAACAGTGCCCTGATGTGCTGTGATACAGACCAATAAGCTGAGACTTCAGTTATTAAAGCTGCTGTGACATCACTGCCTCTGTATATGGAGAACTCGGACAACACACAGCTTTCTGCTAAACAAGTCTACAAAGCTGTCAGTCACAATGTGCCTGCCATGTGCTGTAATGGTGCATACACATGGTCCAATTTTTCAGGACGATGTGATTGTGAACGATAACGATATAGTTTATCGTTATATCGTTCATATCGTTGAAATTTTTGCAATGAACGACCAACGATGCGCGTGGTCGTATGGATGATAACGATATCTGAGGTTGACCGTACATGCAGGCCAAGTTGGTCGATATCATCATTTAATTACTGTCAGATATCGTTCATCGTTCATGAAATCGTTCATGATTGTTGATGAAATTGTTCAACGATATCGTTCATTTTTAAAGTAGAAAAAAAATCGTTCAACGATATTGATGATCGAGCAAGTTGGACCATGTGTATGCACCATAAGACACAAACTTCCTTCCTAATATGGAGTGATAGAGGATAAGGACTAGCTATAGGCTGGGATATACTGCTATCACACGCCCTCTGCTGCCAGTAATGTATTACAATATTACCTTAATATCAGAATATTTTTTATATGATTAATGGTTATAGATAAAGGGTTTGATCACTCTTAGGGGCCTATTTATCATTATTTGTGGGATATTCCCCGAATACAGCCGTTCCCGCAAATATTAAGGATCCCCCAGATGTACTTTGGAGGGATCGCGGCAGATCCTCCAGATCTCTCTCCATCGATAGACACGTATGCACATTGACTGTGAGGGACCCGAACTAGGAAGCAGTGTGATAGCGTAACGCTATCACAGCGCTCCCAACTCTTTATCAGGGCGGGCTCTTATCGGAGCCTGTCTCCTGGCAAGAGAACAATGGTAATCTTTTACACATTGCGAATTGACACAAAAATATTTATAACAGTCATTTTTTTGTGATAAATATGCCCCTCTTCCCCTTATCGGTCTTAGAAGCTTGATGATGATTTTCGCTATGCATTGCGTCATCCTGGCCCAACTCCCATTTAACATTGTCTGTAATTGTGGCATTGTAAAGCGGGGACCACGATGACGCGATCATAGCATCACTCCTCCCACAAATCCCTTAGCTGCGCCACTTCCCTCTGCACCGCCAATCTGGTTGCTGCCTCCCGTAGGGGTGGACAGAGATAATTATTTATGGCATGCTATATGTGAATTTAGTTAAAAGTTTGGGTTGGGGGCATGGCCTGCTCCAGGGGTCTGAGCACAACCGAAAATGGGAGCGTGGCCTAATTACCATAGGCCACGCCCCCTACGTGACGTTATTTGGAGGCACCAATTCCAAAAAACGTCAGGCTGGGGGGAGCCTCACTAGCTGGGCTTCCCCCAGCCCCTCTCCCATCACTGAATGGAAGCCGCGTGCATGCGAGCAGCATCCATTCAGACTGCGGGGTCCGGCACCGCCGCGGGGTCCCCAACCTCCCGATTTGACCACCCGCGGGCCACTTCGGCCCACGGATGGAACAGCGGGACACTACTGTGTCGCTGAAATCGGAATATTGGGGAGGGGTGCGTCTTCTATGGGTGGCACCCCTGTGCAACCGCACTGGTCGAACACCCCTAGAGCTGGCCCTGGTTGGGGGAATAATGAGCTAATTATCTAAAAAAATCCTTATTATACATCCTGCGCTACCATACTGTGGGCCTGATTCAGAGCTGCTCGTAAGCGGCCTCTCGTTCGTTCCTACCGATGTTCGCACAACTGCGCATGCGTACGGATTTTAATACGCATGCGCGAACCAGTCAGTGCGGCCGAAAATCGTGTGCTTGCTAAATAGCGAATGCCTGCTATTTTGAGTGACAGGAGGAGGCGTATGTGGGTGGTAACAGGGGAAGGTGCTTGAAAACGGGGAGTGGAGATCCGAACGCAGGCGTGCTTAAAGGTCAAAACGGGCGTTTTAAGGGTGTGCATAATTAACAAAGCAGCGTCATTGACCACGTCACTTGGTTGTTTTATAGTCAGAACTGCTCGCATGATTGTGGCGAGCAGTTCAGACGCCTTCCGATGTACTCGATTAATCTAATAAATAGCGGACATGACGTATGATGCGAGCGGCCAGGGGGCGTTTTTTTCAAAATTACGTTCACATGTTTTGTTCGCTCGTTCAGACATAGAGGCGTGAAAAGACCGCAAAGAGCGAACGGTTCATTTAAATAGCCAGCCCCTTTTTCTGAACGAGCGAGTGCAAATAGTGTCCGGCTCTGAATCAGGCCCTGTATGCACTCTGAGCATTATAAGATATCACGCTGCCAAATTTGTGCTACTGTATTTCTTAAATATGCATTTGCAAAAAAATGCAATTCGGCAAAATAGACTGGAGCTATTCATATATAATTAAAATAAAACAGCCTTGGAGAGAGATCTGGGCTCTTTCCTTTACAGTCTATGCCAAGCACACACACACACACACACAAAAAAGAGCCATAAAAAGATTACCTAATGTATAATAAAATAAATGTTGAATATGAATCTAAGCTTACTTGCGCTGTGGTTCATTTAATCCGAACGTGTTTATTTAGAAAATAATATCATGACCTCCAGTGTAGATGGCCTGTTGCCTTTGCCGAGATAAGTCAGAATCATGTCACCATCTACCGATGACTGACCGATAAAGTGCGGTGGTCATATAGACATTACTCAGCTCATTTTAAATCCTATTATCCACACACACTATAAATCAGGCAAGGTGGGAGGGGCTATGACACAGGCTGCCTCATCAAGCCCCACCCACCTAAGTAAACACCTGCAGGCAGGTTACCTTTTAGCCAGGATCCACATTATCAAACCCCGCCCACCTGGACTTTTCCTAACCCTGATCGGTAGGAGTACAGTAGGAAATTTTGGCATATTTTGAATTCACTAGGAACAGTATTGAGGCACGATATGTCACCGAATGGCTAGAAGCAAAGTGATACCTACCACTGCCACTTTGCTCACAGCCATTTGCCGGGACAGGGATTTTGTGGAAGGTCTGTCCCGGTGCCCAAGCAATAATAAATGCATGTGGTCATTTTTATTACCGCGAGTCGGGACATACAGTAATGATCCCGTTAAAAATGCACCTGTTGATAAATATAACTAATTACCATTGATTAGAAGTAATGTGTGGCACTATTGAAGAGCAGAGGGCATCTCAGAGTGACCCCTGAAGCATATCAGTTTGCCTGCAATATGGAATTGTGCTCACTACAGCCCCCTGCAGTTTCGCAGTCCTATGTGGCTCTAACTCAAATTTAGGGGCCTGATTCAGAGACGGATGGATTTGCAGAGCCGCACACAAGCAGCTGTGCAAATCCGTCCCATCTCGGATGCGAATGCAGAAGCAAGTGACAGACACCTCCTTGCTGCATCTGCGATCCCAGCACTGCGACCGACGTCGTAGGTTGGGATCACCATCGTGACTAATGTTTGCAGCTTTGGTCTGAAGCTTCCCGCAGCCTGTCCGGGTGCTGGTCACGTGAGCGGCCAGGAATTTGCATCCATTGACGCAGACCCTGGCCTCAGCCCTCCTGGAAAATGGGGTCAACATGCTTCCGTCTCCGGCAACGGTGACCAGTAAGCCCCCCCCCCCCGCTCCGCCCCCCAAACGTTGCAGCATGTCAATGCTACGGATATGGGGGGGTTTGCAAGCGAGATTGCAGGACGCGTTCTGTGCAGGCGCAGACCCCTAACCATCGGCAATGTACGTTCTTCGTCGGATCAATGTACACCTCAGGCCCTCAGTCTGCTTTCAGCATTAGCATGGGGCGTTCACAGCCCCTAATTTAGGGCAAGTGAATTCGCAATGTCCTAAACTATAAATACGCAATGATACCGACATGTTTACTGCATTTCCATTAATCCATTCCTCGCCACTCGGTTACAGGTGCTAAACTATTCATGGGGGATAAATCAGGGAAACATCATGTTACATCGCAGCCAACTCCAAAAGGTAAATTAGCACAGAATAAAACTATTTTGCATAAGCAGCATTTTGCAGGAGCAGAATGTAGAATAAGGTGCTTCTGCCTTGAAAGAGATCAGGACCAGATTTCGCTCCAACCTATTATCATAGCATGAAATATTCAGCTTCACAGGGGAAATCCTAATTACTAATAAAACACAAGAAGGATGCTGAACTTTTCTCCGAGCAGCTTTGAAATAAACAATAGGTTTTAATGTAATGGAGTCGCTACCGGTTTATTGAATGTAACATTCTGAATGAAAGTGCGACAGGAGATAGATGCGTAGGAGCTCGAACGACGCCGAGTAAAAGAAAAAAAAACAACAACAACGACGAAACGGATGTTTATTCTGGTACAAAAGTAATGGTTAGATTTCCAGCGATTGCTTTCACCCAAATCATGATTAAACCACACTGTTTGTGTTTTTTAAGTGTCCCCCTGTTTCTCTTTTAATACCTTTCGTAGGACAAGATAAAGTGTAATCACCAAAGTAATTGTAACTCACTGCGTTTATGTCCCAAAAAATGACTCGGGGTGAGTAAGACGCCGCAGGGCAGGGATTTGATTAGAAAATACAGTTTTGTTTTGTTTTTTTAAGCGCCTATTTGTCTTGCTTATTTTTTTTTTTCCTACCGATTCTCAGTGTTCGCTGATAAACTGTGAGCTCCATCACTGTAATAACTATGCACCGTCTTTACCTGTTGTATTAAGCCGATGATCACCTCTCAGCCCAGACTCCATTTTTCTCCCTTTACATTTTTAAACACCATTAAAATAACACATTACGCAGCGGCGGGAAGGAGCGGCACCCCCTATTTTGCCTGCCTGGATTTTCTTTGTAGTTTTTCTTCACATTCCGACGACTTTCTCGTCTTTAACTTTTATTTCAAATGAACCAGTAATCATTGGGCACTACCGCGGGGAGAGCCAGGACACAGGCTTATTTCAGTCGATTGGAATAAACTACTCGCTTTTTAAATACTACTTAAGTGCGGTCCGGATGTTTTTAGAAAAGGTTTTCTAAGATAAATGATCACTTTTTCTGCAGAAGGGAACCATTTTCTAAATCATCATTGAAGGCAATGTGGAGCTCGTTCAGAGTCGGTCGTGAGCGCTGAGCGCTCACAACCGACTCAATGTTGCCCCACAGCGCATGCGCGAGACCCGGCTAACGACGGGCGCTCCATCGTTAGGGGTCTCGTAGCAGACGGGGCTAGCTGTCAATGTTGACTGACAGCTCGCCCCGTTTGCTGGGCAGGCCGGGGGCGTGCCCGGCCAAACGGAGGCGTTCCAGTCAGAAAGCTTGCCGTTTGGGGGCGGCCCTACTGACATCATTGCTGATATCAGTGGGGAACTTCCTGCTCGAACAGAGCAGGAAGCTCCCTGGGGCTTACGAGTGCGCAGACTCTACCCTAGGGTCTGGTCGTGAGCCCCGATGGTCGCGATGGTCTTGACCATCGCGACCATCACCCATGTCGGTCATTAGAGCTGTGGCCATTCAGGATGCAAGCGGGCGCCCTGATTCAGAGCGACCGCTTGCATCTAACGACCGCCTCTGAGTGAGGCCCTGTGTTATTTTGTTTTAAAAATGTATATGTGTATTAAGGACCCTGCTGTGGCTAATAACATCTACATGAAATTACTGTTATCCAACAGTTACAAAGTGACAACATTATAGGTTTATGCTGCATGTAACCTTCTTAAACATCTTTTTTTCCGTAGTTGAATCTGCGACATTATGCTAATACTAGTATCAGCCCCTTCCCCTGGTGTTCAGCCGTGCATCTGACTTGCGCAAGAACTAAGGGCCTGATTCACTACCGTACGCAACTGCGATTATGCACGGAATCGGGCGATTGTCTTGCTCTGCGCATGCGTGTGCATCGAAGTGCGCGTGTGCGAACCTGCCGCTTTGATCGGGACCGCGATCACAGACCCATTGCAGAGTGATTGACAGGAAGTGCCGTATGTGGGTGGTGACGGGGGAGTGGTCAGCGAAATGCAGGCGTCCCAGTGTGTTCGGACACCGCTGCAGGGGCGTGAACAAATCACCCACTGCGATGCCTTGCGCAGCTTGAGTCCTCATAGCGTGCAATGAAGTTAGCAATTTCTGAGTAAGGTCAGGGCTTGTGCAAGTGTGCGTGAGGCTCCGATGGTACTCGATGTTACCGATGGTTTTGCAATCTTGCTAAACAGTGTGTATGTGTGCTAAGTAAAGTGGACGTCTCTGTGTAGTGCTGCGACGGGATAGCGTTCGCAACGGATTAGCAAACAATCGCAGTTGAACTTCATGTGTAATCGTAATCTCGATCCGTAGTGAATCAGGCCCAAAGACATCTACTTTGAGCACTTTTAGACGCTGAAATACCGCTAGGCGCATCTTTAGATGCAATCATTGGCTGCACCATCGAAACTTGCTAGCTGCTGATGCTCCATTAGAATATGGCCTCCAATGTGCGCGATTAAGCGCCTGAGGGCCTGATTCAGAAATGGACGCGATGCACTGCGCATGCGTCAAGTTTCATTACCATTGACGCTCGCAATTAGGGTTAATTCATAAAGGTGATTGACAGGCAGGGACCCCTTTTGGTTGGCAAAGGGGAGGTCATATTGGGGACGTGTCTCTGCCTGTGCCAGAGCCAGTCAAAATGGCTCTGGCGTCTCAGTTTCAGCAGCCATTTTGCGTAGCCATAGGGTTGACTGATAATTGACTGATCTGCGACGAGTTGTATCTTTTTATGCAGTCACTTGGATTTGCGAAGCCGCTGGTGGGCGTTTTTATACAAATCCCGGTGGTTGGTATATTTGCATATATTTTTTTATAGCCGCTGCATACAAATTCGCAGCAGTGGCGGCATTAAGGTACATCTCAGAATTAGGCCCTGAGTTTGCAACTGATACAGCGATAAACTGCGACAATCCCATAACAAGCCCATCTCTGTGCGCCTAAATGGCCACCTCCCAGTCACTGCTCAATATAATTCTGACTTAGACACATGCGCAGTTGAGAAACGTCAACTATTTGCGTGAATATCGGTATTGTGTGCGACTCACAATCAGGCCCTATGTAGCTCTCTCCGAGTCGTGACAGTTGTCATGGAATCAGATGACATCATCAGGGATTTTTTTAGTCATATTCTCCAGACAGAATTAGGAGTGAGTAGACCTTCGGATCAGTGGTGAAGCAAGTAAGCCAAGACAAGGGCATGAGCTGGCCTGGCATATAAGGGCATGAAGTGGCTATGAGGCATATAAGGGCATGATGGAGTTCTGAGGCATATACAGGGGCATGAAGGGACTCAGAATCATATAAAGGGGCATAAGGAGGCTCTGAGACATATTTATAGTACCATGATTGGCTCTGAAGCTTATATAAGTGCATGGCTCTGAGGCAAATAAGGGGCATGAAGTGGCTCTGGAGCATATAAAGGGGCACATAGGGGCTTTGATGGCAAGGTGCATATATAACAGTTGGCATATAAGGTGCATGTGGAGCAGATGGCATATAAATATGCATGTGGGAGTCTGAAATCTGGGAAATAAAATGGTTGTAACCCTAATGGGGATTTGGCCATGCCCTCTTGTCATGCACCCTGTCTAGGAATCTGAAAATGAAAAAGTGGTAACCCTAGAACCAGGAGTAAACAGTACATCCATTCACAAGGAACCAGTGACATCACTGAGGCATGAAGAATTTTGTATCCAAGGCATCAGTGAGGTCACTTTTACCACAAAAATGTTGATTGGCTATATATCAAGAATATTGGTTCACCCTACAAAATGGCTACTTCACCCATGTGTAGGTGATTGATACACGTTAATAAACAATAGCACATACAGGTACAGAATGACATATAATAGAACTGGTAATAGTTAGCTAGGGTGCTGCTCTGAAGGCTGAGAAAGCAATATAAAAACAAGCTAATATTTATTTTTTTTTACTGTGAAAATAATCAGCTTTTACCAACATTTTTTTAAATTATGTATATTATGTTTTATTTGCAATTTGCTCTGGAATTATGTTTATACACAGGAGGACCCAGGCAGAGACATTCCCAGGCAAAGTCCTCCTCAATTGATTTGACATCTCAAGGAACATGGCCGTATTTTAATTATCTCATTCTCTTAATGGGAAATGAGATTCAGGGGAGGTAAACACCCAAAGCTGCAAGGTTTTCATGTAAATTACAATGCTCAACTTCCGCTGACAAGGCAGAGGGATGCCTCCTCATCACTTGATGGCGTTCCCTGATGCGTGCTCTTTTATAGCAGTCGTAAAAAAAGACGTAAATCAGGAATGAACTGTAAGGAGCCCAGAAAACTGCCGCTACAAGACAAGGAGGTCCAAACTTTCAACAGCAGCATTTTACATAAGAGAGACATAAACATCCAAATGCCAATACTACAGAATGAAAGTAATAACTTGCAAAGCATGAAGAGGGGAAAAAAACAGGCCATCAGTGAAGCAATTGGATATTGTTCTTGGTGGGACTGCTTGAGTGATTTGAATACCAGAATATCAGAATATGAACGGGTCTTTGTCTATTTGAAAGCAACATAGCTACTGTAGAGAAGGGAGAATGGCGATTTAATAGTAATGTCCAATTTAATATGTGGTTAATAAAGTTTTCTGAAGCAGACAAAATGGATTTGAGGACGCACACAAAATGGCTTACATTATAACCCTCATTCTTGAATGAATTGCTAGAACATATAACCCACATGCAAGATTTGTTCTCCTCATCATACAATAGAGCATAGTGTATAAAGGGGATTTAGTTATCAGATCGGCAGACGGCATGCCACATGTCTGAATCCCGACGGTGAAAGCCCGACACGGGACTTAAGATAGGTGTCAAAATACTAATGCCTATCTTAATCCCGATGCTGGAATACAGACAAGAGGCCAGCCCGAACGAGGTAAGCCGGGGGTGTCTCAGCTGTTAGCGGGGGGGGGGGAGTGTTAGGTTTAGGTAGCATAGCGGGGTTAGCGTTAGGTTTTTTTGGGGGGGCTAGGCATCCTTAGGGGGGATTAGGGTTAGGCACCACTGGGGGGGTTAGGGTTAGACAGTAAGCGGGGGAGGGTTATGTTTAGGCACGAAGGGGGGAGACTTAGGTTTAGGCACTAACGGGTAGGGTTAGAGTGCAAGGTGGGGAGGATTAGGGTTAGGCTACAAGAAGGGAGAATTAGGGTTAGGGGGAGAAATGGGGAGGGTAACTATACTTACCCCACCACTATCGGGATACCAACCATCAGGATGCCACTGTCTGTATTTTGACAGGAGGCATCCTGACTGCTGGCATTACATACCGATTTTGTATAAGGAGGTGTATAATAAAACCACGTTCCAGCCATGTCTTTGGGTGTTATCTTTCTACATTAACAATAATCTAAAGTAACCAATTAGTAATGAGCTTCAATTGGTCTAGTGCAAGTACAGCTGCAGCTAAAAGTTAATGAATAGGCTAATTAATAAACCAATGGCCAAAAATCGATGCGATGGCCCAAACAGCCACCAAGCTTAGGGGTGATATCTCAGAGCACATTTATAATAGATTGTAATGGCGAGAGCCTGTCACTGGGAAGACCAGTAATGAGACTATTGCAATAGTCAATGTGGGAAATAATGAGTGCATGGATTAGAGTTTTTGCAGTGTATTTTGTGAGATACGGTCGAATTTTGGATATGTTTTTTAGGTGTATGTAACATGATTTTGAGACAGATTGAATGTGGGGAACAAAGGACAGTTCAGAGTCAAGGGTGACACCTAGACAGCGAGCTTGTGGGGCAGGATGGATTTTCGAGTTATCAGGTTGGTAACTGCTGTTGGCCGGTGGAAATAATTCTGTTTTACAAATATTAAGTTTGAGGTGGCGAGATGATATCCAAGATGAAATGGCAGAGAGACATTCAGTGACACTGACCAGCACAGATGGTGATAAATCTGGGGAGGATAGGTAGATTTGAGTATCATCCACATACAGATGCTGCTGAAATCCAAAAGAGCTGATTAGTTTGCCACCAAGAGAGGTGGTATAGATTGAGAAAAGCAGAGGATCTAAGACTGAGCCTTGCAGTACTCCAACTGATAGAGGTAGCGAAGAGGAGGCAGAATCAGAAAAACGAACAGTGAAAGAGCGATTAGATAGGTAGGACAAGAACCAAGAAAGTGTTGTGTCCTTAAGACCTAGGGATTATAGTGTTTGTATGAGAAGAGAGTGGTCAACAGTGTCAAAAGCAGTAGAGAGATCTAGAAGAATTAGAAGTGAATAATGGTCTTTAGCCTTGCCAGTGACCAGATCATTCACTACCTTACTCAGTGCTGTCTCTGTGGAGTGTTGGGAACGAAAGCCAGACTGAAGTGGGTCCAATAAATTGTGCGAGTTATGAAAGTGTGTGAGGTGGGTGTAGACAAGTCTCTCAAGTAGCTTGGAGGGGCATGGGAGATGGGACGGTAATTAGAGAGTGTGTTAGGGTCAGAATTTTGTTTCTTCAGAATGGGAGTGATCACTGCGTGCTTAAAACGAGATGGAAAGATGTCAGTAAAGAAAAAGATTACAGATTTTAGTTAGGGTTGGGATGAGCACAGGAGACAGAGCTTTACTGATTTGTGAGTGTATAGTATCAAGAGGAGAGGTAGTAGAGTAGGAGGATGAGAAGAGTGTACATACTTCATCTTTGTTTGTGGGGTCAAATATAGAGAATGTGCCAGAGGGTACAGGCAGGGAAGGGGCTTTTCATTATGTACCCATGACCTCTGTTTTTTCACATATATACTTTATTGGTATGTGTACTCCCTTTCCCTGCGGCTTGTACCCATGGGATTTCTTTGCCATATGCAATACTATTTGCACATTATTTTCATTTAGTTTTATTTATTTCTTTTTTATTTTTATTTTTGCTCACTTTTTGTTGGCTCACACTTTACTGTATTGTATTATATTTTATTGACTTACCTGCCCGTGCATTCATGTTTACATACATTGATTACATTCGCATTATATTTCTGACATTGGCGCAACAATTATGATTACATAGACCATATGTTGGTATCATGTGCCGTATGTATTGCCTTTTGATGTTTTCTGTTCTATTATCCAGTTGCCAGCGACCGCTACTTAGAACCGGGTTGCCACGGCAATCTCCAGTGGCGTCCTCAGTTCGCAGCGGCCGCGTCACCATGTATGCGCCGGTCCCTCCTGAGTGACGTCATTCACTCGGCGGGCGGCAAGGCAGGATGCATGTTCACTTTATGGGATGTATGGGGGTATAAAGGTATGTTTGTTTTCACGTTGTTGCTGTTCTTGATAAAAGTCCAATCGACTGAAACGTTGAACGCAGACCTTGTGGAGTCGTGAGTCTTATTTTTTTCAAGTCCTGAGAGTGCCGCTGTTGTTTTGTTTATATATATATATATATATAAATATCTATACTATACAACAAGTTACTGGGATACTGCTGATATGAGATAAGCCAATATACTGTGTATATATATATATGTATATATATATATATATATATATCTATACTGTACAACAAGTCTAGTACAATGTCGAAGACTTAAATTTTTTTTTTAAATGTAGCAAATTTAGAGAAGACATAAATAGGTTCCTAATAAAGCTCCTAAATTGGTAATGTGGATTGTGATTTATGGACTATTTAGGAATAGACTGACTAATGGACTTTTTTACTCTATTAATTTATGAAACTATCTATGAATTATTGATTAGGGTTTTTTTTTTTACTCTACTCAATAAAGCGTATCGTATATTCTACTTTATTAGTACTACTTTATTAAACTATATTTTACACCAGTAGTCAACTGGATAGGAGGTAGTGTAGAAGATTATTTTATGAGTTAAGAATAATAATTGGAAGTCAATGAACATAAATATATAGTTCCAAGCTTTCTTATGTTTTAAAAGTTATTTATACCCCTTTCAGACAGAGAAAAGGACTTTGCTGGGGCTAACCAGGTCAACCCTGGTCTGTTTCCTGCATGTTTGGGTCTACCAGGGTCCACATTGCCAGGGTCTTGACCCTAGTCGCTACCAGGGTTTTTCTTGGGTCCAACTCGAGTTGCCTGCCATCTGAAAGAGTGTGATCCGGGTTATTCAACCTGGGTTACAGTACAAGGATCTCATTGGTGGTTTAGGAGCGCTGACACTCACTTTTCATGACTTTTCTTTGTGAGCCTGTAACAGAACGTCCACTTCTAATGACTCACAGATTTGGGAGGGCTGACCAGGGTTCAGTGTGAAAGGGGTCGACCCAAGAATAACCCGGGTCCAAGGTACTGTGTGAAACGGGGGTAGGAGCTGTGACCTGGGTGCAACCCATGTTCAAAAACTCGGGAAAAACAATTGACCAAGTCCCGGCTTCTGTCTGAAAGTGGTGTCATTAATCTGTGACTTTGCGATAAAGTTGTTCTATATTTATATTATGGCAATCATGGCGGACTTACTGGATCTACTCTTTGCCTAATACAGCTAGGAAGTAGTGGAAACCATTTTCTCTGAACTGCGATTAGTATCACAAAAGACAGCTCTTGCGATAAGAGCTGCCCTTTGCGAAGCAGCCAACGCCGGGTGACGGGTTCTCCGTGGGACCCTGCCCCCTCCTAGCCTCGGGAGCTTCCTGCCGGTCACCTGTGCAGGAAGTCCCGGGCTCCTCCTCCTCCCTGCACCCAGAAGAAGATTAGGAGGAGGAGGAAGCGGAACACCCAGAAGGAGCACGGGCCAGGCGACCATGGACAGCAGGTGAGTAGGGGACAGCTCTGGGCGACGGCGGGGCGGCGAGGCGAATCGTCGGGAGCCGGGTGCAGTATGAAACCTATAGGCTTCTATAGGGTAATGCCAGGTTTTTCTGGCGTTACCCTCTGCACCGATAAAAGTGCGGCCGAGTCTTAGTACATATGGAAATGCGGTAAAGACCCCGAAAATGGGGTTTTTACCGCATTTTCCCTTTAGTACATCCCGGCCATAGGGGTAAATTTATCAAAGGTCGATTTGAAGTGCGATTTTGCTCACCTCAAACCGACTCAAATCGAATTTTGAAAACCCTCTGAAATCCCCTAATTTACGAAGATTTAATTTGGTTCGGTTTTGAACAGTGATTTTCAGTTCGATTTGACATGTTCATGTACAAATCGTGCAGCAAATCACACTTCAAAACGAACTGCAAATCCCAGACAGCATAGAACTGCTTCGTGCTTTCACTTTCAGCATGAGCAGTTCGTTTTCACACAGATACATGCAGACATCAGTGAGATGTATCTGACTGTAACAAGCAAATAAAGTTTAATTTAAAAAAAAATGATGTGAAGTACCCCCCCAAAACACAACCAGCCCCGGACTTTACAAAGCCAGTCCTGGTTGTTTAAGTACAGGGAAAAAATTGCGTAAGCTTCCACTGTACTTAATACAACCAGCACTGGGCTGTGGGAACCAGTCTTATTCTGAGTCCCAGATAGCCGCAAACACAGACGCATCTGGCGGATTCGAGCATTCTCTGCAGCCCCCGCTTACTGAAGGAGAACGCTACTGTGGACCACACTTTCAGCATAATGGGCATTTCTGGTTGGTGAACAGACGATCACACAGAACGCTTCTGTCTTCTCTTGCGCCCAGCAGCGGGCAGGATAGGCTTCCACATGCAGTCGCACAGATTTTTAGCATACAAAGGTGGATTCTTGCTTTAGCATAAACTAGTACGCCGGATGCTACAGACGTACAGAAAAGCGCCCAAATATGCGTCCGGCTCGAAAGCCCCAAGTGCGCAGATGCAGATATGTTAATTGGAAGAAAGCCATGTACTTGTGCACAAAACACTGGAGGGAGCGTTGCTAAAGCTTCGTGGGGAAAGAGCCTTATTATGGCATATAAATCAATTTACTATGATTAGCCACAAGCTAGGACTTATATGTCTCCCTAATGGCTGTGCAACTATATAATATACGTAAAGGTTTGTCTCTGTTCTCCTCTATACATGTTGACAGACTGTATTTTCTATTACAACGCTGTGAAAATGATACTTGTTTTGATTGTTTGTATCAAAGATTTCTTTTATTAGACCGGTCAAATAGGCAGAGGAGAAGCTTTTTTGCCGTTTGTAGCATTTCGCACAATGGCTTCCTAATGCAACATACGTATTTTTCCCATTATTGTCTCTAACAGTCGCAATTTCCCATCACCGCCTGTGAAGGACTGTCAGTCAGACGCTGCAATGTGTATTCATTGCCAATGCAGAATTATGGAGAATGACGTCTTCTCACTTCACAAATGAATCATATTAGAAAGAAATCATTCTCGATTGGCTCGGTGACGTGTGATGTTCACGGAAAGCGCCCAATCTCATTTTGAGGACCTTCAATCATGTAGGCTTGTAATCACCTGTGGGATTGTCCTTTAATGTTTAATTTCAGGAATTATTACAAATATATTCTTCTCAAGTATACTTTGCTCATTTTGCAATCTTAAAAAAAAGAAAAGGTATCAATATATTTTTATTTTACAATATTTTTACAAGGTCTGATTAATGAGTGGTTGCATAATTCCCACATGGAGGCCATAACTCGTTATTCTACAGAAGTGCAGATGTAAGTGCTAGGAACAGATCATTTCCCTTATGGCCGTGTTGTGGTTCCTCATGATGTAAAGGCACCTGGCCCGCCATCGGGGGAGACTGCTGGGACTGGAGTCCCGGGCCTGGACAGAGAGAGGGTGTCACGGTTTCTGTGGAAAATTCCCTAGTTGATGGGGTGAAAGCTGAGGTCCTGGGTTGAAGGAGGAACCGGAGGCGTGGGACCTGAATATAAGACTTCCTCATCCACGAATGTCAGACGTTGGCGAGAACAGTACAAAGGTGCGGAGTCTAACCAGCCGGGAGGTGTTCACCAGTGACCCCACCAATCGGGATATGGGTTTAGCTGCTCCCAGCTGGCAGATTGCGGTCCTTTGCACTGGTGTCAGATACCGTGGGAATGAAGTCAAAATACACAATGGCCCAAGGAAATATACTTCAAGAAGAAGTATAGCACAGGAGATAGAAATGAGAACTAGTATGCTGGTAAGTCAAAGGAGAGGTCCTCGCAAGGTAAATCTCCAGGAAGGGTCCCGGACGCTAACTTGCATCGAGTTCAGCACTAGAAATTAATTCACCAAGAAGAGGTCCTGGACGCAAACTTGCGTCAGACTAGACACTAAACACACACAGCAGGAAGGTTTCCGTGACGCAATACTGCGTCGATAGATGATGTTGGTAATGTACACAGGCAGATGTTTGGACGCACTTTTGCCCTGTAAGTTGGCACTTGATGCACACAGGCTAGATGTTTGGACGCACTGTTGCACTATGAGATGATACTTTGTCTGGCACACAGGTTAGATGTTAGAAACACTGCTGCAGAGAGAGTTGGTAAAACCTTGCACACAGGCTAGATGTTGGTTGCTCTGTTGCACAGAAGGTCAGCACTAAGTCACCAGTAACACGAGGGAACCTGGAACGAGGTGGCAGCAATACCGCACAGGTAGCGACAACGTTGCACAGCTAACTTCCTTCCACCCGGAGACTGGCTTTATACCCTGCAGTAACAGATCATTGGTGGACAGTGTCAGCTGACCATCATCATGCTACCATTGGGTATGGAGTTGTCAGATGATGCAAACTGTCATAGCCGCGTCGACGATGGCAACCACAGAAACCAGGTATGGTGCAATCCCAGGCAGTTCACATGGCACTAAGTATAATACTCAGCACATTATCCTCCGCCACACACGAGATCAGGGGAAGCTGGCGCAGAGGTGAGCAACGGCTGATCCTATGCCGCAACCTGACAGAGGGGCCCGCACCTGGCTACTTTGAGAGCTGCACAGTGGCGGAACTCTCGGAGGCCATGGAAGCATTAGCCTCCAGGCACAGGCACAAAGAGATCCATCTATAACCGCTGCCTGCGCCCTGCTGATCACTGCAGTGGTGCAGGCAGCAGCTATAGATGGACCTCTCCTATCAATTACTGATGAGTCCGTCTGGGCAGCCGCTTGCAGGCTGCTGCCTGTTACAATAAAGTTTTTTTTTCTTATTGAGACAAGGTACACGTGACGGCATGAAAAAGGGGTGCTGGCTAGAGAGAAAAAATGGGTGCTGGCTGGAGAGACAGAAGGGATGCAGGCTGGAAAGGCAGAAGGGATGCAGGCTGGAAAGGCAGAAGGGGTGCTGGCTGGGGAGACAGAAGGGGTGCTGGTTGGAGAGACAAAAGGGGTGCTGGCTGGAGAAACAAAAGGGGTGTTGGCTAGAGAGACAGAATGGTGATGGCTGGGGAGACAGAAGGGGGACTGACTGGAAAGACAGAATGGGTGTTGGCAGGGGAGACAGAAGGGGGACTGACTGGAGAGACAGAAGGGGTGTTGGCAGGGGAGATAGAAGGGGGACTGACTGGAAAGACAGAAGGGGTGATGGCTGGGGAGACAGAAGGGGGACTGACTGGAGAGACAGAAGGGGTGTTGGCAGGGGAGACAGAAGGGGGACTGACTGGAGAGACAGAAGGGGTGTTGGCAGGGGAGACAGAAGGGGGACTGACTGGAAAGACAGAAGGGGTGTTGGCAGGGGATACAGAAGGGGGACTGACTGGAGAGACATAAGGGGTGATGGCTGGGGAGATAGAAGTGTTGGCTGGGGAGTCAGAAGAGGTACTGGCTGGGGAGACAGAAGGGGTGTTGGCAGGGGAGACAGAAGGGGGACTGACTGGAGACAGAAGGGGTGTTGGCAGGTGAGACAGAAGGGGGACTGACTGGAGAGACAGAAGGGGTGATGGCTGGTGAGACAGAAGAGGTGCTAGCTGAGGAGATATAAGGGGTGCTGGCTGGGGAGACAGAAGAGGTGCTGGCTGGGGAGACAGAAGAGGTGCTGGCTGGGGAGACAGAAGAGGTGCTGGCTGGGGAGATAGAAGGGGGACTGACTGGAAAGACAGAAGGGGTGTTGGCAGGGGATACAGAAGGGGGACTGACTGGAGAGACATAAGGGGTGATGGCTGGGGAGATAGAAGTGGTGTTGGCTGGGGAGTCAGAAGAGGTACTGGCTGGGGAGACAGAAGGGGTGTTGGCAGGGGAGACAGAAGGGGGACTGACTGGAGACAGAAGGGGTGTTGGCAGGTGAGACAGAAGGGGGACTGACTGGAGAGACATAAGGGGTGATGGCTGGGGAGATAGAAGTGGTGTTGGCTGGGGAGTCAGAAGAGGTACTGGCTGGGGAGACAGAAGGGGTGTTGGCAGGGGAGACAGAAGCGGGACTGACTGGAGACAGAAGGGGTGTTGGCAGGTGAGACAGAAGGGGGACTGACTGGAGAGACAGAAGGGGTGATGGCTGGTGAGACAGAAGAGGTGCTAGCTGAGGAGATATAAGGGGTGCTGGCTGGGGAGACAGAAGAGGTGCTGGCTGGGGAGACAGAAGAGGTGCTGGCTGGGGAGACAGAAGAGGTGCTGGCTGGGGAGACAGAAGGGGGACTGACTTGGGAGACTGAAGGGGTGCTGGCTGGGGAGACAGAAGAGGTGTTGGCTGTAGAGACAGAAGGGGGACTGGCTGGCGAGACAGGAGGGAGTCTGTCTGGATAGACAGAAGGGGCGCTGCCTGGGGAGACAGAATTGGGCTGGAGTGGAGAGACACTGCAGGGCTGGAGTTGCAGAAACACAAGGGAAGGGGGTCTGCCTATTTTGACAGTCCCTGGCCCCACAATTTCTGATGGCAGCCCTGACTAGTGCAGAAAATAAAATATGGTGCAGCCCATTTTACTATTCTGCTGGTTATAGTCTCAACAGCAAATCTGTGCTTCTGTAACTCGGCGAGTGTGGACAAGAAAAAACAACCTAAAAAATAATCTTGCATTCTTAAGCAGGTAGATGAAAAGCTTTTATTTAGTGTTGGACTTGTACCCCCCTCCCGCCCCCCACACTCCAAGTTTTGTAGCCAAGGGAGCTGTCAATCTCATCACATTCCTGCAGACAGTATTTTGGTTTAATATGCAGGGTAAGGTCAGAATGCCAACAAGTATGTAAATCATTGTATGTTCTGGACCGTTTGCCTGTCTGATGTTTTGGAAGTAACATTTATATCAAATTTATGACTTGAGCAATGTTAGCAGTGTGATGAATACACGGCTAGTACAATCCAGCTATGATTACAATTTTACACGCCATGATCTGCTCGGTCAGTTCCCCAAGTAAATGCAAAGTCAGAATAATTTACTTTCTATTTTTTTTTTTTTCGCCTTCATTATTTCTGTCATGGTGATTAGAGCCTGTAAATTGGCAATTAACAAGAGGCAGTTGACCTCAAGAAAGTTAAAATCCCCCAGCTTCCTATTAACTGGTTTATCTGCGATATGGTCAATTATCTTATAGTAACGACTTCATCAGGTATTATCTGTTTATCAATAGCGCCCACCTTCCCCCCCAACATGGTACACTGAGTCATAATGGGTTGGAAAATATTATTTTTCAACTATATTAACTACTGTCTATATAGTTTGACTGGATGACGGATTTGGTGAGAGGAAAGAGAAAAGCCTTTGATTTGGGATGTATTAATTAGCACAACGATGAGACGATTCAGGCTGAACAAGTTGTTTGGTTGCCAGGAAAAATGCTGTTTCAATTATGTGTGGATCAGGTACAGTGCCTCCAAACTGATTGAGAGAACACAACAAAGTCACAAATATTCCAGGGGCTCAATACGCTGGCTCTGCCTTTATTCTACATTGCACTGGTATCTGTTCCTGTGGTTTTAATTAAATGGTTATTTCAGTTCATATTCTTTGTTTTAATTTGAGCAGTCGTACCAAAAACATTCCAGTGCTGGAGTTCGGTGAGAGATTGCCACTTGACTGGGCCCTAAAAACAGTAACGTAAGCACTCGGAAAATGCGAGGAGAGTATTACACATGAGGGCTGTATAAACGGGATGTAGTCATGTGACAGCGGAATGCCGGCTAGGGACTTATGATAGGCATGGAAATACCAACGCCTATCATAATCCAGACGCCGGAACGCAGAGGACGACATCCCGTATGAAGGTAAGTCCGGGGCGCCGTTAACGTTAGCTGCCGGCGGGGGGGGGGGAGGGTTAGGATTAGGGAGTCTAGAGGGGTTAGGGTTAGGTTTTGGGGGGGTGGATTAGGACTAGGCATCCCTAGAGGGGAGGGTTTGGCACCCCCAGAGAGAGGCTTAGGTAAGGCACCCCCAGAAGGGTTAGGTTTAGGGAGCGGTGAGAGGGGGTTAGGGTTGGCACCCCCTGGGGTGTTAGGGTTAGGCACCACTAATGGAGGGTTAGGGGGGGGGACAGGGGAGGTTAGGGTACTTACCTGTCACTGTCGGGATCTTCATCATGTTGGGCATCCGCTGTGGGGATTTAAACCGGCGGCTAAACAGCCACCGGCATTTCAATCCTATTCCGTATAAACGTGCAGCACAACTATGGAATGTGTCAAACAATAGAAGTTTAAAATAAGTGAAACCTCCAAGTGTAGTATTTATTATTTATTAAAGTAACACACTGCACGGCAAAAAGTTCTATTTTTGTAAAAAAATTTTTTAGAATCGTTGCTTACTTCCATACCTGGCTGTCGTGGCAACAAACTAGTCAGACCAACAAGGGTTACTTATGTTTAAAGAGCCTATAGGGCAGATGTACAATAATAGTCTGAGAGTTGCAGTAGGGATGCCCGTCCACCGGTTTGCCAGTGATGGTCAATTGTTTTTCAATCGATGGCGGAGATCTGATCATTCTCCGCCATCGATGGCTGAGAACCCAGCAATGATTCCCCCCCCCCCCCCCCTGTTGCCAGAAATCTTGTTGATGTAATCTCACAGGTTATTACATTTACTCTTATATGTTAATATATAATATTATATTGCAACATTTTCTTCTTTACAAGAAAATAATATTCATTGTCTGGGGGCAGGGATATAGGACCTCATTCAGAGTCGGTGGTAAGCGGCCCCTCGGTCGTACGCATCCGATGTTTCCAAACCACGCATGCGTACGGTTAGTTGTGCGTATGTGCGTACGAGCCCTTGCGATCCAAAATGCTGTTGATTGTACGGCTTACGAGCAGGAAGTGGCTTCCGAGACTTGATTGACATGAAAGGCCATTTGTGGGTATTGACGGGGGTGGTGGTCTAAAAACGCAGGCGTTCCTCACCGTTTTCAGGGCGTATCAGAGGCGTACATAAAGTTACTGCTACGACCGACATAGAAGGCCGGAAGTAGTAAAACGTCACTCTGCGAGCAGGTTAGAGGCCTGGCTGATCGTACAGCTTGAGGTTGGGTATGTGCTCTCTCAAGCCCCAGAGTACAATCGATACTATCGAATGTGACTGATGTTATGTTTGATGTTTCTATTTTGTGCCACACAATGCAAGCAGCTAATAATCGATTGTTGAAGCTAATAACACTGCTAATTGGCTTGTAATTGATTCAGTTGCGTTTGCATTAGCGAATAATAAAAATAAATACATTTCATGGGGATGACTTATTCTATGCGTTTTTTTGTTAATTTTTGGTGTACTTTGCACCCAACATTAACATACAGCGACTGACAACGATTGACTCGATCGCTAACTGCTATCACTCGCTAGCTAGAGGAGGTGCTTTGTTCATGTATGGGCGTCACTTTGGTTGCGATCGCCCGGCTGTACGATTGTTTTTTTTTCTGATTCTCGATCGTTAGGCGTACGACCGAGTGGCAGCTTACGACCGACTCTGAATGAGGTCCATAGTCTGAATTTGAATTTATCAATTAAGCATTTTTTTTTCAATCTTCTCTTTCTGACATCACAATCCTACAATCATAAAATGGCGATAACAGATGTCACTTTAATAATTTGTAAATATTCTTCAGCGCCCTTCACATATAGGGCCTGATTCTGAGTCACACGCTATGGCGACGTTGGCAGGAGTTGAGCGATTTTTTTGTTTTTACTGCCCATGCTTCTAAGGTGTAACGCGCATGCGCCCAATTGTGTTTGTCGCCGAGTCACAGTTGCAGTTTCAGATGCACACACACATTAGTGTTTTGAAAATGTATTGAGCGTTCCTGGGTGGCGACTATCCAGGCGCACGGAGCTGGTCCTACATATGGGGGTGTTATGAGAGTGTCCGTACCTAGCTTAGGGCTAGTGCAAGTTTCTATGGTGCGACTGATGGTCGCATCTAAAGATGCACCAAGCCTGATTGCACTGTCTGGAGTCTCTTGAAGCGGCTGTCTCAGGGCCTGATTCAGAGCCGGACGCTCTGACCAGAGCGTTCGCTCTGAATCAGGGCCCTCCTCCATTAAAATGGAGCGTCCTCCTGGACGCTCGTATAGCTGACCATCGCGACCATCGGACTTGCGACGGAAACCCTGCGGTAGGGTTTCCCAGCCACAAGTCCTGGAGTGATTTTGGCTCTATCAGAGCCAAAATCACTCCCACTGACATCACTAGTGATGTCAGTGGGGCCGGCTTCAGACGGTAGGCGTTCCCATGGGAATGCCTCCGTCTGGCAGGCACGCCCCCGGCACGCCCTCCAAAGGGGGCGTGCTGTCAGTCACCATCGACAGCACGCCCCCTTTGGTACGAAACCCGGAGCGACAGCTTGGCTGTCGCAGTCCGGGTCTCGCGCATGCGCACGACGGAGCTCCCTCCGTCGTGCGCATGCGCAGTGGGGAACATGGACCCACTTGCGAGCGTACTGCCGCTTGCGAGTGGGTCTGAATGACCCCCTCAGTCCTCACACATTCATACTCACAGATGTACACTAGGGATATGACCGGCAAATGACGCACACACGATGCCACTACGCCAGACTCAGAATCGAGCCCTTGGGGCGAACCGAAAAAAAAAACGATTGTGAAAATATGCAGCTATGTCTTAAAAACAGCATGCGCAGAGCTGGGCATTCGCCGTACATGTTTTGCGCTATAAAAGTGGACTAAACACAGCAAAGACATCCAGGCAGACTTGTGCATTTGTTTATTATCACTGGTTCATGGCAAGAAAAATCTGACACATGGACGGAATAGAGGCCGACCGACTCCTGCCAAGCGTTAAACTAAGCTTTTCACAATGTCTGCTTTATTCAGGATGGACATGCTGGTTTAATTAAAATGATAAACCCTCAGGATAATAATCCTGTTTGGCAATATTTTAAATTGTAATCCCTTTTCCCTAATATTGTCGGAACTATGCAAGTTACATGAAGCACATCTTGCTATACTATAATAAACCCTATAATAATTACATTTTATTTAAATTATTTTGTAATTTTTGTTTAATTAAATATAGTTAAATAGCTGAAGGGAAAGGAAACACTATCACCTATTTATTGGGTACGTTACAGCCTTGTACTTTCTACAATATACATAAATAAAAACATTACTTCAACATATTTGTTCATGAATGCCATGCAAAAACAGTATTCTGAAGTTGTTTATTCTTTTTCTAATGTTAAAAAAGTAAAATTACATTGAATAACTCCATCCAATCCTCAGATTTACCCCATGGGTTTAGTTCACCTTCTTATGGCAAAATGCAAAAGTTTAATGGTTGGAGTATTGGATTCTTCTAAATTGCATTCAAAAAGGGGTGCAACTGTCTGCGATATTAGCAGCTATGAGTATGCATAGGCTTACCATACTATCCCTTAAAACAGGGGTGGGGAAACTTTTTTCTGCCGAGGGCCATTTTGATATATATAACAGTATTTGCGGGACTGGTTTAGGCCATGCCCCCTCCGCGTGACATCACATGGGGGTGGGGCCACCATCGCCAGTGATTACAGCAATGTCCAAAGCATCCTGAGGATGTTCCGGGGAGCTGTAAGGGCAGTGGTGTGACCGTCTGAAGCGCCCTAAGGATGCTCCAGGTAGCACTGCTGCATAGATTTTGGCTGCAGGGTGCCATTCTAGGCCAAATGAGGCTAGCAGAAAAAAAGGTCTGAGGGCCAGACCAAATGATACCGAGGGCCCCGGGCAGGAGGTTCCCCATCCCTGCCTTAAACCAGCACACCAGGGAGGTGCAGACAGGTTAGGCAGAGCCTCTCCTGTCATACTCCTGAGATTTGATATAAAAATTATTATAATAATACAAAGAAGATACAGTATTTATAGCTTATACGCTTCTACTTTTCTTCTCTTATAACTGTTTGCTGGAGCAACAGTACCTGCTGGTGTTCTCTTATATCTGTCTTACCTGCTGGTGTTCTCTTATTTCTGTCTGCTGGAGTAACAGTACCTGCTGGTGTTCTCTTATATCTGTCTTACCTGCTGGTGTTCTCTTATTTCTGTCTGCTGGAGTAACAGTACCTGCTGGTGTTCTCTTATATCTGTCTGCTGGAGTAATACAGTGTAGTACCTACTGATATTTTCTTATATCTGATAGAGTAACAGTACCTGCTTGTGTCCTCTCATATCTGTCTGCTGGAGCACAGTATTTATAGCTTATACGCTTCTACTTTTCTTCTCTTATAACTGTTTGCTGGAGCAACAGTACCTGCTGGTGTTCTCTTATATCTGTCTTACCTGTTGGTGTTATCATTATCTGTCTGCTGGAGTAACAGTACTGCTGGTGTTCTCTTATATCTGTCTTACCTGCTGGTGTTCTCTTATTTCTGTCTGCTGGAGTAACAGTACCTGCTGGTGTTCTCTTATATCTGTCTGCTGGAGTAACAGTACCTGCTGGTGTTCTCTTATATCTGTCTTACCTGCTGGTGTTCTCTTATTTCTGTCTGCTGGAGTAACAGTACCTGCTGGTGTTCTCTTATATCTGTCTTACCTGCTGGTGTTCTCTTATTTCTGTCTGCTGGAGTAACAGTACCTGCTGGTGTTCTCTTATATCTGTCTGCTGGAGTAACAGTACCTGCTGGTGTTCTCTTATATCTGTCTTACCTGCTGGTGTTCTCTTATTTCTGTCTGCTGGAGTAACAGTACCTGCTGGTGTTCTCTTATATCTGTCTTACCTGCTGGTGTTCTCTTATTTCTGTCTGCTGGAGTAACAGTACCTGCTGGTGTTCTCTTATTTCTGTCTGCTGGAGTAACAGTACCTGCTGGTGTTCTCTTATATCTGTCTTACCTGCTGGTGTTCTCTTATTTCTGTCTGCTGGAGTAACAGTACCTGCTGGTGTTCTCTTATTTCTGTCTGCTGGAGTAACAGTACCTGCTGGTGTTCTCTTATTTCTGTCTGCTGGAGTAACAGTACCTGCTGGTGTCCTCTCATATCTGTCTGCTGGAGTAACAGTACCTGCTGGTGTTCTCTTATTTCTGTCTGCTGGAGTAACAGTACCTGCTGGTGTTCTCTTATATCTGTCTTACCTGCTGGTGTTCTCTTATTTCTGTCTGCTGGAGTAACAGTACCTGCTGGTGTCCTCTCATATCTGTCTGCTGGAGCACCAATACCTGTTGGTGTTATCATTATCTGTCTGCTGGAGTAACAGTACTGCTGGTGTTCTCTTATATCTGTCTGCTGGAGTATCAGTATCTGCTAGTGCTCTTATATCTGTCTTACCTGCTGGTGTTCTCTTATTTCTGTCTGCTGGAGTAACAAAGCCTGCTGGTGTTCTCTTATATCTGTCTGCTGGAGTAACAAAGCCTGCTGGTGTTCTCTTATATCTGTCTTGCCTGCTGGTGTTCTCTTATATCTGTCTGCTGTAGTAACAGTACCTGCTGGTGTTCTCTTATATATGTCTGCTAGAGTAACAGTAGCTGATATTTTGTTATGTCTATCTGCTAGAGTAACAGTAACTGCTGATGTTCTCTCATATCTGCCTGCTGGAGTAACAGTGCCTGCTTTTGTTCTCTCATATCTGTCTGCTGGTGTTCTCTTATATCTGTCTGCTGGAGTAACAGTAACTGCTGATGTTCTCTAATATCTGCCTGCTGGAGTAGCAGTACCTGCTTGTGTTCTCTCATATCTGTCTGCTGGAGTATCAGTATCTGTAGGTGTTCTCTTATATCTGTCTGCTGGAGTAACAGTATCTGCTGGTGTTCTCTTATATCTGTCTGCTGGAGTAACAGTACTGCTAGTGTCCTCTCATATCTGTCTGCTGGAGTATCAGTATCTGTAGGTGTTCTCTTATATCTGTCTGCTGGAGTAACAGTATCTGCTGGTGTTCTCTTATATCTGTCTGCTGGAGTAACAGTAACTGCTGATGTTCTCTAATATCTGCCTGCTGGAGTAGCAGTACCTGCTTGTGTTCTCTCATATCTGTCTGCTGGAGTATCAGTATCTGTAGGTGTTCTCTTATATCTGTCTGCTGGAGTAACAGTATCTGCTGGTGTTCTTTCATATCTGTCAGCAGGAGCAACAGTACCTGCTGGTGTTCTCTCATATCTGTCTGCTGGAGTATCAGTATCTGCTGATGTTCTGTTATATCTGCTAGAGTAACAGTAACTGCTGATGATTTGTTATATCTATCTGCTAGAGTAACAGTAACTGCTGATGATTTGTTATATCTATCTGCTAGAGTAACAGTAGCTGCTAATGTTCTCTTATATCTGCCTGCTGGAGTAACAGTACTTGCTTGTGTTCTCATATTTATTGCAGATTGCTAAAACAAACGACTTGTGTGACCAGTAAAGTTGGAACCACTATGGTTGTTCCCAACTAGTAAAACAGTGAAGCTTCTATAGATGAGACCCTACTGATTGACAAGGGAGTAAAATAGAGGTCCTTTAAATAGAACTGTGAGCTTGCAGCAGCTCTCAGCCAGTGCCCACAACGAAGCAGCCGAGAAGAGCATAGTAGAATGCTGTACTTGTCATATGTAACGCCATGTGTGAGCTCGCAAACATTATTGCTGCAAACTTCACAATCATTTGATGAACGTACCCTCGTCTGTAAAAGTCACATTAGTTGGATGATTTGCGGCAGCTGAGATAGTTTTTATCTATTTTATTTTTAATCCTATTCAGCCTCCATAAAAGCTGACGTGGTCCAAATATTGTCTCTGTTCTTCTGACACTAAAGGAATTGTTTTACCTATTCAGCGTCTGTTTCTTTTTCTAATACCACTGAGTAAAATAATTTTCCTTCCATAAACAATTCATGAGGCGGATTTCCTCTCCTTGTTTCTGCAGATGGGAAAATGCACAGTTCTTAGAAAAACAGCAACGCATAGGCATTAAAGAAATGAATCCCAAGTTAAAAACAAAGTTAATTAAACAATGAGTGGGACTGATTGGTAATAAACCCAAAATAAAATGTATGGACTGATCTCTAGTGGCCCGCGGGGCATCAAGATGAAGAGGCAGCTACAGATTAACCATGCGCCGTAGGGGCAAGGTGTAACCACACCTCTGTAATACCGCAAACACGCCCCCCATTGTACGTCCAACACATCACAGTGGCGCACAGCCTTAGAATACGCAACATGGAGGGGCATGGATGAGCCCACTTCAGGGTCCACGCTCCCCTGGTACCTGGGCCCAACCGAAGTCTTGGGGACCCTGCTTGTGGCTGGTACCCAGTTAAATGGGAGATGTCACAATAAGCAACAGACTTGTGTGGTTTTGATTTATCAGCCAATTAGTGAACAAAACATCAGAATTCCGTGTGTAATAATATTCTTATATCACCCAGTTACACCTCATTTGCATAGTTTTGATTCACATTGCGATGAGAGTGCAGTGACGGCCTCCTATAATTCCACTTTTCAGCTATTAAAGAGACAAAAAGCGGCGATGACCCAGAAAACGCTCACTAAGGAGAATGCGGAACATACTACGTTGCTATGATAAAAATTTCACAAGTGGTCTTTTTGATGTTTGTGAGCACACGGGGAATGAGGCAAAGATCAAAGGTTCTTTTTAGACTTCAGATGCACAACATCTAAGAAGAGGGTGACTCCAAAATAGATGAAGACATATAAACCAGGAACCCTTCATCATCTCCAAAGACAATGTATTTTTTATTCAGATGACAAGGCTGTAATGCAATATTAGCAAACATTCTGGTATCCCACTTTTAGATGTTACTTTTTTTGTTTACTACAATGTTTTCTGTGAATTTCTATACTCTCCTATACCCTTAACTTCCTGGCAAGGATTTGTACATTTTTCGATACATATAACTTGCAGCATCCACATCCTGGGGGCTTATTCACAACAGGACAGATGTGGTCGCATTGCCTGCTCGGAATTAAATGTAGATCTCCAGCTGTAGTGAGAGTAACTTTATCCGGCTGCGCTGCCCCCTATCTAGTCATCGCTATCAGTGCGCATTAGGCGCCAGCCCTAACGTATACTCACCTCTAAAGTTCCGTCTACACTCCCATGATACGCCCACGGAACACTTGTGCTACATGCGAATGCCCCGTTAGCGCCCAGTTACGCCCAGAAATTTAACCAACCTGTCTGAATGACCGTTTTTGTCAGTTTTGCAGCGTTTGGGAGCAAATGGTCGATTGTCATTTGCTTCTGTGGAATCGGTAGGGAATCCCAGTTGCCGCAAGGCCGGCAGATCGATTCCCGGCAGCGGCAGCCAGACAGATCAGCAGAGCCCGGCAGCAGAAGCTCAACTGCGCTGGAAATCCCGATCGTCCCTAAGGTAAGTATAAACTAACCTAACCCCCTAACCCTAAGCCTCCTTATGGGTGCCTAACTCTAACCTCCTCCCAAGTGTCTAACCCTAATCCCCCCTCTAAGTGCCTAACCCTAACCCCCCCTTCCCCGCTGCCTAAACCTAAGTCCCACGGGGGGGGTGCCTAACCCTAACCTCCCCCCGGTGGTGCCTAACCCTAACCCCCCCTTCCCCTAGCCTAACCCTAACCCTCCCGGGGGGGTGCCTATCCCTAAGTCCCCCCCGGGTGCCCTAAACCTAACCCTCCCCCCGCGGCTGTCCGCTCGCGGCGCCCGGCATCCCTCGATCGGGATGCTGGATGCCGGTCTCCCGGTGTCGGGTATATGACAGGCGTCTAGATATAGACGCCGGTCATTTATCCCACGCCGGGATAAAGCAGGCTGTCGGTATTAAGGCAGCCGGTTTCCCGACTGCATACCGCTTCTGTACATTACCAGATTTTTGTTACAACCAGCCAACTAAATGCATTCTTGCCTCCGGGGGGAGGGGGGTAGCCATGTCTGCAGAGGGGGAGAGTGAGGGGGCATTGCACGTCATAAGTGGGCGGTGTGTAAAGTGGGTGTAGTGGCTATGGTGACACAATGCGGGGGTCACTGTGGGATACCGGGAGCAGCACCCAATTTTCGGTAGCCACCTGGCCGTTTCGAGAGGGTAGACAAGTGTGACTAGATGGCTGGTTGGAAATATAATCTTAACGTGTACAGTCATCTGTAGTGCTGTTAAAACCCAAAAATCTCCTTCCCAATATAGATAAGATCTGGGCACTTCATGGGCCCAACTTAATCCAATGCATTAAAAAGTTTCTGAGATTGCTACTATTTGTAGCACAGATACACCCACACTTGTGTTACCTATCAGACATATCTGGGTTTTTATCCCGGTGCCAGAATCCCGACACCAGTCAGAATCCAAATATGGCATCCCAACCGCCTACAGGAAGTAGTGGGGCTAGGAGGAGGGTTAGGGGCTAGGTTTAGGCACTAGGGGGAGGGTTAGGCACTAGGGGGAGGGTTAGGGTTAGGCACTAGGGGGAGGGTTAGGCATTAGAGGGATGGTTTGGGTTAGGCACTAGAGGGATGGTTAGGGTTAGGCACTAGAAGGATGGTTAGGGTTAGGCACTAGAGGGATGGTTAGGGTTAGGCACTAGAGGGATGGTTAGATAAATTAGCTACTAGAGGGATGGTTAGGGTTAGGCACTAGAGGGATGGTTAGGGTTAGGCACTAGAGGGATGGTTAGGGTTAGGCGCTAGAGGGAGGGTTAGGGTTAGGCACTAGAGGGAGGGTTAGGGTTAGGCACTAGAGGGACGGTTAGGGTTAGGCACTAGAGGGATGGTTAGGGTTAGGCACTAGAGGGATGGTTAGGGTTAGGCACTAGTGGGAGGGTTAGGGTTAGGCACTAGAGGGAGGGTTAGGGTCAGGCACTAGAGGGATGGATAGGTTTAGGCACTCGGGGGGAGGGTTAGGTTTAGGGTGCGGGGAGGGAAGTTTAAGGGTAGGGGAAGGGTTAGGATACTTACCGACAGATTTTTGGGATGCCGGCATTAGGATTCTGACTGCTGGGATCCCGTGCGCCAGCACCTTGTACCCAACCCATATCTGGCTAGGACATTTAGCCATTATGCATCCCTAGATTGTAAGCTCCTAGGAGCAGGGACCTCCTTCCCACTGTCTCACAGCCTTCTTCTCTAGCACTTCTATGACAGCCTTCACCTTCAGAGCTGTATTGTGTAAGGAGAATTGTGTTGCTAATTGTTACTTGTGTTCTGTTTATATTTTGATTACTATATTGTAATGTTATGTTCTGTGTACCATTTACTGTATGTACGGCGCTGCGGAACACTTGTGGCGCCCTATAAATAAAATGCAATAAGAATAATAATTATATGCATCTGTAGCTTACAAATTAAACATAGCTCAGACCCCCCTTCCCCAAAGAATGAAGAACATGTTCTTAATAAGGGCAGTTCTATAGAGGAGCCCAAGCTTACCACCCCATGAGAGAATGCAGCCCTATACCCAGGGCTGCCATGAGAAATTGTGGGGCCTGGTACTGGCAAAATAGGCAGAGCCCCCCTTCCCCCATTGATGGATGGAGCGGAGGTGGGGGGGTCATCAATTGATGCGTAAACCAGTTTAAAAACTGCTGTAAAATTCACACACATATAAAACCAATATATAGGGAAATCAACATTGATTATAAGAATCAATTTAATATATATACATATATACATCAGACCCACATAAAAATACACTGAAAGAGTTGGATCCACATACAAATAGAAGGAATGGTAAGTGTAGAAGTGCAAGACATGGGGCCCGGCGATCCTCCCCTGATGGCGGCCTTGTCTATACCTTCCAAACAATCATACTAAGGGATTTAGGTGTAAGCTGGTCCCAAATCAAAATCCCTATATGCAGTTTCAGTGCTCTGAAGCTAAGCAGTGAAGCCTTTGAGACACAGAAATCAATTTTCCAAACAGCCGGCACGACTTGGTCAAACCGGTCTCCATAAATCTACCGAGATTCCTCTACATGGATCAAAGAAAGGTAACAGAAATTTGTCATTTTGGATGTTTTATTGCCTAAACAAAAAAGCAAGGTTACAGAGATATGCCTTTGTTATACTGTTTATTGTGATTTTACTTTCAGGGAAAGAGGGTATTTATTGGGTCTGGTGACAGCATAAAATGAGAGCTAGAAAGTCTTCTTCATTACAATATCAGATGGAGAGCACAGGGCAGGTTATTGGGCTAACTTGTGAAAACTCCTCCATAAAACTGAACTCCATTGTGAAACTTTAAACAAAGTAACATTTATGCCTATTTAAAGTAATGCTTTAGATTGTAAGCTCTTGTGAGAGAGGACTTCTGTAACAGTTATGTTTTTCTGTAGTTAATACACATATACAAACTGTGTAAGCAGTAAAACAACATTGTAACCAGGGGCAAAATATAGTAATGGTACCAGCCTAGTTCAAAGCAGCAATCCCACATGGTAGGTATTAAATAGCAAGATTTTCTTAGCGATCTTCCTACAAATCATTATCTCCTATTCAAAATTTCTCTGGAGGAAAAACAACTATGGCTGCCAGACACAGAAACAATCAGTCTGCCGAACAGATACAGACTATGGAGGGACATCGGGAGCCAATGGTTAGCAACAATCGATGTTCCCGATTCGATGGAAGTGCTTTTTCCATTGAATTGCAGCTATTCGAGGGTTGCCAGCCATCGGATGCAGCTTTCTGATGTCCTTCCAATGGCTAGATCTTCTTTTTCAGCTGCGGACACCCAGAAGTGGTGTCCACAGCTTAGCTAAAGTGCACATGCAAGAACCATCGAATGGTTTCGATGCAATGGATAGTAGCCGCTGCATCTCGTGATTTGATGTTGAAAGACCAACAACTATTCGATGCCGGCCCTTCCAATGTCAAAATTATATGTCGGTGCCATAAAGATTCTTTTAAAAACAGCATTAAAATAATAATCTCTTAAGGTAGCTGAGAACTTGTTTCTGCGCACATGGGTGGGCTCCATTTTTCATCTTGTCCTGGGTTCCAAATACCCTTGTTATGGCACTGGCTATGAGTGAGCACAGATGAGAACCTGCATCCTGGGGAAACCAGCTATGAGTGAGCACAGATGAGAACCTGTGTCCTGGAAACCAGCTATAAGTGAGCACAGATGAGAACCTGCATCCTGGGGAAACCAGCTATGAGTGAGCACAAATGAGAACCAGCATCCTAGGGAAACCAGCTATGAGTAAGCACAGCTGAGAACCTGTGTCCTGGGGAAACCAGCTATGAGTAAGCACAGCTGAGAACCTGTGTCCTGGGGAAATCAGCTATGAGTAAGCACAGCTGAGAACCTGTGTCCTGGGGAAACCAGCTATGAGTGAGCACAGATGAGAACCTGTGTCCTGGGGAAACCAGCTATGAGTAAGCACAGCTGAGAACCTGTGTCCTGGGGAAACCAGCTATGAGTGAGCATAAATGAGAACCTGTGTCCTGGGGAAACCAGCTATGAGTGAGCATAAATGAGAACCTGTGTCCTAGGGAAATCAGCTACGAGTGAGCACAGATGAGAACCTGCATCCTGGAGAAACCAGCTATGAGTAAGCACAGCTGAGAACTTGTGTCCTGGAAACCAGCTATAAGTGAGCACAGATGAGAACCTGCATCCTAGGGAAACCAGCTATGAGTGAACACAAATGAGAACCTGTGTCCTAGGGAAATCAGCTACGAGTGAGCACAGATGAGAACCTGTGTCCTGGGGAAACCAGCTATGAGTGAGCACAGCTGAAAACATGTGTCCTAGTAAAACCAGCTATGAGTGAGTACAGATGAGAACCTGCGTCCTGGGAAAACCAGCTATGAGTGAGCACAGATGAGAACCTGTGTCCTAGGGAAACTAGCTATGAGTAAGCACAGATGAGAACCTGCATCCTGGAAACCAGCTATGAGTGAGCACCGATGAGAACCGGTGTCCTGAGGAAACCAGCTATGAGTGAGCACAGCTGAAAACATGTGTCCTAGGAAAACCAGCTATGAATGAGCACAGTTGAGAACCTGTTCAAGTTTAAAGGGCTGCATTACATAATATCTTTAACACTTTTCAATGCGAATGGTGAATGTGACACTTGAATCAGCCAAATCTGATCGAATTTCGTAGTCGTACAAACTATTTGAGTATCACTAGTGTATATCCGTTAGCTTCGATGACTAGGATCTAAGCAGAATTAAAGATTAGTTCCAGTAAACTCACTTTAAAAAAAAAATATTTATATATCAATTTTGACTTGTGTTTTTGTTATATGGCATTTCAATTAATTAACAAAAGGTTTAAAATGATTTGTGCTATTTGCGAGTAGTACGCGGAGTTCTTAGATGGGAAAAATACGACTATTTAAATGGACAAGAAAGGGAATATTACAAACATTCCTCTATACTTTTAATGCACAGACCATCCCGTTTTCCGATGTCCAACCGCACTATTGCCAATGTAGGCTCTAAACGAAAACCTTTACAAGAGTATATTTGTTTTTTTGAAGTGTCATTTAACGTTTGCACATCACATTGTAACGACATTGGCTTCTCTCTAATTGCGCTGACTGGGAAATTTCAGCAATGATTATGAATGTTGTGCCAGCACAGGAATTTTCTGTAATTACTGGCTGTTCAGCCTGTTGAAGATTCCATACAAGACTTTAGATGCAAACAGACAAATACAAAATGCTGCTGTTTGGATAATTTGCAGTTGCTGATAATGTTTGTATAGGAGTAATGTATAAAATGGTAGAGAGTGCCCGAGCCACTTTTCCTTTTGATTGCAGGTCTTTTAATAGATCCTGGCACCAAAGGGTTCTCAGCTGGCTGCATTAACAAGTGGCGCCTTATCGAGATTTAGCTGTTTGAAGCTCGCTGACATCCCAAGATAGGACCGTTGTAACGTCTCCCTATCCTGTATTTGAAAAGTACAGAGAGGACTCGAACCTAATCTACAAAACATTTAATTACAGTTAAAGAATTTTAAATGAGCACCTCGGGTGGGCTAAGTATTAGGCTGAAAAACATCACTTTGCCATTAAACTGACACCAGAGAGGCGTTTTCAGTGTGAGTCCTTTAATATCAGAGAAGCAGCGGAGTTAGTTAGTTGATCTCTCTGTAGCTGCAATAGTCAGCAACTCACAAAGTGCGTATGGAAGTAGAGGAAAGTTGCACAATGTAATACACTTGTATGTGGGGAACAAGGAGCCGTAGTGCATGATATGAGAAAGAGAATATAGAGAGGATGATGCAGAGGTGAATGTCAGTCTGTTTGCAGAGCGTATCTTACGTGTTTTCGCACTGCGCAAGCTCCGGAGCTGAGCATATGAAATTGTGGGCGATGAGGACATATGGTGTACAGCCATGTGTTTTATTATCCTGTCTTTACAGAACACCAGCAAACAGAAAGAGCAATAGTTGGGGGTGAATGGTGGGAGCTTGCTAGCCTACTCACCCGAAAGGTCTGGGGGTCTCTGACAGACTCTATACAAGTAGGACAATGGCTGCATCCCGTCCACTTACTAGTAAAATAAAATAGGCAGGATGGGGGACATGATTGTTAAAGGTTCGATTTGTTTCACCTTGGCCACGCCCCCTCTTTTAACAGACCTGAGATATTTTGGCTTTATGCTGTAACGGGGGCAGGGCCTAATAAGGAGAAGTGCTTGGCCCCACCCACTCCCACAGTGATCAGCTGCTTCTCCAATCAGAAAGCTCTTCCTGAGGGGCACATTTTAAAGTTTGCAAGTATTAATGGTTGGTTGCTTGACCACTGAACACATGTGGACGGAACTAACATGCTTCTCTATGAACTGGGTACCTGATGGATGGTTATTTAGTTCACAGGCAGGGAATGTATCGTGATATGGGGGACAACCTGGTAATGGCTGACAGCGTTCGATAATAGGGACACAATCTGTGCGATTTCTTACATACTGTATGTTATATTCTGCCCATTGCAGGTCGGAGATAGATACCTTCAGGACAGTAACTGTGCCAGCCGCATGGCCTTGCATCCTGGGCTGTAGCACCGGTTGCAGACAGCCATTTTCCTAACGGTATGCAGCCAGGAAGCCGATGGACGAAATGCTGACTGCCGGCTTCCCAAATGTGCAATCCTGGCAGGGGACTAATGATAGGCGTCAAAATCCCTACGCCTATCATTATCCCTACGCTGGGAGCCTGACGCCCGGCATACCGAATGAAGGTAAGCCGGGCGGCGGGCGCTGACAGCCATGGGGGGAGGGGTTTAGGTTAGGGGCTCATGGAGGGACTTAGGGTTAGGCACCCCTCGGGAGGGTTAGGCTAGGGAAAGGGGGGTTAGGGTTAGGCACCCCCGGGAGGGAGGTTAGGGTTAGGCACCCCCTTGGGTGGGTTAGGTTTAGGCTGCTGGGATGGGGGGGTTAGGTTTAGGCACTTACAAGGGAAGTTAGGGTTAGGCACTAGGGTGGGAGGTTAGGCACCCCTAAGGGAGGGTTAGGGGGGAGAGTGTTAGGTATAGTTAGTTTACTTACCTATCGGGATCTTCACTGCTGCCGGTCTACCGGCATCAGAATTTGAAGCCCCGGACATAGGTCCAGCGGTCATTCATACCGATCCCTTTCCTAACATATCAGGTCTTTTGCCAAGATCTGTGCTAACTTTGCATTGCAAGTGTCCCCACTTGAACCGTACTTTAAGAGTAACTTTATTGGAGTAAATGCCTTTTTTAGTTGTATCCTTTAAAACTGGAGGTCTTGAAGTTAGGCCCCACAACGGAAGTTGCACTGGTGCTAAATTAGCCTGATAGAGTTGCACAATGGCCGTAAATGACCTCAACGTACTTTATATGTTTTCAAGTATTAAACACTAGATCATTTAAAACCATATACATTTTAAGATGACTGTACAGTACACATTTCACCAATTTATTTGTCTAGAGAGAGGTCATTTGTCATGTTTTTTATAGCGCGTGAGCCTCTATCTGACACTTTGTAATCCATTTGAAGATTTTCTTGGGATGAACATTAAGAAACAATCTATAGATTATTTTCAGCGGGGAATACCCAGGAAACAGTATCTAAGCAAATGGCAAAGTCTGTAAGTCATTCTCGTATTGCCTATGCCTTCAAAAACCCTCTGAAATCTTTATGGACCTCACTGGGGATAGTGAATGTTCAAAGCCCAAATTTTTCATTCCTGCCAAGTGTTCCGGAAAATGTGCCTCTCGGGGCAAAGAGAAAATACAAAGACCTGACCTGCTTCAGTACAAATAAACGTGTTTAGAGATATTTCCTCCCCGTTTAGTATTTCCAAACAAGGCGAACTACAGTCGGGAAATTAACCAAATAAATTATATTGTAATGAGCATAAATATTTCATTTATTGTTTAAAAAAAAAAAAAAAAAAAAAATGGGTTCCTAATTATTCACTTACCCTTAAAATGACTGAAATGAGGAAGACTGAAAACTCAGAGATAAACCAACAGAAAAGGTTTCAATCAAACTAAGAGTAATAATCATTTATTCTTCAACTTTTTTATTTTTAACATCGACTAGATCATATTTAGTAGGAGACTGTGAGCTGTAGACATGAAAGCATTCGTGGGGGCCGCATTAAAAGCCATTTGCCACTTAACTCGTTTTTATTTTAAGCTGCTTTTCATGTTTAAGCTTAACTAATTAGATTCACTTAATTAAAACATCATGCTGGAACCAGTGTTGATAATGACGGAGAATGAAGAAGAAATACTCTTTATTAAAATAAATTAGGGGTTTATTGTAGCGCACCAGTTTTAGGTGATGGAGTCTTATGTAATATTTGAATATGTGGCACAAGTAAGAGTTGCCTGAAAGGTCTTAGTGGTGCTATGGATTTTAGGAAATCAAGCTTGCGGTAAACAAGGATTTCTTACTAACTTATTTGAATATTCTGTCTACTTTGTGTCTATATCTATCCATCCATCTATGTATATATATTTATATATATCAATGTATCTATATATCTATATCAGGGAGCCGACATTCTGGCTGCCCCTTCCGGGAGGGAGGAGCCCGATTGGCATTGCAGAGGGCGTGGCCGGTATAGGGGGCGTGCTATGGGAGTGTCATTGGCATGTTATGGAAGTGTCCCGAGCATGTTATGGGAATGTCATTGGCGGGTTATGGGAGTGTCCCTAGTGTGTTATGGGAATGTCATTGGCGTGTTATGGGAGTGTCCCGAGTGTGTTATGGAGTGTCATTGTCGTGTTATGGGAGTGTCCCGAGTGTGTTATGGGAATGTCATTGGCGTGTTATGGGAGTGTCCCGAGTGTGTTATGGGAGTGTCCCAAGTGTGCTATGGGAGTGTCATTGGCGTGTTATGGGAGTGTCATTGGCGTGTTATGGGAGTGTCCCGAGCATGTTATGGGAATGTCATTGGCGGGTTATGGGAGTGTCCCGAGTGTGTTATGGGAATGTCATTGGCGTGTTATGGGAGTGTCCCGAGCATGTTATGGGAATGTCATTGGCGGGTTATGGGAGTGTCCCGAGTGTGTTATGGGAATGTCATTGGCGTGTTATGGGAGTGTCCCGAGCATGTTATGGGAGTGTCCGAAGTGTGCTGTGGGAGTGTCATTGGTGTGTTATGGGAGTGTCCCGAGCATGTTATGGGAGTGTCATTGGCGGGTTATGGGAGTGTCCCGAGTGTGTTATGGAAATGTCATTGGCGTGTTATGGGAGTGTCTCGGGTGTGTCAGCAAACACAGCTGCATTCCCAAACACGGAGACACTGCACCTGTCATAAGCTGGTGCAAGGATCGACGGTGGACGCGATGGTGGAGAGTTTGGAATCACCGTCAGATTTGTACTGTCCACGGGCATGAAAAGCGGGGGTCTAAGGGCTTGCACTGTCCGGCGCACACTAGTACATAAGGGAGGGCTGAAACTAGCATTGGCATAGCGCCGCTGCGACTCCTAAAAAAAAAAATTGCCAACGGCTCAAGCATTAGCGCCCACCTCTGAATAAGACCTATTGTGTTCACTCTTCAGAACTGCTTACGCAACGACATCCATGAGATGAAGTGGATGGGCTAGGGCACCCTGCAACCAATGACAATGAATAATACAGCACAAGGGAAGTGATGCAAGGATTCCGTCCAATCGCTAAGGGGCGGCAGTGTCACATGCTATATATGCAATAAGATATAATCATTTTCCTATTGTCTGGTTTTACCTTGTCAGGGAACAACCATGAGCATTTTAATAATAAGAGTAATAGAGCTAATGAATGGAAACTGTGTGGGGTTTGACAGATTTGTTTGTCCCTGGCATGTGACAGGCAATTTTAGCAAGTGGGCAAATTGATATTGTATTGAAGTCATCCACACAGAAAACGACCCTGAGAATCCAAGGACTGGTTTACAGTACAAGCGGCCTGTGTGATGCGTCTACCTTGCACACAAAATATTCCATCAAAGATCAAATTTAAAGTGTGGCTAAATATACAATATTAACTATAAATATACAATATAAACCATAAATATACAATATTAACTATAAATATACAATATAAACCATAAATATACAATATAAACTATCTTTATGTGAAAGGGTTACTAGTAACGATAACAAATGTATATGCAAAAGTTTCATAGTGATACAGCTAAAGACATCTATGTAATAAGCGAGAAAGCATGTCTGTCTGTCTCTCTGTCTGTCTGTCCTTTATGCACGGCCAGAGTTTTAGACCCAGCCTTGGCATGGTGGTGTAGTTTGACTAGGATTAGGTCTTTGCTCACTGCAGGAGAGCCCTCTGCGTGTCTGGAGACCCGCTTTGCCTGCGGAAGCTTACACTTACTAAGAAGCCTGATGGCCACCTGATCTGCGTTCAAAGTTTCTGGTTTTGTGCGTTAGCTGTGGATGTATAATGCTTTCAGTGGTCGCCTCTAAGCGCTGGACGGCGAGTGAGTAATTTGCATATTTTCGCCATTGCGATCCGTGCGAGATTGCAGCTGCAATGGCATTTGCGCCCATCACTGAATCAGTCCCAGAATGCTACCCGGACACAGTTCTCAGGATGTCATATAAACACAAAATGGCAGGATGTCATAGAGAATACAGAGCTCAGAAGGACGTTCCAAAGTCTTTCTGCTCGCTACATTATCTGCCATGTGACTGTGGTTGCCATGATGGTCACATACCACGGTGAATAATCCACAGAAGTATCTAACACACATACACACACTTTCAGCTCCCTCATTCCGCGAGGGAGCTGTCCGGATTCCATGGCAGGGGGGGGCATGTCGCAGCAAAAAGGGGGCGTGGCGCTGCGATGATGCAGCATTGTGAAGCAGGGGGCGGGACCATGATGACACGATTTATCGCGAATCGCGTCACCACCCTCCCTCCACTGTGGGGCTTTCTAGTGTTACTGCGTGGGGGGGCGGGGAGATGGGCAGATTGGCTGCCGCTTGCCTGCCTTCCCGGGGGGCCGGAGTGGCACCCGATTTTCAGGAGACTCCCGGTCGAATCAGGAGGGTAGGCAAGTATGACACACACACACACACATACATATACACACCTCCAAAAATCCCAATGTGCACCTCTTTAGCCCTACAGAAACTACTCTAGCGTTGCACAATTTGTTAAAGTATGCTGCAACTTGCTATATTAATTTAAAAAGATCTGGGTTGTGGCAGGATTGTTGAGCGGGCTGTCAAGGTCGTGTTCGGCAAGATATGTTAGATACTATTGGTTTTTGTTGTTGATGATATTGCGCTGTGTTTGTGGAGAGCAGTTTATCTGGTTAAAGCTATGACAATAGTGTAGAGGTGATAAGTTGCAGCCTGCAATGTGAAAGATGAATAGCAACCCTGGCGCGGGCTGTGTAGTAAAAGTTACCTAATGACTTCTTTTGCCTGAGAGGCTGCTCTGCGCGGAGGGCACGCCAAAGATGACAGGATTCAACAGAGATTCATTTATTATGCTGGTACTTCAGAAAGTGCAGCCGCACAGAAATGAGGTTCCCGGGTCGTAATGAAGTTCAGATCAATTAAAACAATTTACTTTGTTGCTAATGATTTAAGACTGGTAACTGGTAAGTAAGTGGCTTCAAAGGCCCATTCCACTCGCTGACTGTGTCCAGAGAATTTTAACAAGTTATTGGATAAAGTCCGCTGAGAATTTTATAGCAAATTTTTATAAAATGAGAAATGTCGGGACTGTACATTACTTCACATATATACATGAAAGTGCATTATGGACAGTGTGTTGCAATAATATATATATATATATATATATATATATATAAAAAATTAGAAAAATTTTGCTGTTGTTTAAAAAAAAATTGAAGATACTGTACTTACCTGTACCATCATGTTTCCTAAGCAGCGTACAATGTTATTTCTAGGATTTTTACGATGCATGGCAAGTTTAGTCCTGGCATAACTCAAATCTCCATCACAGGTTTTACCAGTGTTCAGTCGACTTGTCGACATTCAGAAGGTCAGCATTCAGAATGTCAACATCAGAATGCTAACGGGTTCTGAATGTCGACAGTCAGAATGTCGACATTTAACATGTCGACACCAACATGTCAACATAATATATTAAAATAATTCTTAGAGTTAGGCTTATGTTCAGGGTTAGGGGTTAGGTTTAAGGTTACGCTAAAATAACAAAAAAAAGTTAACATTTTGATGTCAATGTTGACATTCCGAACATATGGACATTTTAACCATGTCAACTTAAATACATGTTTACATAGTGATCGGCGACCTAATGACCATGTCGACCTTCTGACTGTCGACAAGTCATACCACACCAGTTTTTGCCCACTAGAAGATATTTTCTTAGTAGTAGATTACTGTTGCTATTCATCCTTCCTTCCATACTACCTGCCCTGACCTTAATTAATGCCTGTCTTAACCTCAATGTATTTCCTGATGGTTGGTACCTCTTATGCCCATTTGTGTATGGGTCCCCTTACCTGTACTATCTAGCCCTTTCATTTAGTTGGCCAGGCTGGTCAGTAACTACAGCTACATGCACAATATTGAGTACAGGAGAACACATTGGGGCCAATGAAGATTTGAATGCAACTTGGTTGAAATTATGCCCTTGGCTCCGGAGCATGGGCAGAGCAAAAACATCCACCTGAAAAACTTATTTCATCAGCCCCTTTAAGTTGTAAAGGTGGAGACCATGACTCCCCTGGCTATAGGAGCTGACAATCTGGTACCACTGATGACCATTATGTCCAAAAAGAAATAAACTATTGTCGGTTTTTCACGATCGTCATTGCTCTTATCATTTATGTACATCGTCGTTACTGACTTGTTTCTTCTTAACTCCAAAGTTTGTAAATTCATTTTCTGTAACTGCCACAATTCCCGGGCTACCCTGACCTCTGTATCCCCCCCGATGGCCTACACCCATGCTAATTTTGCTCCTTGCCTTGTCATCAGAGGTAAGAGATGGAATTATTCCTTATCCTATTACATTTTGGGCACAGTTCTTCAGAATGTGAAGACCAACAGATTGTTTGCAAACGCCTGGTGACAATTTGCAAACATTCAGGGGAGAGACTGAAAATTGGCTAAAACTTTTCATGACTTAACAACGTCACACAACAGCTATAAATCTACAGTAAACATTTAACTTCTAATTCTTCTTTATTTTTTAATACAAAGTGAGATCCTGCCGATAATAAAGGCATAATGAGTAGATTTGGTTCTCTGAAGTAACAGACGGTATTTTTACAGCGAGCATTTAGTCCTTTCCTACAAGCTGGAATTGTTCCCCGTGTTTATTTTTCTGCTGGGCTTATTTTTAACCGTTAACATTTGGAGAATCGTTATGGAGGCAGTTTCATCTTTATGTGTTTTGCTTATATTGATTGTTATTCTGAGGTCGAAAAAGCTGAATGCTGTGAATTTGTTTACAATGACATGTTGTCCAAATGCTTTCCACTTCTCGCTTTGCTGGGGAATATCGTTGCCATAGCATAAAAATAACCTCTGCTCTTGAAATGGATCTGATGTTAAATAAGACAAGATCAACACACTTTTTTATTTTTACAGCCGGTAATGCCAGTAAATGTGCACTCACTGGAAACAATGGTTGTTAAGATGCTGGAATTACAACATGTCAACTCACTCCAGCATTCCTTGCACTAAACAGTTACTATGGTACAGACAAGCCTAATCAGCAGGAGATCGGGCATTAATTAACACATGCTATATCCTCATCGTTCATCATTACCTGTGGAAAGACAGTTCCACTTATAGCTGTGTACAGTACAGTACATATTTACCCACATCAATTTTCTACCCTATAAGCCATCCCTGATACTGAGTTTTCAAGAGACATGACAACTGCAATATTACACTTTCCATGCATTGCTTAGGGTATTCAAAAGTATAAGGGATATTTCTAGAGAGTGTGACACCCCATTGGATGAATGGCAGAACTCTCTCTTCCCATTGGCCAAGACTTTGTAACCAACCCCTTGGAATAGACACATGCACTTCTAAGAGCTTTAAGCCATGACTGGGGAATTGCATTTTATTGAGGATAAGTTCTGGACTTAGGAACCCCCACTTCTCGGCTTACTAACTAAAGACAACAATTATTATTTGATTTGTAGGAAAACGTGAGTTTCAGCTGGTTGTCAGGTTCACTGAGGCATAAACACCTAGTTACTGGGACTTGTCAGATAAGTGCTAGCAGTGGAATAACTTCCAATATTTCAAAAATGATAACCAATTAGTTCTACATATACATTTGGAAAGTTTCACTGCAAAAGCTGAACATGCTTTAGAAACAATTGGAAAGAAATAGGGTTTAGTGGACATGTGCTTTAAATATATTTCTCACAGATTTAGGGAGAGAAACAACCTTGTAAATGAATACAATAGAGCAGGGGTGGGGAAACTTTCTTTTGCCGAGGGCCATTTTGATATATATAACACTATTATTCGCAGGCCCAGTGCAGGCCACTCCCCCTCAGTGTGATGTCACATAGGGGCGGGGCAACAATTGCCGGTGATTACTGCAATGCCCGGAGCATCCTGAGGATGCTCCGGGGAGCTGTAAGGGCAGCGGTGTGACTGTCTGAAGCGTCCTAAGGACGCTCCAGACGGCACAGCTCCATAGATTCTGGGTGCAGGGTGCCATTCTAGGCACAGTGCTAGCCAGATGAGGCTAGCAGAAAAAAGCTCAGAGGGCGAGACCAAATGATTCCGGGGGCCTTATACGGCCCCAGGGCCTGAGGTTCCCCATCCCTGCAATAGAGCAACAGAGACACCGAAACGGCTATACTACTGAAATGACTACTAAACCCCAACATTGACATTTTCATATATGACCTATGATAGTAAAATGCACTGTTCTGTGTCACCTTGATATTCCACCGGAGCTGTGTTAAAAAGTACAGCCGTCCACCCCATTATAGATAGATGAAACGCCTCCTACGTCCTTAGGACAGTGATCTGTTGGGACTTCATGTGGCTTAAAAAAGGTGGGACTGCAATTATTTGATTCACCGTGACATAACTAGCCCCACCTCTGTTGCTGAATCCACCAATCGAAATGCTACATTTCTGTACAGCAAGTATACAAATCTGTCAGTCAGACTCTGCCTACTCTGTAAGAGAAGCTCCTCCCTTCTAATATGGCAACCTGCTACAGAGAGGACATCACACATTTACATACATATAAGCAAACTAGATACAGATGTGTCCTCTGTCATTGTTGCTGCAGTTGGGTTACACAATCCTTCTAGTCACGCCTAGTCCCATCCATGTGCGTTTACTCACGCCGATCGTCTTTTTCACGGCAAACGCGGTTTTTATTTGCAGTGCGTTGCAAATAAGACACACAAGGCGGACTTTGCTGATTAAAATGATATGCGTCATGCGTGTGTTCTCTGTGCGACTGCGGCTGTATGTGTTTTGCTCAGGCCTCACACAGAACAGACACATGACACATATCATTTTAATCAGCTAAGTCTGCTAGTGTGTGTTATTCTCATCGCATTGCGAATAAGATGAATTGCGGCGAAAGAGGCGCACGGCGTGGCCGAGTTACGTGGGAGCCGAAGGCTCTCACGTGCTATGTGCACCATGAGTCATAATGCAGGGAGGATAGACGAAGAAGGATGGGTTGAGTACGGGATCCCACCAGTCAGTATTCTGATGGTATGAATATCGACAGCGGCATACCGACAGTCAGAAACCTGAACGATTTCTGTAAGTATTATAATCCTTACCCTTACCCTCACATACCCACGTCTCCCACAACCTAACCCTCCCGTCCCGCTGCCTAACCCTAACACACCCCTACCGCTGCCAAACCCTAGCCCTCCCCCTAGTGCCTAACCCTAACCTTCCACCTAATACTTACCTCCACAATCTATCGGTATTCTGACAGTCGGGATGCCGATGTCGGTATTGTCACCGTCGGCATCCTAACTGCCAGGATGCTGACTACATCCCGGAAGGACATATCTGTAGTTCATGTGTATTATTTAGCTGAACAATACACAGCATTTGAGATATCTTATTTTAAAGAGAGACTTACTGTACTTTCCCTTTAAATCATATTCATCGTTATTTAGCATGTACCTGTGTTAGTAAGGATAGAAACCATTCGAAAAACCGAAGTATTTTTCTATTTGACTTTCAAATTGAACTTCTATCAGAAAATCTCAGCTGTTCATCGTAACGACCATGAATTGTAATAATCTTAAATGTGCTAACAATTTGAGCAAACCTTGACTTGTCCTAACTAATGACAAGGGCAAACCACTATCATCTCGTTCTACTGTTATCATAAAGCGCCTAAAGAGGGATAATCAAAATAAGAACTACCTATTTGTCAGAACCCAGCAACAATGAAAATCAAACAATAATTGAAGTGATTAAACCTAGAAAAAAAATAAAAACACAAAATGTTTTTTTTTTTAGCCAATGCCGTGTAAACATAATAAGCTGAGAAGCCATGACAATTTTTCAGCCCTAATGAAAAGAGCTATTTTTCTGGCAGAATATTATGTAATTTTAACATTGTTAAATTAAATATGTCCTGATCTGTCTGGCAGAAGTATTGTCTAAGCTCGAGGCCAGTGTACACAAGCAAATACAATGCTCTGTTCCTGGGTAAACCGGTAAATTTCATGGGGTATTTTCATTCTGCTCCCAGGTATGGATGTATGACTAGCATTATTTTATTGAGTTTTTGTTAGGTTATTAATATTATTTATTTTAACAGTGTGATTTGTCAATACAAGAACTACCCTGAGTTAGCATAGTCATTGAAATAATTAGGGTCGATACCCACTTATGACAAATGTTTAAACAGTATTAACAAAAACAAGAAAACCATGGCCCTCATTCAGAGCCGCTCGCTATTTGCGGTCGTTCGTTCTAAAACAAGGGGTGGCTATTCAAATGAACCGTTCGCTAATTGCGGTCTGTTCACGCCTCTAAGTCTGAACGAGCGAGCAAAACTTGCGGTTGTAATTTTGGAAACTACGCCCCCTTGCCGCTCGCACCATACGTCATGTCCGCTATTTATTAGATTAATCGAGTACATCGAACATCGTATGAACTGCTCGCTATTCTTGTGGCTGGTTTTTTCAACCGCTATTTTGCGAGCAGTTCTGAGTAAAGAAAACCCAAGTGACGTGGTCAATGACGCTGCTGTATTAATTATGCACTCCCTTAAAACGCCCGTTTTGACCTTTAAGCACGCCTGCGTTCGAATTCCACACCCCCGTTTTCAAGCACCTTCCCCTGTTACCACCCACATACGCCTCCTTCTGTCACTCAAAATAGCAGGCATTCGCTATATAGCGAACAAACGATTTTCGGCCGCACTGACTGGTTCGCGCATGCGTATTAAAATCCATATGCATGCGCAGATGTGCGAACATCGGTCAGAACGAAAGAGCGGCCGCTTACGAGCGGCTCTGAATCAAGGCCCATGTTTTGATATTTATATATTTTCTAATAACATAATAATAATAATAATAATAATAATAATAGTAAATAAAACAAAAAAAACAACAACAGGGAGACAGTACTGACCTCCTAACATTGGAGATCTTTACAATGGAACAGGGGACATAACCAATGCAGTCACCAAGTGGATCTGTGGTCATGCCCTCATTGATGAATAGGACCCCATGATTTATAGAACATACTGCCTCTTTCCTATTCTGAAAAGCCCTGAGACTTTTCCTGATTAGCTGATTATTATTAGTATTTTTAACAATTATTTATATAGTTAAAAATAATGGGCAGCACAGACGGTGTAATGGTTAGTGTTACTGCCTCACAGCTCTGAGGTCATTTGTTCGATTCCCACTACAGCCCTAACTGTGCGGAGTTTGCGCTTGCGTGGGTTTCCTCCGGGTACTCCGGTTTCCTCCCACACTCCAAAAAATATACTGGTAGGTTAATTGGCTCCCCACAAAAAATTGACCATAGTGTGTATGCCATAAGTAATATAGATTGTAAGCTCCACTGGGGTAGGGACAGATGTGTAAGATATTCTCTGTAAAGTGCTGCGGAATATGTGTGCGCTATATAAATAACTGGTAATAAATAATAAATAAATAAATATAGTGTCATCAAAATTGCATCTTACAACTTGTATGAAAACACAGTAGTAAAACAAGATATCCGATTAATATTTTTGGGTCAGGAAGAATTTTTTTAATCTCCTTATGAGGCTAAATTGGTAACTGTCAAAGTAGTAATTGTATTGCCTTCTTCTAGAATCTAGATCAACACAATTAGAATTTGTGACAGATTGAACTTGATGGATCTGTGTCTTCATTCAACACTAATATGTAACTATGCAACTTTATTATATCTCCATCTTTATAATTCGGCCATTGTTTCAAGATAATTTCATGAGGAAACACTGCAGTAATTCAGCCTAATTTAATTTATCTAATTTCGTAGTTTTTTTTGTATTGCTTCAAGTAGGCCATTAATAAATATTTAATCTGCATAATAGGACATGTAACAAGCAGTGATTTAATCTTAGCCTTGTTTCAATGGACCCTGTTCGGAAAATCACTGAGACATTGAAGACATGAAAAAGTATTAGTTATTCTGTGCTATGATGATGAGATAGGTTCCGCAGAATAAATATAAATAAATCTTTCAAACAGAATTGTACAATGTTCTGAATAAAAATAATTTTCTTAACGTGATGTTAGTAAATTTTCAGTAGAATTTATTTTCAAAGCGATAAAAAAATAGTATTGAATTTGTATTTTGCAATTTAAATACATTTATTTAATAGCACAGCATAATCTACTTGCCTATATTAAATGTCTAGTTTGAACAAACAGATATCGCTTAAAGTAATGCATAAGCAATGCGTTACACTAATTCATGTGATGTTACCATTTAGTCCTTTTTCCCAGATAAAAACCCCAATGATGTCCTTAAAAATCTGGGCTTTCACTGTGATTAAGATGCAAGCAGTCACAGGAATTAATATTTAGCAAACATTTATTAAAAAACCTAAACAATGCTTAAAAGCTAGCTAAGCTTTTCCTTTGTCTTCACTCTTTCTTCTTCCCTTTTCCTTGTCCAACAGTTATGTAAAGCATTTCATTATATTTTGTTCATATACTGTATAACCTTTGGTTCAACGCATTATATGATACTATTACCTATTGAACATGTTCTTGCCTTATGATTTGTTGCCCTTCCTCTGTGACTAATATATATACCCAATAAAAATATTTTCCACTAAAAAAAAGAGCCAAACTGGTAAAATTATAACTGTTGGTGTAAAAAGAAAGCTGTTGTAAATACATTGCGATGATTTATACATTTCTTGTACTTTAAAAAAAACCCTGAAATGTTTATATATGACTTTTTTTAATCTTTTCTAATTCTCATAATTTTATAAAAACTTGTCCTGTTTACATTTGAAGTCACAAATGCAAAGTGTTGTTAAATTTGAAAATATTGTTAGAATTGAATTAGTTAATTGTCAATTAACCATGTATTGTTTAATGAGTGCAATATGCCATAGAGGCATTTTCATACAGAATATTTTCTATAAATTTGGGGGGTTAGCTCCACTAATAAAATAAATAAATAAATGAATAAATGCAAAAGATAAACAATACATAAGAAAATCTAAGAAAATATTTTAAAATTCCATGCAAAGGTGAAATAATAACAATAACAACTTATATAACCACTACTAATAATAATGCAGTATTTACAAAATATTTTTCAATATCGATATATAAAGGGGTGGTCCTATAATGACAAAACCTGTGGCTGCTGTCTCAGGCACATATTATTTAAGGGAAAAGAAAAGAAAGCAAGTACTCTCTTAGTTAGGGGTACTAGTTCTAACTAATTTATAAATAAAATATAACTTTTAATGATAATGGTTAAAAAACGTCTGCAGAAGAAAAAATGGACAACATAAAAATACAATTATAAACATATAAATACGAATATAGGCCTGAAATTGGCCAAGATAGTAGATTATGTCAGTGATCCACGTACTGTTTGTATGTATCTATGAATATACACAGTACTCAATGGATACGTTGAAATCAATAGGACCACTGAATCATATCACTGGATACTATTAACAATCAAATACCATGGTGAAAATATAACAATAATATACATATAATTATGAGGATATTTCCTCTGTATTATTGTGTGAACATACAGTATGCCAGCTGCCTACAAATCCCTTCTAAATCATCCGTCTCATAAATGAAACAATGCACATAAACACTAGTCCAAAAAGGTGGAAGATAATCTTATGTGCATAATGTACGAGATCCTAATCTCATAATAGCATACCATCAGAAGTGATCAAGTACATAAATCGCAACATGAGCTGTCAACATACATAGAGGTAGGGCCGGATTATAGGCAGGGTGACAGGGGCGGTTGTTCTGGGGCCCCCACACATAGGGGGCCCCCACACACTGTCCCCGGCCCCCGGCCACATACCCTGGATGATCCTTTTTTGTAATTGTATTTATATGTGGTCCATGTTTTCTTCTGCAGAGGTTTTTTTAACCATTATCATTAAAAGTTATATTTTATTTATAAATTAGGTAGAACTAGTGCTCCTAAGACAGTTCTGGCTTCCTTTTCTTTTCCCATATACTATTTACTATTTTGGGTGCACCTGAACATTTTGGTTTATCAATTTATGGGTATATGACCATTAATATTTATCAGTCATTCGTGGAGTATTTCTACCATCATATGTAATCTCTATACTTATTGGTACCAGTGCTTGGGGATATCCCACTGATCCCTTCCCTACATTTTCTCTGTAACATATCATTTAAGGTCAGCAAAATGAAGGCAATCAATTAAATAAATATATAAATCACCTTAACCCACAGTGAGCTTATTTAATGGTTGGCGGCTCTAATAATGTTTAAAGATGGCAATTTTGTCTTATAAAGCATTTATGGAAGAGAAGGGTAATATTTTGGGAAAGAATGGTTAGGAATACCACTGTCAACATTATTTACTGTATATAGTGTATATCGGCCAATAGTGGAGCCAAGGAGAGATTTACATTGTAAGTAACCGTAGGCAAAGAACAATTGCCATCCCTGAATAGACCAAGAGCTGGAGATAACATTTATGGGTTCATTTAGATGAGGATTTCCTTCTAGGTCAGGAGTTGAAGCAGCATTGGACACATAAAGCATCACCCAAGTTTCCTATTTGCATTTCAGGGGCGACTGGAGGGATCAAAATGGGGATTAGGGATGGAGAGGGGGGGTAAAAACAAAATAAATAAAAAATAAACAAAAACTTATTTTTTTAAGTAATCAAGTGCCATGAATAAGAGCCAGGGCTTCTTGAAACATATGGGGAATGATTTGGAGTCAGGTAGATGACAGATCTCTATGCACTGACGACAATGGAGAGTTGTCTATTCTGAGTCGGGCGGAACTTGGCCTGATCTGTCTTTACGTGATATTGAGCGTTTTGTCGTGGTGACAGTGTGAACCCTCTGAAGTATTACTGACTTGTGCGAGTGTCATGGGAGTGTTGTGGTCGTGTTTCTAAAGCTCCGTGCGATTCTGAGTTGTGAGTTCGGGCAAAGGAAGCCTGTTTTGGATGGGTCTCTTGCACGTAGCATGGGGTTTGGTGCAAGTGCCGATACTAATGATGACGGTTGCAGCAGCCGGTATAAAATCAGCATGCGGCACGGCTTTCAGACGCATGGATCACCGCTTTAGCCTAACAAAATCTGGCATTAGCATAAAGTAGTAAATCAGGCTCCTGCGGCTGCCCACACCTACAGCTACTTTCCGTCTGAATCATCCCTGTAATCTAAATAACCCTCTGTGCTACACAATCCTTTTATATCAGAGCCTGTGTTTCAGCTTGTAAACAGGAAACTGGAAAACTATGCTCTATGAATACTTTTAGCACTGTAGCTCCGCATACCATCTTGTATTAATCTCATGTTTCTGGTAGAGTAGTACCCTATAAATATTTTAATTCCAACACACAGTTGCAAATAAAAGATCAGACTGGAGATAGTAAAACATTTCTTTTTATATTATCATCATTATTATTATTAATAATAATAATAATAGCATTATTATTATTATTAATAATAATAATAATAATATCCATCATAGGTGGAACAGCAGATGGTCTTGTAAGCCCTGATTTAACTCATATTTCTGTTTTATCATTTACTCTCTACCTCCATATTGCCATACATCAAGTAAACGAAACAATTCGGTAAAATGAACAAACAAGGGCAGCTTCCACCCCTACAATACAACCACCCTAGGCCTGGGCCCCTTAATGTCACTGCCACACAGTGGAAGCTGAAAATGTTGTACCAATGTTCATGAAAGTGCAGACTACGATGAGCTAACTAAGGTCAGGTGAATGAGACATGAGGCACGAAGTATATAAATAGTAAGAACGGGTGACACTTAGTCTATGGATTGGGAAGAAATTCTTATAAACATACAATGATGCCTCACTGGTGTCTCCACTATAAGCTGCCATTTCATAATGGATAATGTATAATGTATAAAGTATATGTTGCCTTTAACAGTGCCATCCTTTCTCATTACTTTGTTGCTTGACAGTTGTTTCAGTCCTTTTACTAGATGGCTCAGATCTCACACCTGGGTAATACATGTATAATTTTATTCACCAACTGAAATAATCTAATGACTTATATTTGCTCCCATAGCTGTACCATCCTAATTTCCAGTGATACTTCAGAGCTCTGTACAATGTTTGTTGCTTGCTTCTATCAGAGTGGGATCAAGAGGTTCTCCAGTAATCGAGTTACAGTTCAGTCTAGAAATGAATGAACTGGACACAATAACAGCAGTGTAATAAACACTTCAAATTTCCAAATCTGTTTCACTTCCTATTTAATTGTATTGAGTACTGCTGCTGCTACAGTTAATATTGCACTTCAAAGATGGGGGTGGAAAGTATTTTATTTTAAGTGTGTATACACTAACAACCCTTACGGTGCCCAGATACGCAGTTTTAGATCTACAGTAACTGGCTGCAAATGGTAGCGTGCGTGCGTACAACAAAACGGCAGAATCTGATTTACTTCTGATGGTGAGACTGATGCCGTCATTGCCTGTGAGCGCTGATAGACCTCCAATATAATCCGTCTCATTACATTCATGGCCAAGTTTGGCATTGATGCACTGGCAAATACAGCCACCTCAAATAGAGACTGTCCTGCCAAAATCAGGACATTTGAGAAATATTGAGTATGTGCGCCTTTAGAGGGGGGAATTAAAAGCCAATAAAAAGTGCTAGTTTGCTTTCATGTTAGCTTTCTAGGTTGCTCTCTCTCTCTCTCTCTCATGTGGAAAAAATAGCTTCCGAATGTTTCAAGTAACGGGCCCATTCATCATTGGAGTCCTGATGTGGACTCTGAAATGTACTGCGGCAACTAATGTAATGCCTGCTTCTTCCTATTGAAAGGAGATACGGAATGCAAAGAATGATCCTTTCGGATCCTCCGCTGGCCCTCCCTGTGCACATGCACGAACTAAGTTCACGTATACGCAGTTACATGGCCTGTCGGTGTAAATTATCACCGTTACTAATTAATAGCAAAAGTGGCAGTGCCAGGAACCATGGGACATCTGCTGCCCGAGAAGCAGTATATATGTTCCTGCCGCAACTTGGATAATCAATTAATTAGAATTACTGAGGCTTAGTAATGATTGGGCCCCTCTCTCTTTAGGTTTTTTTTTTTTATAACAACTGCTTAGATAGGTTAAATACCGCAAAATACAGCCAATTATTTATTATTATTTATTTATTACCAGTTATTTATATAGCGCACACATATACCGCAGCGCTTTTCAGGGAATATTTGTCCATTCATAGCCGATGAGCATTCCTAGCCTTTGACATTGGACTTTACTACTGTAGTTCCTCACCTTTAGCGTGTTCATTACAAATGGACAGAGTGGGTGTGGTTTGGGTTCCTCATGGGAGTGGCTTCATGGTTTCCAAATATCCAATAGGGAATGTGGTGCTGTGTTGTGTTACATTTGTCATATGAGTGGAGGGGGATTTACCAAAGCAAATGAATGTGTATAAAATGTATTGGCATACTTTTATCATGTTTATTTAGATTTTAAATACTGTATCTCAATTTATTTATGTTATTCCCATCTATAATTTCTCCTAGTATATTTAAAATGCACATACATATATATATATATATATATATATATATACATTAATCACTTCAGATTTACATGCATGGAAGGAGATTTATTAAATGTCCTGTGCAAATATTGTAGTGCAAAAACATAGCATGTAATGTGAGACACTGTATGACTATACCTGTGTGCAAATGGTCTAGGTGTAATACCTGGGCTGGGAGACCTACGCTTCCCAGCGCGTCACCCGGTACACCAGCTACACGTGACCCTGTTTTACATATCTGAGTTTATCTTCAGCAGCCAGACATCTGTGCTCCGTAAAGAGAAAAAAAAACGCGTTCTAGTTATGCATTGAGTGATAGGTATTAAAATCTATTCTTCAGATTACATATTTCTTTTACAATTCAATCCTTCTCTCATTCTTGTATTCAGCTAATCTGCTTTTGCTCTTTTTTTTAAGTTTTCTTCTTAGTTCTTGCAAATGTAAAGACTCTATTCCTTGGCTGTGTAAAATGTAAGCCAGCTTGCTAATCAATTTACATACATTTATGCAGGTGGCCGATCATCCGGAACACAGCAAAATAAGCTCAGGGTCTGCCTTGGTTATGTGCTTGCCGCCTTCAATCTAGCAAAAGGAAATATTCCAAAAAGACACGCCAGTAATTAATGGGCCACGTAGAGGAGACAACTCCACTCCTTCCACTGGGATTCCCACAAAGGACCCCCCCAAGTTTGGGAAGAATTTAATATTACACACCGTACTGCTTGGTGTCATAGCAGCGATTACACCGGTCCAAGCGATTGCATACATCCAGTCAGGTGTATAGTAGGGATGGATATCGGAAGACCGTCACGGATGGTTGCCAGGCTTCCGACATCAAATCAAGTGATGCGATGGCTGCTAGCCATCGCATCAAAACCATTTGACGAAATAACGGTCGATGGTTATGATGTGTGAATGCGCAGAGGCAGACGGGAGCTTTGTGCGTGCCGCATATAAACTTAGCTGCGGCCATCACTTCCGGGTGTCCGCAGCTGCTTACAAGCTGTCAGCCATCGCATGGGCATCGGAAAGCTGTCTCCGATGGCTGACAACTATCATATACCCACAATTCAATGGGATAAGTACTTCCATCAGATCGGGAGATGGTTGCTAAACATCGATTTCTGATATCCATTCCTAGTCACATGCAATGTCTGCATGTGGAAGCCTATTTGACAGTCATTGCGATGATAAATTGTATTATTTGAAAACTTTTTTTAATCTATTATTTAGCAATTTATTATTTATTTTTAATTAGAGTGGGCTTTCGGTTCTATTATATATGCTAGCAGGGTCACGCATGCGTCTATTCCCTGAGACTGCAAAGCCGTAACTTTTCCTAGTGATGCCGTGAGTTAAACCTTATTGCTCTGGGACTGTGTTATTGATAAATTGCGACGATAAGTAATTGTTTTTCATCACCGCATTACACAGCGTTCAGAAATAACACTGATTGTCACATGTTGATAAATATGCGTTACCGAAGCCGGCATGCATGCGATGACCAGCGGAATGCATCACATCGTGTGTGCCATGCGTCATTCTTCCCGCCCGTAGAATGGCCAATCTCTCTACAGTATTTCTTCTCATTGTTCTAGTAATGTGTCAATATAAGAAATGATGTACAACATGGCATCAACATAGCACTTGATAGTTGCGTCCATATCAGCTTTCACATATGCAAGGGGACTCCTGATAGTTTGTAGATCAATTGCTAAATTATGTGGACCATCAGATGAATCAGGAACCCCAAGAGTTTGTACACCCCAGCAGGAAACGTCACCTCTATTTACAGCATTCGCTTCTCTATTCTGCCGCTTCCTGATCAGAGATGAATGATATATTCATGCACAATGCCGGCTGGCTGCACAAAATGCACTTTTTACAACTTGATTTTTGTTTTATTCTGATGCAGAGAAAACTATGGTCTTACTCATACACGTTCCTCTAGTTTGGCATTGTCATATTTCTTATCTTTACCTTTTCCTCCTTGTAGCATCATCTCGGCGGCTGAGCCTTCTAACAGCTGAGCTGCCAGGAAACTTCTTCCCCCTCCAGCTCAAACACATGATAAATCTATTTACTTCCAAGGCCTGTAATATACTGTATGTACCATCTCTTTATCTGCGGATCAAACAATTTTCTTTTATAACACATTTTAACCCTTCACTGTTTGTTTATTATATATGTACCTCACTTTTTATTTTTATTCTTTATATGCAGCAGTAGCTGCTCCTAACTATCTCTTTCACACTGCACTTTTCTTACTATGGCAGTGCCCTGGGGTGGCTTAGCTGGGCTAGTTTGGGGGTGTCCTGCGCTCTGGATTTGAATCGTAGTATGTTAGGGACCTACCCTACAGAGGTTACCTGGATATGGTGGGTAGGCCCATAACCTTGGCCAAGATTATGCTAAAAACCTCTATTGATTGCAAAATTGTATTGCATTTATATATTATTAATAATTTGGAGTTGTGCACCTGAGATTTGTCTGTTTTAATAACTGAAAAGCCCACTAAAGTTTAAAAAAAAAAAAAAAAAACCCTGAAAACAACAAACATATGAAGACGATAAACAGCGCACACACTCACACACACTGGCTGACACACACACACACACACTACACTGACACACACACTAACTGACACACACTGTACACTGGCTGACACACACACACTGGAGTCTGGACACTGTCTGACACTCACACTGTACACTGACTGACACACACACACACTGTACACTGACTGACACACACACGCACTGGCTGACACACACACTGTACACTGACACACACACTCTGTACACTGACTGACACACACACACTGTACACTGACTGACACACACACACACTGTACACTGACTGACACACACACGCACTGGCTGACACACACACTGTACACTGACACACACACACACACTGTACACTGACACACACACACTGTACACTGACTGACACACACTGTACACTGACTGACACACACACTGTACACTGACTGACACACACACTGGCTGACACACACACACACTGTACACTGACACACACACACACTGTACACTGACTGCCGCACACGCACACAACATGACTGACACACACTGTACAGTGGCTGACACACACACACACACACTGTACACTGACTGACGCACACACACTGACTGACACACACTACACTGGTTGACACGCACACACACTTGCCAACTCTCCCTCATTGTCAGGGAGACTCCCTGAAATAGCAGCAATCTCCCTGTCTCCCTGAAGAGTCTAGCAATCTCCCTCATTTCACCTTACCCCCATTATGAAGCTGTTATATAAAAGAAAAAACAGAGATATATACATTCAAATGGGATCATTAGTATAATTTCCCTGCATTGGTTATAAGGCACAATGATCCCAATGCTTACATGTATTTTCTGAGAAGTATCAGTGTTTTTTCATCAACAAGTAGATCTTACTAACTGCTTTGGGGATCATTTACATGTGGATGTGTCATGTGTATGGCACACCTCTCAGATGTATCAGTACACGCCCACTTTACCGAAGCGCTCATAGGTGCTGCTTTCACAATCTCCCTGAAATGCTTTTTCAAAAGTAGGCAAGTATGACACACACACTGACTGACACACACTGTACAGTGGCTGACACACACACACACGCTGTACACTGACTGTCTGACACACACACACACACACACACACACTGTACAGTGGCTGACACACACACTGTACACTGACTGTCTGACACACATACACACTGACTGACAGACACTGTACAGTGGCTGACACACACACACACTGTACACTGACTGTCTGACACACACCCACACTGACTGACACACACTGTACAGTGGCTGACACACACACACTGTACACTGACTGACACACACACTGACTGACACACACTGTACAGTGGCTGACACACACACACACACTGTACACTGACTGTCTGACAGACACACACACACACACACACACTGTACACTGACTGTCTGACACACACACACTGTACACTGACTGACACACACACACCATACTTGCCGACAATCAGCTCCAGCCTTCCGGGAGGGAGCTGATTGTTGGCTAACAGCGGGGGGGCGGGGGCTGTCATTGGGGGCAGAGCTGGGGGCGGGCCAGCCAGAAGGTGGTACATTGGGGGTGGAGCCGGGGGCGGAGCCGCACGATCGCGTCATCGTGGCTCCGCCCCTCTTCACAATGCCGTTATTTTCGGCAGTGTGAAGCAGGGGGCGGGGCCGCGATGACGCGATTCAGCGCGAATCGCATCACTGGCTCCCCCACTGCGGGGGTTTCTAATCTTTTCAGGGGGGAGGACGGGAGGGTTGGAGGCTTCCGGGAAGCTTGCCTGCCTTTCCGGGGGGCCGGGAGCGGCACCCGAAAATCGGGATGCTCCTGGCCAAATCGGGAAGGTAGGCAAGCCTGACACACACACACACACACACACACACACACTGTACACTGACTGTCTGACACACACACACACACTGTACACTGACTGTCTGACACACACACACTGTACACTGACTGTCTGACACACACACACACACACACACACTGACTGCCACACACACACACACTGTACACTGACTGACACACACAAACACACACTGTACACTGACTTTTACACACACTCACACACACACACTGCTATCCATCAAAGGAAATGGGTGATTGGCAATTGTAGTTGACCCCTATTTATCAATTGATCTCAATGTGATATTGAAAAAAAACTAACCTATCCATCTTAAAGGGTGTCCTGCAGGGGTGCCGAGAGGGGGGAGTGGGTACTAATTACCCGGGCCCGGGCTTTCTGGAGGGGCACGAAGGGGCCCGGGTCTAGCACCCCCCCCTCCCTCTTACATCACAGCAGTCTTCTATGCACACAGAATTACCGCGTGTGTAGGCAGTGCTGTGCATGCGCTGGGTTTATGAATGTAACTGCGCATGCCCAGCACGGATTCCAGCTGTGGTAAGTTAGTGTAGAGAGGGAAAACTATCTATTTCCCGAAAAGCTGTCATCGCAAAACTGGCAGCTTTTCTAAATAGATAGTTATGGAGAGAAGGAATGATGAATTCCTCCGGTAATTAGGTAGAACTCCATGCGAGTTCCAAACCAAATTACCTCCATCGTTGTTTTAGTTATGATGAATAGGCCCCTATGACTTGCACTTGTGAACACTTAACTTTTCAGAGTTTGCTGAATACAAGGCGGCCCCATCAGGCTCCTAATAATGAAAGGGGCGAGTGTGAGGGGCCCATAACTGATCATGAATAGGCCCCTATATGTTTATAGCAGCCATTTTCACCCAATGTGCCTTGTGCACCACCGATTGGTGTGATTGCATGACACGTTCTAGCACAATGTTCATGTTGTTTTAGTTTAAAAATGTTGACGAGTCTGAATTTCTGGCTCTTAGCATTGTTTATAGAGAGCGTTAAACAAAACAGCTATGTCAGAGCATTTTAAAATATTCTTTAAGGCTCTGTAAAAAAACTGTTAAGTATTTTAGCTGGTAATGACTGTCTGCCACCAACTGATAGCGACGTGAAATATTCATGATTAATGAGCATTTTTATCTATTCATTGGGAAACAAAACACATTAGTTTGGACTTTTAAGAACATTAAACAGGCATTTCTCTAAATGTACATGAATATGAACAATATATAAATTAATTTGTTCCCTCCAGAGTACTGTTGAGCTGATGTTGGACCAAATGTAGCATTAGAAAGGGATATATTACAACCGAAATTTTATATATCACCATGAAAAAAAAATAATACACACAGCGCTTAGAACGACCCTGATATCACAGTGAGTTTTTCTTCTATTATTTAGTTTTAACAGAAATAATTTTATTATTTATTACCAGTTATTTATATAGCGCACACATATTCCGCAGCGTTTACAGAGAATATCTTACCATTCACATCAGTCCCTGCCCCAGTGGAGCTTACAATCTATGTTCCCTACAACATGCTCACACACATACACACTGGGGTTAATTTTTGTTGGGAGCCAATTAACCTACCAGTATATTTTTGGAGTGTGGCAGGAAACCGGAGCACCCGGAGGAAACCCACGCAAGCACAGGGAGAATATGCAAACTCCACACAGTTTGGGCCATAGTGGGTATCGAACCCATGACCTCAGTGCTGTGAGGCAGTAATGCTAACCATTACACCATCTGTGCATAAAGAGAGAAATCTCTCTTTATAACCATGTGGATTTTCAGGTTGTCTAACTTTCCCTAAAGAAATACCCGGAAAAATGTGCAGGGCAGGATATCACTAAGACCTGTGCCTAGTGTAGGGGCAGCCTGTCAAGGAGGTGCCACCCCGCACATAAGATGGTGTAACCACACTCTTATAAGTGTAAGGTGGGCTTACTGGTTGTAATCAATTTTGATAAATTTATCAATAAGAAACTTTTGGCCAAGGGGTGCCATGAAAAAAATGCTGATACTCTAGGGCACCGTGGGGAAACACTGTGTTAGAGGACAGCTAAGAAACAGGGTCTTCATTTGTTATTTAAAGTTAAAAAACAAAACAAAAAAACAACACATATACGCCATTATTGTTGGAACATTAATATTCATTAACAAAGAAGATAAAGGGGTCTATTCACGATGTTAATTATCGGGGACCGTGACAATTAATATTGTAACTCGCCGCGGATGCCGGAGCAATGCATCATTGCTCCAGTGCGGAGACAGCTGATGCGAAAATCAGCTGTCCCCGCAAGCGGCCTCACTGCTCCGAAAGGAGCAGTGACACTAGTGCGCTTGCGTGACCTACAGGACGTACGGCAGAAGGAGCCGGACAGTGGCGGAGGGATCCTAAAGGATCCCTCTTCGCCACCCGGGACTCCTTCCCATTGGGAAGGAGTGGGTAGCAGGAGCACTCGCCATTTGAAAATGGCGAATGCTACCGCAATCAAGCTCCGAAAATATTGTATTTTCGGAGCCTGATGAATTCTGTCCCCATACTAGTGTATGGGGACAGCGGGCTATTCTGCCAGAGCAATGTCAGCAGGAGATATCTGTGATACTAGTGTATGGAGACAGCGAGCCATTCCGCCAGAGGAAGGTAAGCAGGAGATATCTGTGATACTAGTGTATGTGGACAGCGGGCCATTCTGCCAGAGCAAGGTAAGCAGGAGATACCTGTGATAGTAGTGTATGGGGACAGCGGGCCATTCTGCCAGAGCAAGGTAAGCAGGATATACCTGTGATACAAGTGTATGGGGACAGCGAGCTATTCTGCCAGAGCAAGGTAAGCAGGAAATATCTGTGATACTAGTGTATGGGGACAGCGGGCCATTCCGCCAGAGGAAGGTAAACAGGAGGTATCTGTGATAATAGTGTATGGGGACAGCGGGCTATTCTGCCAGAGCAAGGAAAGCAGGAGATATCTGTGATACTAGTGTATGGAGACAGCGGGCCATTCCGCCAGAGGAAGGTAAACAGGAGGTATCTGTGATACTAGTGTATGGGGACAGTGGGCTATTCTGCCAGAGCAAGGTAAGCAGGAGATACCTGCTGTGATACTAGTGTATGGAGACAGTGGACTATTCTGCCAGAGCAAGGTAAGCATGAGATACCTGTGATATGCCCTGCTTTACCTCCTTGATGAATGGCCCGATAACTTCATTTTTACAATTACAGGTGAAAATTTTCATTTTCACCTGCTTTTGTAAAAATGAAGGGATGATGATTAGGCCCCTTAGTCACATATTCTAAGTATCCCAGAGCAGCCAATCAGGTGTCAGCTTTGAAGAGCCAAACCAAGTAAACCTATTGAGAGAAAATGTTGGATTGGTTGTTGTGAATTACAATCCATTTTTTTGTGGTTTCAGATACAGTACATTCCACTGGCAATATAGTGCATAAAACAAAGCCTACATGATAAATACATAAAAGAGAGGAAAATGAACTCTAACCAACTCAATTGAAACAATATTCCTCTCACACCCCATTAATATTCAACAGCGCACTACACTCCTAGGGCTGTGTAAGTCTTTGATAACAATAGAATATGCTTTGTAGGTAATCTTATTAATGGTTTTGCTAGCCCTGTAGTGTGCTAATAGAGCCAAAACAGTTCAGCACTGCACAAACAACATGTAAGATTTGTCTGTTCAAATGTGAATTGAACTTGCAATATGAACATCGTCGTGAGAGAAGTAGCAGGCGACCGGGATGATAGAGAGAGGGTCTGTGTGTTTGAATATTTTTATTTCCTGTCCATATTTCCTTTAGAAAATTTACCGCGGCAGACACATCAGTTCTTACCTCAATTCTGCGAGTCTCTTTGATTTAGTTAGGGGCTTGCTGATTTAGTAAATAGATGGTCTGAAAGACGTCCCTCTCTCTGCCTCAGAATTGTGCATTTTCCCATTAAAGGAATGCTGTTGTTTTGTTTTTTTTCCCTCTGTCAAGCGTCAAATCTTTCATTTTGGTCTTTCTAGCCAAGCACCTTTTGTAAAAGTAAATCTTTATCTTAAATATAAACTGGATGTGGTCTTTGTTTGCACATAGTGGAGGCTGGTGTTCCCGGCTTAGTACAAGACCCGACATTGAGAATATAAGGGAGAAAGAAATGAGATGTACTGTAACAAGGGAGTAATGCAAAGATGTGTTTTTCCCCCTGATGGAAAACATTGGCCTAAGGTCTTTCTAACAAAGGGTCCAAAAGGGCATTTGCCCTCCACTTCCGTTACACTTTATTTATAGTATTGAAACCTAAAAGAGCTACTTTCATATTCCCTTGCCGCATACAAAGCTGCTAAAAATAATACTCTTCACACACTGTTAAGGCGCAAGTTCTATAATAGGATGTAAGCTAAAAAATAATAAAAATAGAATAAAGAATACTAACTATAACCATGACCTAGAAGTCCCAATAGTTAAAAAATTAGCACTGGAGATGCTCACCAAGGTGTCATGATGTCATTGCCTTCAATAACCAGCTTTAATAAGCGTCATACAAAGTGTACTGTGTGTATCATAATTCTATCATATACAGGACCAACCATTAGATGCGACAGTAGCCATCCTGCCTGAGCTGAACGTATTTATTTTAGATGTGGGCACCATTCCAGACTATTGGAGCAAGTCCGGGAGCCTGGAGGAGCAGCAGAAGAACCTAGCACTGCCCTGGACATACTGTAAATGTACATATTGGGCTCTATAGCAGCACATCCCTAACAGTGCATGTTTTCCAGATCTTCTAGTTGGTGCACAGGTTATTTATTATTGGCTAATACATGTTAAAAGATCCACAGGTAGTGCTAATTATTTCATTTGTGATACTGAGAAGAACATGCATCACAAGTAACAATCTATTATATTATTATTTCTATTATGTTCATGGTGTGGGCTGGGGAGCGGGGGTTTCCAGGCAGACGGAAACCCCCCCTGCGTTTGCCTATGACTTTACAGCTGAAACATTTCACAGCAACATTATTATAAAGAGATACTGATAACTCTAATTATGTATGTGATTGATATACTGTCTGCATTAGACTGTACTTACGTATCCTGTTTTAAATCTTATCCCACTGCACGGCGCTACAGAACCCTTGTGGAACCTTATGAATGAACGATAAAACTAATATAGAAAATTAACAGTTTGTGAACTTCTAAAGTAATATTAACTGATATATAAATAATAATATTTATTTATCAATACACTGACCAGGGGCATTTTTGTTACGCTCTATACTATAATAGCACATTTCTTCTATGTCATATTATATAATAATAATAATAACAATAATAATATCATATTACAGTATACAACCTTATAAACAGTGTCAGGGATTTGGTGAATAGCTCTGGAAGTTCTCCATAATCCACATGTATCACAGATTATAGCAAGGACCCCATAGCCGCGTAGATCTTACAGCAGAAATGGTTTGCGCTGGATCATAAAATTATTTACTCATGAAAGATAGACAAAATAATAAATTTAAGTGGAAATTCGCTTTAGGGAAATATATTACTGGAAATAATTTGTTATAGGGACTCGATTCTTGGAACATTCGCATAGTCCAAAGACTGGAGAGTAGTGCATTTAGAAACAGGAGACGAGAGGGCTGTCATTGTAATTATTGATGGAACTGAGACTCAGCATGCAAATTGTGCCACTGAATTCATGAACCCAGTCCAGCATTGTGTGGACCGGAGGCTACAGAATGAATGTTAATGCACACAACTGGTAACGTTGGCACGTGAGACACAAAGCACTGCCAAGGCAGAAGCCCAGGTTTATAGTGCAGAGGCGGGTAAAGTGTGTGGCAGTGCTTTGCCAACTGAGCTGCGTGTCATGATGAGATATTGGCCCTCATACGAATGGTCACTGAGTTACGCTTGGTTGCCAGTAACTCCCTCCTGGGATGTAGGGGTCACGTGTACATTTTACCGGTGTGCACTGAAATATTAATAATCACATATTCCCCAAACACTAAGCTGGATGCGCTGATGAAAATATATGTAAAACATCACAGAAGCTACAAACTGCTGGTGTTTTTTGCAGTTCCACCACGTTCCACAGTCTGACAACTCTTCACATCTGAACTGTTACTGAAAGCATCAGAAGGATTACCCAGTACAGGCATAAACATTCTAGGGGGTATATGTACTAAAGTGGAGTTGTTGCCCATAGCAACCAACCAGATTTTAGCAATTATCTTGATATCTTCTAGAAGGTGCTAGATAATTGATAAGTAGAATCTGATTGGTTGCTATAGGCAACAGCTCCACTTCTATAAACTCTCACTTTAGTAAATAAACCCCATAGTTTGCACCAAGAATAGAGCTGGTACACTGCAAGAGTACAAATAGCAGCGATCCGCTCACAAATATGAGTACAGCTCTGTATATAGACAAGAAATGCACCTTTAGTTCCATGTACACAGCATGGGAGCAATTATGGCCAACTTGCATTACACCTTCCACTGTATAAGTAACACATATTGTAGATAATAAATATGATTTATGTCATCTTTTGGTGCCATGCCCTGCGGCATCCTATATCACATGAATATGGACCTCGCCGGACCCCGGAGACTTCTAATATTATTATAGCTTTCACCAGGGACAGTCTCCCACCTATAACCATTTTAGTGATTTGACATTATTTAATAAATGTCCATCAAAATGGCAATAAAAAGAAACGCAAGCTACAAACTCATCTTTACCGACCGTTAGATATTTTCCAACGCCGAATGTCAATTTTTTTTTCAATTCTTGAGCCCTCTCCGTTATTTTCTTTAAGAATAAATGAATGCATCTGTTAAGCGCGCTAACAGATGTCTCTGTGCCAAGGTACAGTGAGCCCCACTGTGAGGACGCATTAAAACTATTGAGCTTCCCGCTCAAGGCCATGCTATGCACATATGAACACTGCAGTATTGAAAGGTATTAAATGGTGCTGTACATCAAATCTATGGTCATGTCACCTAAGCTAACCAACTGGGAAGATCCAGAAATATCCCTTAGATATTTTTCCTTTTTAATCTTAAAGAAACAGCTGAATTATAGGCAGTGAAGCTTTTGCATTATTCCTGTTTTCTTCTCCTAGATTGAGAAGTTATCATCAAAAAGAGAATATGCCAAGATATTAATATAATCTATAATATTAGCAGGTAGTATTTACCATCTTATAATAAATGTCTTTCATATAAGTGATGTGCAGAAAGCACCAATCTTTTAGACATATATGAATGAATTAATATACATTAGTGACAGCTGCCGGGCTGCTGACGTGGCTTAAGCCAAATTTAAGAGTGTACCGAGGGGACGAATTGGAAAGTGAAATGGAAGAATAATTTTTTGGGACTCTTGAGAATCATTGTTTATCCTTGACAACAGCTCTGGACATGAAAGGACTTTAACCCAATGTTCCCATTCGCTTTCTAAAAGGAACTATATATAAAATATATATATATATATATATATATATATATATGTATATCATATCATATATATCTAATATTATATATATATATATTATATATAATATATCATATATATATATACTAATATTATTCTCAATGGTTTGGTGTTTCTTTTGGTTTATCCTCATGACTGATACGTTGCTTGGTCCACACTTTGCCGAGATGAGATGTCGCCCAATATTAACTGTCCCAGAGATATTTGTCCGTGGCAGGGCTGGCAAGACATTGGTTGGACCTTGGTGCTAGGAGGCGTGATCCTACGCCAGAGTGCGGGGCTGGTAACCCTGAGCCGTTGCCACTAATACAACAGCAGTACCCCTCCCATTTTCACATCATCGGGGTATCTTGGTGAGGAACACATTGTGAAAACATTTTTAGTAATGGTCTCACATTATTTATGTCCGATACCTGCACATCTGCCAGAGTAAGGTGGTAATTAATAACGATAACTATGATATTATAAATTAAGTTTACGTGTACTTAACTGGGAACTTTGGCCCTGATTCAGACCCACTCGCAAGCGGCTGTCCGCTCGCAAGTGGGTCGATGGTCTGCACTGAGCATGCGCACGACGGAGGGAGCTCCGTCGTGCGCATGCGCCAGACGCGACGAGCGAAGGAAAGTCCTTCGCTCGTTGTGTCTGATCAAAGGGGGCGTGCTGTCGATGTTGATTGACAGCACGCCCCCTTTGGTGGGCGTGCCGGGGGCGTGCCTCCCTGACGGGGGCGTTCCCACGGGAACGCCTCCCGTCAGAAGCCGGCCCACTGACATCACTAGTGATGTCAGTGGGAGTGATTTTGGCTCTGATAGAGCCAAAATCACTCCGGGCCTTGCGGTTGAAAACCTCAACCGCAGGCTCCGGCTCGCAGTTTCGATGGTCGCGATGGTCACGACCATCGCGGCCATCAAACTGCACGCTCGTTTAGGCTGTGGGTGGTGACCCACAGCTATACGAGCGTCCAGGAGGACGCTCCATTTTTATGGAGGGCGGCCCTCATTCAGAGCGTGCGCTCTGCTCAGAGCGTACGGCTCTGAATGAGGGCCATTGTTTACTGTCAAAGGGGTCTTCACTTTTACTAAATAAATACGAGCAATGCATTGGATTTGGCTGAATTGCCGTCCTGCATTTATTAGAGGGGGGAGAATATATTGTAGCTTCTCAATTTGTCTGTTTATTATAATATTGATGAATACATGAATACCTGCAGAATTGTTGGAGTGAGTTTACACATGAATAGATTCGCAGACAGATACATAATAAATGTTATTCTGCTATCAAGAACAAACAGCGTAATTGTCTGTGTTTTCCTCTATTATGTTTAGCAAATCACGTATGAAAGTTTTGTTTTTTTGTTATTCCTTGCTCAATATTAGTAGAAGACTGGCAGAAGACATGAGAAGCAATCTATTCTGAAATGGCCGGAAGCATAACACCAAATCACAGGCAATCTATTCTGAAATGGGCGGGAGCATGACACCAAATCACAGGCCTCACAGCACAAATCGGCCTCTCATCCTTCCTCATACCCCTGATCTGCACTTCCAAGCTCTCCTGAGGCCAATACATATGCAATACTCCCCCACAATGGATGTCCAGCAAACACATGTCCACATATACCTACTGTATCTTTGAATCGATGCTATTCGGCATGCCACGGACTTTGCCACTTAGCCACGCCAGCGTTCCGTCCAGAAACTTTTTTCCCCCCAAAATATACATCTTATAATTAACTAATGCGACAAAAGTACGATGCAAGGGTATAATGAATACCGACGATGGCACTTCATATACCCACACTTGCCTACTCTGCCGGGAGTCGCGGTATCCTCCCGATTTTTCGAGTAACCCCCAGCACCCCCGAAAAAGTAGGCAATTCTACAGCATCCCGCCCACTTCCTAGTGAAGTGGGCAGGATGGGAGATTTTCAGCGAAATTTGCGAGTCCATACGGAGGGGGCGGGGCTAAATTATGTGAATCACAACATTTAGCACCGCAACTCTGTACAGACCACAGGCTTTTCCTGTATAAGGGGTGGGGCCTAATGACGGCTATAGTCTGGCCCCACCCCCCGAAGTAGAGAGCAGCATCAACTCTTCAGCTGCTCCTAGAAAGCATTCTACAGAGGCCGGGAAGTATGCGTATACCTCTGTGTCGATCTGGCTAAAAAGGCAAAAAACAGAGGTCTGTTACCAGTGACTCCTGTCATGCCTCTTGCCACCAGTGCGGTAAAAGGGCGAAGTGCCCCTTAAACCCATGATGTCATGACATCACGCCTTGGGGCAGTTCCTCCAGCTCTGGGAAGCCAAGCACTGCCCAGAGCATCCTAAGGACGCTACGGGCAGTTTCACACGCCACAGGTTATGGCTTGGTGTGTCCCTTGGGCACTCCAGACTGCTTTGCAGTAGTGCTACTGGCTGCAGGTTGACGTCAGGCCCACCAAGAGCCACGACGGGCCCGGGTAGAAGTGGCGTGGCCTAATCGTGGAAGGCGTGACCACGCTCCCTTTGGGTAAAAAAACCCCACAGGCATAGGAGACAGCAGTGGCTGCTTCTTAGCAGCCGCAAGCAGTCCCCCAGTGTAGACCAGCACACAGCAGCGTATGCTGGGCTGCTATGATGTAAGGGGGGGGAACCGGTACCGGGCCCCTCCAGCAAGCCCGGGCCCAGGTAATTAGTACCCGCTCCACCCCCCTCTCGGCGCCCCTGGTTGACGTACTGGGCACCCTGTAAGCCACATGCAAGTGCCGTGAGACAGTGCCGTCCCCAGGGTCCTGTGCGATGACAGCACTTGAACACCCCTATTTTTGACCCTGCCTGCCATCTATCATTATGCTAAAGCTGTGACTTTATACCAATTTCTTTGCGACAAAAGTACTGATCTAGTGTCCTTGGTACACTGTGAGCGACTTTGTATACAGCTACAATGCGAATAAGAAGCAAAATTTTTGAGCCATATGGTGCCCCTTGGTGGGGCACCATATGGCTCAAAAACGTTATGTGAATCAGGACACATCTGTAGCATAGTGATGATGGGCAAATGTGGATATGCCAGAATTGGTGTGCCAACCCTAATGCCCGGCACCATAACAGCCAAATGAACTACCCCAGCGGGAGTTCTGCCACTGGGCTGGATCTTCTAGAAGGCAACTACTGTAAGCTTGCACTCAGGACCTGTAACTGATAGGTGATATAGAGGCAGAATTCATTTATTTACCGCACAATGGCTGCCCTGCAGCTTAGTAATATAGAAGTGTAGATTTAGGCATACGGTTAAGACTGGAAATTCTTAGGTCCACAAATATACCGTTGACACCTTTTTAAATTTCAAAGGGGGTCTATTTACTAATCTGCTGGGGGTGATGTTCTATAACATCTTATCTTGGCAATAGAAAATCCTCGAGATTAAAAATAATTTTTTTTTAAAAAAACCAACAAATAAAAAAAAAATCATCATTAGTCTTTATTTTGAAAACATTTTTTACTTAAAATGTTTTATTTTTTTCCCTGCTAGCCACCCCTTCTATCTCCATCCTGAGATGGACAGTACGTGTAACGCCGTGATTCCTCTTAAGTAGGCTTCCCAACGCTTTGTGTGGCGCAGCTATGCACAGGTGGAACCCGTCGGCACCTTAGAAATCAATGAATATTATTTTATAAAAATAAACTCGGTTCTCCTTATCTGATATTCTACATGAGTTGCTGAACTACAACTCTCTGCATGGCTAGCTGTGCATCCTGGGGAATCGTAGGCCATCCTGCCTCCCTGGTCAATTTAAATTCCTTTTGTCACCACTGAAATATTACTAGTAAGGACATATAAAATCTAGTCAATTCCTCCACAATTCCAGTGGCTTTTAGGAAACCTACAGTAATGTTCTTTATATTGCTAGGCAACGGGCGGCCATTCCTCTAACATAAGGTGAACTGAAGCATTGATTTATCTATTTGTTTTGCAACTAGCACCAGCAGTTTCATTAGTTCAGTCTCAGGGGATGTCCTCCTACAAGCTTAGAGTAGAAATTAACCCATTTTTACATTGAAATGTGCTAAAGGGAAATTTTTGAAGAAAACTATTGAATCAATGGGCTGGAGAACCTGTAGATGGCATGCACTGTTTTTATTTTATATTATTACTTTTTTTTTTCTAAAACTAAATAAAAATAATCTTAAAATTAAAAAAATAAAAAATAAAAAAACAGGAACGAGAAGGAAATTATGAGAAATATGGAAACCAAGTGATTATTATCCAATCAAATCGCATGCTGATCAATACAACTGTACTGTACACTGCTCTGTCTGTTAATAAAGGAGTTAAAGGTCCCAAATTAAACTTTACCTGGAGACAAGGCAGCTCTCCACCACTAGATCTGACACCTGAACAGTGATCTTTATCAACGAAGCTCGATTAAGGGACAGGTCCCACTGCATATTCCCAAATGCAATTAAACTGTGAGCTTGTACAGTATGTCACGAAAAAAGATCTTACGGTTTCAGCCATTTTTAATTGCATTGTCTAGAATGGCTTAAATAAACATTGAATTAATGAACTTCAATTAAACAAAATTGTCCATAATTTGATATATGTAATAATGCTGGTAACAGCATGCAAACAGACATGGAGATGGAGCGCCTTGATTCCAATGACCCCATACTCGGGCTTGCTGTTCAGGACAGCATCATTGTTTTGGACACTGCCTGATCTATCTACTGTACTTGCGTTCATTATAATCACTCCATTGGCCTCAATCAACCTCACCCACCTGCAAGACCAAGGGGTCAATCCAATTAGCCGCAAAGGGTGTGCTAGTTGCCATGCCGTTGCTATGGCATTAAAACGCCGGCCTCATCTCGCACCCCTTGCGGCCGGCCCTGAGCCCGAATTCGCACAACTTTCCTCTGAGCCCAAGGGGGCTGCGAGCACTTTTGTGCGAGTCCGGGCTGCCGTAAAGTGCAGCTATTGTGAGATCATCATGGCTAATTGGATCGAGCCCGAAGAGTTGGTCAAGTTTCGCTTTGTGGTGACAACGGCGTTTTCTTAGTGCCGGTGGGTAACCAGCTCAAATCCGGAGACAACAAAAAGAGACTGGAAGCAAATCATAGAATGTAAGGCGGCGAGCAGGGCCCTCGTACCTCTATGTCTGTCTGTCATTACCTAGTCTTGTTTTATTGCTGTTTTGTTCCCAATTGTACAGTGCAACAAAATATGCTGGCGATCTAGACAATAAGTAAGTATTAATAAATAAATCCGGCATACCGTGCCCAAAGGAAGTGTGCATGTAAAAACTGTGTATATTGCCTGTGCCTATCTGACTTGGTAGTGATTAGTGAAGGGGCATAAAGTTACCTTATAATGCTCTTTAAGGCCTGATTCTGAGTGAAACTTAGCAGTGACACGGCCATGACGGGCCATCTCCGTGCGTCCACATAGCCACCGCACCGGAAATGCCCAGCATATTTCCAATACATTACTGCGACGGTGAATCGCAATCGCAACTGTGGCTCTGTGCTTACGGACTCTGAATGAGGCCCGAAATGCATGTCCGTTGTCAGCAGCTAAACGTACTAAGCCTACCTGCCAGCTCTCTGAATGATTTCTCTGTGAGAATGTACGAAGCGTGAAATACATCTAAACGCTGCTGGTGCCTTAAGAGTAACATTACCCCAGTTCTCACAGACTCGCGTATAAAACACAATGCTATTAACCTATTTTTTTTTTTCTTGAAAGGACTTTATTACAAATACTTATCCTATTGATGTACAGTAATGTGCTACAGCAAGTGGGAGGAGAGGCAGCTGCTGTACAATGGAGACATCTGCTGTTTACTCAGCAGCAGCAAATATGACAGAGCCTTTGGGGAACCCTGTTTGGCCTGCTTTAATTAACCTAATTGTATGTGTGGAGTAAATTCTAAATATCACCTTTTCCTGCTCAGAAAATTAGAGATAATTGTGGGAAAGGAATCAGAGTGTCTGTCAGAAGCTGAAGAGCTGGAGGCCGGTGCAGGGTTGAACACAAGTCCAATTGCGGAGCATTTCTTACATGTTTTCGACTGCGCGTGCTTCGTAACCGAGCGTACGCAGCTCTCATTTAAATATCCACTTGTAGCTGAAGGGGCGTAACTGGGCTGTAATTGGCTGTTCTCACATATGCCCTCATTCAGACCCACTCGCGAGCGGCTGTCCGCTCGCAAGTGGGTCGATGGTCCCCACTGCGCATGAGCACGGCGGAGGGAGCTCCGTCGTGCGCATGCGCGAGACCCGACGAGCGAAGGACTTTCCTTCGCTCGGAGTGTCTCATCAAAGGGGGCGTGCTGTCGATGGTGACTGACAGCACGCCCCCTTTGGTGGGCGTGCCGGGGGCGTGCCTGCGAGACGGAGGCGTTCCCAAGGGATACGATAGAGCCAAAATCACTCCTGGCCTTGCGGTTGAAAAACCCAACCGCAGGCTTTTGTTCGCAGTTTCGATGGTCGTGATGGTCAAGACCATCGCGACCATCATCCTGCACGCTCGTATATGCTGTGGGTGGTGACCCACAGCTATACGAGCGTCCAGGAGGACGCTCCATATTAATGGAGGTGGGCCCTGATTCAGAGCGAGCGCTCTGGTCAGAGCGTCCGGCTCTGAATCAGGGCCATGGTCAGTAAGGGCGCGTTGACGGAACGGCGAGCTGTGCAGAATTGTGCTCATGTGCAATTACACTATTAGGGGTCTATTTACTAAGCACTGTTAGGAGAAGTGAAGAGTGAAAAGTGATAAGGTGCCAGCCAATCAGCTCCCAACTGTCATTTTTCAAACACAGCCTGTGAGATGACAGTTGGGAGCTGATTGGCTGGCACCTTATCACTTTTCACTCTTCACTTCTCCTAACAGTGCTTAGTAAATAGGCCCTGATTCAGAGCCGCACACTCTGACAGAGCGCTCGCTCTGAATCAGGGCCGGGCTTTTTTTTTTTTTAGAATGGCCTCCTGGCTGCTTGCATAGCTGTGGGTGACCACCCACAGCTAATGCGAGCGGCCAGGAAGATGGTCGCGATGGTCAAGACTATCGCGACCATCAGGCTTGCGGCGACACCCTTGTGGTAGGGTCTCGTTGCCGCAAGCCCCAGAGAGATTTCGGCTCAAACAGAGCTGAAATCTCTCCCACTGACATCACTCATGATGTCAGTGGGGCCGGCCCCAAACAGAGGCGTTCACATGGGAACGCCTCCGTTTGGGCAGCCACTCCCCCGGCCCGCCCACCAAAGGGGGCGTGCTGTCACTCAACATCGACAGCTCGCCCCCTCTGGTACGAGACCCGGAGCGACGGATTGCCCGTTGCTATCAAGGTCTCGCGCATGCGCACAACGGAGCCGGCTCCATCGTGCGCATGCGCTCTGGGTCTCCATCGACCCGGTTGCGAGCGCTCGTGACCGGGTCTGAATAAGGCCCATAGACCCCTAAGTCGTAGTAGAACTGTAGTAGTGTTTGGTGTTTAGTGAAATTGAGTAATATTAATGAGACGGAAGCCTATACTTTAACTAGGACCTAAGTGACATCAGTGAGATGGATAGGCTGCATTCTTGTACACAGGGCCACCGAGACAATCTGCGAACCTGGGAACGACCGGGGGGTGTGGCCAAATTCTGGGAGACATGGCCACGCCCCTTCAGAAACTATCAATGAAAAATAGTACGCAGAGGGGCACATTTATCCTCCCCCACCAGGCCCCCTCAGACAATAGCGGACCCTCCTAATTATTACCCCCCTCACCCCTCTCGGCGACCCCGCTTGTGAATATTATGTCCTCCGACAAAATGGCCACCTCCACTGTGTACAGACAACGGGTACACTTTAAGAAGCAAACAGATCAGTGAATTAGGCCACTATGAAGAGTCAGCTGTTTCCATAACTATATAATAGTGTGAGGTCACATGCCAAATGCTTTTTCTTTGGCATTATTTTCCTAGATACATTATGACATCAGAATATAATGAACACAGACATTTATTACAGGAGTTTGTAGATACTAACAACACTACGAAACAAGGCAGCATTGCCAGGACATGACGACCTCTAATACCCATTAAAAGTGACGCTAGGTATCATCCCAAATATCTAAAAATAAATTGACACTCTGTTGCTGGTATTTGACAATTTACTGTATAAACTTGGGAATATCACTTTTTTTGACACATTGCAAATCATCATTCATGTAAATGTTTCATTTTTTTTTTTTTCTTGCCAGTATAATTAATTGGCATCACATTGGGCATGGAAGAAACAGCACAGTGGGTGATCTGCTTCAAGCTTCTGAAAATCGTTTCCTGACAGAAATTGAACTTGACCTTAATAATGACAAAGCCGGAGATGAAGTGACAATTACCCTGCTTTATCCTATACATTCTGACAGCTCACCATCGCCTATACATAGAAAAGGCGGCCATTTTATGAACTGAACTGACTATCAGGAGAATATTACATCATGATTTCACAGCCTATCAGCTCCTTAGGAACACTGGGCCTCATTCAGAGGCGGTCGTAGGATGCAAGTGGTCGTTCTGAAACATGACGGCTGCTTGCATCCTGAACGGCCACCTCCATGTCTAACGACCGCTAAGGGTGATGGTCGCGATGGTCAAGATCCTAAGGTAGGGACTTGTCAACCTTAAGCCCCAGGGAGCTTCCTGCTCTGTTTGAGCAGGAAGCTCCCCACTGACATCACTGATGATGTCAGTGGGGCCGCCCCCAAACGGCAAGCGTTCCGACAGGAACGCCTCCATTTGGCCGGGCACGCCCCCGGCCTGCCCAGCAAATGGAGCGAGCTGTCACTCAACATCGACATCTCGCCCCGTCTGCTACGAGACCCCTAACGACGGATCACACGTCGTTGGCCGGGTCTCGTGCATGCGCACGACGGAGCCGGCTCCGTCGTGCGCCTGCGCACTGGAGCAACATCGACCCGGTTGCGAGCTCGTAGAGCTAACGACCGGGTCTGAATAAGCTCCACTGTACCTCCATGACGTCACTGTGTCCTGGGGAATTAATAGGCCCACATAATGGACGCTCCCACTGTGCAATGGTAACCTGTAGTACACATTAGAGGACTAGTCCTATTGAACTATTATAGGGTACTAATTTGTATTTTAATTAGCCATACTCCCTTGTTCAATCTGAGATATTTTGAGGGAAAACGGATATACTGTACAACTGCTTGCAAATGTCTACTGTATACTTGATTTATCTGCAATTAAAACTTATTTTATGTATGAAACTAAAGCTTATTTCTTTATAGAGATGTGTTTTGGTTTTGGTTCTGTATTTTTAAAATAAATAAATAAAAAAAAAACAGCTAAAATCAGGGGCGTTTTAAGAGAGGAAGGGGGCCGAAGTGCAGCCTCCATTTTGGCCCCCTCCTCTCTGTCAGCGAAGTAGATTCTGACCTAATGCAGAACCTATAATGATACAGTAGTTGTCAGTGATGTGTGATGGAGGCTAGTCCATACAATGAATAGGTTACCCAGGTATTGGTTCAGTATCCTGGTAAAACAGCAGCATGTGAGACAACACAGGGTTAATGCAGCACAACGCAGGAGCATGCAGTATAAGACGGATCCAGCCAGGAGCAGGTTAATGCAGGTGGCGTGCGCTGGGATACAGCCGGCAACTGCATATACGAGCAGTGGCGGCAGTGGTATTGCCCGGGCGGGTGGTAAGCGGTGGTGACAGTTGTATGTCATTGTACCCAGCAGTATCTGGCACACTCAGGGGCACATTCTTATTATCCGGAGAACGGTAGAGAAATATACGCGCAGAAATGGCGGGCATGCGCCGTAGCGCATTTGGGCCGGAGGTCGCACATGCCCAGTTGCGCTCCTCCATCACTATGGGTATGTGGCTGGTACGAGGAGACAGCGCAGAGCGCTCTTAACGCGTTCATCGGAATTTGCTGCTCCCAAAACTTGTTATTTATTATACATATACCTGTGTCTCTGATGCATGACTTAAATCACTTTGAAGTCTATGTACTAAGCCTTGGAGAGGGATAAAGTGGACGGAGATAAACTACCAACCCATCAGTTCCTGTCATTTTTCAAGTACAGCCTGTAGAGTGACTGGAGCTGATTGGTTGGTACTTTATATCTCTCCAAGGCTTAGTACTGTACATAGACCCCCTCAGTCTTTCACTTACAGTGTAAATTCTGAACAGGACTCAGATAAAAACGAATAATTCTGTGGCTGGTGAGGGATATCTGTGACTAACAAATTAGTCCTTCCTTAGTTCTTTGCATAATGTCTGCTCCTCTCTCTAAAGACACTGAACACATGTTGCAAAAAAATCCAAACTTCCCTAATGATTTACCAGCTTGTTTTAAAATGTGTCAGATCTTAGTAACTACTGTATGTCTGGGAAATACGGAGACACTGGGCTGTGAAGGCTGAATTTGGAATTGTAATGTGGCTTACCGAAAAGAGAGGAGAAAAAACATTAAGCTCTTCAGAGTGACCGCTAAGGCCTGAAGACATTAACTGAGGTCTGCGGGACGGTGAGTTGAAATGACCTGCAAAGCAGGGAGGCCAAGAATGGGTTTGTTTAAAAGGAATGAAATTATATTATCAAGTTGTTTCTGATGAAGCTGAGAGATAGGACTTGTTCAATTGGAGGGAGAAACTATGGCAATATGAACAGGTCACCTATCTCCCAGACAGTACAGGGACACAAGGGTTTCTGCAAATAATTACAGTGTTCTTTACCTGGTGCCATGGGTTTATCTTTAATGGATACATGTTGTGCGGGGCTACACACCCCACACCCATTCACAGTACTTGTCTCTTCCTTGGTGCGGCAGATATCATTGGGAACAGCCCGCAGGCTCCATGATTCCGAAGATCTACCCATGCCCACTACAGAAGTCTCTGGGAAAATGGCCTCCGCACCATTTTTGGAGATTGGCTTGTGCAAAGCAGACTCTGGCACGTTGCTAGAGCCTAACTGAAGACATTTGCCAGCAAGAGAGGGGGAGACACCCACACGGAGGCTGCTCTCCTCTCTTGTAGAGATGGGCAGAGCGACTTACAATACTGAGTTGAGCCATACTTGCCTACTTTTGAAAAAGCATTTCAGGGAGATTGTGAAAGCAGCACCTATGAGCGCGGCAGTAAAGTGGGCGTGTACTGATACATCTGAGAGGCGTGTCATAAAATTGATTTATATCCACATGTAAATGAGCCCCAAAGCACTCAGTAAGATCTACTTGTTGCTGAAAACACACTGATACTTCTCAGAAAATACATGTAACCATAGGGATCATTGTGCCTTGTAACCAATGCAGGGAAATTATACTAATGATCCCATTTGAATGTATATATCTCTTTTTTTTCTTTTATATAACAGTGTCATAATGGGGGTAAGGTGAAATGAGGGAGATTGGTAGACTCTTCAGGGAGACAGGGAGATTGCTGCTATTTCAGGGAGTCTCCCTGACAATGAGGGAGAGTTGGCAGGTATGAGTTGAGCCACATGGTTCAACTCAGTGGTGTGTCTCGAGACAGTGTCTTGGGACACGGCTCTTTAGATACTGCAGCGCTGCAGCAAGCAGAGGTGCCGGTGACCCGGAGGGAGTCGCTGACAGCCCCGTCCCTCGCAGCCCAGCACTGGAGATCATCTCCTGAGTCAGTGCACTCCCCCCGAGCCCTGGCAAGAGCAGCGCTGACAGCTCCGCCCCCCACAGCATAGCACTGTAGATCATGTTTCTGCACTGACTCTCCCGAGTCATTGCACCCCTTCCCCCAGCCCCGGCAGTAGCAGCGCGACTCACTGAATCACTGACAGCTCCGCCCCCTACACTTTTGATCCAAGTCCGACTTGATCATACTTCTGCACTCGGCCCAGGCGGTAGCGGCTCCCACTGACAGAGAGGCTAGGCACTGAGGTTGGTGTCTCGACACACCAAACGTTGAGTGACTCGAATCATTCGAACATCTAAATGATTCGATTCATTGTGTTGAGACACTCAGTCAGTAGCCATCTCTACTCTCTTGATCCGTCCCCAACTGGCGCTACCATTAGGCACCTGCCAAGAACATCAAGGTCTGGGGGGTCGCCTGTCAGTAAGAAAAATGTAGCGGTTAGTAAATCTTTGACAGAACAACGATACAGCAGCTGCAGGTGTCTGGCAGGAGTACACGCTGTATATAGGAGGTACATCTACCCCATGTTTACTGAGCCTAAACAGGTATGGGGACATTGCGGGATCCTGTGGTTAATGGCCAAACCACTGAAGCCCAGTTTGTTATTTAGCTTAAACAGCAGAGTGATTAGACATTCTGTAAAAAAACAAAAAACAGACTAAGGACAAATCCAAGCCTGCATACACTCTGCAGGAAGGAAAGGTGCACTATATATCCCTTTGATGGACGCTATCCCTATAATTATATAAATGTGCAAATACCACAGACATTCCATGAAGGTGGATGCAATGGGCACAACACGTCCTCTTGTATTTACTAATGAACTTGAATTATTCTAAGGAATGTCAAACCTGCAGCATTTCCGGTATCAGAATATTCTAATACAATTCTATTACCTCACAAGCGGCTTGACATCTGTTGGGGGAGGAATCTGACACTATTTGTTGGTGAGTGAGTTGCAGGTTGCTGCAGAGAGGAATTATAAGGCCTGTCACAGAAACATTGGTATCTTGTCAAGGATGAGCTGCTGAAATGTCACTACTCAGCTCAGCACAGCACAGCACTACCCAAAAAAATACAAATAGCTTGTTAGATGGATACACATTACCCTCAAAACCATACACTTGCATACAAACTACGCATTAGCCAAACAGACACATGAAATCTGCCTTGAAAGCACGCGGAGGAAGAGGGGGGGGGGGGGGAGAGAGAGAATTTTAACAGCTTTGCTACAGTTTAAATATTCACAGAAGATAAAAAGACCTGCATTATACATGCTGAGGAAAATGTGGCTTCCTTAAACAAAACTGGAAATTGGCTAAAGCAGCGCATCTCTATACATTATAAAGAGCCGATCTTGCTGTAAACGTAATAAACTGTAAAAAGAGTATAAAAGCACTTAGTGCCATAGTTGTCATCTGCAGTCCTATCATGTATATATTATGGAACGTAGCTCTTCTCACCGAATTACCCTTTCGTTGGCTTTCTGCCGGCGTGCACACTGTGGCGATGTTCGTATGGCTGCCAATCTGACGTTTGACGTATAGATCTTGTAATGTAACTTATTTATATGCTTGACGTGGAGGGATAATGGTCAGAGATGGAACAAATCGGAGATCATTACAAGACACAGGCAAACGGTTCATTGACGGCTCATTGATTTGCATGGTTCAGCTACAGGGATTCTCCTGTAAACAACCGCAGCCGAAATGTTTGAGGGTCAAAAAACAAAGTGGGAATTGTTTAGAATTTCTATTCTCTGTGTCTCATCTCATCCATTTGTTATTTAACCTCTTCCAGGAAACGCTCAGCAAAAGCCGTCTTTAACAATATATATATATATATATATATATATATATATATATATATATATCTTATTTATCCACATGGGAAGCCTGCAAGGTCTCGATGGGAAGGGTGGAATCAGGCTAAGCTTTTTATCACTACTACTATTATTTCATTCTCCCTTCGGGAATGGGCAGTCAGGTGGGAAGTGCTGGGGGACACGGTGCGGTCAAGTGGGCGGTGTAGGGGGCATAGTGCAGCAATAGAGCCACACCATGCCCCCTACACCACCCGCTGCAATGGGCTACGATTATGCAATTCAGTGCAAATAGCGTCATCAGGTCCTGCTCACTTCACTTGGGAACAGGCCAGGGCAAGACTGGCCATCTGTCACTTCTGGCAAATGCCAGAAGGGCCGATGGGCTGACGGGCCGGTCTTGTCCAAGAGTTTGGTCGAGCAGCTCCACCTCCCGGTGCTCTGCTCGGCCGGGATACTAAGAGACGGGGCGTGCTGTGAGACCCGACCCACGTGATTCGTAGCACACCCCCGTGAGATGTAACTACGTCCCTGTGAGGCGGGGTCAGGCCCGTGAAACGACGCGCGCACAAAGGTGACTGCCAGGGCTGACATAAAGTCCCAGATCGTTCCTGCTTGGGAACTGTGTAGCAGTGGGCAGCTGGGAGGGGCCTCCGGGAGACTTGCCAACCTTTCAAGGTGTCCGGCAGAGCCACCCGTGAACCGGGAGTATCCCGGATGTTCATGGGAAAGCAGGCAAGTACGTATTATCTATGCCAGGTAAGGGGGACCATCAGAGCTGGGGGAGCTCCACTGGCTGCTCTCCAGGCTAAACGACCATGTACATGCATGGAAGTCAGCTGTGCAAACGCATTTGATGTTGACCTAGCAAAGAGAAGACCGCCAAGCAGGGACATGCCGCTGCACGTGATTGGTCAGGTGAACACTGATGAGTACCGGTAGTACCCGAATATGTATCACTGCGAGAAGTAAAATAAAAGGTGCACCAGTTTGTTGGGCATATTGATAAATACGTTTTTAGTTATTGGTACCATTATTCTTTATACCAAGGCTTGCCCTAGATTATCAGTTTCCTAATAGGTAAGAACTGATTGAGAGGTAGAGGTGATTGGGGGGGGGGGGGGGGTGCGGGGTCAGCTGCGTTCCCAGAAACGGGGATTGTTGTCCCTATTTTCTGAGAGTGCTGAGGCAAGGATCTGCGTCCAAGGGCTCAGACTTCCTGGCCTTGCAAGCCGCCAGAACCCGGTCAGGCTGCGGGGTATGCAGTTGGGAAGCCAGCGGACCTAATCCCGAGAGCCGGCTTCCCGACTGTCATATCCCAGCAAGGGTCTTAAGACAGGCATTGATATGCCGATGCCTGCCATTAGACATACGCTGGGAGCCCAACGCCCGGCATCCTGATCGAAGGGACGCCGGGCGCCGAGCATGGATAGCCGCGCGGGGGGGGGGTAAGGTTTAGGGTTCCCGGGGGGACTTAGAGTTAGGCGCCCCCCCCCGGGAGGTTAGGTTTAGGCTAGGGTAATGGGGGGTTAGCGTTAGGCACCCCCGAGGGGGGACTTAGGGCTAGGCACCCCCCCGGGGGACTTAGGGTTAGGCGGCGTGGCGGTGAAGGGGGGGTTAGGGTTAGGCACTTAGAGGGGGGATTAGGGTTAGGCACTGGGGGGGAAGATTAGGGTTAGGTACCCCTAAGGGAGGGTTAGGGGGTAGAAATAGGTTAGTATATACTTACCTTAGGACGATCGGGATTTCCTCCTCTGCCGGGATGCCGCTGCTGGGATTCCAACCGCCGGGCATGGGTCCGGCGGTAAATCATACCGATTCCGGTTGCGTTAAGCTTCAGCTACCGCAGCCTGGCCAAAGGGACAGCAATTGTGACTGATGGTCGCGATTGTTTCCGATGGTGATCCCAGGCTACGTCCTCGATCATCCAGATGCAACAAGAACATGTATGACGCCTCCTTCTGTGTTTGCATCTGAGATGGACGGAATTGCACAGTCGCTCTGCAATTCTCTCCATCTATGAATCAGGCCCTCAAACCACTGTCCTATATGGTTGGGGTTGAATCGCCCTCTAATTTTCTCTGCATTACAACATGTTGCCCAACGCACTTTTCGTTACTACAATATCTTTTTATGATACACAATTGATGGAAATATATGTATAAATTCCAGAGCTCTCCACGATTACTTTTTCTATCCCTATAATCTGCTGTGCATTACCCCAATATATATATTGAGAATATTTTTACTTGTGCTAATCCTTGTTCTTTTGCATAGATATCTTGATGTCTGCAAGGAATACTATGTACTGTATCCACAGTAACCAGAAAAACTGACACCTTGCAATAGTGAGATTTTTTTTTTCCCATTTAAAGGAAAACTATCATTTAATTTTTACATAACGATTTAAAACAAAATGCTTTGATGAGAGCTGCCCTTTAAGTAATTGAAGCTAAATGAAACACAGAGATTTAATCCATCAAAAAGACCTTTGTAAAAACTTCAGTTGAACTAATTAGGGAACAAGACAAGTAATTCGTCCTTTGAAATGAACAACTCCAGAATAGTCATCTGAGCTTGTACGAGATTTTTATTCATAAATGTGGTTTTATCTTCTGAAAGGAAGCCGGATATAGACCTTCATTGGGACTGGGAAAGAGCTGTTTGAATACACACAACTTCCAGCTGACATATGATGCTTTCACTGCCTTTCGACAAGTTTGAGTAGCGATAGATATAAAGTGACAATACAGCTGACATGTTTACACATGGGGGACTGGTCACATCTTTTAGATTATAAGAAATGAACAGTGCAATCTATCAGACTAGATATAAGACAGACACACTCCTCATCTGCACTATCAGAATTAAACTGAGCAGTAAACTCACTGACACGTCAGATCTGAGCCAGCCGTTACCACCAGCGACCCACAGGCAGGGACAAAGAGGAAACAGGTCAGGGGACCTGTGATTTCAGGGAGTCCATGGTTATTATTGCAAAAAGTTACATTATGAAGAAACTTGTCACAAAAGGGGATAATGGGCCTGATTCAGAGCTGAATGCTCTGACCAGAGCGCTCGCTCTGAATCAGGGCCCTCCTACCTTTTTTTGGAACGTCCTCATGGACGCTCGCATAGCTGTGGGTTACCACCCACAACTATAGCGAGCGTCCATGATGATGGTCGCGATGGTCTTGACCATCGGGCTTGCGACGGAGACCCTGCGGTAGGGTCTCGCTGCCACAAGCCCTGGAGTGATTTTGGCTCTATCAGAGCCAAAATCACTCCCACTGACATCACTAGTGATGTCAGTGGGGCCGGCTTGAGACAGTAGGCATTCCCATGGGAACGCCTCCGTCTGGCAGGCACGCCCCCGACACGCCCACCAAAGGGGGCGTGCTGTCAATCAACATCGACAGCACGCCCCCTTTGGTGCGAGACCCAGAGCGATGGTGAGCCCGTCGCTCGCCGGGTCTCGCGCATGCGCACGACGGAGCTCCCTCCGTCGTGCGCATGCGCAGTGGGGAACATCGACCCGCTTGCGAGCGTCCTGCCACTCGCGAGCGGGTCTGAATGACCCCCACTGATCCTTCTGCGTCTACGGAAACCTTGTTACCACTTTTACTTCCTCTAGATAGTCAAGTTTGATCATCTTGGTGCTCCACACACTGCATTGTTGGGGAATAACAAAGGCTAAAGACTAAGTAGTGCTTGAGAAGATATGCTGGAGGCACAGCAGGTGGCGCTGTATCTTAACTGTTCACTGTGTGTCTCTGTGATTTTGTATTTTCTTTTATATTTTTCTTGTTAATACTTCCTGTTATGAAGTTTATTGCATAATCTTTACCTGTGTGTTTGATGCTTGAACAAAGAAGTAAATTCTGAAACAGCCTTGACAACATTCACTGAAGAAGAACATATCTCTAAGCTGTGTTGTCATCTCTATGGCAACACGGTACGCTGTCAGCAGTACGTCACCGGGGCCATGCCATAATGACAAGTGTACATATCACTGAACCTGTCTCAAAACTGTTTATTAAATGTTTTACTGTTTAAAATGTGAAATTTGGTTGCATTTTTCATACACTGAAAAGGGGCCCATAGTTCTGCCACAAGGCATTTACTGGAGTGAAAGTGTTCTAATGGAGTCAGCCACTTTTTCAGCTTAACCAATATTTATGAGCTTGGCATCTATCAATTCACTAGTAACCAGTGATATTACAGGGTTATTTTATATCCAATATTCAGAATATATGACTAATGCTCATGCATAGTTTCCTAATGAATTTATTATTCATTCTATAAAATGGTTGCCTCCACTACAGGCGCTCTCAAGATGCACTGCAAACTGTCTTGGTTTTGCACCAATGCGTCTTGACGTTCCTCCATGGGACGATCAAAAAGCACCATCTCTTCACTGCACGTCTCCTCATTGCACATCAAGATAGATAGTCTCCAAGAGATTGACCCTAATTGGCTGCCAGTCTATTAACTATCCATGTTCACCGGAGCTCCAGTAATATTGTGTTGCGTGCTCCTTGGGAGCAGTCCACTTTTTCTACAAGTTTTTTATTCATTACCTTTCCCTAACGGATAAAAAAAAAAAAAAAAGAATAATCAAAGCCCTCATCCTCTGCTTTATTAAATAAATGTCTTTTTTAGAATAGACAAACATTTTCTTTTTTTTTTTTTTTTTCCGTTGTCCAATGATAAAAAAATAAAAATAAAATAATTTAAAAAAAAAATGTGGCTACAGGAAGGGAAAATGATTATAGCCAGTCCATTTTTTAGACTACCCTATCATCACTTGGCCAATCAGCCAGCATAATAAATGCTTTTAATTGGCTGCCTGATGAATGGGAGGTTCCATTAACTATCGTTATTTCATGTAGAGCACAGGTGTGATTTTATTTACTAAGGATTTTATTGGTTTAGGGGTTTTGAGTAAACAGAATAATAAACTTTATTTTAATATAAAAATTAGGGTTTGGACAGTTTTTAATCCAATTAACATTAATTTAAAAAATGTAATGTGTTATTCACCCAGGCTCACTACCCTATGACCGCAATTCCAAGTTTCCCAATCATGTTTATTTGAATTGAGTAGAGTCACAGCACTTTCCATTTTAACGTTGCACTACATTGTGACTCTGCCAGCACTTTAATTCCAACATAGGCCCGTAATCAATTAGTTTCACACCCGCCATACTTTTCCACCTGTCGCACTTTTCGCCTACATCACATTTTCGTACGCGCCCCCTCTATTCGCCGTATTCAATTCCAAAACACACGAAAACGCAACCCGGCAAAACTTAAACAAGCGGAAAGTGCTGTTAAAAATGGGGAAATCAGCCTGACACCCGCAAAAAGATGCACTAACATTGGGCACCAATATAGAAGTCCCCGAATAGCCCTACTGAAGCTATTTGGGGTACTTAAGTGCTGTCAATTGCTTCTAATTAGCGTCTTTGCACAAGTGGTGAAGAATAGCATTTTACAGTATTTTGGGGTGAAAATAACTAGTCCTGTCAAATTTGGGGTACTTGAAAATGGGTGCTTGCATATATTATAGTCGCTAAAGTGAAGTGTAAAAAATTGTGAAGCAAGCACCTGCAATAAAAAAAAAACTCCTCCCCCACACTTGCAAACCCCCCAAAAGTCTATTTTCGCTAGTTTAAAAGTTTGTACCCCGACTTTGTACTTTTTCGTCCCCATTTTCGAAGTCATTTTTTAGGGTGTTCCTGACTTTTTTTGGGGGATTTTTTGACGCAGTTATCCATTGGGGGGCTGCCCCAAAGGTGCTGAGTGGTTTCCCCACTTTTGCACCTGAAAACCGCAATTCTGCACTTTTTTCCGCCTGCTATTCAGAGGCGAATCTTTTTCGCCTATTACATTGCATTGCGTTTTCGCGTACGCGAAAACGTTTGGAATTGAATATGGAGGAAACGGTCCGCCTTCAGTTCTAACATAATTTAGTGCAATCTATAAAATCAGTTCACGGATAACGTGTTCAGGTGTCAAAAATTTTCTTTATATTGGTTGAGATTACAAATCAGCGAGCATGACAGCTTTGCATCTAATTTTTTTCTTCTTCCGATGACGTCCCCGTTGTTCTTACATTATGCGCGATTCCCCGGGGGTGAAACCAGATACCGGCCCATTTAACAAAAAAAAAAAAATAACAATAATAAAAAAATAGCGAATAACGAAAGGTAAAGTACAAAAAAATGTGAGCCGCGTGTACCTTGAATTATTAGATTGCCAGATCAATATCCAAACCCTGTAGAAAGATGGCCAAAAGCGAGCAATGAAAACACAACACATTAAGCCTGTCTAGTTTGGCTTTGGCTTGAAGTTTATTACTGATACATGAGATGAAGAAAGAGAGGGGTTATCGTTAACTTAAGATATTTCAGCACTTACTGACATGAAGACAATGAAGTGGCTGCTATTGCCGACTGTGCGGACTCATGATAGAGTAAATTATTTCTGAAAACGGCACATAAAAATCAGATCACAGATTACAGATAGCTCAGTTCTAGATAGTGCAATTATTCATATCCCGTGATGCCAGTAAACCAACTTTTTTTTTTCTTTAAACTTGTATCATATGGCCTAAATTGCACTTATATAGTTAGGTCAACCTAAAAAGTTTTTTTTGCACTCCTCCCGCAATCAAAAAACATACCGAAAGGTTAAGTTGCTTACGAACACAAATGAACACTAGTGGGTAGGTGTGCAAGGCCGCTGAGACAGCTGTTAGGCCTGGGTATGGGTACAGAAGGGGGTGTGGCCAAATCTGTGAGGCGTGGCCATGTCCCCTTCAGAAATAATCAATGAAATGAGTTGCACCGGGAGATGGCGCAGGGCGCTGCAAAGTGGGACTTAGCAGCTGGCATGCGTTCTTCCAAGAGAACCCACGCCCCCCTCCTCTTGGCATCTTTGAACATGTATCCATGAGGTAGGGAATATAGATTGTAAGCTCCACTGGGGCAGGGACTGATATCCATGGCTGTAGAGTGCTGCGGAAGATTATTGCTTAGTGGGGGAAATGTATCAAGCTTTCTAAAGTGTGGAGAAGTTGCCCCCTAGCAACCAATCAGCTTCTACCTACCATTTTACAAAATGTAATTGATAAATGCTAGCTACATTCTGATTGGTTGGTATGGGCTCTATAGAAAGTTTGATATATCTCCCCCCTGTGAATGTACATGAACTATAATCACTCAAAGCCTGAACACATATGAAAAACGGTCTGGACCGTTTGGTTGTGAAACCTGTCTGATCCCTCCGGACATTGGGCCTGATTCAGAGGCGGACGCTATTTGCGCTCGCTCGTTCAGAAAAAAGGGGTGGCTATTCAAATGAACCGTTCGCTCTTTGCGGTCTGTTCACGACTCTAGGTCTGAACGAGCGTACAAAACTTGCGGTCGTTTTTAGGAAAACTACGCCCCCTGGCCGCTCGCATCCTACGTCATGTCCGCTATTTATTAGATTAATCGAGTACATCGAACAGCGTATGAACTGCTCGCTATTCTTGTGGTTGGTTTTTCCTACCGCAATCTTGCGAGCAGTTCTGACTATAAAATAACCCAGTGACGTGGTCAATGACGCTGCTGTATTAATTATGCACACCCATAAAACGCCCGTTTTGACCTTAAGCACGCCTGCGTTCTGATCTCCACTCCCCGTTTTCAAGCAGCTTCCCCTGTTACCACCCACATACGCCTCCTCCTGTCACTCAAAATAGCAGGCATTCGCTATTTAGTGAACAAACGATTTTCGGCCGCACTGACTGGTTCGCGCATGCGTATTACGATCCGTTTGCATGCGCAGTTGTGCAAACATCGCTCGGAACGAACGAGCGGCCGCTTACGAGCGGCTCTGAATCAGGCCCATTGTTCAGCCGATTCCACACTGTAAATGGAGATTGCCTCCATACATCTCCACACAATTATCTAAATTGTCGCTCCTCCCCTCGCGCGTCTGCCAGGTAGTCATGCATTCTATGGCCGGAATAAGGCCCCCATTTGAAAACGAGTTTTATCACCAAAACGAGTGATAAATGTCACTGTGTATGATAAATGGTGCTCCAGCCAATCAGCTCCCAACTGTCACTTTTCTAACAGTTGACAGTTGGGAGCTGATTGGCTGTAGCACCATTTATCATACACAGTGAAATGTATCACTCGTTTTGGTGATAAACCTCGTTACTAAATGAGGCCCTTAGTCTGATAACTGTGTGTCACACCTATCTTTTAGTGGGCCTCACCACTTTTACCTGTTCCACGAAAATTGGGACAACTGGCGGGTATGCTAGTACTTGCTGGGAAGGAAATTCTGGAAGAGAGAACATTACTTGGCTAGAATTATTTTCCTTTTGGAAATAGAAAGGTAATGAATAAAAAAATAACATCAGTAAAATACACATTTGACCGGCCGTCGATGCTGTATTGTAAGCTCCTGCTTCACACAAACAACTACAAACGCATTAATGGAAGTCTATAAATTCCTGACCGACAGAAGGCCAAAATGCATTAGTCAATGCCGTTCAACATCCAAGAGTTTTAAACATACAACAACAAAAAATAGATTTACGCTTTTCATTAAGTAGGCTGCATGGCACAGTACCATGAACCTCCTTAATTAGCATGAACCTTTGCTTTTATTAATGATTAGCCATCAATGAGGACTCCTTTGAGACACCAAATGTCACTCAAGGAAGAGTCGCAGAGAGACCTAAACCTGTCAGCATGGGGAACAACAGAGACAGTCAGCTGCGCTCTAACAGTGCAGCATAATATGGAAGGCAAAGTATTTCCTGTTGGTATTGACATCTGCGTTTGAAAAAAGGCAACAATTTCTATAGCATTCGCTCTTCAAATGTCAACTGTCAAATAATTTGATCAAAAATGCGATTGTTATGCAATGCGGTGCACTACGTCTTCTGGTCTGGATGTGTTATGTGGGCTTTTTTTTAGTTTTGATTCTTAATTGACCTGTGCGCAGAGCTGCATAGAAAGGAATTTTACATATTATGGCCAATTTTAAATTAATGGATTGTATACGCCATCCTGCAACTTTTATTTAGTACAGTGCATAGCTGATGATTCTAGCTCCCTTCTGTGGTTTTCATCAACATCAATGGAAAAAAAAAACATGTTCAGGGTGTTCAGGATCTTTTAAGCCTAATTTCCGATGTGCACCTGCAGTTTCATGAACTTTCGTGTTTACGCAGCCTACACACGTAACGATTTTGTAGCCAACGATTTTCGTTAACGTTTTTCATTCAGATTTCCCTTGAAAAAGTGAACTATTTTTTTGGAAGTGTAATGAACGATTTTTTTACGATTTTTACAACAATGAATGAATAATGTTCCCTCCCTTAATGAAAATCGTCATGTTGGACAGTCTGAAATGGACGATGAACTATAGCTCCAAACTACAAACGGGAGCGCGCTTTAACGATCATCGTTCATCGTTATAATTTTTTGAACGATTGACCGATAATGACGTTGTTAACAACAACTCGTTCAAAAAATCATTGTGCGTATGCACCTTTAGTGCTGAAAGAGAGTTCAAGGGTCCTTTTGCATTCAGAATCCCTGCCTGGTGTCTCCCTTATGTACGTACTTGTTGCTATCTCACTTGCACTGGTCTCATATGTGTTACAAGCATCACGGTATGCGCGCTTAGGTTGTTTCCTTGGATCTCATCCATTTTCCTAATTGGCGCAGTTAATATGTGACCATCAACATAATGTTTTTGTCCCAATTTCTTTACTCACCAGACATTGACAATGTTTTCACACGCAAAGTTTCTACTATTTTATTCATCTGCGATTTGGCTCGAGGTCAAACATGAATTAAAGTGTACCACTGGCAGTAGTCATGCTGTGAGCCCAACCATTATTTCTGAAATAACTCCTTATCCTTCACGTAGGGTTCTGCCTGAAATTCCGTAATGAAACCTCAGAAACACACAGTTACAATTTGACAGATAGCTTGTGAACAAGCTGATCTCCATAAGCCACATCTATAACCATAGGAAATATTTGTGTAGCCTGTAGTTACAGATGTCTATAAAGAAGGTCAATCGCTAAGTTATAACCTATCTATCAATTCCAGCAACCATTTTTTTCCCAGAGATTTCAACAGGCAATTTCAGTTCTAAGCTCTGTTTCATGTATCAGACCATAATCCTGCAAATTGTGATACCCAGCATAATGATTTTAGCTGGTCTACAGTAAATAGTCTTCATTATTGTATTTTTAATGACGTTACACCTTAGCTATTTTTGCATGACAGTAAATCAAAATCTACCCACATGGACGAAGCCAGGTATTTCTTGTAGAAAAGCTCGATTTTCCAGCAATTTGCTCTTTTTACAGTATTATTGTCTTCCTTAGTGCCAGCGGCATTCTATACAGATGAGCGGGAGTGAAGAGATTCAGCGACTATTATTATTTGGAAAGAAGGATTGTCCTGTCATTATAGCTTGCGGAAAGCATTGAAAACCCTTATTAAATTCCTTTCCCCTTTTAACACATATGTACAAATCTTTATTCAATACCGACGTAGCTTCACTTTAAATAATTATTTTTGGCAACACACAGCTAAAACGAGAAGTGATATTGTTACTGTATACAGAATGTATCATTTCCGTACAAGGACTAGAACACCTTTCCTGGAAAGCTCCAGTTTATTTCGGGAATACCAGAAATCTTCACAGGGCCAGCAAAATGTTTTTATATATAGATATATAGATATATTAAAGCTATGGTCTTAGTTGGCGGTCCATTGTATTCTGTTTGACACAGAATATACTATATGTGGCACAGAGAACTGAGATTTTATTTCTGCATTTCAGTCGGGGGTTGCTTAAACAGCCTAAAGGGAGCGTGACACTTAAAAAAAAACCTGAACCCTAAAGCAATGCTTATTCTGAGGACGTCTTTTGCCCTTCAAGAAGAAATGTCTGGCTGGAATGTATCCTAGGTGCTAACGTGACTTCAAATAAAACACTACTGGCATCCCGTGGCTTTCTAGTTTAATTCCAATGGGCACACTAGATGTAATAAATCGTATGTCACTGTCAGGGCTAAAAGGACAGGGAAAAGGAAAAGCAATCAGATCCTTCTGGGCTATAGTATATACAATAAAGTCATCTTCATCCCCAGGTCACTTGTTTGATATCATGCTATGTGCTCCTTTACATTGTGCCGCATAGAAACATGACAATCTGTAAGTGGACGGCATCTGAACTTCCCTGGAGATCTCCAACTGTGAAGGCACCGAATATATAAGTTCGGGGCCTGGTTTTGAGTCGGGCGCAATGCCGATATTTGCGGAAATTGTCCATGTTTTGCTATTGCGCATCACAGCAGCGATTGAGATGCGCGTCTCAAATGTAATGAACGGTGACTGGGAGGTGGTATTTCAGATACACGGAGATGCACTGTCTTATGGGCGTGTTGACGGTGATTTAGCACCTAGCATGGGGCTGGTGGAAGTTTCGATAGTGAGGACGATGGTTACAGTGAAACTGGAGGTTAGATGCGCTCTTTAGATCTGTGTTGCCGGAGATGGTGGAGTTGTGGTGTTGAAACGGCCAAACCGTTTTATTTGAGTAGTCACAATGCTGCTCCGGAATGGTCGGGGGGAGAGGGGTGGTATGGTTATGATGTCTGGTTAGGGATCTAGGGATAATGGGGTTGGGGGATGGTGTGGTAGTAACGGAATAACTGGCTCTGTGTGGGGATATGGGTAGACTCTTTCAGGGGGCTCCTTGCCGTGCGGTTCTAGACTAGCACGTATTCCCTGCTGGACCTTTGGTCTACAGTCTTATGAGCAGATATAAGTGTGTGGACTAGGTGGTGGGGTGAACAAAGTCTCAGATGTTGAGAGTAAGCGGCGTCCCGCATGGTGGTTTGTCGAAGTTCTTGCCTACCGGTAGGTTCTTGGGAGGAGTGGAGTTGCTGCCGGCAGTGAATTCTTGCTGCCAGTTGGTTTGTCTCTTCCTGCCTTGTGCTGTTTGTTGTGGTACAGGAAGCGGAGGACGGTTCAGTGGGGCGTCTGTGTGGTAACGTACATGTGGAGTCCTTCACAGCTCTGGGGCTGCCTGTGGAGGTGGCACAGTGTGGGGGAAGTCTCCAGGGCCCGGAGGATGCCTCGGCTGTTGGTGCTGGAGGCTGGCCTTCGGGAGGAGGGTGACCTTCCCCTATATGTCTTTAAGCCCAGCATTAGCTGCGCTGCTGGTGTGTACCGGTGCTCGTGGGGACCAGTCCAGGATGTGTTGTCGTTTGCTGATGGTGCTAGCGGCCTCCTGGGCTGGTGCGTGGCACATGGTGGGGCAGTGCTGTGGAGGAGCGAGTCTCCTGATGTTGCGCTGGCTTGTCTTGCGGGGGAGAGCAGCGGGTGGAAAGTGAGGACGCCAGTGTGCAGATGGCGGAGTCTGACTTTGTGCGCTTGTAGAGGTGTGGGGGGGGTTGTCTCCTACAGATGCACAGACGTCTACAGATGCACGAAGCCGGATGGTTGCGTCTAAAGATGCACAAAGTGAGCCCAGGACATGCCCCAGACACTCCCATAACATGCCCCAGACACTCCCATAACACGCCCCAGACACTCATAACATGCCCCAGACACTACCATAACACACCCGGGACTCTCCCATAACACGCCCCGGACACTCCCATAACACACCCGGGACACTCCCATAACACGCCCCGGACACTCCCATAACACACCCGGGACACTCCCATAACACGCCCCGGACACTCCCATAACACGCCCCGGACACTCCCATAACACACCTGGGACACTTAAGCTCTCAAGAGCAGGGACCTCTTCCCTCATGTGCTTCTCTTTACATTTTCTTCTACTCTTTACTCCCCATAAGGGCACCTGACACATGACTGCCAACTCCCGGCTGCTTATTGTGAGTGCTTTAATCGCTATTGCAGCAATGTATATAAATTGTGTCCTTGTCCTGCACTGTAATGTACTGTAAGTTACTTGTTTCTTGTTCACCTATTAGTTCTATGTACTATGTAAGGCTCTGCGGAACACTTGTGGTGCCATATAAATAAATGATAATAATAATAATAACACGCCCCAGACACTCCCATAACACGCCCCAGACACTCCCATAACATGCCCCAGACACTCCCATAACACGCCCCAGACACTCCCATAACACGCCCCAGACACTCCCATAACATGCCCCAGACACTCCCATAACATGCCCCAGACACTCCCATAACATGCCCCAGACACTCCCATAACACACCCGGGATGCTCCCATAGCACGTCCCAGCCACTCCCATAACACGCCCCAGACACTCCCATAACATTCCCCAGACACTCCCATAACACGCCCCAGACACTCCCATAACATGCCCCAGACACTTTCATAACATGCGACAGACACTCCCATAACACGCCACAGACACTCCCATAACACGCCCATGACACTCCCGTAACACGTGACAGACACTCCCATAACACGCCCCAGACACTCCCATAACATGCCCAATGAATGGACCATTGTTGTCTACACTCGTAGCCACCTCCCAGTCACCACCAAGGTCCGCCCTAAACAATTCCTCCACATTTCTGATACCGTCTATCCCGAATGCACAGCGCCTTGCATGCGGCTTAGGGGTTATCAAACATTTTTGCACATTCGCAGTTGCAAAAAAATTGCTCAACTACGCGAACATGTGAATTACGTGCGAATTGCGTGTAACGCAGAATCAGGCCCTTAGCCCCTGAACAGCTGGAGAGAGATAGGTTGCCTACTTTTCACATGAATACACCTGGAAATAGACTAGTGCACAAGCAGAGCCTTTATCTTATAGAGATCCCCGTGTATACAGAGCTTGCAATTCACAACAATTTGATTAGCCCAAATCAGACAAAAATAGGCAAAACCATGGCACAGGAGGTAACGTCTCCAGGATACAGCTCATCTTCTCCCTCCTCCCCAATAGACCATTAATAACACTTGTCCACACAATGAATGTCCATCACATTTTATTTTTGCAAAGAAAACAAAAGGTTGAGCTTTTTTTTTTGTGAAGCAGAATTGCTGGTTTCCATGGACACTGTCAGGTTCTATTCAACACATTTGCTCAGTTCAGTCTCATACAGTGGTCTGTACGAAAGCTGAGACACTTAAGCGGTATTTACTAAATTACTGCCATTCAGTTCCCGGCAACCATGAGTTCCCCGCCCGGCGTGACCACATTATAATGGAGGCATGGCCAATGCTTGAGGGGGGTGCGGCCACCACCTCCTGAGAGATGAATAGCATTTTCTAAACCGTTCTGTAACGTATTCGCCTCATTCCTTATCTGGCTACAAAATGTATCTTTTTTTGTTGGTACAATTTGGTGTTTCATAGTTCTAATCACAACTACATCACACGGCTTAATAAAGTGACCATCGTGGTCTCGGCTCTGTTCAGTCTACAAGACTTTGGCCCTCATTCAGAGCCGTACGCTCTGAGCAGAGCGCACGCTCTGAATGAGGGCCGGCCTCCATGAAAATGGAGCGTCCTTTTGGACGCTCGTATAGCTGTGGGTCACCACCCACAGGCTATACGAGCGTGCATTTTGATGGCCGCGATGGTCGAGACCATCGCGACCATCGAAATTGCGAGCCGGAGCCTGCGGTTGAGGTTTTCAACCGCAAGCTCCGGAGTGATTTTGGCTCTATCAGAGCCAAAATCACTCCCACTGACATCACTAGTGATGTCAGTGGGCCGGCTTTTGACGGGAGGCGTTCCCGTGGGAACGCCCCCGTCAGGGAGGCACGCCCCTGGCACGCCTACCAAAGGGGGCGTGCTGTCAATCAACATTGACAGCACGCCCCCTTTGATCGGACACAACGAGCGAAGGACTTTCCTTCGCTCGTCGCGTCTGGCGCATGCGCACGACGGAGCTCCCTCCGCTCGCGAGTGGGTCTGAATCAGGCCCTTTGTAATTTGGTAACTCACCCTCTTCCACTGTAAATTTTATGGGGTCTATGCAGTAAGCCTTGGAGAGAGATAAAGTGGAAGGAGATAAAGTGCCAACCAATCAGCTCCTAGCTGTCGTTTTTCAAACACAGATTGGTTAGTACTTTGGGCCTGATTCAGAGCCGGACACTCTGACCAGAGCGCTTGCTCTGAATCAGTGCCCTCCTACCTGAAAATGGAGCAGCCTCCTGGCCGCTCGCATAGCTGTGGGTGACCACCCACAGCATATGCGAGCGGCCAAAAAGCTGGTCGCGATGGTCAAGACCATCGCGACCATCGGGCTTGCGACGAGATCCTGCGGTAGGGTCTCGGTGACCGCAAGCCCTGGAGTGATTTTGGCTCTATCAGAGCCAAAATCACTCCCACTGACATCACTAGTGATGTCAGTGGGGCCGGACCCAGACGGTAGGCATTCCCATGGGAACGCCTCCGTCTGGCAGCCACGCCCCCGGCACGCCCACCAAGTCACAGTCGCGTGCTGTCAGTCACCATCGACAGCACACCCCCTTTGGTGCGAGACCCGGAGCGACGGCTTGGCTGTCGCTGTCTGGGTCTCGCGCATGCGCACGACGGAGCTCCCTCCGTCGTGCGCATGCGCATTGGGGTAGCATCGACCCGCTTGCGAGCATCCTGCGCTCGCGAGCGGGTCTGAATGACCCCCTTTATCTCCGCCCACTTTTTCTCACTCCAGACCCGGGCTTAGTACATAGACCCCTATGTATATTAGGAATCATCTTGGCTTTAAATTGGGTCAGCTTGGATGATAAGCAGTATATACAATATTCTTAGCGCAATAAATAACTTGCATTTTTTTGATTGGTCTATTAATTCATTCATTAGGCCAATCACAATGTTTAGATTCAGGGCCTGATTCAGAGCCGGACGCTCTGACAGAGCGCTCGCTCTGAATCAGGGCTGGCCTTCTGTTTTTTTAGAGCGGCCTCCTGGCCACTTGCATAGCTGTGGGTGACCACCCACAGCTATAGCCAGCGGCCAGAAAGATGGTCGCGATGGTCAAGATCATCGCGACCATCGGGCTTGCGACGAGACCTTTGTGGTAGGGTCTCGTTGCCGCAAGCCCTAGAGTGCTTTCGGCTCTACCAGTGATGTCAGTGGGGCCGGCCACAGACGGTAGGCGTTCCCATGGGAACGCCTCCATCTGGGCAGCCACGCCCCCGGCCCTCTCACCAAAGGGGGCGTGCTGTCACTCAACATCAACAGCACCCCCCCTTTGGTACGAGACCCGGAGCGACGGTTTGCCCGTCGCTATCCGGGTTTCGCGCATGCGCACGATGGAGCCCGGCTCCGTCGTGCGCATGCGCACTGGGCCTCCATCGACCCGTTTCCGAGCGCATAGCGCTTGCAAGCGGGTCTGAATCAGGCCCTCTTTTCCATCATACATGGTTAAGTCCAGGATTTTCATAGAACGACCATTACTCAATCAATGTACAATATATTCAATTTATATACAGCCCACATAATCTTAGATGTATGCGGCTCTAGAAGAGTCTATACAAACCGTGGCCCTGATTCAGCAAGGATCGCTATTCTGCTAGAATGCACGCACCGCAGTTGCTAATATAAGCGGGGAAATGCAAATGTTCACAATCGCACTGCGATCGCAGCTTTTCACTTCCCCTTACACACATCCGTATACTTGGGCAACATAGCAAAATAATCGGTAACATCGAGTAACATCGGACCCATATGCACAGTCAAGGCAGAGTCAGACCTCACTCAGGAATTGCATACTTCAGTGCACACGCTATGAGGCCTCAGGCTGCGTATGGCATTGCAATGGATAATTTATGCACGCCCCTGCAGCGGTGTCTGAACGCACAGACACGACTGCGTTCACCCGACCACCCAAAAACGTCACTTCCTGTCAGTCACTGACCTCTGGGTCTGCGTAGCCTCTGCAAACACAGTACCCATCGCAATAGCTAGTTCACGCTCTGCAATGCATATGCATGCGCAGAGCTAAAACATCGGCCGAGTGCGTGCGTTCTCTCCTCCGCATTCCTTGCTGAATCAGGCCCACTGTCCCTCACTGTATGAAGCTTTTGCACTGGTAACATTTGTCATGTGATAACTTTACTTTTCATTCTAAAGTAAACATTTCATTTTCTTGCTGTCATCTCCAAATGGGCACTTGCCTATGACAGATAAAGTACCAACCAATCAGCTCTTAACTGTCATTTTACATCCTCTGGTTTGGTGTTAAAAGTGGATCAGTGAAAATGACAGGGAAAAGTGGAAGAGAGGAGAAGGGGGTGTGAGCGAAAATAAAAACAGAAATAAAAGGAAAAATGTTACCCCGTGTTTGGGAGCCACAGGCTGCTGCCTTGCTGCCTAATTCATTGACATTTACAATATTTCAGGTATACGGTGCAATATTCAATGAGTCACGTTTGGCAAAATGTCTAGGGAACAAAATAATTTTACCTACTGTACAATCCTGGAATGTCCAGGAGACTCCGATATGAGTTCAAACTGTTTAAGATTTTGCATTATTATCTGGCACCTCAGAATATGCAATGCCTGCCTTGCACCATATGACCAGCAGAGGGGGCCACAGGTCTCTGACAGTGACCAAACCACAGAATTGTTGTGTAATATATTATGGTAAACTGCACACAAACGGCACATTACATTTATTGTAAGTATTTATTTTCATTGAGACCATTCCTACATTGCTTTCTGCATTATTTATCAAGACACAGAGTTGTAACAAAGCCCACTGCAAAAATGATTATAATAGTTTCATACAATTATGTATTAGAATAATTCTGCAGAGCTGACGCACAGCCGGCACGACCGCTTTGTTCTTAACTTGTCAGGGAAAGATATTAAAATAAATACTCAGTGTCTCTACGTGATGATTCTTTGTGTGCTATTTTATTAATTTCACTTTAATTAAGATATCAGCACCACATAATCATCTGGTTTTTGATTGCTCTTCCTAATTAAAACACATGTTCATATTAGTTTCTTCTCAGATCATCTAGAACTGCTCTTTGTAACATTTCAGAGGAGAGGAGATGGTTGTAGAAGAGTTTAAGGCTGGGTACACACTAGACGATGTGTACCCAGCCCGACCTCGGGACCCGGCAGGGGAGACGGCATCGGCAAGTGTATACACACTTGGCGATGCGGGCAGCGACTGTGGGCGCCATGCTGCGTTCGGGAGCATGGCCCTCGCTAACGACATCCCCTGTCGGCCCTGCATGTAGGGCCGACGGAGGATGTTGCCGACGACCCGCGGGCACACTAGACAATTTGTCGTCCGATCTTATGGATCGGACCGACATATCGGGCACATCTTCTAGTGTGTATCTGCTCTGAGCACAATCGATTGATGTGATTGACAGCCGTTGGTCTGGGTCCTATGAAAACTCTCTAACGCGGTCTACTGAATTCGGGAAAAAAATCCCTCTACCCAGTCCCCCATTGGCTGCTCATTGCAACCATTTTTGCAGGGTGTTCCATCATTTCTCTCACAGGTGAGAGCCAGGCGCTTCACTAGGGGGAAATAGCAACTCGGGGACAATTTCCCACATATGTGGTAATATGGGTTTAAAACAAAATCGCTATTATTTATTTAAAAATCATGTCATAGTGGTTTCACATGATCAGCAAGACTTCAAGAAAATAGACGAGCGCTACAAGAGGTACAGCCGGAGATTTACACGTAAACAAATTCTGTCCATTGATTGATAAGCAGATTCCCACTCATTATTAGTGCAAAGTTTTCGCAGTTGAGCGATTACAACAACCGAATGATGCTGCGTCTTAGGGCCTGATTCAGCAAAGAACGTACAAATGCAGACGCACGCACTCGGCCGCTGCGGGACTTGCTAATAAATGCATACGCACGGCAATCGAAGCAGAATAAGCAGAAGCCCAGCACTACATAATCCCACCCACTTCCCTTTACTTGCGTCCTCTATACCTGGTAAGACAGCGGAAACATCGGTAACATCGAGAACCGTCGGACCCATACGCTCAATAGTGATTGACCTGACCCTCCCGCAGACATAGCGAGACTTCCTGTGTGTAACTAGACCTCAGGCTGAGTCCGCTTCCGCAAGGGCTTAATTATGCACGCCCCTGAAACGCCGTCCAAACGCACAGGCATGCCTGACCACTTCCCCGTCACCACATCTGCATACTTTCGCATCGCAGTTGCGTGCATCTATATAGCATCGGCGGCATTAGCGTACAGTTGTGAGCCAGGCACATGGTTGTGGGAAGGCACACGCACTTATGTATGTTGTCCAATGAATATTGGAAGAGATGGAACATGCTAAAAATATCCTATGCGGTTATGCCGAACATGCTTAACCTTTACATCAGGGATGGGGGAACCTCACCCGGGGGCCGTATAAGGCCCCCGAAATAATTTGGTCTGGCCCTTGGAGCTTTTTTCTGCTAGCTTCATCTGGCTAGCAGGGTGCCTAGAATGGCTACATGTAGCCAGAATCTATGCAGCAGTGCTGCCTGGAGAATCCTTAGGACACTTCAGACAGTCACACCGCTGCCCTTACAGCTCCCAGGAGCATCCTCAGGATGCTCTGGGCATTGCTGTAATCACGGCTACTGTAGCCCCGCCCCGTGTGACGTCACATGGAGGGGGCGTGGCCTGCATCGGGCCCGCAAATAATTATATATATATACAGTATATCAAAATGTCCCTCGGCAGAAAAAAAGGTTCCCCACCCCTGCTTTACATGCTTAAATATCTTTTTTAATGAAAAACTGATAAGTGCTCTCTAACTATTATTTGTGTTCGCGGGAAAATCCCAGTAGTCGGTGCCTATAAAGTGCGGATATTGCCCAATGATGGGAGATCTACTCACATGAACAGCTGTAATGAACCAGAAGAATTTGAGGAGAGAGACACATTTCTAGTGAGGTAATACATACATATATACAGTAAATCTTTCATTCAGTCCTCAATGAACAGGGCAAAATTGTATTTAACAGACAAGGCCGCAGTCTCCCTGTCTCCTCGGCTTAGTCTGCCCGTCTCGCAGCAACGACTGAGTTAATGCTGTGTGTGCAAGTTTTGGAGAAACAAGTGTCACTAAATACATTTTTAATGAGATTCCTTAGAGGAAAAGAACAGCAGTCTAACATGAAGAGGCAGTGAGGGCTGAATTCATTCTTTGTGCCTCGGTAGGGAACTACTGCAATTCATTACTGTTCAATGCCTCCTATCTCCTCAGACCCCCCCTCCTAAAAAAAAACAACAGGCTTTATACGCCGCAATCGGCTGGAATATTCCCTAAAAGATGCAGTGATCAGTTTAAATCTAAGCAACAATGTTTAACTCTTACATTATTATTATTATTATCCTTTATTTATATGGCGCCACAAAGGTTCCGCAGCGCCTTACACAGTACATAAATGAGCACACAAGAGAAACAGTTAAAAGTAATACAAAACAATGCAGGACAAGGACATGGTTTATAAACATAGCTGCATAGCACAAGCAGCAGGACATGAGCAACCAAGTGTTATGGAGCGTACACACGGTCAGATTTGTCAGACTTGTCAGATTTGTCAGATGAACGACTGAACGATTGAACGATTTGAACGATTTTACCAAAGTTTTGAACGATTGAACGATTTTTGACTGCATTAAAATAAATGGAATCGTCCAAGTCTGACTGCAAACCCATCAGATGTCAGATATCGTTATCTGACAAACGGGAACGCGCATCGTTGATTATCCATCGTTCAGGCATGTCAGATATGAATGATTTTCCTTCAGATATGAACGACTGAACGATTTTTAAATCGTTATCGTTCATATCTGAAGGAAAAATCTGATCGTGTGTATGCACCATTAGGTGCTAATTGGGCAGTTAGGAGTAAATTATACTATAAGTAGGGGGAGGAGAAGCACGTGAGGGACGAGGGCCCTGCTCATGAGAGCTTACATTCTAAAGGGGAGGGGCAGACAGACAGGGGCGAGGTAGATAGTGAGGAAGGAGCATGGAGGAGTGGGTTAGGATATGTGCTGCGGAATGTGTGTGTATAAGATGACCTGATGTTATGTCAAAGTTGCAGTAAGTCCTTCATTCATCTATCTCTATGACAGAAAATAGATTTTGATTATGTGTTATTTACTTGAGAGATGTACAAAATAAAGTTGTAGCACTTTAATTTGTGTGTGTTACATTTTAGCATCTAAATACAGCCTGATAAAAAATGCAGCTATTATGGGACTGTCCCGCCATCCTAATACAGTAGTGACTACTTCAATCCCAGCTCCTGTGAGTGGGTGCATCTCAAATGCTAGACCCACCCACAAATGGGTGCAGCCATGCCCAACGTGCCGTGGTCCCACAGGATGTTGCTGTATCCGGGCCAGTGGCGGGCTGGGCCGGGGGGCAGGGTGCCATGTGCCCCCCGGGCCGCAGCGTCATGCGGGCCGCGGACCGGAGCAGGCTGTGTCACTGTGACACAGACTGCACCGCGTGTTTAGCGATGACCGGACGGAGTTCGGTCAGCGCTACACAAGTGACAAACACACAGCCGCCGGCTCCGGCAGCTGTGTGTTTGATCAGCAGCCAATGAGAGTCTGTCAGACTCTCATTAGCTGCTGCTGCGCCCACTGCAGGAGCCGCTCCATCTTCCGGCTCCCGCAGTGGGCAATGGGAGAGGCGTCATGACGTCATATGATGTCTCTCCCATAATGCAGAGCGGCCCGGCCTGGGAAGGACAGACGGAGGAGCGGATGGCGACGGCGGGAGCGGGGATTCAGGTGTTTTTTTTGTTTTTTATATTACGTGTGTCTACTGGGGGGGGGGGGTCTGGCACTACTGGGGGCACTACAAAGGGGGGGACTACTACTACTGGGGGCACTACAAGGGGGATGGGGACTACTACTACTGGGGACTACTACTACTGGGGGCACTACAAGTAGGGGACTACTACTACTGGGGGCACTACAAGTGGGGACTACTACTACTGGGGGCACTATAAGGGGGAGGGGACTACTACTACTGGGGACTACTAATACTGGGGGCACTACAAGGGGACTACTACTACTACTAGGGGCACTACAAGGGGGGTGGGGGACTACTACTACTGGGGACTACTACTATTGGGGACACTACAAGGGGGGAACTATATAAGGGGCTTACTACTGGGGGCACAAGGGGCACTGCATAGGGGGGATCACTACTGGGGGCACTATATAAGGGACTTACTACTGGGGGCACAAGGGGCACTGCATAAGGGGGATCACTACTGGGGGCACTACTGGAGGCCTAGCATCTTCAAAGTAATGCTCGCTATGTTCTTACTCTCATGTTTATGGTGTATGCCGGCCTGGATAACTGCCAGTCTCTCATGTTTATGGTGTATGCCGGCCTGGATAACTGCCAGTCTCTCATGTTTATGTATGCCGGCCTGGATAACTGCCAGTCTCTCATGTTTATGGTGTATGCCTGCCTGGATAACTGCCAGTCTCTCATGTTTATGGTGTATGCCGGCCTGGATAACTGCCAGTCTCTCATGTTTATGGTGTATGCCTGCCTGGATAACTGCCAGTCTCTCATGTTTATGGTGTATGCTGGCCTGGATAACTGCCAGTCTCTCATGTTTATGGTGTATGCCTGCCTGGATAACTGCCAGTCTCTCATGTTTATGGTGTATGCCTCCCTGGATAACTGCCAGTCTCTCATGTTTATGGTGTATGCCTGCCTGGATAACTGCCAGTCTCTCATGTTTATGGTGTATGCCTGCCTGGATAACTGCCAGTCTCTCATGTGCTGCGAGCAGTAAGCCACTCCCAGCAAATGTACTTACTCCGTATCTAGCCTCAGTTAATGGAAGTTGCAGCTACTGTAAACTCCAAAATCAGGACGCATGACATTATACATGGGATACGTCATATCCTACTTCAAAGGATAGTTTGTTGTAACTTTGTTTGCTATGTGTTTCCTATAAATAATTGATTCCAAAAGGGGTCTGTGTACAAAGCTTTGGACAGTGATAAAGTGGAGAGAGATAAAGTACCAGCCAATCAGCTCCAAACTGAAAGTTTACAGGTTGTGTTTGAAATATGACAGGAGCTGACTGGCTGGTACTTTATCTCTCTCCACTTTATCACTCTCCGAGGCTTAGCACATCTGCCCCTACAATCTCACAGAAACAATGCAAACAGTTAGGAAAAGCTGAGTATTTCTGGCTAAGATAGGCCATTAACCACATGGGAGTGGCGACGTAATATTGACATGCAGCATGTCGATATGCTTGGTATGCCGACATTTACCACTCAGTCATTCATTAAGTCGACACTGAGGAAATGTTGACATAATCAGAATGTCGGTAAAACCTCCCTGGTGGTCTACTGGTGACTTACCTGGTACGACAGGTCCGATAGTGTCTCCTAGGTCTGGCAGTGAAGTCCTGGTAACTTCTGGCGTATCCTGCGGTCTTAATGTCATGTGCTCGAGGGGGGTGAGGCTGGCAAAGGGCCCCGTAACACCCAGTTACGGGGCTGCGTTCAATTTCAACATGATCGACGTCATAACTGTTGGCGTGCAGATCCTATTGGTATACTTGTCCTTGTAGTGCTGCTTAAAATTCTCTCTAATGCTTTTAAGTACATCAGAAAATCCTGAACCCATATCCTATATTGTTGAGCTCTAAAAGGCATAAACAGGCTGTCTGTAGATGGGTAAAGGTGCCCATCCACTTGTAGATGCGAGGACGATGGCACGATTATGACATCTTAATCTCTAGGAGTGAACTGCATACACTGAACATTCAGACGTTCAGTGTATGCACATCATCCATCCCCGAACATGCCACCCTGACGACAGTCGTCAGGTTGACCGTCATGTTCGGACGATGATAGATGTCGGAAACTACCAGCGGACGCGCGCCTCGCTGGTCGTTTTAGACATTTAAATGCTTGATTTGCAGCCGATAACTGAGCGATTGCACGATTACGATGTCGTAATCATGCAATCGCTCAATATTATCGGCAAGTGGGTGGGCACCTTAAGACAATCTGCGTGCACAATCCAGACTATGAAATGTATTTTATTTTTAATCCAGAAAAAAAAAAGTAATTTTAATGCCCTCTGAAATGTGCTGGGTTTCCAAATTGAAATGTCCATCAGTTTGGCAAAAACCTCCGTCTGTATGCGAGGAACACATCATTAGAGCGGACGTAGTTGTTATGGAAACATCAGCAGCAAAATATTTAAGTAGCGTCTTTAAAGCATTCCGTGTTGTACGCGAATTGCCTTTTTAGAAAGACATCATCTCTCTGTATCTATGTGGCAATGTCGCACATGTATCTGCTTTTATGCAACATTTCCATTAAAGGGGGTTGTGACATTAAATATAATCATTTTTCCTTTCAGATATTGACACAGATCGTCAGTATGAAAAGTATTGTGGAGAATAGAGACTGGACGGGAGGGACGATTTCGAATCAAAATGTTCTTTATGTACTTTCTCTTCATGTTTACATTGATTTGGGGAACTGTAGACAAGCTGCACATGTAATAGAGGAGAGAGAAAGCTTGATTATAGTGCAATGAGAGCTCTAGAGCCCTTACACAGCGCAGTAAGCCTTACATTGGCTAGGCTTACATTGGCTAGGCTTACATTGGCTAGGCTTGCTTGTAGGCTCATTTTCCTGCCATAGACTTAAGGATGCATCCTCTGCCGAATTCTCTCTCCCAACTGCTTAGGTGATGTATGGGAAGGCTGGTAAACCATAGACAAATCACCGTTTTCTCCTGCGGTACCTCTCCGGCCGCTTACCGCCATCACCATACAACATTTCGGTCCTATGCACTCGCAAGTGGGTTGATGGTGGGGCACTGCGCATGCACGAGGCCTGGAGCGAGTGAGAAATTCACTCGCTTCGGGGCTTGCTACAAACGGGGTGGCTGTCGATGTTGATCGACAGCTCGCCCTGTTTTGTAGGCGGGTCGGGGGGTGGCTGGCCAAACGGAGGCGTTCCCGAAGGAACGCCTGCCATTTGAGAGCGGCCCTACTGACATCACCAGTGATGTTAGTAGTGAGCTTCCGGCTCTATTAGAGCCCGAAGCTCACTGGGAGTTGCGGCAGACGAGATCCTACCACAAGGGTCTCATTGCAAGCGCGATGGTCACGATGGTCACGACCATCACCTGGCCGCTCGCAAAAGCTGTGGGTGGTTACCCACAGCTTTGCGAGCGGCCAGGAGGCTGGTTTATTAAAAAAAAACAGCCATCCTGATTCAGAGCGAGCGCTCGCTTTTTGCGAGCGGCTCTGAGTCAGGGCCTTAGCCAGCAGCCTGAGTTAATTTATCAAACAGTGAGAATCAAATCTTTTCTGGACTATGGGGTCTATCTACTAAGCCTAGGATGGAGATGAAGTGAACGGAGATAAAGTACCAGACAATCAGCTCCTAACTGCCATGTCACAGGCTGTGTTTGAAAAATGACAGGAGCTGGTTGGCTGGTACTTTACCTCTGTTCACTTTATCTCCATTCAAGGCTTAGTAAATGTGTTACTGTAGCTAAAACCCGACAATGGGGACTTGGGGTGGCGTTACCCTATGCCCTGCCCGCGTATTGCGTGGACTGTCTGAACTCCTTGCTGGCAGCATTAGGCTCCCAGCAGGGCCAGCTCGAGGCATGTTTGACCAGTGTGGTTGAACAGTGGTGCCACCCCATAGAGGGCACACCCCTCCCAACCATTCCAGATTTCAGCAGGACAGTCCCAGTTTTCGGGCACTGCCCTGCTTTACCTCCCGTGGGGCAAAGTGTCCCGCGGGTGGTCGGGGGGTTGGGCTACCTCCACCGCCGCAGTCATGCGGCAGTGCCGGTCCTGGGGAAAAGGAATGGATTCCGTGTGCATGCGCCCAGCATCCATTCAGTGCAGGAAGAGGGCTGGGCTTGACGTTAATGGGAGGCATGCCATACGGGCAAATAACGGCATTTAGGGGGCGTGGCCTATGGTAATTAGGACACCCCCCCATTTCAGTCAGCTACGGGGCGACGTGTCCCAGTCCCGCACATGGCGCGGGTCACCCTGGAGCCGGCCCTGGCTCCCAGTGAGGAGGAGAAAATCTCTGCAAAGCAGCTGAGTTTTTCCCTGGGGCTCTAGGAGCATTGGATAGATAAATGCCAGAGAGAAAGACATTCCAAATTGCAGCGATATACAACTGCGAGATACAATAGACTCCTTAGTCAGGGCAGGATGAGTGACAGGAGCATTTGGGGAGTTATATGTAACAAGGAACCATGAACATAGCTATAGTGGGAGCAGGGTGACCAATTGCTATGAGGCTCAGATGCTTAGGTGGCTCTAGACCCAGGTTATATACTGTAGTTGCATGCCTATTTCCTTGATTTGCAATTGAGTCTGACCAGTTTCCCAGCCTGAATGGGATGATGTTCCATTTTCAGTGAGAGGTGTGTGCAGTGGATGTTATAATGGTAAGGGGACACTGTAATGTGGCATAATCCGTACTGGGCACTGTAATGGGCATAATCTGAACTGGAGGGCACTGTAAGGGGCATAACCTAACCTGCTCATATGAACTGTAGGTTACAATAATGGTTCTTAATATGAACTGGGGCACTGTCATGTGGCACATCATGAAGTGAAGACACTATAGTGTGTCATAAGATAGACTAGGCACATTGTAATGTGGCATAAATTGAAATGGAGGGCACTGTAATGTGGCACAATATGTGCTGGAGGCTTTATAGTGTGGCACAATATGAACCGGGGGCACTGTATGTCATAATGTGAATATGGGTTACTGTGTGCCATAATGTGTACTGGGAGCCCTACAATGTGACCTATTGTGAACTAGGGCACTACTGTGGTTCATAAAATAAACTAGGGCACTACTATGGGGCATAACATTAACTAGGGCACTACTATGGGGCATAACATTAACTAGGGCACTACTATGGGGCATAACATTAACTAGGGCACTACTATGGGGCATGAAAATGGAGCGTCCTCCTGGACGCTCGTATAGCTGTGGGTCACCACCCACAGGCTATACGAGCGTGCAGTTTGATGGCCGCGATGGTCGTCACCATCGCGACCATCGAAACTGCGAGCCGGAGCCTGCGGTTGAGGTTTTCAACCGCAAGCTCCGGAGTGATTTTGGCTCTATCAGAGCCAAAATCACTCCCACTGACATCACTAGTGATGTCAGTGGGCCGGCTTCTGACGGGAGGCGTTCCCGTGGGAACGCCTCCGTCAGGGAGGCACGCCCCTGGCACGCCTACCAAAGGGGGCGTGCTGTCAATCAACATCGACAGCACGCCCCCTTTGATCAGACACAACGAGCGAAGGACTTTCCTTCGCTCGTCGCGTCTGGCGCATGCGCACGACGGAGCTCCCTCCGTCGTGCGCATGCTCAGTCAAGAACATCGACCCACTTGCGAGCGGACAGCCGCTCGCGAGTGGGTCTGAATCAGGCCCATAGTCATAGATGACTTACTGTATGACAAAGCGGGATCACACAAAGCAGAACCTTTTCCTGTCTTATATATCATTGTCTGCCTATATACGTCACACAATACAATCTGAGATGGCAGCTTCCCTGGAGGCCTAGAAGACTGTGCTGGATGATGGGCAGAGTGGAGAGTTACACATGCAGGGGTACATGTGACAATTATGGGAATTGAGTCAGTGGTATTTCTAACCAATATGCCGTCTGTGAAAGGGGATCTAGTTTGGAAGCCGACGGTCTAAATCCCGACCGCCGGCTTCCAGACGTTCTAATCCCGGCGTGGTACTAATGACAGGCGTCTGTCAGTTTACCGACGTCGGAAGACCGACGCCCGGCAACCCGATCGAAGTGATGCCGGACGCGGACAGCGGGGGGGGAGGGTTAGGTTTAGGGTTACCGGGGGGACTTAGGGTTAGGCACCCCCCCGGGAGGGTTAGGGTCAGGCTAGGGGAAGGGAGGGTTAGGCACCCCCCCCGGGGGACTTAGGTTTAGGTGGCGGGGAAGGGGGGGTTAGGTTTAGACACTTAGAGGGGGGATTAGGGTTAGGCACTTTGGGGGGGAAGTTAGGGTTAGGCACCTCTAAGGAGGGTTAGGGTTAGGGGGTAGAATTAGGTTAGAACATACTTACCTTTTGACGATCAGGATTTTCACCCTTGCCAGGCTGCCGCTGTCGGGATTTGAACCGCCGGACATGTGTCCGGCGGTAATACCTATTACACCCCTGTGAAAGTCCTAAGAATGGAGCCCCAAACAAACCCCCCACTCACCTTGTCTTTAGTGAAGCAAGACTCTCTACATTGATGGGTGCAGCAGAGTAACTTGCCCTGTACAGCCTCAGTGAAAGCTGGGCTGCGGCACCCATAGCTCCTGACTCTCTTCCACGCCTCAGTGACAGCCATGTTCAATCCCAACTACATTCGGTGACCCAAAGGTGAGAGCATCCCCTATGTCATGGTTTCCACAACCTAGTCACTATGCACAAGTATATGTAATCTGTGCACCTGAGTTATTTAAATGAGCTACAAGAGGCGGATATGGGAAAATTTGGATGCATAACCTACACTGTGTATATGCACTTACGCACTGTAGAAAATGTCTTGTTTGGGTTAGTGTGGGCGGCTGTAATCTGTTGTCATCGCGGTGCAATTCCAATGGACATATGTCATTTATGCTTCTGTTTGTGCATTTTCTGTGAATAAAAACCAGAGAAGTGTTGGGCTCAGCGGATACGTTTGCATGACAGAAACCAATGTCTGCACCATGCGTTGTTCCAATGCATAGGACGAGTGAGGGAGTTGTGCTTCCCATGCATTTTGGGCCTGATTCAGAGCCGGACGCTATTTGCGGACGCTCGTTCAGAAAAAGGGGCCGGATATTTAAATAGAGCGCTCGCTCTTTGCGGTCTGTTGACGCCTCTATGTCTGAATGAGCGAATGAAACATGCGCTCGCTATTTTTTAAAAAACGCCCCCTGGCCACTCGCATCATACGTCATCTCCGCTATTTATTAGATTAATCGAGTACATTGAAAGGCATCTGAACTGCTCGCAGTGCTTGTGGTAGCATTTTCCTACCGCAATCATGCGAGCAGTTCAGGCTAAAAGACAACCAAGTGACGTGGTCGATGACGCTGCTTTGTTAATTATGCACACCTTTAAAATGCCCGTTTTGACCGTTTGGCACGCCTGCATTTGGATCTCCACTCCCCGTTTACAAGCACCTTCCCCTGTTACCACCCACAAACGCCTCATTCTGTCACTCAAATTAGCAGGCATTCGCTATTTTGCGAGCACACAATTTACGACCGCAATGACTGGTTCGCGCATGTGTATTACAACCCATACGCATGCGCAGTTGTGCGAACATCGCTCGGAGCGAACGAGCGGCCGCTTACGAGCGGCTCTGAATCAGGCCCTTTGTACGGTATGTAGTCAGGAAGCCGCCGGCTTCCCGACAGTGAAATCCAGGCATGGGACTAATGATAGGCGTCTAAATAGCCCCACACCGATATCCCGCCACTCGGCATACCGATCGTAGGTAAGCCGGGCGGCGGGAGCGGATAGCCGCGGGGGGGAGAGTTAGGTTTAGGGTCTCTCGGTGGAGGACTTAGGGTTAGGCACCCCCCAGGAGGGTTAGGCTAGGGGAAGGGGGGGTTAGGGTCAGGCACCCCTGGGGGAGGGTAGGGTTAGGCATCCCCCCCGGGAGGGTTATGTTTAGGGTGCGGGGAGAGGGGGTTAGGTTTAGGCACCCCTTGGGGGAGGTTAGGGGTAGGCACTAGGAGGGCAGGTTAGGGTTAGACACCCATAAGGGAGGGTTAGGAATAGGGGGGGAGAGGGGAGGGTTAGGGTAGTTACATACCTCAGTCGGAATCTTCATCTGCTGGCCCTCTGGAGTCGGGATTTCTTCCGCCAGACTGAGGTCTGGCAGTCATACATACCGATTCCATTTTGTACTATGGGCAGGGTCGTAAATAGAATTGTGCAAATGGTGCCGTCACACAAAGTGCAGAGCACTGCGGACAGCGCTGTTGCTGCCTAATGGCGCTTGCTTCTGGCCAGCAGGGTGCCTGGATCCTGACAGTCTGCAGCCAGGATCACTGCGGCAGTGCCGCCCGGATGCTCCAGGATTGTTCATCGCAGATTGTGCAACATTGCGGTGCTGGTGGCCCCACCCCCTCTGCGCAACATCATGACATCATGCGCTCAGAGGGCAGGGCTGGCGCAGGGCGCGCTGCAGCCCTGTTATGGCACTGACTAAGGGCCGGACTTTCATATGTGTGAATTAGGTACTGACAAAGGCAACGGAATACATTTAAAAAAAATGAAACCTCTTTAAACACTATGGGGCTGATTCTTAATTGGATGCATCGCTTTTCATTAAAATGTATCGACTTGCACCCATATTATTTAAAACTTACCTCTCCAAGGCCCCGTGCCGGGTGTCAGCGCTGTACAAAAAGCCAGAAAATTGGCCGCCGCGGCCATTTTTACGGCGTTTTGCGCAGTAGACTCCGGGCACACTCTAGTGCCCAGAGCCTACTAATGCTCCAGAGGCCGGCCAGCCGCATCAGTCAGCTGCCGGCCGCTGGGAAGAGAGGAGAGATCTCCGGACAGGAAATGCACACGGGCCCCCTCCTCTCTAGAGACGCCTCTGCGCAGAGGCGGATTTATGCATTCTTGTGCATCTCTGGCCCTTTCTACGTCGGGCAGATCTTGGCCAGATCTATCTTTGCATAAAATGGGCAGCGATCGCACGGGAAACTGTTCTTTTTTGTAGGAGTGTCATGGGCACGCAGTGGGCGTGTAGCTAGCGATCAGTGCTATTGTTAGTTATGCATAGGGAGAAGGAAGTCTGTTTTTGACGGATCTCTTGCACCTAGCTTTAATGAATCTACCTCTCTAAAGGTGCTGTGATAGGATCATTGGTAAAGTGGTCTGTGGCAGGTACATTTGTCCTAGATTCCTGTCTTATGTGTTTTAAACCTCCTGGAGAAAGTCTGCAGTGTAGCAGGCTTGAGTCTCAGCTTTTTGAAAAGCCGGTTTGGGACCTGGGGGTTGTGGGTGAGAGGAGAGGGAGGGCTCCACCCACGGCCACTCCAGGTTTTGGTTCTCTTAGCCTGGTAACAGGCTTGTTAGGGTTTCCACCTGAGAGTGGCCAATATAAGCCTTGTGTGTTTAGGGCTGAGTGTCTCACCTGGGAGAGCAGACAGGGAGTTTGCTCAGAGAGACTTGAAAACCTAACTGTAAGTGTTGTGCTGTGCCCTTGTTGCTGGTGAGGGCATTAGGCCCTGCCAGGTTCTGGTAGTGAGGGAACTACCTGTGAAGTTAGTGCCTCGACAGGGCTAGGATTTATGTTTATGTTTTCTTTATGTTTGTTTCTGACATTGTACAATAAAGACTGGCGCCAACCAGCTTGTACTTGCATCCAGTCTGGCGTACTGTTTCCCAGCTGCTGTGTGTGAAAGGAAGGAGTCCTCTACCCAGGAGAGGGACCCCCTAACCTAACTGTGTCACAGTGCGTACACACTTACTGATATTTTAAACGCCTGAACGATAACGATTTTGTTCAGTCGCTCACTATATCGGCCAGTGTGTACGCTAAAACGATGAACGATAATGACAAACGATAAATGATGCGCTCTCCCGCGGGTCGTTGGTCATTGTCGTTCATCGCCAGAACATGCAGGCCAACCTGACGATATTGTCAGGTTTCTGCATGTTTGGGGATGAGGGAGGGTGCCCGGCACTGAACGATATCGTACATGATATTGTTCAGTGTGTGTGCTCGATGTCGTTAATGACATTGAGCACACCCCTGCCGGGTACACACTACTAGACGATATCACTCATGGAGCGAATCGTCTAGTGTGTACGCGCCTTAATTATAGGCAAAAGGCGTGACCATAATTTCTAAATCAAACTATCTCAGAAAGCAAGAATTCTTAAATATCAGACTATAAAAGAATTATTACGCATTGCCGGGAGGTATCATAAATATTAAAGGTTATTATTCCCCTGTGTAGTTCTTATTTGTTAAAATGTACCATGCATGACAATCATATACATACTTAGATCCGGATGTCTTATATAGGAATCCTTTTGAAGTTTAAAAGCACAAACCAACAATAACCTGACTTTGTAGATAAAAAAAAAAATATGTGTCCTTGAAATGACAATTTGAAATATACGGTACAGCGGAACTATTGAGAGATATTATTATGGCATAATATTGCAACTTCCCATAGATAAGGGAAACGGGCAAGATACTATCAGGAGGCGAAAACGGCAAACAATATGCGAGCTGTCTACGCCGTCCAATATATCAGTCCTTCTTACAGCTCATAGTGGATGTAGAGACATTTAGATAGCATTAAGACTTGTAAATTATCTTTATGGAAAAGAGCTGGGATTGGAGAATACAAACAGTATAAGCGTTTTCTTTGTGACCTGTGTCTGAGACATTACTGAGTCGTATACTGCAAGTATCCTTGCCAAATGCAGGCTCTACCATGTTTGCATTATCCATAGAGGATACTAAGCCCACCCTGAGGGAACAGGAGGTAACAGAACAGATGGAGTTAAAAAAAATTCTTATAAAGACAATGCTTTCCTGTTGTAAATGATAAACCACAGAGCAGTTCTGTAACCATACAGAGAGCACAAGGCTGGTAGTCCAGGGCTCCTATGTAGGTTGTAGAAAACCAAGGTGACTTCTAATTTCCAGAATAATTTCCAGTAGAGGGAATGCTGCTGCTTTTAATACACAAGTCTACCTAATGTGCGCTGAAATGATGACATATATTTGCTATTATTGTCAGCTAACAAGGGGTGACCGCTTCAGATTTAGATTAATCTAACAAATCTAAACCTACCCCCCCCCCCCCCCACACACACACGATGTCCGGCCATGGCCACACACTTCCCGAGTGAAGTGGGTGATCTAGCCAGCCTGAAGATGCGATCTGTGCTGACTCGCGTCATTGTGGCCCCACCTCCTGCTTCACTATGCCAGTGATCGCGGCATTGTATAGCAGGGGGCCACAAAGACACATTCCATCATCACACACAGTCACTGCCCACTATCTACTGTATATATCTATCTCATATCTATCTATCTCATATCTATCTATCTATCTATCTATCTATCTCATATCTATTTATCTATCTATCTATATATCTCTCTATCTATCTCATATCTATCTATCTATCTCATATCTATTTATCTATCTATCTATATATCTCTCTATCTATCTCATATCTATTTATCTATCTATCTCATATCTGTCTATCTATCTATCTATCTATCTATCTATCTGTCTGTCTGTCTGTCTGTCTATCTATCTATCTATCTATCTATCTATCTATCTATCTATCTATCTATCTCATATCTATCTATCTCATATCTATCTATCTATCTATCTATCTATCTATCTATCTATCTCATATCTATCTATCTATCTATCTATCTATCTATCTATCTATCTATCTATCTATCCATATTGACAAAAGCCTCAATGTTGAAGAATAGAAGCAGTACCATAATCAGTTATAGTATCAGCCTCACTAATTACCAAACTATAAAAAAACACACTTTAATTCATTTCAGAATGGCAATTGAAAGACGGTTTAAAAATAATGTGATTCTACAAATTACATTTCAATTGCTACACAATTATGATAAATAAACAGAATAGAGACTGTATCAATCAATAAGACATTTCCATTATTTTGTGTAATCTGATTCCTGTGTTCTGTTATTCAAATTTCAATTACTCCACTGACCTTAACCACTTGTGAAGGTTGCTATATTTTTGGCTTCACACTCCTTTCCTATCGACCGATGAAAGTCCCCTGACCATTTAACAAGTCCCTCATCAGACTTTTAAGTAGAGCTATTTCTGTTGACATTAATAATTATGACAACACCTGAATGGAGTTCCTAGAAGAGGAAAATATCCTTAGTGACGGCTAGCCTTTTCTCTTGCAATGCACCTGACATGTATGTGCAAAATATCGTAGTGTGGTCTAACCTGTGAGACTTCACATACAGTATCTACCGAGCAGCTAAAAATATCCATCAAAGGTCCTTTATGAACTGATGAATTACAGTCGGGACACGTACACTAGTATTCATTCTAGCACCCTGCACCTGTCACAACCCGTGCAGTTCGCCTTTCCTGCCTGAGGTGGCGCTCCCTGCTCTGGTGCTTCTAGCACACTCAGCTGATGCTACAAACTGCTGAGATACAGACCAGAGGGTGCTGGAAGCACCAGAGCAGAGAGCGACACTCCAGGCAGGAAAGAGGAACTGCACGGGTTGTGACAGGTGCAGGGTGCTAAGATGAACACTACATACACTGTATATGCTGTGGAGGAGTGTTCATTGTATTAAATGCTGATTAACTGAAGCTGCATACTTAAGAATATTGGCTCAGGACACAAAATGGCTGACTGGGTTTCCACTCCACAAACCCAACTAAATGAAACTCCCCAAACACATCATCCTCTCCCATGCATATAGAGTGTACGCCTCTCCACTGTATAACAAGCGTGCAAGTATCACCCCATAAGGCACAGGTGGGAAAATGGAGGGAAAAGTAGAGGCAACCATTTTGTGGACTGAGCCAAACACTCCAAATTCACTAGAAAATGGTGACATCAACACAAAATTCTTAGTGTTGTTCACTTGTTCTCTCAGCAAATTAACCTCAGTGTTGTTACAGTACGTTAGGAATTTAAAGGCTGATCCAGCCGCAACTTGGCTGTTTCCACTTTTGCTTATTATTATTATTATTAACTTTTATTTATACTGCACCACAAAATGTATGCAGCATCCTACATAAACGTAGACAATATTTTGCAGTAACAGGGTACTAAAGCTTAAGTACAGTACACAACAGCATGCCATAGCAAAGTAATTGGAAAGTACAGTACCAAACATGAATATCACACCACAGACTGGGTAGGACAGGCAACTGCTTATGTAACAGTTATGCTACATACATGGGTTGATTAATGTGTGTGGGTAGATTACATGATACATGAGCCTAGTGCTACTGCAAAGAATATCAATGTGTCTTTAGTGAGTATGGTGGCAAAAAGGTATCACGGAGTGGAAAGTTAGGGGATTGAATGCAGGAAGGTCAATACTTGAAAAAAAAATTGGAGGACGCGTCAGAAAGGATTATGATAGTGAAATTAACAGTACGCGACACTAACTAGGTGCTTAGTACTGTGAGCGGGAGGGAAAAGGAAGTAATATCCTTCTGTTTATTCTGAAGTTCACCAAGATGCCTTAATCTTTTGTGGAAGCCAAGTACTCAATTCTTCTCCCAATCTAATATGGAATCTGAAGCAATATTACTGAGTCGTGCCGACTACATCTTTTTCATTAATCAGATCAGGACTCTCATGATCCGAGAGATACATCCACTGTATTCACAAACAGCATTACTTACTTCCACAGTTATAGTAACACCATTAATGTGTCCTCAGTATTGCTGACCTGCATCTGTGGTTGTGTTGAAGGAGAATTAAATCATTGGCCAGTAATACCCCGAGAGCAGGTATATCACACCGCAAGCCCAAAGCAGTTTCTAGCCGTGAATCCTGTCTTTGTGCCCGGCTGACATTTTCAGGCCCTGGACCCTTACATAGGTTGGCCTGTTGGTAAACTGTGGTTAACTTAATCCAATTTGTAACCTAACGATCACCTTTTCAGGTCGTGATTAGAGATGTGCGGGACTGGTTCTCAGAGAATTGACAACAACCGAATTTAGGGGTTCGAGGTCGAACCAAGTTCGAGGTCGGAATCATTTTGGGGTACCGAGTCGAACAGAGTCCCGGCTTGGATCTTCCCGTGGTTCAAAAACTCGGATTTAAAAATCAAACTTGGGTTTTGGATTGAGTGCTAACAGGTGAAAATGATGTCATTTTAGCTGTGTTTTTATTTAAAAAATAAATAAAAATACAGATCCAAAATCAAAACACGTGTGAGGGTGGTTTTGCAAAACCAAACCACGAAGATGAAACTGAATCCAAAACCAAAACAGTGCTGTACCTCAGCTATAATGTGACGCTAACTCACAGTGCACCCAATTATCACGTAGTCAACAAAACATCCCAAGTCAAGAAATTGAATTAATGCAAAATAAAAAAAATTCAAATGAGAAAAATAAATTCAAACTACTGACTTGCAGACAACGCTCACAATGCATTCTGGCTGTGAATAAAAATGGCAATCTTTAATACAGTATTGTAGCACAGTCTCCTAGGGACTGAAAAAAAAAATCCCCATCAAGTGGCGTACTTAGAGCAAATTAATTGCACAAAAGGAACGGAGAGCAAAATTCAAGTATCTATAGTTAAAGTTGGTATTTCCCCAGAGGATTTCTGAAAAATAGGTATATTTACCTTAAGAATGCTCTGAATAAATAGTTATGTTATTATTGAGGGGAAATTATTCTGAATCCTCACTTGACATTCCATCTCAAGTAGGCATGTCATCGTCAGATTTCCTGTATGCCCGTGACCTTCTTATCTATATCGTAGTAAGTCAACTTCCTAAAACTCATCAACTTATATCCATTAAACTTTTGAGAGGTAGGTCAGACCTTAATGATTTAGTCAATTAATCAAGTTGCTACAATGCCACTCGCCTGCCTGACCTTTTACAATAGTTATTCTGGCCTTTTTCTGCCATGTGACGATCCCTCTGAAGCTTTTAACCTAATGAATAATTCAACACCGAGTGGTCAATTGACTGTCACCTGAATAGAAGGAACGCGCGGGCATAATATTTATAATACCTGTGGGTGTCTGTGAGATTTTGAGTTTGAAATGAGGAGGTCCAAAGTGATGTTTCTGAAGTGGAAAGTAGTTTCATTCTCTCTTTTAATTCATTTTCTTGGCAGAAATAAAAAATTGAATATAGCTGTTTGAGAATTTTTTTTTTTTTTCCCCAGCTGTACACCTGGGAATTAATTTATGTTAAATTTTACTTCACTCTTGTATAGTATCAGTCCTGCTGCCTTTTCTTTGCCTAGGAACAGCATGCACAGAATTGTGGGCCATTATAAATCTAAGCATCACCAGCCACGTATGAACAAGCAATGGATGATGACAGAGATGGCCTGCAGGGAAGATTGCCTGCATTTCCCCTCCCTAACACAAGATGGCAGCACCTTATGTTTTTGTTTATCTGATTTGAACATTGCACTTGCCCCTGGGACAATCTTCTGGAGTGGGAGATATACAGGAAATTGGCATGTATGTTGCATTCTAAGCATTTTATACATTAATTATATTAATTTATTATACTTTTCATTATTATTATTTAGTTATACTTTTTTTAATTGATTGATATCCGTTCCATCCGTGTAATATAGAGATTTAATAAAAAATAAAGGCGTAATGTTAGGAACAGTGCAAGATACAGTAGACAATGCAAATCATATTCAGCATATTATTCAGTGACATGGCCCCATATTATTCTATAAGCCACTGCTCTATGCACACTGTGGGCCTGATTCAGAGCTGAACGCTCTGACCAGAGCGCTTGCTCTGAATCAGGGCCCTCCTACCTTTTTTTGGAGCGTCCTCATGGACGCTCGCATAGCTGTGGGGCAACATCGACCCGTTTGCGAGTGTCCTTTGCTCGCGAACGGGTCTGAATGACCCCCTGTGTCCGTTATGAACGCCAGTGTATGGTTAATATATACTCATTAATTTAAGAATTAAGGGCATATTTCTTTAACACGATTTACAGGAAATCCCCTGAATGTATTACAGTTGGTTCTTCCGCAGGTATTGAAGACATCTTCTGCAGTTTCCCTGTTTCTGATCGCAATAGCATCCCCCATAGGTTTCTATGGTAGGGAAGGCCATCGACCATTGATAATCATCGATGGTTTATGGCCGATGTTGAATGTTTTTTCAATCGATGGGGGAGAACCAGATGGTTTCCCTCCATCGATGGCACAGCATAACCGAATGGTTTATTTTTTTGCAAGGTGCCAAGACACGGAGCATGACTCCGCTCCCAATACAAGTGATGCCCCCCCCCATGTTCTGATTGGCCCAAAGGCCAATCGGTCAAAGAACAGGGATGACGATCGTTTGGTGAAACCATCGATGGTCATCCATTGCTTAGTTGGTAACCATCGTTGGCCACTTGCTATATCGCCATTGATGATAACCACACCGATGGCTATTCCTATTCTATGGGGGCTGCTATATTGTGAGATTTACCAAGCACCGGAATGTAAAGCATTCCAGAGCTTGGCCCCATTAGCCAACACAATCTTAACATGGCGTTAGCTATTGTAGCTTATGGGCTACAAATTGCGTAATTTACCGGCAGGGACAATAGCCACTTGCACAAGCACAGTAGGCCTCCCAATGTCCTGCAGCATAAAGTAAAGTGATCACTGATACGACCACTTTACTTTACACATCGCAGAGACGGGCTCCTATTGGAGACACTGATCCTGCATGGGATTTTTAATGCATGCGGACGGTACAGAACTTCTTACTGCCATGAACAGCGGCAGTAAGAAATTCTATCGGGTCTAAAACCTGACAATAAATGGGCCCCTTATTCTTACACTCAGCAATAAGGTTCTAGAACACAATGGTGTGAGTTACACCGCTGGCTGCTATTTGTTCTGTTTATAATGCACTTTACATGCATTTAATAATAATATACTGTATGACAAATACTGTAAAGGCAGATAGGTGTGAACAAACCATTATAATGTCAAAAATAATGACAATGGCACTTTAGCAGCATCAAATAACATGCGTTAGTTGTCAAACAATATTAATGTATTTATTTCAGCTACAAGATCTGGGTATAAGAAGTCTTTACATTACACTGAAGGATAAAATATGTTGTAAGGAAGTAGGGAAAAAAAATTAACGTTTTGTTGAATGTATAAGTGGATTACACAACATGTCAGTAACGAGAGGATCACCAATTTCTTCTTTTGTACATCTTGATCTACAATATGAAAGATGCTGTCACCATACAATCGTTGACAAACACATTAGTATAATGATAACAGTCCAGGGCTATACCGTAAAGTAGTAGGGAACCGGCATAGATGACTATTTAGGCCGGCCGTACCCTTCTTTCATCACAAATGAGTGACCAAAGGTGGTACTTGCTGAACTTTTAGTCCATGGCTTTACAGGAGACCACCAAGAACCTCATTAAAATTAGCGCTTAGAACTTCAGCAATAGTTGTTGTATCAGCATATTCTGTAATCCGGTTCGGGATGTAGTTACTTGGCCGACGATCGGGGTGCCGGTGTGCGAAATCCTGGCACCCGAATCCCGACATGCGGCCACAACACTGGAGCCAGAATCCCGACATCGGGTGAGGTGCTGATGCCGGAATCCAGACAGCCGGATTAGCTGTTAGCCATGGGGTAGGGGAGGGAAGGGTTAAGTTTAGGCACCATGGGGGAAAGGTGGTTAGGCTGCAGTGGTGGAAGGTTAGGGTTAGGCACTAAGGGAAAAGGGCTGGGTTTAGGCTCTAACCGGGAGCGTTAGGGTTAGGGTGTTGGGTGGTAGGGTTAGGATGCAGGAAGGGAGGGTTAGGGGGTGAAGGGGGGATGGTTAGTGTACTTACCTACCTCCTGTCAGGATTCTGAGCATCAGGATGCCGCCATCGGTCTTTTGAAAGCAGGCATCCCGACTGCCAGTCTCCCAAACCCATGGTTCTCCTGGAAATAGTAACAGCCCCAGTCCATATTCATGAGAGGCTTTAGGACAGATGTGAAGGGATGGATGATATCTAAGCTTGGCAGATGAGTTAACTGACTCTTGTAACTCCCAAACTAGGGGGTCTATGTACTAAAACTTGGAGAGAGATAAAATGGAGAGAAAGTACCAACCAATCAGCTCCTAACTGTCATTATTCAAACATAGCTTGTAATGTGACAGTTAGGAGCTGATTGGTTGGTACTTTATTTCAGGCCACTTTATCTCTCTCCAAGTCACATAGACCTCTATATACCTCAGAGGGAGGAGACCAGTGAGAACACAACTGAAGTCACTACTCCATATCCAGCTCTCAACTGAAACCAGTGACCAACAGTTTCCCCCCAGTTTCCCAAGTTCCCATAGCCCATAAAGTATAAGCTCACAATGGTACCTGAGAAAAAGACAGAGGGCAAAAAAGGAATGTATTGGAGGGGGGGGGGGGTTGAGAAAGCAGAGATTGGGCATAGAGGTGACTGTCGGGTGACATGAGAGTGAACGTACACGTACATGTAGGAGCTTTGCACCTGTTGGTGGGGCCAATTCTCACATTGTGGAAATTTGCCCACCAAGAGTGGAGTCTGAAGCTGACAATTACCTGAGAGACATAAACCTGGGTGACGTGGAAAGTAAGAGGTGTTCTGATCCACCTTGGTTATCTGTGGGGAAATACTGCTCACTACTTAATTTTAATGTGTTCATTTAAGTTTAGTTAGTGTTAAACTTTCACAAGTTAAAAATAAACCCTTCTTGTATTTCTATTACTAGTCTTGGGTGTGAACGTTATCTCCTACCCACCCACTAGTAATCCATTTTGTCTCATTAAGGCCTACAGTATATGGGCGGGGAAGAGATTGGGCTGTTGGCCAGTGTTAAATCTCACGAGCATCCCCTTTCTTTGAACCGTAATGACCTATGCTAAATAGAAGAGACACTTTTTAACTATCCCTTCTCTATAAACCAGCGCCCCCCTGTGCCCTGTTCAGTTACTACATCAGTAGCGTTTATTGCTGGACCCCTTTCTGTGACTGTTTGGTGGAGCAGCTCCAGTCTCAGGTGCACACATCTATAGCACTCTGTGCTATAGATGTGTGCACACATCTATAGCACTCTCTATAGCACTCTGTGCATTTAATGAGGTTGGGGGCATTACTGAAATATAAGGCATTGTCCAGAAATATAAAGCCTCTAGGAGGCACTTTAACGTATATCATAGTTTCATAGGTTTTATTTAGTCCTTCAATTTTTATTCCCCCTGTAACTGCTATAAGAATCTCTGCACTAAATAACTGGAAATATCCACTGTAGAAACTGCCTTTGGTATTTCCGCGGTTGGAACTGGTAGATAAGTTGGTGAAACAGCTGTATTATTTTGGCTAAATTCAGTCAATAACTACTTCTGCTGCTGGAACAGATCAGTGGCTGTATAAAGACATTATTTTGTATCTCATTATTGTCTATACAGTATTGACTACTCTTTTTTTTTCGAGTCTAGGCTTGCCTATAACCAGCTTATGAAAGTTTAAAAGGGGTCAGTATGACTATGAGTTTGACATTTTCGAGGACATATATTATGGAAGCTAACAAACCAAGCACTAGCACCAAATTGGCTTTAAATAAATAATGAACACCATGCTCACTTCTCTGTGCATCATAATGTAATGTGTGGAGAATGTGTACGAGGTACCCGGATGCAGCAGAAGAGTAATATGGAGTTAAAGCCTTACAGGTGGGCACTTTCTATGCATATCTGTTGTGCATTTAGTCTGACCTGGATCCACCGTTTAGTGAGAACAGCTAAACTGCCACTTCAAGTAGGGAAGATGCCAACACGTAGAGATGTGCGGTCCTGTTCTCCAGAAATCAGAATCCACTCGAATTTCGTGAACACGGACAGAACCGAGTAGCGGTTCTGATATCCTATGGGGATCCGGACAGATCCGAGTCCCAGTTCTGATCTTCCTGTGAGTCCTGTTTCTGATCTAAGGAATTCGGACTTTAAATTTGAATTTCGGGGTTTGGATTGCAAAAATTACATGATTTTACCTGGGTTTTTTTTAGAAACTTTTTTATCAATTATTTTTTAACAAAACACAGATCCAAAAGCAAAACACTTGATGGTGGTTTTGCAAAACCAAAAACATGAAGATGAATCGAAATTCAAAATGAAATCACGGGGGGTCAGCGCACATATCTACCAACAAGTCCATTGATTGTCCACTGGGGGATTGATCAAGCCTCAATACGAAGGTGGGATGGCTAAGTGTGGGGGAATGGAGCCACAACCTGTTGGGAATATCGAGGGCCCTCATAACGTGTTGCACCACCCGCTGAAGGGGGTGTAGTCACACTGTCTTGGGGCCATGGCTATGGTTCCTTGGCAGCCCCCTACTCCACATACTTTGTACCTACGCGCCCACCCTCGCTTGGTGCCCCTGATCAACAAATGTGAACTGTCCTTTTTTTTTTAAATTTTGTAGGATTTACCTGTCCCTATTAGCAGAAATTCCCAAAGCATCGCGGAGAGCATTTTTATGTAGGAGCCTTTAGGCCAGCTGTGCGACAGTGAGGCTTAAATCCCGTCTGTCGCGTTTGTCCATGCCAGAGGAATGATCCACGTGTTGCCAGCATTAACCAATAACCATTACTTTTACCCAATTTTTTTTTAGAGTGCAGTAAGTTTCATAACAAGCAAGCCGTATATGGACAATCTGCAAGATAAAAGTGTTATTGATCTGACCATTTACTTAATGGACACATAAATAATGACAAGAGAAAGCTCAGGGGGTTGTCCGTCTCTATTTGCCATTAATATATAATTAGGTTTACTTACAAGTAATTGTCTACACTCGTGGTATATCTGGGAGACTCCAGAATTAGGGAGGCACATTCCGGACTTGCAGGACAGTAGGCAATTCACACACATGGGTGTTTGCCTTCCTGCAAAGTGGGGGGTCAGGATGCTGGTGGTCAGAATATCGACAGACTAAATCCTGACGCCCCAAGGTAAGTTGCCTAACCCTCCCCCTAACCCACCTTTCCTGCAGCCTAACCCTCCTCCCCGCAGCCTAACCCTAACCCTCCTCATTGCAGCCTAATTCTCCTCCTAATCCTAACCCAACTTTTCCACAGCCTAACCCTCCTCTCCACAGCCTAACCCTCCTTATCGCAGCCTAACCCTCTTCCCCACAGCCTAACCCTCCTCATCGCAGCCTAACCCTAACCCTCCTCATCGCAGCCTATCCCTCCTAGCCACAGCCTAACCCTCCTAATCGCAGCCTAACCCTTACCCTCCTCATCACAGCCTAATCTGAACCCTCCTCATCGCAGCCTAACCCTTCTCCCCACAGCCTAACCCTAACCCTCCTCATCGCAGCCTAATCCTAACCCCCCTCATTGCAGCCTAACCCTCCTCATCGCAGCCTAACCCTCATCACAGCCTAACCCTCCTCCCCACAGCCTATTACCCTAACCCTCCTCCCCACAGCCTAACCCTACCCCTCCTCATCGCAGCCTAACCCTAGTCCCCACAGCCTAACCCTAACCGTCCCCCGCGCAGCCTAACCCTCCTCCCCACAGCCTAACCCTAACCGTCCCCCGCGCAGCCTAACCCTCCCCCGCTCAGTAGCCTAACCCTCCTCCCCACAGCCTATTACCCTAACCCTCCTCCCCACAGCCTAACCCTGCCCCTCCTCATCGCAGCCTAACCCTCCTCATCACAACCTAACCCTAACCGTCCCCCCGCGCAGCCTAACCCTCCTCATCACAGCCTAACCCTAACCCACCCCCGCTCAGTAGCCTAACCCAAACCTTCCCCATAGTGCCTAACCCTAAACCTATCTTTCCCCCTAAACCCAATACTTATCGTTGGGATGCCGGCAGTCGACTGCTGTTGGGATTCCGGCGCCAGTATTCTGATTCCTGGCATCCCGACCACTGGGATGTCAACTACATCCCGTGGGGGGCATACAGAGAATACGCAAGTCGGAATGGAACAGGGGCAAGATAGGGCAGTCAGTGTTATCCTACATACTGCCAGACCGACGTGATAATGCAAGCGTCGTCATCAACGTACCTACGTGCCCTCAGCATTTTCCAGAATACAGGTATGAAAGTTAGACAAGTAACAAAGCAATAGTGACGTTACTTATGTCATCCACATATAATCTTTTTTTTTTATATATATATATATATATTTTTTTTTTAGTTTTTATTGAAACACCGTAAAAAAAAGAGTTACAATGTCAAAGTTACATTTAGTAACAAAATAAAATTCTCAATTAAAATGCATAGAATTTCACAGTGCTAATACATATTCCAATAGAAGCTCACAAACTATATAATCTTTTATTATCCAGCTTGCATTATATTGCTGCGATGAGTTCTCTTTTGCGCTTGTTAGTACATAAGTACTCAGGTCATTGTATTATTATATACTTATATACAAAACATGAGATTTATAAGTTTGCACCAGAATAATAACATATTCAGTAGCAACGTCAATGGGCCAAATTTAATAGGTACTGTAGCAGGCATTTGAAAGTACTGATATTTTGGCGAGTTAGCTGTTAGATGTAAGACGGCAATTTGCTGCTTTAACTCCCCGAAATCTCAGTGCTTTCAATAATTCGCTACCTATTACATTGGGCCCTATGAGTTGATGATAATAGCGAGTACAATTCAAAGCTAATTGCAAAAACGGAACGCTCGCTTTCTTTTTTCCCCAAGCCCCTTCTGTTTTACCAGTTACAACAAAAGTTTGATTTTTAACTTATTAACATTGTTTAAATAATAAATGCAAAGTGCATGAGGCAACACAATGATCCAAACGTGAAGACTCTGATCTCGGCAACGTTAATGTAGTGTAAGGTCTTCGGTAATGAATTCTGACATAATACAATTCTGCAGCTAAATGAGAATGAATATGCTACATTATTTAGAGTTTAATCTTAGTCACACTAATTACGGAGATGGGAGTTATCATTGCTGAAGTTACACAAACTATTTAGGCACACTTGTATTTCACACTTCACGCACATGCAGGAAACATTACTTTATGCAGATTGCAATCACTGTAGGAAGGGGGCTTCGTGTATCAGTTAGATATATTAAACTATGGGGCAAATTTACTAAGATGGGAGTTATATTAAGAAGTGATGTTGCCCATAGCAACCAATCAGATTCAAGGTATTATCTTCTAGAAGGTGCTAGATAAATGAGAAGCAGAATCTGATTGGTTGCTGTGGGCAACATCACTTCTGAATAGAACTCCCATCTTAGTAAATTTACCCCTATGAGTCAAACATGTTGGCGTAATGACAAGTGAGCCAGACCCCACGTTGACGCTGCGACGCACATACGGCTGTCAGTAGCCGTATCACAGGTGCCTGAGGGCTGGTGCAGACACACACTGACGACTAGCTGGCCTCTCGTGATTGGCTGGCCACAGATTCACCTCTTACACTGAAAGGCGCTTTCTATATTTATGTGCCTATAATATATTGCATATTGTACAGCAGCATTTTGTTGCAGCCACGTCTTCATCTCAAACTTATGCGCAGTACATATAAGATCGGCCAACTACGTGAATATCGCCATTGCCGGCCATTAGAGCGTGACTCAGAATTAGGCCCTACACCTGTTGTACTATAGAGATTTTTTATTTATTTAAATCAAATGTTAATAAATCTTTTTGTGTATTCTGTATATAAGTACAGATGTGTCCTCATTCATCTACCCTCAATACGCCACGTGGTGCAAGACGCCTGGCGTGAGTGATCCGCCAGGTCCCACGCCACTCCGCTTGTGTCTTTTTTGCGTACCCTTCATCTAAATATATGTCTAAGATGCAAACGGATGCAACAAAGACATGAGATTGCACTTTTTAATGCGATAAGCGACACTTGTACATCTGTGTGCGACTGAGTTTGTATACGAAGCGCAACGAGACTTGGCGTAGAAAAGAACCGCAGGCCGCTGCGTCGTAGCACTTTGTATACAGATTCAGACTCATTGGCACACAGATATACAAGTGGCGCACGTCAAATGAATCTGCGATATGTAGCCAGATCTGGCGTTTGCGTCGCATTCCGGAGCTTGGTAAATTTCATAACATAGCAGCCCCCATAGAAACCTATGGAGGCTTTTTTGCGATCGGAAATGGGGGAACTGCAGCAGATATCGGAGATATCTGCCGCGGAACCCCCATCGTACATCCTGGGGATGCTGCTTACTGATGCTTTCGGGGGGGATTTCCTGCAAATCTCCTAAATGTAATGTACTCTACATGATTTGCAACGTAAATATTTTTGGTATTGAAAAAAAAGGTAAACAGACAAAGAGCAAACCTCTGTGTCCTACAGTACTGAGGGAGTTAATAAGTAGTCACAATAGGACTTACATTGCATTTATTGTGTTATTTCTGTAACAGAGATGCTCGGAGACTAAAAAAGAATAAATTCAATTCCGTAATATTTTCTTTTTGTCAGCAAAAAGAAAGGGCGACGAGAAGACAAAGTTAACAAGTCTGATCTTAGCAATAGACAACCCAGAGCAAGCGGATTTACTTACTGTGCTCTATTTGTCTTGCAGACATTTAAAGCGCTGCTGTCACGCTTACAGAGGGATAGTGGCAGCGCTGTTTGCTTTTAAGGCACGAAGGGGTGAAATCGGTATGATTTACTGCCGGACCCATGCCCGGCAGTGGGAATCCCGACAGCGGCTGCCCGACATGGGTGAAAATCCTGATCGTCCCTAAGGTAAGTATTGACTAATCTAATTCCCTCCTCTAACCCTCCCTTAGGGGTGCCTAACCCTAACCTTCCCCCCCAGTGCCTAACTCTAATCCCCCCTTCCCCTAGCCTAAGCCTAACCTCACGGGGGGGTGCCTAACCCTAAGTCCCCCCGGGAACCCTAAATCTAACCCCCCCCCCCCCCGTGGCTATCCGCGCTCGGCATCCCTTCGACTGGGATGCTGGGCGTCGTTCTACCAGCATATGTCTAATGACAGGCGTCGGCATATCGACGCCTGTCTTTAGGCACTTGCAGGGATATGACAGTCGGGAAGCCAACTGTCGGGATTAGGTCTGCCGGCTTCCGGATTGCATACCGAAGGGGTCTGGGTATGAACGTTTGGGCCTCCTTAAAATACAGCACATGTGCAAAAAAGATACACTGCATTTGCAGAAATATGGTGCCGGCACCATAATTCTGAAGAAATCGCCAGAAGCATGACTCAGGCATCCGCCAGCACAAGACAGTGCAATGCATAGGCGTATTTATAATGGGCGCAGGATTTGCGTTGCACACGGGGCCACACTGTACACCCTGCACCCATAGTATACTTACCATGAGCCAGCAAACGGGTCCCTCCTCCTCTGCGGTGCCATCTTCCCAGTGACATCTTCAGGAAGATGGCGCCGCACAGACTCTGGCACTGTGCAAGAGCCTTTGCTCTCTTGTGTGCTTGCGTCATCTTCCCGAATATCAATGGATGGCGCCGCGGAGGGAGATGATCCCCGCTTACCTGTACAAGGTAAGATGCAGGGCTTGGGGAGGATGAGGCCCGCTGCACGCGTGCCACTCGTTAATACGCCCCTGGCGAAATGGGTGCAAGGCAGGGTTGCCGATATTCTAGCTGCCCCTTCCGGGAGGCAGCAGCCGGATCGGCATAGCAGGGGGACGTGGCCAGCACAAGGGGGCGAGGGCGGGCAGATTACCGGTATTTGTGGGTGGAGCGGGGGCGTGGCTACATGAGCGCATCATTTTGGCCCCGCCCCTGCTTCACAATGCCGAGGTTACCGCATGAATTGTGTCACCGCCCCCCCCCTTGCTGCATGGGTTTTTACTTGTTAACCCGAGGTGGGCGGAGGGACTGCTGGGAAGCTTTCCTATCTTTCTGGGGGGCCGGGACATGGCACTCGATTTTTGGGAGGCTCCTTGCCAAATCAGGAGGGTAGGCAAGTGTGGTGCAAGGTGGATGGTGCAGGCCCCCTCCTACTGAGGGGTCCTTGTGTACCACTCATCCTGCACCCATTATTAATACTGGGAATTGGCCATTTAGTAAGCTGAATCAATATTCATAAGAATGCAGTTTATTAAATCACAAGGAACCAAAGATATTATTGAGGGATAAGAGATTTGTGCTTCTTTGACATCACTATTTGTTATAACTTATTATACGCTTTAAAGTATACAATGGTCGGCACCCTGCCCCCCCGGCCCAGCCCGCCCCTGACAACGGAGGTACGCATCTTCTCATGGTAAGAAAGATACTGTATGTGTAGTTATTATTCAACCTTTGCTAGAATTAAATTTAGCATATTTGTTTTTTGTTACAGCATTATGCGTTATTTTCTTTTCTTTGTCACCCTGATCTTGAACTTTGAATTCTTTAACTGAAAGATAAAAAAAAAAAAAATTCACTAATATTCATTGCGCAGCTAAATAGTCTGAATAAATAACAAAAACATCCATTTACTGGCGTTCCGTTTTCCATCTGTTCGTTCGCCAGGCAGAGATAGCTCATTTCTGGAACATAGTACTCTCTAATTTGCCCGCTGAGGATTCAAAAAGCAGAATTTTTTCTATGAGTTTTGAGGCTTGTCGAGGTTGAACCTGGAGCACTCAGAGGGAAAAGCAAATACCCTGAGGGGGAGATCTCATCTAGCGTTCCACGGCAGCAGAAAATAAAATCTTTGCACTTTCCAATGTCTTCTTCTTAAAAAACTTCGGCTTACGATCAAAACAAACCTCGTCTGAAACGCTGAGCCTCGGGGTTGTTAGGTAATGAGTTAACCTGACAAACAGTGAGAAGAAACTAATAAAGACACAACAGTATCCTGCCTGTCTGCAATCTTTTACCAGGCAGAGGAGAGCCACACATATTTATCAGTACCTGTAATTGTTAGCGGGTGTGGAGTCAGCCATTTTGTGCCTGATGCTGAGGTGGACACAGAAGCGCCCACAGCTACGTCTGTTGGTGGTCGCAACTTTATGCAAATGTTGCTAAAAACACCTTGCCTTGTGTACATCCTTGTGGCCGCATGTCCAAGGACTGAGACGCCCACTTTCAGCGTCTATACATGCTGTAATACCGATTGGTGCTTCCTTATATACCACCATTGATCACACCATTGAAACGTGCGCCAGGCCTACGGCAGGTGCAGTGTCTCCCTTTGACCACAGGCCTCATTTGCTAGAGACTGCACGTCTGTGTACGCAGTCGCTTTCATTGACCATCCCACGATACTCCCATAACACGACCACTGTACGGACCATTTTTGCGCGCATTTCTTGTCACCGCTCAGGAACGCCCATTATTTTTCCACAACATTTCAGGTACAGTGTGTCTCGATCAGAAAAGCGCCTTCCTGCGTGCACTCTGTGCGACGCATGCACTGAATGGAGTTTTGGGGAATTTTTGAAAATGCGCAGTTGCAAAAAAAAAATCACTCAAATACGTGAGTTTTTTTTTTTGCGGGCACCTCTGAATTAGGCCCTTTGTGAGCTGTTTGGGATGAGGAACTTTGCACTTCATAGATCATTTAATATTCACTTCGCAGGTCATTTATAATACAGTATTGGCCTACAAACAGCGGAGGCAGCCATTTTATGTACTAGACCAATCACATTCTTCAGGATGCAGCTTAATTATTTGTCTAGGTGCCAGTGACACCGCCAAGGTATTAGCACTGAAGTATGAGGTACTTTCTTTTCTTAAAGATATCGCTGGGATAGTCTCCTCAAATGAGGACTGTTCACTGTTCGGTACCTCTGCCCGATTGACGGTAATTTAGGAGGTAAGTCTCTGCTCATTACAGCATTCCCTAGAGGCATAACCTATGATGCCAGCAGCAAATACGTGGTCTTTTAGGTGAGTATAGTTGGGGTATGGCCTAGTACGTCAACCCTAACATGATGAGGCCACACCCCACCAAGGAGGTGCGGCCATGCCATGTTTTACATATTTTAAATGTTGGAACCAGTGACTTAATGTCCCCTCGGGCAATAGTAGCCTGTATGGATATGAACTGGAGATAACCCACAACATCGATCCCACCCAGCCGCCTCCCTGTGTATAGATGGTGTGTGCACTTTAAGACTAGTGACAAATGGGTGCCTTTGAATGAAACAGTATTTCAGCCTACAAAACGTTGCACCCGAGAGCTTGGCTGTAGCCATGTCAGCCAAAAGGCAATCATATTGTACAAAATGAATCTCTGGGTCCAGGGGAAACAAACTGACTTTTTCTATGTCACCAAGCGATGCCATTAGGGTGTTGAACCAGTGCTTTCAGAGAGTGGCTTTGTTATTTAGCAGAGAAGACCTCCGTTACAGCTCAGTTCCGCCTCACTGGCCCGCATTTAGCATGTCTGCTTTCATTAAGGGGATGAGACAGATAGTATGCTGGTTTGATTTTGCAAAAAAACACATCAGATATTGCAAATATAATATTTAAATCTACAATACAGAGTATATGGTATATATCAACTGTGTCACATACACCTTTGAAAAACTTGCTTTGTCTGGAAGGTAGACAGCTTTCACATTAACAAAATAATTTCTTCCTGGCGATCTCCAGCACTGAGCTAACACAGTTCATCTGACTATCAGACCGGCCAGCTGGTCTAATGTCGATCGTCCCATCCAAAGGAACCAGTACCTTTTTAAAGCTTAAGCTCCACCCCAGCTCTATCCTAATTGGTTGGATTAAACCCATGTGTTTCCTTTACCTCAGGCTAACAGTTCCCTGCTTCCTATATAAAGCTGATTAGACCAGGTGCTTTGCTTGGCTGACTGCAGCTCCTCCAGGGAGCAACTAAGTTATGGGGTCCCCCTCCAATAAAATTGACACCCAGCCGCACAGTGACTCACCCTATATCCCACTCAGTGCACCCCCTAATATGTCCCACAGTGCTCCCCATGTATGTTATACAGAGCCCTCCCGAAGTCTCCCTGAGTACTCCCGCTCCTCTTAAATGCTTCCGGCTCTGTGTTCTACATGCACATTGTATACAGCGCAGAGCGCATCCAGAGTCCCCTCATCAGCGTCACGGACATGATCTGCCACGGGACGCTAATGTGAGGACTTGGGACTCACTTTGCACTGCATGAAACACTGACTGCGCAATGCGTGCAGGACACAGAGCTGCGGCAGCCCCCATCCGGGAACAGGACAATTGTAATTGCATGATCACACCGACCCGGTGTGGGGGCCCCTCTGTCTGGTGGCGACCCTAAGCTCCGCCCTGTATTCTGCCAGCAATGAGAGCTGAATCTCATTGAGAAGCATGTGGTAAGTCATTCACTCTGCCACGCAAAGGCCCTCATTCAGAGCCGGACGCTCTGAGCAGAGCGCACGCTCTGAATGAGGGCCGTCCTCCATAATTATGGAGCGTCCTCCTGGACGCTCATATAGCTGTGGGTCACCACCCACAGCCTATACAAGCGTGCAGGTTGATGGCCGCGATGGTCTTGACCATCGCGACCATCACCACTGCGAGCTGGGGCCTGCGGTTGAGTTTCTCAACCGCAAGGCTCAGAGTGATTTTGGCTCTATCAGAGCCAAAATCACTCCCACTGACATCACTAGTGATGTCAGTGGGCCGGCTTCTGACGGTAGGCGTTCCCTTGGGAACGCCCCCGTCTGGGTGGCACGCCCACCAAAGGGGGCGTGCTGTCAATCAACATCGACAGCACGTCCCCTTTGATCAGACACAACGAGCGAAGGAAAGTCCTTCGCTCGTCGCGTCTGGCGCATGCGCACGACGGAGCTCCAGCCGTCGTGCGCATGCGCAGTGCACACCATCGACCCACTTGCGAGCGGACAGCCGCTTGCGAGTGGGTCTGAATGAGGGCCAAAGTCTGTAAGGGGAATTACTTGCGCATTAACTCAATATGGAAACTTCTGTATAAAACTAGACATTTTTACTGCAAAACTGCAAATCCCATCTATTTCTTCCTCATTTAAAGAAAACAGATCAAAATAGCCCATTCAAAGCACTCAAGGACATATTATTGGTAGTTATTCTCCAGCAAAGTATTGTGGTGCTCTTATCAACCAATCAGACGATTGCTTTTATTGCCCAACATGCACTAGGCTCATGAAAGCCCATTACTGAATGGTTGCTATGGTCCCTGCACTTTTGCATTCTGTCAGTGACAATACCTCTCTCAGTTTGTGAAGGAATAAGAATTGGATATCAGCTGATGAGCATTCAGCAGACAGAATTGATTATAATGAAATTCTGAGAGTACGAATGAAAATGGTATCACGATTTGATACAGGTCAATTTGTGTCATTCTGCCAATCACAAGCAGAAGACGGTCGCAATTATGGCCTAATAATCATAACTAATGAGGCGTTAGCAATAGAGAGAGGGAACCTAGACAACGCAAATACATAGGACACATCTCTGCTAATAGAATATATAGTCTATATTTTGATTTATGCCTCTCCAGATAAGAAGAGGCGAGCGCATAAGTAACAGCTGAAGTAAAAAGGTCACGTCTCGAAAGACTAATCATTTTCGTGATGGTGAACTTTGTAAATGAGTGTTGTTGTGTAAGTTATACTGTATTCCATTAGAGGGTGCTTATTTTGCTAGCTCATCAATTTGCAGGGAGCGGGGAATGAAATATAGCATTCCTGTAGTACGATGACATTCAAATGTGTGGATCCCTTTCGCTGTGTATAAATACAGCTGTCTGTTTTCCTTTGATGCCGGGAGAAAATCGTCTGGTATGCAAAATAATGTGAAACACTCACAAATGTATAAGACAAACTTCCTATATGTTTCGGTTGCGCCTTATTAATGCATACAGCAGATTTGTCACAGACAAGGAAGAATCAAATTACTCTCCCCTTTCTTTCACAGCCCTGCTGGAGGCGCTATATTATTATTATTACCCATCAGTGGCACAAATGGGGGGGGGGGGAGAGACAGAGTCACACATGGAGAAGGGGGCAGAGGCACAGATTGGGAGGTGGCAACTACACAGATGGGTAAGGGGATAGAGGCAGAGATTGGTAAGGAGGCAGAGGCATAGATGGCGAAGGGGATGAGAGGCACAGATGGGAAAGGGAATAGAGGCACAGATGGAGAAGGGGGCAGATGCACAGATTGGTAAGGGGGCAGAGGCACAGATGGCAAAGGGGAGGAGAGGCACCGATGGTTAAGGGGCAGAAGTGCAGATGGGTAAGGGGCAGAGGCACAGATGGGGATGGGAGCAGAGACACAGATTGGAAAGGGGGCAGAGGCACAGATGGTTAAGAGGCAGAGGCACATATGGAGAAGGGAGCAATGGCACAGATGGGGAAGGGGGCAGAGGCACAGATGGGAAAGGGGCAGAGGCACACATTGGAAAGGGGCAGTGGACACATAGGGAAGGGGGCACAAGCACAGATGGGTAAGGGAGCAGAATCACACATGGAGAAGGGAGCAATGGCAAACATTGGGAAGAGGCCAGAGGCACACATAAATAAGAGGGCAGAGGCACAATTGGGAAAGGGGGCAGAGGCATAAATGAGGAAGGGGGCAGAGGCACATAGGGAGGGGGAGCAGAGGCACAGCTGTGGAGCGTTGAATGTTTCTATTACTATGTAAAAGGCTTGGCCAATGGAAGCAGGGGGAAGAGAAAAGCAAAGCTGGGAGCGGGGACACAAGTGAAGATGGTCCAGACTGTAACCCATTTAAATCTACCCCTGCCAGCTGCTGACTATTACAGTTTCAAAAGGGGGCCCCACAGTTGTCAATGATCCTGCCCGTGGCACTAAGTGCATTTTATCCAGAGGCAGACTTCTGCCTGTGAATAAGAAGCAATTTTCACCCAGCACAATCATCACCGAAGGGCCAGTCTGTCAGTCTGGACCCCATTCATGAGTGCCTGATGGAGGCCCTGTGTATTGATAACTTCACAGTACCACCACTGTACATGGGTAACTGTTCCGTACAATGCAGAGTTGAATGTATTCTCATTTGCACAGTGCACCTTGCATGAATTGGCACTGTGAATGCCCTGAAACTGGGCACAAGCAGGTGCAGGCAATGCAGAGTCATATGCATTTTGGACTATATCTAAGCTGGCGACTGGAGAGCTGAAATGGCGATGGGACGCTGCGTTCTCACAAAAAGATTTCATGTTCACGCACAGGCAGCTCATGCGGACCTGAACGTAAGTGTAATTACACCTGTGTGCAGGTATATCTTTTGCACCTAGTACAGGGCAGGTGCAAGTACACACTGAAGATGATGACTTGTAGTAAACCAGGCGCATATTGTACACCTGCAGAGGGGGTGCATCTCGCGATATGTACAGTTCTACGTATAGGCGAAAATATGCAATTCTCCGTGTGCGCTTATTTTGTGAAATATACACCATACTGCATCCCTGTCTATTATCACACAGCCTGGCTGCATTGCACCCCATCTGCTCTATCTTGTGTGGTTGTAGCACAGTACCACTGCTCCTGCACTGTGCTCTGGGTGCAATGCAATCTGTTTTTGGTAATACAGTAGTTCAGTTTTATTTTTTATTTAACTAGAACTCCACTCAACACTAATTATATATTTTTGGACGAGGGTCTTTAGGATAATCTAATAGATAAGTCCAGTGTCTCCCTTACATCATGATCCTCCCCTACACTCCACTTTGCTACTGTTCCACCTCCCCCATTAATGAGAAGCCCCCCTAAAACGGATAAAAAAAAAATATTGGTTTGTGTAAATAAATTCAGCAAAGTAGAGGGTAGGACAGCAGTGCTGGACTGTTATGCTGAGTACACACTAGATGATTTTTCTGACGATATTGACCGACATATTGTCCGGATCGTCTCTAGTGTGTATGCACTATGCTTGCTCCTGCACGCCGGCATACGGGAGCAACCCAGCTGCCGACGCCAGGTAGGTGCATGGTGCAGGTGAACAATATATCAGGTAGTCGTTCACCAGCTGGTGCAGAGGGCCTGATTCGATGTTTGGCCACTGCGCACGCTGGAGCTGGCTCCGACATGCGCAAGCGTGAGACCCAGCTAGCGGAGGCCGCTCCGGGTCTTGCACCAAAATGGGGCAGCTGTCGATTTTGATCGACAGCTCGCACCGTTTTGGAGGCAGACGGGGGGGGGGGGTGGCTGGCCAAACGGAGGCGTTCCCGACGAAATGCCTGCCGTTTGGGGGCGGCCCCACTGACATCACGAGTGATGTCAGTGGTGAGCTTCCGGCTCTATTAAGAGCCAGAAGCTCACTGGGGCTTGCGGGAACGAGACCCTACCGCAAGGGTCTGAGACCATCGCGACCATCACCTGGCCACTTGCAATAGCTGTGGGTGGTCACCCACAGCTATGCGAGCAGCCAGGAGGCTGCACAAAAATAAAAAAAAAATGCCCTGAATCAGAGCAAACGCTCTTTCAGAGCGTCCGGCTCTGAATCAGGCCCAGTGTGTACCGCTTGCCCGATATATCGTTCAGTCGTACCATCCGGCTTCTCATTGGCGTGTCTCTTAGGGTGTACCCAGCCTTACAGCCTTCAAATAAACTCAACAGATATCTTGGGACCATTCGTAAAGGTCAGCTGAATACTAATCGGGGACTGACCTGATACAACCATCAATACATTTTTCGTAACTATAATGGAACTACATCAAATAGACTTGCAAAATGTTGTCAGTCAGCCCCAGTACATTGGGCAGTAGAGGTTAAATGGGAGGGAGCATAGCTACACACCCTGAAGATGCATATTGGGGGAGTTGATGAGTCTGTTGGGCAGACCCAAGTGTCCTGCCCCGTGGGCCGCCCCCACCAGCACCCCTTGCATCTACCTTCATGAAGTCCTTTGAAAACTTTTTACGTTTGGTTGGAATCCCTGATTGCATTACAACATTTAATGCGATTGTCTGGGGGACTTGCCAACAGCGGGGATCTCCAGGGAGAGGCGAGAGAGTCACTCAGCTCCATTCTCATAAGCATTGCATCGCGGTCAGTAATCTCCTACATTTTCGGGCACTACTGTACAGGAATTGGGCAATACTACAAATGTGCAACCAGTGCTATGTGCCTGGAAATGTTACCAGACAGGGGAGAAAGCTATATTACCTTGAACTGACAAGTATCTTTTTTTTTTTCTTCCAAGAGAACATGAACAGATGTCTAAATGATAAATCTATTTTTCTGCCAACTGGCTTCTAGTTTAACCTCCTCTGGCCTCTCTTGTGATTTCTGTCATTATACCTGGAGTGAATGGTCTGCTCTTTTTTTCTCTCCTGGAAAATCCATTCTTATAAGGACTACATGCATCCGTCTCATGGTGTGAGAAACACACGCTTTATGGCCAGTATTATTACCAAAAATGTGAAGTATAATATTTTCTGAGCCCTTAAGCCCAAAGTGGTAAGGAATGCTATATCAAAACAGAAGAACTTGTCCTCCAAATTAACCCCTAACCTGGGAAACTGGGAGTCCTGTATTATATTTTCAATGGTGTTAGATAAATTGGGGGAAAGGTATGAAACCCTCTAAAGAGTGGAGAAGGGGACAAATGGAGAAGTTAGCCATAGCGACCAATCAGCTTCTGCCTATTATTTTATAGAATGTGCTTTATACATGCTAGCTACAAGCTGATTGGTTGCTATGGGCAACTTCTCTTGTCTGCTCGCCTCTCTTTAGAAGATCCGAGACATGTAAATAGGGACACGGGGTTCATCGAGCTCAGCCTTTCATAAGCTGTGATCTCGCTGACCCAGAAGAAGGGCAGTCGGAACTCCGAATGCGACACCTTCAGATTGTTAAGTGCCTGTGTTCTTCAGATATTCCGTATCCCCACTTTCTGTTCTTACTTGTTGGTACAGTACTTTGAGTAAACAAGGAACTGATTCATCTCTTCAGGCGGATGGACAGTACGGCAGCCACAACGCGATGTACAGTAGACCTGATTCACAGTGACTCTCCCAGTTTTGAAATTACCATTGTTTTCCCCAAGAAAATAGATCATTTTCAGAACTAAAACAAACAAACTTCCCCTCCAGGAAAAAGTAGGAGACACATTAACAACTGCGGCACAGTAAGACTGTCTACCAAGGCGTGATGCTACATTCACCTGTCGCGAATGGCACATTGGATCTCGCTGATATGGTAGCTATCCATCATTACAGCGGCAATGCTGACTTTATCCCCTAACCTTTACGTATCTTCACATGAATCTCTAAAATCAATAATTCCATACAAGAGAAAAATACTACATATATTATTCAGGACTAAAATTTGGCCAAATTGAGGTAATGACGCGCGGCAGAGGAGACAAGAAGTGGGTTTTCGGTGACAAGGAATAATCACTTGCAATTGTCTAGTATTGATATTTATTTAGTGATCTACTGAAGTGATAAACAATACATCTGCATGGGACAGACATTAACCGCGGCGGGTAAAAGGTTGTAGATGTTATTGAAGCGTTCAAAAAAAAATGGTGCAGAACAGGCCGAGCGGTGTAATGATACAGGAAGTCTCCTCTATTGTAGCCTGGATGATGACACTAGTGCATTTTGTAGAAGACCTCAGGAAAGGACAATAAAACCACTCCGGCACATTTGTTGTGTTCCCTCTGGTGACAGAGTTTTTTTTTCTCCACAAATAAAGAGAATATGTCTGCCTGTGTCACGTGACTTCTGTTTCTGGTTTCCTACCAGCCACAGGCTATTTTTATAGCTCAAACTTCCGCCACCACAGTGTCCATACATAATATCTCCAACAGTCCCACGCAATCCCAATTTTGGAGCACTGTCCCGCCATCCTGCGATAAGGAGGTGTGACACGATTTGTGGGGTTTGAGAGGTGTTGCACTACCTGCATGTGCCACCGTTCCAGGCGTCATACAATATGGCACTTTTTTAGAAGTAAAAAAAAAAGCCCACACCGGTTGTGGCCACACTTACCTGTGGCGTGGCCACATTCCATGACCCCATCCCGCTTTGAAGGCCTCAATGTTGGAAGATATCCTATAACCTAACTTACTCCATATCTATCCCAACTTTACAAAATAAACATTTCTATTGGAAATAAAAAAAATTGTTTTGGATGGTAGACAAAAAAGAATAAGAAAAAAAAAAACATAATAAGTCAAGAAAATGTAGAACTCCGGGCAGATTGGGAATGTATAAGGGGGGGGGCAGCTTGTTTTTGTAAATGTTTAGCATTATTATTAAAAAGAAAAAGTTTTGAAAAGAAAGTGACCTATAGACTGTGGAGTGGGTACATGCAAAGGGGTGTGGGTGTATGGAATGGGGTGTGGGTGTATTGCTGGGGTGTGGCCCGGGTAAATGGAATGGGGTGTGGGTATAGGGAATGGGGTGAGGGCGTATTGCTGGGGTGTGGGTACATGGAATGGGGTGTAGGTATATGAAATGGGGTGTGGGTGTATTGCTGGGCTGTGGGTACATGGAATGGGGTGTTGGTATATGGAATGGGGTGTGGGTGTATTGCTGGGGTGTGGGTACATGGAATGGGGTGTGGGTATATGGAATGGGGTGCGGGCAGGGGTGTAGCGTGTGGCCATGGCGCCTGGAGCAGGTGTGCTCTACCGCACCCCCCCTCCAAGTGTGTCAGATGCCAGGTAGGGGGCATGTCCAGCATGTACCCCCTCACAATGCTCTCCCCTCCTCACACATATCCCCCAACACACACACCTCTTCCCCCTCACTCAGCTCTCCTCCCCTCAAACACACACAACGCTCCCCCCTCACTCAGACCCCCCCCCACAGCTCTCCCCCTCACTCGGCTCACCTTCCCTTACATAGATCTCCCCCCCTCACTCAGCCTCCCCTCACAAACACAGTGCTCCCCCTCACTCAGTTCATCTTCCCCTCACTTGGAACACCCCCACAGCTCTCCTTCTCCCTCAGCTCTCCTCCCCTCACACACTTTCCCCACTCACTCAGCCACCCCCTCACACACACAGCTTTCCCCACTCACTGAGATCCCTCCACACTGCTCCCTCTCCCTCCTCCTTCAGATCCCCCCCTTCACACACACACAGACACCCCCTCACAAAGATCTCCCCTCCTCACACACTCATAGACACACAGCTCTTCCCCTTAACATTGCTTCAGTCCCCTCCCTTCGCACACACAGTAACCCACCTTACTCAGATCTCCTCCCCCCTCTCACTGTTGCAGGGCGCTGGGGATCAGCCATCAGACAGGGGGCGGATCACCTGCTACTAAGCAGAGCCTGAAGCACATAAAGAGATCAGTGCCTCCATACTAGGGGAGTGGTGTGAGCGGAGCCACAATCACCGCTCTGCCCACACCATGCTTCATGTCTGGAGGCACTGATCTTTAGCAGCTGATCCACCCCACCTCTGATGGCTGATCTCCGGTGCCCTGGAAGGAGCAGGAGCTCCACTGGAACCACCCTCGCCACTCCCCTGGGTGTGGGTGTAGGGAATTGGATGTGGGTACATGGAATGGGGGTGTGGGTACATGGAATGGGGTGTGGGGGTATAAAATGGTGAGGGTAGATGGAATGGAGGGTGGGTATATAAAATGGGGTGTGGGTGTATGGAATGGGATGTGGGTACATGGAATGGGGTGTACATGGAATTTGGTGTGGGTGTGTGGAATGGAGCGTGGGTACATGGAATGGGGGTGGGTGCACAGATCCTATGCATGACCAAGTATGTTCCCCTTTTATAATGGTGAATGTTGGCAGCTGTATGCTGCTTTGTCTGTAAATGTCCCTTCAATCAAATGCTAGATTAAATGGAATTATACAGAACTTTGTATCAATATTCCTTATATTAAGGATGGAAGTAGAGTATGAACCGATCACACCCTTCAGCCAGGCATATACAGTATCATAGGACAATAGAATTATTATTTTTTTTTTTTAAGAACCAACCACAATAAAACAAAGTACCAGTGAGAGCTGCTCCTTGCTAACAATTCAATCTCTCCGTAGGCTGCCTAATTTCTTCATTCCCCTGATCTTCCTGCTCATTCATCTTAACTACACAGGCCCCCATTCATTCACGCATCTATTCCATTCTCTTATTTTATCCTCTGCAGGATGTCATTCACTTATCCAGCGCAGACATTCAATCACCAGCTTTAGCCATCAATTGTTCTGCTCGCTGTGGAGTGACATCTGAATGCTACGCATGGCGAATAGCAATGTTATATCGCTCTTCCCTGAGCCAGTGATTAGGAAAGGATTGGAACCCGCTTAATTCCATCCACTGAACTGCAGCTACTAACATCACTGAAAGGAGAGGAATTTTCAAAACTCTTTGGCAACATTTTTTTTGCACTGTTCCGAATAAGAACAGAACATTTTCTCCAGGAATGATCCTCGTGTTACTAACCAAACACCACTAAAACAGAGGAATTAATTAGCCATCACTATCACCCCTGACTTACTCAAAAGACTATACTATACATACACTACAATGAAAACTTCCAAGGAGTACTGGAATCTGTGCTTAGAAGTATGGAGTCCCTTGATCAGAGCCTAATTAAAACCTCATGGTAAGGGCTCTAAGCAAGATCCTGGTTTGGGCCCTCAAACATGCCAACACGAAACAGGTATAGGGTAATCAGGACTCCACAGTGTTCACTGGGCCCTAAACAGGAGCCTAGGTCGCCTCATAGATTATCTGGATCTGGGGTCCTGGGACCATAGTGTACTAGGTTAGAAAATATTGAATAACACTTATTGTATCAAGACAGTTTTCTTGTAATAACTGAAAAGGGCTACTAGATAGATGAGAGAGAGAGAGTGTAAGAGAGAGAGAGAGACGGATGGACAGACAGATAGTATGATAGAGATAGACAGACAGACAGATAGACAGAGTAGATACGGAATGGGTATGAAGTCCTGGCGGCTGAATAGCTGCCAGTTCATATCCCGACGCCGGAAGCCTGATGATGCCGACAAGGGAGGTAAGTTCCCTATCCCTACCTCTCCCCCCCCCCCCTAACCCTAACCCTCCCTTAGTGGTGCCTAACCTAACCTCCCCCCTGGGTGCCTAAACCTAACCTCCCATCCGGGGTGCCTAAACCTAACCTCCCCCCGGGGGTGCCTAAGCCTAACCCCCCCTCCCTGTAGACTAACCCTGGGGGATGCCTAACCCCAATCTCCCCTGGGGCCCCTAAAATTAAACCTCCCTCCGCGACTAACATCTTATTGGGCCCTGCTTACCTTGGTTCAGGATGCTGGCTGTCGGGATTTCGTAGTCGGGCTAAAGATAGGCGTCATATTTCGACGCCTATCTTTAGTCCTGGGTCGGGATTCTGACCGCCAGCATCCCGGCCATCGGTAAATTAACTACATCCCATAGAGAGATAGATAGATATGAGATAGATAGATATGAGATAGATAGATAGATAGATATTAGATAGATAGATAGATACATAGATAGATAGATAGATAGGAGATAGATAGATAGATATGGGATAGATAGATAGATAGATACGCGATAGATCGATAAATAGATAGATAGATAGATAGATACGAGATAGATAGATATTAGATAGATAGATATTAGATAGATATGAGATAGATAGATAGATAGATAGATAGAGGTAGATAAATAGACAGAGATATGAGATAGATAGATAGTTAGATAGAGGTAGATAAATAGACAGAGTTATGAGATAGATAGATAGATACGCGATAGATAGATAGATACGTGATAGATCAATAGATAGATAGATATGAGAGATAGATAGATAGATAGATAGAGGTAGATAAATAGACAGAAATATGAAATAGATAGATAGAGGTAGATAAATAGACAGAGATATGAGATAGATAGATAGATAGATAGATAGATAGATAGATAAATAGACAGAGATATGAGATAGATAGATAGAGCTAGATAAATAGACAGAGATATGAGATAGATAGATAGATAGATAGATAGATAGATAGATAGAGAGAGAGATAGATAGAGGTAGATAAATAGACAGAGATATGAGATAGATAGAGGTAGATAAATAGACAGAGTTATGAGATAGATAGATAGATACGCGATAGATAGATACGCGATAGATCAATAGATAGATAGATATTAGATAGATAGATAGATAGAGGTAGATAAATAGACAGATATATGAGATAGATAGATAGATAGATAGAAAGATAAATAGAGGTAGATAAATAGACAGAGATATGAGATAGATAGATAGATAGATAGATAGATAGATAGATAGAAATATAGACAGATACAGGTAGATAGACATACAGAGATATGAGATAGATAAATAGACAGGCAGATAAATATAATTCCGTGTAATATATGAGATAGTTAGATATGAGATGAATGGAGAGATAGAAGGAGACAGACAAATTGCATCTTTACATAAAAAATAAATCGCCATTTAAAAGTTAAATAACAGAATCATGTGAATTATAAAGTCTGTCCTTGTTTAAAACTCCAGTCATATCTCTTTGCTGTTGGAAGCTAACGTAGTCTCATGCCGGGAATTGAACAATGTTCCAATTGGTTCCCTGCTGTGAAAAGACGCAACAGGATCATTAATCAGCCCCATATCTCCATTATATTGATGCCTGCATTTCTTACTCTCACATAGATAAAATGTGTGCAGCGATTTTATCCAGGCGCTTCTTAAGGGGGCCGCTCGGGAGAATCAAAGTGGTTTTATCATTCTCATCATTGTGCAGGTACAGTCATAGACATAATGCTGTACAATTAGAGATATACATAGGCATTATGCTGTACAATTAGAATTATACATAGACATAATGCTGTACAATTGGAGTTATACATAGACATTATGCTGTACAATTAGAGATATACATAGACATTATGCTGTACAATTAGAATTATACATAGACATAATGCTGTACAATTAGAAATATACATAGACATTATGCTGTACAATTAGAATTATACATAGACATAATGCTGTACAATTGGAGTTATACATAGACATTATGCTGTACAATTAGAAATATACATAGGCATTATGCTGTACAATTAGAGATATACATAGACATAATGCTGTACAATTAGAGATATACATAGACATAATGCTGTACAATTAGAGTTATACATATACATTATGCTGTACAATTAGAGTTATACATAGACATGCTGTACAATTAGAGATATACATAGACATTATGCTGTACAATTACAAATATACATAGACATAATGCTGTACAATTAGAGATATACATAGACATAATGCTGTACAATTAGAGATATACATAGACATTATGCTGTACAATTAGAAATATACATAGACATAATGCTGTACAATTAGAGATATACATAGACATTATGCTGTACAATTAGAGATATACATAGACATTATGCTGTACAATTAGAGATATACATAGACATTATGCTGTACAATTAGAGATATACATAGACATTATGCTGTACAATTAGAAATATACATAGACATTATGCTGTACAATTAGAGATATACATAGACATTATGCTGTACAATTAGAAATATACATAGACATTATGCTGTAAAATTAGAGATATACATAGACATTATGCTGTACAATTAGAGATATACATAGACATTATGCTGTACAATTAGAAATATACAATTCTTATTATTATTATTGTGCTGTGGTAGGAAGGACAAAGGGCCTCAGGTTGGCGCTAATACATGCGTGGTGTGGCTGTGATTTCTTTCGGATTTGCAGCTGTGGAAACATGAAGATGCTAGTCTCAGGCTTCCCATTGTGTTCTTACAAGCCCTGAGAGTGACGCCCACTTTCTATGTCCGTGGACAGTGAAAATTCTCAGATAGACTCAAAAACTTTACCAAAGCGATAACCAGTGACCATTACGATGCACTGTGGCTGGCGCTGTGTCTCCTTCTGAACTATGGGCCTGATTCAGACCCGCTCGCAAGCGGGTCGATGGCCGGGCAGTGCGCACACACGGCGTGCGCACTGCGCAGTCCCTGCAACGAGTGAGAAATTCACTTGCTCCGGGGCTCGCTACAAACGGGGCGGCTGTCGGTGTTGATCGACAGCTCGCCCCGTTTGGTAGGCAGGGCGAGGGGGGGTGGCTGGACAAACGGAGGCAGAACGCCTCCCATTTGTGGGCAGCCCTACTGACATCACTCGTGATGTCAGTAGTGAGCTTCCTGCTCTATTAGAGCAGGAAGCTCACTGGGGCTTGCGGGGACGAGACCCTACCACAACCATCACCTGGCAGCCCGCTAAAGCTGTGGGTGGTCATCCACAGCTTAGCGAGCGGCCTGGAGGCCTGGCAAGAAAAAAAAAGGCCGCCCTTATTCAGAGCGAGCGCTCACAAAGAGCGTCCGGCTCTGAAGCAGGGCCTATGTCTAATAGGCCTCTGCCTTTGAGAATGTAGCCACGTTCACTTACACGCCAAGGGCTGGATTAAGGGTGGGGAGGGGCGGTGTGACCCTGCCGTGAACAGGTGTTCTGTAGACTAAGCTGCCATATAAGTGCGCTGCATAGAGGCCTGCGCAACTAGCAGCGTTACACAGATTGCTATCGGCCACGTCCAGCAGCGTTACACAGATTGCTATCGGCCACGTCTTCACCCACAACTCGTCCCGAGGCCACATGGCTCTGTGCACAATTTCTGTTATTTACTTCTAACCCCCCCCCCCCCCCTCTTGAGTACGAGCATGCTGATATAGAGCCTATCCTATTCCTTGGTATAAACCAACTAGAATAGTGAAAGTTTTTATCAAATTGGTTCAGATGTTTTTGAGTTAACCCCAAAAAAAACAAAAACAGACAGATATTCTAAAGATTAATAATCTCGGCACCTTATAAACTATACGTCTCAATTCAAATGGCCTAAAAATGTTACATCTAGAAAGCTACAATTGTATTTTTATGTATTGATAGTGAATACATGTTTCTTTTTCAATATTTGCAGGTGAGTTAATGTTAAAATATTTATTGGCTACTGTACATTAGTGCTATAGTATAATTTATACATAATAAAATGTTATTCTCCTAAGGTGTATAGGGTAAGCCAACCTCGGAATCGGTATGCTATTCAGCCGCCGGCTGAAATCCCGACAGTGGAAGCCCACATGATACAGAATGCCGACAGCGGTAGGTAAGTACTCTAATGTACCCCCCTAACCCTCCCTTAGGGGTGCCTAACCCTAACCTTCCCCCCTAGTGCCTAACCCTAACCTCCCCCCGGGGTGCCTAACCCCCCTTCCCCTAGCCTAACCCTCCCCGGGGGTGCCTAACAATAATCTCCCCCCGGGATGCCTAACCCCCCCTTCCCCTAGCCTAACCCTCCCCGGGGGGTGCCTAACCCTAATCTCCCCCCGGAGGGGTGACTAACCCTACTCTTCCCCCCGGGGAGTGCCTAACCCTAATCTTCCCCCGGGGTGGCTAAACCTAACCCCAGGGACACAGCCGTTACTTACCCGTTCAGACGATCAGGATTGCAGCGCTTCGAGATACCGACATCAGTATCCTGTTCACCTTCGGGATATCGGCATATTGTCGGGATTCAGGCGTCGGTATATCGACGCCCGGCATTCTGTCTGCCGGCAATATGACTGCATCCCCTTTACAGGTTGTACATAAAATCAATGTTAAAAACTTGGATATTCTTTATAAATGTACGTATCACAAAACTGCATTTTTTTCCTATGTTGTGTGAAGATTTTCCATTTATACCTTCTGATGAGCTAGAACAAGAACTAGTCCTCGCTGTATGAGGGCTAGGTGTACCTGTGTGTATCATATTGAAGAGGGTGGTCCAGCAGCTGTACCCCCCACTGCACCATGGCAAGATTCACAGTGCAGTGTGGGTGGTCACGGTGCCACAATGTCGACTTCCCTCCCCCTGGGCATCCCAATAAACAGAAGAACAAGACAAGTATTAGTGTATTTGATGGGGGTAAATGAATTTGTACCCACTAAAACAGCCCTACAATAAAAACACCAAATATACAAATGTAAAAGAAGCAGTAAAACAGCCCCTATTACCCCCCTGCTCACAATGGAGAGAGAATAGATGACCGACATCAGTGTATCAGCAATAGTGACACTTAGTCTACAGTACAGGGTGGGCCATATATACCCATATAAAAAGGAAATGAGTAAGGAAATAATAATAATCCAGTGTCTACACATATGATATGAGACTGGGGGAAAACTTTTTAGGGTATGTCACCAGTATGGCGGCCATCTTGAAGTCGGCTATCTTGGATGTAACTCTGATTTTAGAATTGGGAAGGTAGTCATGTGACATATCAAACAGATGCAGATCTTTCCGTGAGCAGAGTCTCGAGATACAAGCAACGTACCATTACCTGGTGATCTACTGTATATTATACCACAAGAGACTGAATAACTGACAGGCAGAGAAAACATTACTATTACAATGCAATGATTGTAGTACCAAACCTACCATAACCCTAACCGCAGCACAGCTCTACCTACAGCCTAATCCTATCCGCAGTCTAACCCACACCTCAGCCTAACCCTAAATTTAGCCTAACCCCAATCTCAGCATAACCCTAACAGCTGCCTAACCCTAACCGCAGCCTAACTCTAAACGCAGCATAACCCTAACCGCAGCCTAACCCTAAACACAGCATAACCCTAACAGCAGCCTATAGCTAACAGAAGCCTAACCCTAACTACAGCCTAACCCTAACAACAGCCTAATCCTAACTGCAGACTAATTCTAACCTCAACCTAACCTCAGCCTAAGCCTAACAGCAGCCTAACCATAAGCTCAGCCTAACCCTATCTGCAGTCTAACTCTAACCGCACTGTAGCCTAACCCTAACGGCAGCCTAAGTCTAACCACAACCTAACCCTAACCTCAACCTAACCATAACCACAGTCTAACCCTAACCAGAGCCTAACCCTAACCTTTATATAATCCAAACCTCCGGCTAACCCTTTCCGCAGCCTAACCCTAACCTCAGCCTAACCCTTACCTCAGCCTAACATTAACCTCAGCCTAACCTCAACCTTACCCTAACCTCAGTCTAAACCTAACCTCAGCCTTACCCTAACCTCAGCCTAACCCTAACCTCAGTCTTACCCTAATCACAGCCTAATCCTCTTTCCAGTCTAACCCCAACTGCAGCCTAACATTAACCGAAGCCTAAACCTTACCTTAGCCTAACTGCAGCCTAATCCTATCCACAGTCTAACCCTAACCACAGCCTAACTCTAAGCGCTGCCTAACCCTATCCACAGTCTAACCCTAACCGCAGCCTAACCCTAACCACAGTCTAACCCTAACCACAGTCTATCCCTAACAGCTGCCTAACCCTAACCGCAGCCTAACCCTAAACGCAGCATAACCCTAACAGCAGCCTAACCCTAAACGCAGCATAACCCTAACAGCAGCCTATAACTAACAGAAGCATAACCCTAACTACAGCCTAACCCTAACAACAGCCTAATCCTAACCGCTGCAACCTCAGCCTAAGCCTAACAGCAACCTAACCATAACCTCAGCCTAACACTATCGGCAGTCTAACCCTAACCGCACTGCAGCCTAACCTTAATGGCAGCCTAACTCTAACCACAGCCTAACACTAATCTCAGCCTAACCATAACCACAGTCTAACCCTAACCAGAGCCTAACCCTAACCTTTACATACTCCAAACCTCAGGCTAACCCTTTCCACAGCCTAACCCTAACCTCAGCCTAACCCTAACCTCAGCCTAACCCTAAACTCAGCCTAACCCTAACCTCAGCCTTACCCTAACCTCAGCATTACACTAACCTGAGCCTAACCCTAACCTCAGCATTACCCAAACCTCAGCCTAAACCTAACTTCAGCCTTACCCTAACCTCAGCCTAACCCTAACCTCAGCCTTACCATAACCTCAGCCTTACCCTAACCTCAGCCTAATCCTCTTTCCAGTCTAACCCCAACTGCAGCCGAACATTAACCGAAGCCTAAGCCTAACCGCAGCCTAATCCTATCCACAGTCTAACCCTAACCGCAGCCTAACCCTAACCGCAGCCTAACCCTAACCACAGTCTATTCCTAACCACAGTCTAACCCTAACCACAGTCTAACCCTAACCACAGTCTATCCCTAACCTTAAAATGAACTATCAACATTCACAAAGTCAATATTCCCCATGTTGACATTATGACCATGAGAGCATTATGTCCAATGTCGGCATTCTGAATGTCGGCAAAATGACTGCATATCTTTGGACTTTGTAATTGGGAGAAACTATGCCCTAGTACAATATCAGGCAGCTAAGAGACATACGGCTGGATCAAGTGCTCGGAGAGGCGTGGTCACACATTGAGGTGTGGCCACACCCACTCAATAAAATTTTGACTTGAAATATTATGCTTTGCGGTGGTGTGAACCTAGAAGGGAAGTTAAGGTTATCGATTAGGATTAGTGATAGGAGAAAAAAACTCACCGGAACGCTGCTCTGTCAGATGACTCAGCTGGAAGTGACAGTCACATGACTGCCGGAAGAAAATACTAAGCATGTCAACACCATGACCATGTAGTCATTTTCATGTCAACATTAGGAATGTCGTTATACCATACCGCACCCGCTACGGCCTCTTGCGCCCAATCAGCAGGCGTTATATTTGCAGAATTCCTGAGTTCCAACAATTAAACAAGCTATATGGGAGAACCAATCCTCTCAAGGGCCACCACATATTTTTCCCAAATCTCAGGTCGACAATTGTTTCAGCTCCTCCCCTTTCAAAGTCCTAAAACTGGCACCGTCCTTATGAAAACGGGACATAGGCCAGGTATGGTTATGCTCATTTGGCAACAGCCAATTTATTGCACAGGACACGTGGTTCCACTTCGTAAATCCCAAACACAGACACACCAGATCCACGGCAGTATTTATCCTTAGTAACTGTCTGGTAACTAATTAATATGCTGTATCTATCCTGGAGCAAACAGTGAGGTTATTAAGCGATGAAACCGGCATCAGTTTTCTTGCAGCCAGTCCTGGCAACTTTCAGGAGAAACAGCCGGCTTTGAATCAGCTCCATTAGGTATTGTCTAGAGTCTGCACCCTCATTTATTTGCATCAATAATACATTTGAAGGATTTATCTAGCTTGCAAATGTGAATTCATTTATTGGTCCAATAAGCAAGAAAGAGCTGTGACAGAGCAAGGCTGGCATTTTACAGGCTGGCTGGTGTACTGGGGACAGCTCCTGCAAAGTGTGCAGACTTCATCAAAAAATATTTACATAAGTGCAATAGGTCTGCTTTCCATGAAATGAGTTTGTAATTGTATGAACCAATAACACATACAAATGCGGCGTTTCTATTAAATATTGAGTATGGGGAGTTGAAACCTCTCTCTTTCAATTCCATTCTGGAATGCATAAAAGGAAATAACGGCAGGACCTTGCATTGCAAGTCTGGGGAAAGCAGGCACAAGAGCCTACCTTGCTGTGAAGTGGTTATTTCATATCTCTAAGCATCGACAGAAGACTTTTGAAAGCTGATATTTTTCAGCCACTCTAAACAGCTGTACAATTTTGCCTGGAATGGAAGCCTCGGAGAGCACCCTACATCTCTCAGATTTCCACTAGGACGGCGAGGGGAAAGTACAGAACAACAAACAACATGAGCGAAAACAAATATCTCGAGCACCACGCCGCCAAACTTCTACATGAGCACTTTTCATCTCTGGTGGTGACATACCAGCTTGATTACAGTCTATACACATTCCCAGAAAAAAAAACCCACTATATTGAATTGAAGAATGATGTTCTGTAATGGAAAGAGCAGAAAGTAATATAAAAATAAATACGTCTCAGGGCGATCATTCATTACCAATTGGAAGTTATCGCTATGGGGGAAATGTACTAAGCCTTCCGGGCATATTTACTAAAGTGTGGGTTTTTAGAAGTGGAGATGTTGCCTATAGTAACCAATTAGATTCTAGGTTATGTCATCCTTTCAATATTTAACAAACAGCGGTGATCTAAGATTACCGCTGTTTGTCACAGTCGCTCTCGCCATCTTAAGATGGCGAGACCGATGTGGTCTCCATTGCCGGCAATAGGGACCTGGCCGTCGCGTATGCACATGACATAAAAGTCCATCGCTGACAGTGATAGGCTGCCAGCAGCTGAGTGGAGCATCCCGCCGACAAGGAGGACGTGTTGCTAGACTTCGCCACCGAGGTAAGTAATGATAAATACCAGTGGAATATTCGTTTGTATCACTGCGATATTAAATGAAATATGCCGCTGGTATTTAGGTTTATTAATAAATGGGGCTCACAGTCTGTAAAGCGACAGTTTTTACATCCGGACGGTAAAACACGACAAGTGGGTGTAAATTTTTCTTTTTTTTTTTACGAAAACTAAGTAAGGATTAAACAGACCTGCCATGTTCCCATTGTCACAGAGGAAGCGCGCTGTCAGTGACTACAGACTATGTAACATACCGATACATATATATTTGATTTGTGTTTTCGTGTCACGGGGGAAGTGCAACATACAAGCTGTCAGACATCACGTACCGTTGCCTAGATTGATTGGGAGCAGAGGGAGAAATAGTTCTGTATGTAATAGGGATGAACAGCAATTAATTCTAAGACAAGTCTGGTTCTGAAATGACAAAACAAAAATCTAAACCGTATCCCACAGCTGTTATTTTGTCTACATATCACTAATGATGTGGAATAAACACACTGTGTTAACACGTATTGTGAAGTATATCGCCCTATGAGATAGGCTCATCTTCACAACAGAGAAAAATCTTTTTTTTAAAAAATAATAACCATGGACCTCATACAGAGGTGGGCGCGTTGTCGATGTCTAAGCAGATGAGCAATGAATTGCTACTGTGCATGAGCGAAAAGTCCTGGAGCCTCAAAAAGCGCAGTGTAGGCCGAGGCCGCTGCTGCATACGGAATCTGTCCCATTTGCGCTGGCGGTGGAAAACCATGGGCGTTCCTGGGTGGTGGCCTGCCGCACAGCCACAGGCATGGGAGGTTAGATGGAGAAACTACGCCTGCCATAGGACTGGGGCAATATTTGACGGTGCGACCGATGACGGCGTATAAGGATGCAGCGATCGGTATTACAGCGTGCACATGCGCTAAAAGTGGGTGTCTCAGTCTTTGCACATTCTGCCACACGGATGTTCACCAGGAAGTCTGTAGCGGCATTTGTATATACTCGCAGGCGGGCGACTGCCAATAGACATTACTGTGTTTGGTTTTACATCCACCTCCGCCCTGTGGCTCAAGTTACGCCAAATAGTTCTCGGCATGCCAGACTCATGGGAATGAGTTACACCAAGCATCTTTTCCGATCAAAACGTGTGTCGTATATTTGCTCCGTTAAAACAAATAGAAGAAACAAAGCTACAGTACATTGGGACTTGCGGTATTTGTACATTTGTGTGTGGCTAAGTGCCAAATCTGCCTAAAATAGGTTACGATACGCACGGCCGCAGCTTTTCCTTCCACCACATTCCATTATAGTTCATCTGCGATTTCGTACTTGTGCTACACCAATCCCTGTGTAAGAACATTCACAGCTACCATCTCAGGTACACTGTGAGCGGCTTTCTCTGTGGCCGCAATGCGGCTAGGATGCCAAATCTGAAAATATATTTGCTATGCCACCTGTGTCGGAGCACCTCAGTCGCGGCGATCGCCTCGGCCATTTGCTGCCTATTGCTTATTAACGGCCCCATCGTGCATCACTGCGCCTCTGAAAACGGTATCGCTGAGTATCTCTCAGCTGCCCCAGCTATTGCCACCCAGGGAGAACAGCCTCTGCCATCAGATGCAAACGGGAGGCAGCGTTCTAACTGGCGTATGCGCCGTAGAACTTACATCCCTCAGTTTAAGTAAAAGTTTAAAAATATTGAATACAGGAGGTCATTCAGACCCGCTCGCAAGGGAAGGTCGCTCGCAAGCGGATTGATGTTGGGCGAATGCGCATGCGCGAGACCCGGCGAGCGACGAGGAATACGTCGCTCGGGGTCTCGCACCAAAGGGGGCGTGCTGTCGATGTTGAGTGACAGCACGCCCCCTTTGGTGGGCGTGCCGGGGGCGTGGCTGCCAGACGGAGGCGTTCCCATGGGAACGCCTACCGTCTGAGTCCGGCCCCACTGACATCAGTAATGATGTCAGTGGGAGTGATTTTGGCTCTGATAGAGCCAAAATCACTCCAGGGCTTGCGGCAGCGAGACCCTACCGCAGGGTCTCGTCGCAAGCCCGATGGTCACGATGGTCTTGACCATCGCGACCATCAACATGGACGCTCGCTATAGCTGTGGGTGGTAACCCACAGCTATACGAGCGTCCATGAGGCCGCTCCAAAAACAGGTAGGAGGGCCCTGATTCAGAGCGAGCGCTCTGGTCAGAGCGTTCGGCTCTGAATCAGGCCCACAGTTTAATACATCAAATAAAACTTTTTTTTTTTTAAATATAGTGTATACTGTTAAATCGAGGAAGAGTATCCGGGCGATAACCTCTTTTATGAATGTGATAACACCTGTAATTGCCAGCAATTCAATTAATTCCTTTGAAGCTGAGAGTTGTCTTATAGCCACCAGCTGACATGCAGGAAATGGTCACAGATACTGATACACAACCTCTACCCAGTATCACAGTGTCATTTGCTGTTTAACTGTTTTATATAGCAATCTGATGAGCATTTATGGAGCACCTTTACAGTTACTGCCACAATGACATATCGTTATTACTCCACCCAGTAAAGACTGATCCCAGTACTGAATGTAAGACAGTAATGGGAGGCTACTAATCTAGCATTCAAATAGGATGGTCCATCTTTCTTATTTTGTCGCAACGTATCAATATAGAACACGGTAACCACATCCTTCACCCAACACAGGGACCCGCTGTCTGCATATGATGTAGACAAGACGTCATTATCCTGTACAATCTTTATTTACTGCCTTTTGTTCCCAAATAGGTGCAATTAGAAAGGCTGTCACTTCATGATTCAGGCTCCAGATTTGTACGTCTTCTAATTCAAAGAATGGAAAATGAAGACAGGGATCAATCAATAAAATTGACAGACAAATCATATCTAAAGCAGAAAGGGTCGCTTTAACAAAACGTTCCGACCAGACCGACCTCCTAGTACTTCCTGAGTAACAATAACAGGACAATTGCAGGTGAATGTGGAATGATTCACTCAGAAGACGATAGCAAGCTGGTAATACTAGTAATTATTTTTTACGTGGGTATATTAGACATGGCTCGCCAAATGTCATGGCGCAGAAGTGGACGGACTTAATGGACAATCCCCTCGATGTCTTTTGGGCCTTGAGCTTTTTATATTAAATATAATAAAAGCACGTGTACGGCTAACGTTGGTTACACCAAATTATCACCCATCTGAGCAGGCTGCCATTGGCACTGGTAATCTCAGCAAGGAATAATACAGTTTAATACTGTAGCTCTCATCCTTGTCTGGGCCACATATCTCATTGTCTAATGGACGTCATTCCTTCTATACTGTACAAAATAATTACTTCTCTAGCTGCTCTTTTTGTGTGGTGACAAATTCCTATGGATTTATACATTGGACTGCACACACGGGGCCCGATTCAGACCCGCTCGCTAGATGCGTTCGCACGCAGCAGTCAGCTGCCAAAGTATGCAAATCCCGCGATCGCACGGCAAGATATTAGCATGCCCACTATGACTTGCCGTGCGATCACGGTATGTATTTAGACGCCCACCAGCCTGACACAAGACACCCACTTTCCCTTAGTAATACACGTCATCTCCAGGAAATGTATTAAACAATCGGTAACATCGAGTAACATCGGACCCATGCACAGCACTTGTGGCTGACCATACCCTACCGCAAGCACTGCGAGTGCTTCAGTGTGTAATTCAGCCATGTGACGTGCGTTATGATACTGCGTCTTAATTATGCACGCCTCTGAAACGGTGTTACGGTGCACAGACACGCCTGCATTCGCACCACCATACCCCCGTTTCCATTGGCCATCCCCTGTCACCACCCACAAACGGCTCATCCTGTCACTCATTCTAGCGAGGCGTCTATGTACAGCAGGGGTGGGGAACCTTTTATCTGCTGAGGGCCATTTTGATATATATAACATTATTTCTGTGGCCTTTTGCAGGCCACGCCCCATTCATGTGATGTCAGAAAGGGGCGGGGGCACAATGGACAGTGATTACAGCAATGCCCGGAGCATCCTGAGGATGCTCCGGGGAGCTGTAAGGGCAGAGGTGTGACTGTCTGAAGCATCCTAAGGACGCTCCAGGTGGCACTGCAGCATAGATTCTGGCTGCAGGGTGTCATTCTAGGCACCCTGCTGCCCAGATGAGGATAGCAGAAAAAAGCTCAGAGGGCCAGACAAATGATTCCGAGGACCTTATACGGCCCCCGGGCCTGAGGTTCCCCATCCCTGATGTACAGGGTGACACCAACCATACCTGCCTAATCTCAGATTGCTCTCCTGGAAAGGGATGGCCATTGATCATCGATAGTTAGCATTCATCGATGGGTAGCTGTCGATGGTCAACGGTTTTGCCATCGATGGAGGACTGGAAGCCAATGTTTTGTGTTTTTTTCCCCCGTCGGGATGGAGCTTAGCCCTGCTTGCTGGTGGCCGCTAAGCCCCAGGCCCATTTTTAATTGGTCCACGGCCTGCCGTGTCCCCAGAAGTGGGGCCATCGAGAGGTGCAAACCATTGATGGTTCACCATAGGAAGAATGGGAAAGTCTCCCAGATACCCCGTGCCCGCCCCGCTGCAGCCCACTTCCTGAGTGAAGTGGGCAGTCTAGGCAGATAGAGGATGGGATTAGCGCTGAACTATGTCCCCTATTCCCTGCTTCACTATGACAGTAATCGCCAGTAACATTGACAGTAATCGCCAGTAATCAAATTTTCTATGATGGAAAATTTTCATCCTAAAGTGATAGGATAAAAGCAGATTGGAGTATTATAATTGTATAATTAAGGACTAAACATCACCTTTCAAGAAACTTTAATATGCCACGCCAACTAACCTACAAACATTCTTGTAATGGCCACCCGCCACCCCCCCCCAGTTGTACTGTTATAGTTTTCAAACTATAAGTACCAATTTGTGTCTGTAAACCCTAACCTGTAATTCTTTATTTTCTAGCTATTTGTTCCAGGCAACCAGTGACACTGATCTGCTGCAATGTTATAAGCGGCAAACCACTGCATTCTGTCTACCCCGCATCAGGCCGAGAGACAGGGGAAAGGGGACAGAACCTGCCAGCAACAGTTTCTGTTTTAACTTAAAGTCAAAATAAATAACTTAAAAGCAGGACATTTATTTCTCTTTCAGTGTTATCATCAGAATCTATGACCTTGATCTGTGACCAATCAGATGATCTGCTGGAAGGTGATGCTCCGTCACTGTTCTGCATCTGAGATTGGAAAGAGCCATCCGTTAAGTCGCCAGATCATATAATGACACCTGTTTATATGCCATAATGTTTTCTGCTTCCCTTGGTACAGCTATAATGCTTTGTGCTTTCATGCCTCATCAGAACTCATAAATTAGTCTTTCCACTTGACTTAGATAAATAGAGGATAATTGTATCGTTACTGTGTGATTATTTTACAAAGGAAATAACACTGCTCTCCTACCTGATTGTTACATAAACTGCTGGTCCCTTAGCTAACGTGCTCTAGAGGGCCATCTAGACTAGCCGTCATATATACATCGGCAGGAGCCTGTGGGCCTGATTCAGAGCCGCTCGTAAGCGGCCGCTCGTTCGCTCCGAGCGTTGTTTGCCCAACTGCGCATGCGTACGGATCGTAATACGCATGCGCGAACCAGTCAGTGCGGCCGAAAATCGTTTGTTCGCTAAATAGCGAATGCCTGCTATTTTGAGTGACAGAATGAGGCGTATGTGGGTGGTAACAGGGGAAGGTGCTTGAAAACGAGGAGTGGAGATCCAAACGCAGGTGTGCTTAAAGGTCAAAACGGGCGTTTTAAGGGTGTGCATAATTAATACAGCAGCGTCATTGACCACGTCACTGGGTTATTTTATAGTCAGAACTGCTCGCAAGATTGTGGTAGCAAAAACCAACCACAAGAATAGCGAGCAGTTCATACGCTGGTCGATGTACTCGATTAATCTAATAAATAGTGGACATGACGTAGGATGCGAGCGGCCAGGGGGCGTATTTTTTAAAAAAACGACCGCAAGTTTTGTTCGCTCGTTCAGACATAGAGGCGTGAACAGACCGCAAAGAGCGAACGGTTCATTTGAATAGCCACCCCTATTTTCTGGACGAACGACCGCAAATAGCGTCCGGCTCTGAATCAGGCCCTGTGAGTCTTCCATTGCAGGACTGGTAACCAGTCACAGGTTGTTTCATATGCATAGGAGAATGAATATGTTATATACTGTAGATAACCATTAATAAATAAATAGATGTTACCAGTGGATGTTACCCTCCACGATGTGCTGTAAAATTAAATTAATTTTGTTTCAAAATGCAAGTTAAAAGCACCCGAAAAAGCAAATGTTTTACACAGATTACAGAGCTAGACGCATCTCATAATGCGTCCAGCCCTGGAAGGATAGTAGTTAATGCACCAGGTTAGTGACAGGAGAAAATAGTAGTATATGCGCTAGGTTAGTGACAGGAGAAAATAGTTGTATATGCGCCAGGTTAGTGACAGGAGAAAATAGTTGTATATGCGCCAGGTTAGCGACAGGAGAAAATAGTTGTATATGCGCCAGGTTAGAGACAGGAGAAAATAGTAGTATATGCGCCAGGTTAGTGACAGGAGAAAATAGTAGTATATGCGCCAGGTTAGTGACAGGAGAAAATAGTAGTATATGCACCAGGTTTGCGACAGGAGAAAATAGTAGTATATGCACCAGGTTAGTGACAGGAGAAAATAGTTGTATATGCACCAGGTTAGTGACAGGAGAAAATAGTAGTATATGCACCAGGTTAGTGACAGGAGAAAATAGTAGTATATGCACCAGGTTAGCGACAGGAGAAAATAGTAGTATATGCGCCAGGTTAGTGACAGGGGAAAATAGTTGTATATGCGCCAGGTTAGTGACAGGAGAAAATAGTTGTATATGCACCAGGTTAGTGACAGGAGAAAATAGTTGTATATGCGCCAGGTTAGTGACAGGAGAAAATAGTAGTATATGCACCAGGTTAGTGACAGGAGAAAATAGTTGTATATGCGCCAGGTTAGTGACAGGGGAAAATAGTTGTATATGCGCCAGGTTAGTAACAGGGGAAAATAGTTGTATATGCGCCAGGTTAGTGACAGGGGAAAATAGTAGTATATGCACCAGGTTAGTGACAGGAGAAAATAGTAGTATATGCAGGGCCGTAGCTAGGGTAGTGCTGCCGGTGCCATCGCACAGGGCACCATAGTTCTGGAGGCGCTGTATGGGCCTGGTAAATTTCTGTTTACTATCATTCTTTCTTTTATCTTCCTCTTATTTCATCCCCAGCATCTCCTGGCCTCTCCTTTCTATTCCCTGGCCCTTCCCCATTAAGTCATGGCCCTTTTCTGGGTGAATTATGTCCCTTTGAAAAATGAAGGGGGTGCCAATGCTCTTTCTGGCACAGGGCACCAAAAAGTCTAGTTACGGGTCTGAGTATATGAGCCAGGTTAATGGCATGAGAAAATAGTAGTACGGTATATGCGCCAGGTCAATGGCATGAGAAAATAGTAGTATATGCGCCAGGTTAATGGCAGGAGAAATAGTAGTATATGCGCCAGGGGCATATTAAGATTGGAGGGTGCCATGTGCGTTCCCTGTCCGGGGCCCACTCCTCTCTTTCCGGCGGCCGGCAGCTGACTGACCGCAGCAGTAGACCCTGGGCACTAGTGGCAGGAGAAAAAGTATTATACGCAACATGGTTAATGGCAGGAGAAAATAGTAGTATATATTAGCCCTAGTATATATACACCAGGTTACGGCCACTCACTGTCTCATCAATGCCCAGCCCAAACCCTTGGACCTAGAAATATGACAATCGGGGAGAATATTCCTTCCATGACATAGGTACTAAGAAGGGATTTTTTTTTAAATTCGACTCCTAAGGGGTGAAAAGGGCTAAATTGTTTCTGTTTCCTCCCCCTGTGCAATGTCCAGCCTGACTGACTCATCGTGGCTGCAGCAAAGTTCAGTATTCAAACTGTCACCCCAAGTGCTGCCAAACATTACTGGCAGTTGTGTGGCTCCCCTATTTTAATGGTGAAGGAAGGGAATGTATTACTACACAGGTGAGAGAGGAAAATGTATTACAACAGCAGTGAGAGTGGAATGTGTTACCATAGAGGGGAGGGAGTGGAATGTGTTACTATAGAGGTGAGGGAGGGGAATGTGTTACTCCAGAGGTGTGGGATGGGGATAAGTTACTACAGGTGTGAGTGAGGGTAATGTGTTACTACAGGTGTGAGGGGGGGATTTTATTTCTACACAGCCGAGAGAGGAAAAGAGGAAAATGTTGAATGTGTTACAACATGGGCGAGGGAGGGAAATATGTTAGTATAGAGGTGAGAGAGGATAATGTTACTACAGAGGTAAGGGAGTGAGTGGAATGTGTTAGTACACAGGTGAGGGAGGGTAATGTCTTACAATAGCATTGATGCATTACTATAGAGGTGAAGGATTCATGTGTTACTGGAGTGGTGAGATGGAAGTGGAAACAGTATATATCTAATGTCTATCCAGGTGAACCGGGTACATCAGCTAGAATTAGTAATGGCAGTAGAAAATATTAGTATATGCACCAGTTTAATGGCAGTGAAAAAATAGTAGTATATGCGCCAGGCTAATGCCAGGAGAAATTAGTAATATCTGAACCAGGGCTGATAAGAGGAGAGTAGTTTAAGTGCCTGGTTTCTGGATACAGCCGTTTTACATCGCCCATCTTGGATTCAAAACAAGGCTGCGTCTTCCCTGGAAGCTGGCTGAGATGCGACGTAGAGGCAACAGTAGGGACAGTCGCCAGGTGAGTATTATATGTCCCCACGGGACAGATAGTGGCAGTGGCCTACAGTATGTCTCAGTGGGGAGATGGAGAGCAGCAGTATTTGTCCTAGGATGGGTGGGTCTGGGGAGCGGTCGGGTTTTAGGGCACACCATTACCTTTCTGACAACAGAACATCAGAATTTTGTTAACTAGTGATCAGAATTTTGGAACTTCTATGTCCTTCATTCTTGGGATTCATATTCATGCTGGTGTCTACGGTCACACAGTGGGCCCCCTACAGCTACTGGGACTTGAAACGCCTCCAACCCCTGGTATTCAGTAGTTACGCCTCATTTTAGATTCAATAGTCTTTTAACTTGAAGGGAAAAAAAGAAATCAATGTGTCTTTTCGATATGAAGAATGGGATTTTGCAATCGCTCCTCTACTGTTACCATAACAAATGGTGTGGCATGGGGGAGCCGGCAAATTGTTTTAGAACCCCTCAGATGAACAGTCAGTCAAATATCAATACTACTGATGTAGGAACATCCGTGATTACTACAGCCTACTGGGAGATAAATGTTGTACTTTACGTGCACCGCATTTTTCTTTTATATTGTTTTGAAGTGCTTGGAATGTACATTATTTTCTCATTTTGTTACAAGTTATTGCAAAGAAACACATGAAATTACGCCGAGAAGCAACAAACTGCTTTTGTTAACTTGCAATCTCCATACAAATTATCTAGTTTTCGAGCACTTGCTTTTTTTTCTTTCCAGCCATGGAACCCTTTAGGGAAAGCAGAACATTAATCTGACTTTGTCAAGGGCAGTACTTAGTTATTCCTATACATTTGTGATAAAGGTCATAAATATTACTTCAGGCAAAGGGAGAACGCGCGACTGTATGAAACAGTAGCATTCACGGCACTTGTAAAATGCAATTAGCATACATCTTGCTTATGTACTAGCAAATATAGCTTGTAAAGAGTAAATTTGGCAAAAAAGCTTCCAAAAGTTTCCTAATGTGTACAAGGAAATTAGAACTAGAAGACTGTGACGGTGAATACGTATATTTAGAATTCATAAACATCTGTAAAACTTTAAATTTTCTCGCAGAATGGTGACTGAACATTGACTATTTTATGCACTGGAGGAAACTTTTGTACTGCCATTACAGGAAGTGATGTGTGCAACAATGATTTGCTGTCCCCAAAAGTCTGTAAACATATAGAAAAATAAAGAACCTATAAGGCAGATCTATCTATTGGTAAGAAGAAAAGGATGAGCGTGTCATATATGCACTGGTCCTGCATCAGCCCTATAGAAATGATCCCCACACAAAATGGCCGCTCACATGAGTAGCTAAACTGGACAGATGATGTCACTCAAACTTTGACCTAAGTGGTCACAAGATACTAGAGATGGGGGGGGGGGGAGCGGGATACTTGGCTGCTAGTAGGATCTCCAGATCAAGCTGCTGGTCATTGTAGTTAGTACCAGCACACTTATAATACTGTATTTATTTGGTACTTTACAGTAACAAGGTGCAAATCGCTGCTCTCATATTTACAAATCCAGACAGGCTTCAGTAAAAGGAGCCAAAATAATATCCATTGCAGATGACTTGCATGCTAAACTTACTGATCTGTTGAGTTTATCAGTTTGGCGCTGTAAATTCTCACTACTTGCCTACAGTTTTCTGTTACCTGAAGTGTACTTGTCACGTTACCAAATGGGGGCAGCCATTTTGTGACCCGAGCCATTATTAGCCAGTTCACTAGAAGCTAGGTTCTGAAAAATGAGGCACATAAAGTGCCATGAATATTGGTCCAGCCCAAAAAATGTCTGCCGCCAAGGTGGTTTGAGAAGTTTTTTTTTTTACATATGTTTCTTTAAACTACAGTATTCCTATTATTTTATTACATCTATGTAGTGTCTGGATACCAAGTATATTTATCTACAGCATCTCCAGACACAAATGCCTCTATAGAGGAGAATTCTATATTGGAAAGCAGCTGTTAGCTACACATGCCAGGGCCAGATTTACACCTTCTGGTCCACCAGGCCTGTGCTTTTTGCCCAAACCCACCTTCAACAACCATGGACCGTACTAATACCTGATTTACGGGATGTGTAGTGTCCATGGTTGTCAGGCTCTCGCCGGAAACACCCGGAAGCATCTACTTACTTTCCAACTGTCATCTCTGCTCACTGTAGCGCTGTCACTCGCACTCTACCGCCACCAGACTGAAGGGAACAGTGTGGAATGGACTCACCAGCTGCAAACAGCTCTAGTGCTCTTGTTCCACTTCCCCAGGCTGTTATCATCAAAACTATGACCATGTCAACAGTCTCGTGACGAAATTATGACTGTCGACATAGCGTACTACACCTGTCAAAAAGTTATCCAAAAACCCAGTTACTTTGATTTTCTAAATTCAGTAGTTTCAAATTTATTGAAACAAAATTATAACGAAAACTCCCAAAAAAGATCACTTAAAAAAATGGCTGCAAAAATGGCATTTAGTGGAGTCATTCCTATTCATTCATCTATGTAGTGATGCCACCATCATCATCATCATCATCGATTTATATATGTATGTAAGGCACCACGCCATTCCGTAGCCCTGGACAATCGGAGCTCTAAACCCTATGTCTACAATAAACACGTAAAACGAAAACAAATACAAATGAGACTGACAAAAGGAGATGTAGACGTAAGATAAAGATAAATCTGAAAGAGCGGAACCTATATCAAAGAGCCAAACTGGCAATGTTCGTCTTTATAAAGTGGTTTCACAGCCGTACACTGGTGCAATGTTAACCCTAAAGTAGGGATAATAGGATAATAGTATAATGAGAGGTCTGGCATGAGCTTATACTCTCAGTGATGTTGGCATCACCTGACGCACTTAATTTTTAATCTTATCTTTAACAAAAGAAATAAATGTTCCTGCTCATCTAGCCCCAATACGCCACGCAGCGCGATATGCCTGGCGTGAGTGAGCCGCCAGGTCCCGTGTAACTCTGCTAGCGTCGGGTGTTTTTTTATTTTTTTTAAAATGCATCTAAGAGCGGTATTCAATTAGTTTTGCGTCCGCAATAAATTTCCGCCTGCCTGACTTTGTCGCCTACATCGCGTCTTTTGGACGCGGAAACTTATCGTGCGTGTCCCCGCTGTTCATCGTATTCAATTCCAAAAGACGCGAAAACGGCGAGTTGTGAAGTCAGAACAGGCGTAAAGTGGTGTTTTTGGACCCCCCAAAAAGATGCTTTAACATTGGGGATCAATGTACTATAGTAGTGGCCAAGCAGTCTTAATAAAACTTTTTGGGGTATTTAAGTTGGTTCAATAGCCTCTAATTTAGCGTCTTTGCACAAGTGGTGAGGAATGGCATTAAGTAGTATTATTTGGAGAAAATAAGTAGTCCTGTCAATTTGGGGTACATGAAAATGGGTGCATGCATCTTCTAATGTCTCTAAAGTGAAGTTTTAATAAAAGTGAAATTCCTCCGTCATACATGCACCTGCAATCCCCCAAAACACTTGGCCCCTTCTTAGAGCACCCCCCGTACCTTAATTTGCTAGTTTTTGAAGTTGTCCCCCCACTTTGTGCTTTTTGGCCCCCAAAATGAAAGTACTATTTTGGGGTGATCTTAAGTTTTTATTCTGGGATTTTTTGAAACAGTTGTCCTTTGGGGGCTGTCCCACCTTTGCACCCCAAAATAAAAATGATGCACTTCTTTTCTCCTGCTATTTAGAGGCAAATCTTTTTCGCCTATTACATTGAATCAGGGCGTATTTTTTTTTTTGTGCGGCCTCCTGGCCGCTCGCATAGCTGTGGATGACCACCCACAGCTATTACGAGAGGCCAGGATGATGGTCGCGATGATCAAGACCATCGCGACCATCGGGGCTTGCGACGAGACCCTTGTGGTAGGGTCTCGTGGCCGCAAGCCCCAGAGAGCTTCTGGCTCTAATAGAGCCGGAAGCTCTCCCACTGACATCACTGGTGATGTTAGTGGGGCCGCCCACAAATGGCAGGCGTTCGCATGGGAACGTCTCCGTTTGTGTAGCCACCCCCCCCGCCACGCCTACAAAATGGGGCGAGCTGTCAATCAACATCGACAGCCGCCCCTTTTGTAGTGAGCCACGGAGCGAGAGAATTTCTCTCTCGCTCTGGGGCTTGCACACGCACAGTGAGGCCACTGCGCATGCACAGAGCACACCATCGACCCGCTCGCGAGCGCTCAAGCGCTCGCGAGCGGATCTGAATCAGACCCTGAGTTTTCGTGTATGTGAACACCAGCTGGAATTGAATACGGAGCTAAGTTCCGACCTGGTGAAAAATGCAATCGGTGATACTTTTCATGCAAAACGGCTTTTCGCTTCTAATTGAGTACGGCCCTAAGTCGCAATGCGATGCGACTTGGACGCACCAGGAGACTGTGCTAGCAGAGTCCCACGGGAAAAGGGGCCTGATTCGGACTCGGGGCCTGATTCAGAGCTGAATGCTCTGACCAGAGTGCTCGTTCTGAATCAGGGCCCTCCTCCATGAAAATGGAGCGGCCTCCTGGCCGCTCATATAGCTGTGGGTGACCACCCACAGCATATGCGAGCGGCCAAAAAGATGGTCGCGATGGTCTTGACCATCGGACTTGCGACGGAGACCCTGCGGTAGGGTCTCCCTGCCACAAGCCCTGGAGTGATTTTGGCTCTATCAGAGCCAAAATCACTCCCACTGACATCACTAGTGATGTCAGTGGGGCCGGCTTCAGACGGTAGGCGTTCCCATGGGAACGCCTCCGTCTGGCAGGCACGCCCCCGGCACGCCCACCAAAGGGGGCATGCTGTCAATCAACATCGACAGCACGCCCCCTTTGGTGCGAGACCCGGAGCGATGGAAAGCCCGTCGCTCCCCGGGTCTCGCGCATGCGCACGACGGAGCTCCCTCCATCGTGCGCATGCGCAGTGGGGAACATCAACCCGCTTGCGAGCGTCCTGACGCTCACGAGCGGGTCTGAATGACCCCCTAGGCACGTTGAGAGAGGGGCTGTTTGGTGCGACTGCAGCAAAGCCGAGTGAGGCCACATCTGTATATTATTAGAATTGCTCTTAACAACAACCGAACACATTTCTACTGTACTTATTCAGCCAGAAGATTGGTCACAACACACAATATAGTATTCTAATGTCATTATTTTAAATTAATTTGGTTTAAAGATTTATTTAGTACATCAATGCCAGAGGAGGATGTGTTTCTCTCTGATTAGAAATAAAATAAGCTTAGCCAGTTGGCTTTATTAATAAGTTCTTCATAATACCAGCGTTATACAGCACACAGGAGGATGAATGCCTTCCTCCACTGATTAATGCCTGCCCTGCAACTAATCATTGATTTAAACTTAAGACAAACATTTTTGTGTGACTGCTCCACAGGCAAAGTCATTATGAGTAGTAAACATAGAGTACATTGGCCTTTCCAGTATTATAGCCACTGTGAGACTATGACCACAGTACAAGCCAAGTGTGGGCTCATTCACAAAGCACTGGCCTGTGGAACCATGCTCACAACCAGGGATGAACAAATCACCTTCAGTGCATGGAACGATTCCTGATAGAACACAAAAAGGAGCCAATGCATTGTTGAAGACAAGTTGGCTGTAATTGCTACTGAATGCACATATAACTACAGTAATGTGTACTTTTGCCTGTACTGAGACTTATATGAATGTCTGCAACTGGACTACCGTTATCCGTGGCTGGCATTCATAGCTGCCATCACCGATGGCCACCAGCCTGGATCTGTATGATACGTAGTGGAGGGCACCTGGGCAGTTTCGGATATTGCATAAGAGTGCCGGTCAGTTGCATATATATATATATATATTTCTGCAACAATTATTTTTTCAGCAATTCGTTAATGATTTCAAAAATTTATAATTGTTTTTTAAAAACTATTTTATGTCATGTTGACATTATACAGCAGAGAAGTTTATTCTTCTCTATGTTTGTGAGACGATTTACTAGATGCCAAATGATGGAATTCATAAAACCTGGAACCTTGTTTAGTGAAGTTCGTCTGTCACCCAAACCTGGCATTTCTGATTAGAAATTGGGGGACACGCTCTGTACCACCAAACCATGGCTAGGTTCTTTCGGTGGCCGACACTTGGCAATGTCCTCGGAAATTTGGGGCATGTATGGTATTCTGACATTATAGGCTTTATTTATGAAGTGTCGGGGTTGTAAAACCCGGGGCTTCTGATCGTGTTTATGTCTGGTATTTAAAAGGGCAATGCTTTTACTAACCGTGCCTTGCTAGCAGTGCTTAAAGCGGTCCCATGAAGGCTGCACGTGCAGCTGCTTTAAATGTCACCTTGATGAGGGAAACGTATGGGAGGAACAGGAACAGTAGCAACTGGCTGCCTGTTCTGTGCTGCTGCCTGCCTCCCTTTCAGCCCTGGCCTCCGTGCATTCTGCGGCTGCTTGACCTCCGTGACGTCAAGCAGCCATGTTAAAGATCGATCACGGCTTGGGCCGCGTTTGAGCCGGAAGATGAGATCAGCGCGGCCCAGGCCAGAAGTTCAGCAAACGCGCTTTGCCCCAATCGGGTGGCACTCACATGCGGCCGCTCTAGTCTACTCAAACCGCGATCGAGCCAGCCCTGCTCAGGCTTATTTATAAGTATATAAGAAGAAAATACCAAACCCCATATTGGCAGGCGTTATCTTCATTGGAATGTAATATTTGCCTTATAACGACCCCTACAATAATTGTGCAAGTCAGAATTCCTCTATCCTTTATATGTTTTTAAAACTGTATTGCCACAAGTTTCTATTTCCATTAGACGAAAATGCCAATTATATTGTCTCGTTGCGGATACAGAAACATGATAACAGCCTTGCTCCTCCGTTCCTGCTGATAGCAGAATGCACATTTAAATCCTGTATTTTGAAGGATCACCAATAGCCTAAGTACAATGATTATTCCACTCATAACACTTCAAAAATGTACAAACTATCGTCAACCTACACACAATAAATGTTACGCACTGAGGATTTACACAAATGTAAATTCAATGAAGGGGGCATCTGCATCCGATCCACATTCAGGTAAGGAAGATGAAATAATACAGTGGTACCGTTACAGGTATTAGCAGAACAAGGCAGATTAAGTTGCGTAGTTTGCTAAGGACCTTGATTGTTGGTTGCTAGGCAACCTACGCATTGTATTCCTAGGAGCACTTGTAGCAGACCCACGCCTTGTGGTTGCCAAGCAACTTGGATAATTACTACAGATGGACTATAAAACAAAGATGTGTAAAAATGTGTATTACCATTTAAATGAAACATAAAAAAAATATTTCTATAAATGTAAAAAAACGACATGTATGATATATAAAATGATATGTATTATACATTTAATATCATTAATGTCACTGTCAACACAATCAGTGCATCACATAATTCTACACACATTTACATATTTGCATAACAATATATTTATGTATAATATATATTTATATATGTGTATCATATATATATATATATATATATATATATGTATATATATATAAATATTGGAAAATGAACAGCGGCACTCCAAGAGTTAAGCAATAATAAAATGGTATATTTAAACCATAATCAGACACAGGCCGACGTTTCGGGGCACACACGCCCCTTTGTCAAGGTGAGTATATATATATATATATATATATATATATATGTATACACACACACACACACACAAAAATATTTACATATATTTTCAAACCAACGCCGATGTACTTTAAGGTGTTCCTCAAACCGCCAACAATGTGCACCAGTTTTCACACCAATACGGCGGTTTCTCAGCCCCGGCGTTGTGCGGCTATCCCTAGCTGGTCTCCAGCTGCTGGGGGTTAGTGTGAGGAAGCCGCAGATATTGCACACGGTAACTTTCCCAGCTGACAGCTCTTCTGGAAACATCTTGGCTTTTATCTGTTCCGATAAACGTCTTAATTCCCTACATTTCTGAAACATGCACAATCCTTCCTCAGAAGTGCTGGTTGCACCTGTCAGGTTCTCATCCTCCCCAGCTTTACCTTGAACCAGATGAATGCTTTTTATGACGATAAAAAAGTCCTTGTACTTCCAGACAAAAGAAGTCCTGGAAGCTGTTTATATACTCTCTCGTAGATGTCGACAATGTTTATTTGCTGTTTAGACGCACATGAATGTGCCATTTTGAACGGCTCACTAATGAATTGCTCAAAACTCACAGAACTCATTTGTCACTCGTTAATTTTTAAAACTAATTAATTGTCTCTGTGTTTTACAGAACTGCAAAACAATAAACAGGTGCTATGAAGGTTGAAAGAAATCCAGCCACAATTTTCTCCAAGCTAATTGGCAAAAAGTGAAGCTGCTCGGCTCGTTGGGAGATCTGGGATGGTAAGTGGGGCCGCCAATACCATCAGATGAACCTAGGTGGTTTGATAGGGCGACGATGTTTATGTGGCACCTAAGGCACACATCTAGGGGTTTATTTACTAAACAATGGTTTTTCAAAGTCTCCAAATCCTCAGCTTTGACAGTTGGCTTTACAAAGCAATAGTAATACTCTTTGATAGAACAATGGGTCTCATTCAGACCCGCTCACAAGCTTCTATGCGCTCGCAAACGGGTCTATGTTGAGGCCCTGCGCACGCGCAGTGACCGCACTGCTCGTGCGCAAGCCCTGGAGCGAGAGAGAAATTCTCTCGCTCCGGGGATCACTACAAAAGGGGCAGCTGTCGATGGTGATCGACAGCTCGCACCGTTTTGTAGGCGGGGTGGGGGAGTGGCTGGCCAAACGGAGCCATTCCTGGCGGAACTCCTGCCGTCTAATAGAGCCGAAAGCTCACTGGGGCTTGTGGCAGATGAGACCCTACCACAAGGGTCTCGTCGCAAGCCCCCATCAACCTGGCCACTCGCTAAAGCTGTGGGTGGTCACCCACAGCCTAACGAGTGGCCAGGAGGCCGGCTCGGAACATAGAAGCGGCCGCCCTCATTCAGAGCGAGCGCTCGCATTTTGCGAGTGCCTCTGAGTGAGGTCCAATGTTTGATAAATATGCTCTTTAGTGTCTTTAATTCCCCCGCAGAGCAGTGAGGCTGGGATGCATGGCTTCCTCTAAGGTGGGGGATGGCGGGCACTTCCAGTTGGGGCGGAGGACCCGCCTTTGACTTGCTTGATTTTACATTTACGCTAATGAAATCAAAACTGCGATCTCCAATGGATCTCAATTGCGAAAATATCCTAATAGCCACGAAACGGCGTTTATCCGGTCAGACACGCCTGCATTTCATTAGCCACCCCCGGTTACCTCCCCCAAATGCTGACTACTTGTCACTGGCTTTGTGAGTGAATCCGCTGTACGAGCGTAATCGCAAAACCAATCACTGCGCATGCGAAATCTGCGTAAATATCGGCATTGCGTAAATCTCTGAATCGGGCCCTCTCTCTCTGCACTTGACGTAGACGGGACAGACCATCCATAGTTATTATATAGATTACTGTTTTGCGATGGGAAAACAGTTAAACCAGGCAGAGAAGAGCAGTGGGTACTGGTGGGAAAAGGTCAAACCTCAGCCCCCTCCCCTTGTTTCCAGCATGGAAACCTTGATAGAAAATACATATGTTTGATCACAGCTGCTTTCAGCTTCTGCAACACTAAAGAAAATCACGTGAAATGTCCTGTAGTGGTGACATGAAGACTTCTTGGCCCCTACAACAATGTCACGGCCTCCTCCAAACACAACTTCCTAAGTGTAATTCTTTACATCCTATTCAGGACACTGATCAGAACACTAACCCTTCACACAGGCCGCTGACAGCTATGATTATTTTAACATCTCTATGGAAACTGAGTAAGTTGGTGGAAAAGCTTAGAGTATGGGCAGCTTATCGCTGTACTGCACATGCCCAGCCAACATACTGTAGGACATCCTTTGCCCCACAAATGACCAATAATCATATATTTTTTTGTGTGTGCATTTTTTTTTTTTGCAAATACATGTGCCACTGGCTGGACAGATAAAATAGACTCAAAAAGGTTTACACGGCTGAATGCATACACTAATTGCAGTACAGGATGAGCCTTCCAGCACAGGAGTCAGCCCACAGGAGTCATCCCAGACTGTTCTGATAATACCAGGTTGTCCGGGTTGCATGTTAGGAGATAGCTCCACTCAGAGAGAATTAGCTGAATAACAACTCCCTCATTATGTGCTGGTGTGGAATGTGGATATATCCCAGAATTAGATACTGGGCTTTCCGTTGCTGCTAAATTCTGCTGCTTATCATCAGATGCTCAAACTGTACTATGCTGAGATAAATGTGCAGGATTCCTTTATTAATGGAGATCAGACCTGAATGGGGGAGAGTTTGGATCTGTGATCTCTTCAAAGTTTCATCGCCAGTTTCACGAACAGCTCGAAACAATCTTCCCAACGCTAAAGAGGTAAAGTGGAAGAATGTAAAGTATCGACCAAACAGCTTCTGTCACTTTACAGGCTGTGTTTGAAAAATTACAGTTAGGAGCTAATTGGTTGGTATTTTATCTCCGTCCACTTTCTCTCTCTCCAAGGCTTAGTACATAGACCCTGAATTCTTTTGTGGAATCTGGCTGGCCTGCCCTTATTTAGGAGTACGTGGGCATTGAAAGGCTCCTTTGAGAAAATTACCTGTTCCTGACCTTCCCTCTCCTCTCCTCTTGTCTGAGTGGAAGCTCTTGTCACCAGGAGAGAGGCAGCACAGCAAGAGACTATGGTTCCTGCAACTCTTATTTTTAAAATCAACATGATTACAGTGTAAAATGACCAGGGAATTGTCACTTGAAATGAAACAACTCTGTGTTTAGGTCAGGTTGTCTTCTCTATCTGATTAATGAATGGATCAGTGGCGTAACTAGGGTATTTGGAGCCCAGGACAAATGAGTCTGTCTGACTCTCATTGGCTGCTGGTGCGGCGGTGATGTAGGTGCAGCAGCAGCAGCCAATGAGAGTCTGTCTGACTCTCATTGGCTGCCGGCTAACACACACATCGCTGCGACGATGTGTGTGTTAAACTGCCCAGCCTGAGCCCGCCTCCCACCCTCCTCCTGGCGCTATTGGGTAAGCGCTCAGGGGGAGGGAAGGGGCTCAGCTGTGCAGCACAGGACCGGCGCAGGGAAGCCTAGCGCCGGTCCTGTGTAAATGTGTAGCGCTGACCGCACTCACTGCGGTCGGCGCTACACTGCCCAACTAGGACGGGCCAGACCATGACCGGCGGCGCCCCCCTGCGCCGCCTGTCCTACGGCGCCCAGGGCATGTGCCCCGCTTGCCCTGCCCTAGTTACGCCACTGGAATGGTTAATAGCAAATGTTTTACAATTACAGCCTAACACAACAAGAAAGTGTAATGCAGCATACATTGTATCTAGCTGGTTTATTTGTTTTATTTTTTGATTAAAGTTAGCAGTTAGGTAGATAGGATGGCCTTTCACAGGAAGATGCCAACACTTACGGTGCCTACACGCTTACCAATATTTTACACGATCTGCCCGATTCCGACGCATCGGAACAAGATATCATGTAAAATATGCCCAAATCGTGAGTCCCAACTCATGATCACGATGCGATGCGCGTCCCCGCTGGTCGCACATTGCTTCTTTAAATCTGCCGTGCTGTAGGGCAGATCTGGCAATCTGGAACACAATGCACTGGAAAAAAGTCACGGATGCACGGTGGATCATTTGAAGAGGGACCAAATCGTGTGCAGAGCTGCCGAGGGGAAGTTTCAGGGAAATCCGACACATCGTCGGATTGTGTGCAGATCGGTAAGTGTGTAGACACCTTTAGTAGCATGCAGTGAGCAACTTGTTTGCTTTTTTTTTTATAAATTATAATTGTTCTGACATTTGCATACATTTATTGTTCCCAGAGGAAAGATGAAGACACAGTTGTGGAGCAGACAAATTAGCATAATTTGGGCTCGTACCTCACGGTAGGATGCCGGAAAACGTGGCTTCACACAGGTGTTGTCGCAACTATGATGACGCGTTTCAGTGAGAATCGCATCTTTGCGTTCCCCCTTTCCTAGTGAAATGTGCGGGCTGTCGGAGAGTCACCTACTCTCCCGGAAGTGAGTGGGACTCCCCAAAACTTCTGCAAGGATAATGATTGTGCTTATTCTGATTCCAGCAATAGGACTGTCAGAATAAAATAGGCATAAACTGTCTGAAAAAGGGGGCAGCAGTCCTGTGAAACGCGTAACAAAGTTTATGCAGTTTATTGTACCAGACGAACAAGGCATGTTTGTATTAATGCCATACTAGCACTCTTTATTTCGATGTAGTGGTACTAACTTCTTAATTCCTGGAACTTGCGCAAGAAAGAACTTTGTTTGCATATGTATTCTTTTACTGTTAGAATTTTTTTATTTTATTCTAACTTAAAAAAAAAAAAAGCCACGTCAGAGTGATATGAAGAGCCCGCACCATACTACTGGGGAAGTGGATCCCCGTGAAGCGAATTCTGTAACCTTTGTTAGACATGTCTGCATTCCTGCTACAGCTTTATCACCACGTACTTGCCGAGTCAGGCCTTACGCTATCTTTCATTCCACAGGCTCTCTAATGTGTACCTTAGGACAAAGACAACTTGTGACATTTAAATTAATGCCTGCTTGCCTCCTAGCTGCCTGGAGCTATATATATATAAATTAATTTCTGATTACACTCCTCTGATTTCCCAAGCATTCTGTTTCCATTATAATGTGCATTTCCATAACCTATTTCACTTTTTATTTTTCTGCAGAAGTAACTGGAATCGAATAAAAGTTAACTTTCCCAAACATAAAAGAACTACAGTATAATAGTGCTGTTTGTATCATATATTATGGCTCTGATTTATTCCGGTTATATTTTATTGTTGTTGCAGAATGTTGAGATATTAATTTTACGTTCTAGTGATGCTTTGTAGTCTCCGTGTGGCTGTCATTTATAAATAACACATACATGTCAGCTGCATGAATCTCCTGTGGTTCAGTTCTTGCAATCATTGGTGATACTGGAAGTTCTATTTCCAGCCAATGGATTCATGAAACTTTTATTAATGGTTCAGATAAAATAAATAAAAATAGTAATTTTAAAGGTCTAAAGTAAGAACATTTCTATAATGTCTGCTCTTTTAGTATGTTATGGCTTTAGTCTTTAATAATAATAATAATAATAATAATAATAATAATAATAATTATTATTATTATTATTATTATTATGTGTGTGAATACAAAGTAAAAAAAAATACACAGTAAAAAAGATACACACAAAATGAGCATTTCTGTGGACTGTATCTTTATTATTATTATTATTATTATTATTATTATTATTATTATTATTATTAATGATGATGATAACAGTTTCTTATATAGCTTACATATAAGCTATATATACCAAAAATAATATAAGCTATATATACCAATAATAATAACATAATAATAATATTAATAATGATAATAACAGTTTCTTATATAGCTTACATATAACCAATAATAATATAATCTATATATACCAAAAATTATAACATAATAACATAATAATAATAACGATAGTAATGATAACAGTTTCTTATATAGCATACATATAAGCTATATATACCAATAATAATAACATAATAATAATTATATATATGTGAATGCAAAGTAAAAAAAAATACAAGATACACACAAAATTAGCAGTTCTGTGGACTGTTTATTTTTTTATTATTATTATTATTATTATTAATAATATTAATAATGATAATAACAGTTTCTAACATATAATTTAAATACCAATAAGCTTTTCATCTGTGGCTGTGGAAGGTAAGATGGGCAGCCATGATAAATTTCAGACCTTAGTCCTGAGAAATTTCAGGCCGAGCATGTGGGGGAGAGGGGCCTTGCCCTGTTGTAAATATCAGCTCTCCTGATAGACGCTGGATAAGGCACGTGTACACCATGTTGGTAGTGTGGCTGCACCTATAATGCCTCCTGCAGATCACAATATGCATCATACAGTAAAATTTAGGGGATTGATGTATCAAGCAGTGAAAAGAGTAGAGAAGTTTCCCATAACAACCAAACAGCTTTGACATAGCATTTATCAAGTACATTCTATAAACTGATAGGTAGGAGCTGATTGGTTGCTGTGGGCAGGGCTGGACTGCCCATTTGTCACTCTGGCCGAGCAGCTCCACCTGCTGGCGCTCTGGGATACTGAACATCCCCTGGGGATACTGAAAGACAGGAGTCGTGCCGAGAGGCCAGGCCCCCGTGTGCGCAGGGGGACTGCCAGGGCTGCTCTGCTCCTGGCTGTGGACAACTTCTCAACTGGTCCACTTCTCCACTGTTTGATACATCAATCTCTATATCACCAATATCCAACTGTGGAATCAGTCATTTTGTGGGCCAAACCATTAGTGATGAGAATGCATTTAGTGATGAGAATGTCGATTTAGTAAGAATCAGTTCTCTATGCCTATAGATCAGGCTTCATGAATATATTGTCCTGAAATGCCAAGTTGCATTCTCATGAATATTAGTTCTACCCCCAAAATGGCTGCCTCCACTCTGTGCTCCCAAAATGGCTGCCTCTGCTGTTTGTTCCAAAACTGGCTGCCTCCGCTGTGCTCCATAATGTTGAGGTAAGGAAACGTAGACATTACACTTATATTCAAATAATATGAGCAGGTCTGTCCAGTTAATGGAGACACTCTAAGTCACAGCCCCTATCCACAGAGGCATTACCCAAAGTCCAGTCCAAAATAACAAAGCACAAACCATTTCCTGCCACATAAATAGGGGAATGTCCACCAAGATTGATACTATCCATTTATGAAAACTAAATATACCTAAAAACACTAAGCGTTCATTTTTTGTTGGGTTCTCCCACTGCCCTAGATCCGCGCTTCTGAATATGGGATATTTAGACTTCACTGTGTATATTCTGTGCTGATAGTTGATAATAGAAATATAGAAATAATAGCACCATTGCAGATGGTGTGAGTCGCTAAACACAGTGCAAAGGCCCTAGTTCCACCACTGTCCTGTTCCATAGTGTCATGAAAGTTTAGAAAGTATCAAATCTTGGAGAGAGATAAAGTGGAGAGTGATAACGTACCAACCTATTAGCTTCTATCTGCCATTTTTCTAGCACAGCCAAAATTACACAATCTGATTGGTTGGTACTTTGGACCCTAAAAATGCGGTCAAGACTCAGGAAACTGCCGCTTTTGGAGGTTTGGCGCAAACCCCATATGTATAAAAATGGTTTGCACAGGATATTGGAGGTATCCGCTACGGCACACCAGCACTGCAGTCCCCATACAATGTTATGGGGCTGTGATGTTCCGGTATGCAGTAAGCTCTGGAAAATGTAACTTCCAAACAGACAAGGCCATCTATAAATGGCGTTGCCTATAGAAGCCTATGGGCTTCCTAAAGCAGATTTTCCCAGAGAGCCCCTCCCCCCCTCAGCGACTAGTGCATGTGCAGTAGCACTCCTGGGTCATAATCCCGGAAGCCCTCACACCATAAATCTTATCGGCAGGGGCGTTTCAAGAGAGGAGGGGGCCTGTGTGCAGACTCAGTGTGGGCCCCCTCCTCTCTCCGGTGGTTCCGCGGTGCAGCACTGGCTGCGCACGTGCTGGTCTCTGGGAAAATGGCGCCTGCAGCGTTTTCCCGTGGACAGCGGCACTGCACATGGCCGCCGCTATTTTCCCAGTGATTTTTGCTGTTCTGCAGCCCGGCTCGGCGCTGCTGAGCAGCACTATGGACAGGTAAGTATAAGAGTCTATGGGTGCAGTGTGTGCGGTGTGGATCCCCTTGGACCCAGGGGCCCATATGCGCCGCACATCCTGCACCCATTATAGATACACCCCTGCTAATTGGAAGAGCTGCCCTTTGCATTATTGTTCATGCATACACCATTAATAATGCTGCGATGTATGCAATAAGTGTCAGGATGTATTGCATGCAATATGCGATGTACGATACATCTCGCCCTTTATCCCTCTCCAAGGCTTGATACATCTCCTCCACTGTTAAAAACATTAACAATTCTAAAAAAAACACAAATATTGTTTTAAAATGTGTGTATATAGCCTGCAAAGTGCTTCTGCTAAATTCTGGCTGGAAAAAACCCCAAGAATATTATACAATCAGGAAACGTCCCTGTTTTATGACCTCAGTTTATAGTCGACAGCTTGTCAGCACAGTGACTTCAAAATAGCTCATAAGGGTCTATTCAACAAGCTGCAATGGCCGCTACACTGAGATTAGCCAGAGACTCCTGGTATCTAAACAGCATTTTCTAGTACTCTCAATAAAAAAATTACAGGTTTGTACTGGTGTACAGGAAAGGATTTCACAATTTGTTTAGCTCTCAGACAATCTCATATTGCTGCAGCCGAATTTCCCAATAAACAAGCAGGCAAAAGAAATCATTTGGTATATGCGTTATATTTGTGCAGTGGAAAGGTATTAAAAAAAAAACTTTTGAACCCCTATTTGTGCGTAGGATTATAACTTCGTGTGGCGCACAGTATGAGACGTTATCTGTGGAAAATTCTAGACAAGTGCCTATAATTTTATATTTATATGATTGTAGTCTTCTAATAAATCTTTCCAAGAGCCTCAGATTTCCGAGGTTTCTCTCAAATGCCATTTTTAATAATTTTCAATTTCTAATTTCTTTTAGCGAATGATTGAAATTAATTATTTCATAGCAGATATGAATTTATTTTGGATGCTAGGTTATATTCATTTACTATCAGCTATAACTAAGCACATGAGGGTGGTAAACTGCTCCCAGTTGTTGTTTATGGTTTACTCTTTATAGCCTAGTTCTTTAATATTGCATTATACGATAATTGCATATAGTTACATAGAATTACATTGTTGCACAGTTACAAATACTTACATAGCTAAATACATTTGCATAGTTACCCATAATAACAGTTGCATGCAGTTAGAGTTACACATAATTACATAGTTACATACAGTTGCATAGTTACAAATAAATACATAGCTACATATGATTACATAGTTACATATAATTACATAGCTGCATGTTGTTACATAGATACATATAATCACATAGCTACATAGTTACTTATAATTACATAGCTACATATAATCACATGGCTACATAGTTACATATAATTACATAGCTGCATGCAGTTACATAGATATAATCACGTAGCTACATAGTTACATATAATTACATAGCTGCATGCAGCTACATAGATATAATCACATAGCTACATAGTTACATATAATTACATACTGTAGCTGCATGCAGTTACATAGATATAATTACATATCTACATCATTCCATATAATTACGTTGGTTCATAGTTACTTATAATTACATAGCTGCATGCAGTTACATAGATACATGTCATCAAATAGCTACGTAGTTACATATAATTACATAGCTGCATACAGTTACATAGATATAATCACATAGCTACATAGTTACATATAATTACATAGCTATATAGTTAGATATAATTACATAGCTACATAGTTACATATAATTACATAGCTGCATACAGTTACATAGATATAATCACATAGCTACATCATTCCATATAATTACACAGCTGCATAGTTACTTATAATTACATAGCTGCATGAAGTTACATAGATATAATCAAATAGCTACGTAGTTACATATAATTACATAGCTGCATACAGTTACATAGATATAATCACATAGCTACATAGTTACATATAATTACATAGCTGCATGCAGCTACATAGATATAATCACATAGCTACATAGTTACATATAATTACATAGCTGCATGCAGTTACATAGATATAATTACATATCTACATCATTCCATATAATTACGTTGGTTCATAGTTACTTATAATTACATAGCTGCATGCAGTTACATAGATACATGTCATCAAATAGCTACGTAGTTACATATAATTACATAGCTGCATACAGTTACATAGATATAATCACATAGCTACATAGTTACATATAATTACATAATTACATAGCTACATAGTTACATATAATTACATAGCTGCATACAGTTACATAGATATAATCACATAGCTACATCATTCCATATAATTACACAGCTGCATAGTTACTTATAATTACATAGCTGCATGAAGTTACATAGATATAATCAAATAGCTACGTAGTTACATATAATTACATAGCTGCATACAGTTACATAGATATAATCACATAGCTACATAGTTACATATAATTACATAGCTGCATGCAGTTACATAGATACATAAAATCACATAGCTAAATAGTTAAATATAATTACATAGCTATATAGTTACATATAATTACATAGCTGCATGCAGTTACATAGATATAATTACATATCTACATCATTCCATATAATTACGTTGGTGCATAGTTACTTATAATTACATAGCTGCATGCAGTTACATAGATACATGTAATCAATTAGCTACGTAGTTACATATAATTACATATCTGCATACAGTTACATAGATATAATCACATAGCTACATAGTTACATATAATTACATAGCTGCATGCAGTTACATAGATACAGAAAATCACATAGCAACATAGTTACATATAATTACATAGCTATATAGTTACATATAATTACATAGCTACATAGTTACATATAATTACATAGCTGCATGCAGTTACATAGATATAATCACATAGCTACATCATTCCATATAATTACACAGCTGCATAGTTACTTATAATTACATAGCTGCATGCAGTTACATAGATACATGTAATCAAATAGCTACGTAGTTAGTTACATATAATTACATAGCTGCATACAGTTACATAGATATTATCACATAGCTACATAGTTACATATAATTACATAGCTGCATGCAGTTACATAAATATTATCACATAGCTACATAGTTACATATAATTACATAGCTGCATGTAGTTACATAGATATTATCACATAGCTACATAGTTACATATAATTACATAGCTGCATGCAGTTACATAGATACATATAATTACATAGCTACATAGTTACATATAATTACATAGCTGCATGCAGTTACATAGATACATATAATCACATAGCTAAATAGTTACATATAATTACATAACTGCATGCAGTTACATAGATATAATCACATAGCTACATAGTAACATATAATTACATAGCTGCAAGCAGTTACATAGATTCATATAATCACATAGCTACATATAATTACATAGTTACATATAATTACATAGCTGCAAGCAGTTACATAGATACATATACTCACATAGCTACATAGTTACATATAATCACATAGCTACATAGTTACATATAATTACATAGCTGCATGCAGTTACATAGATTCATATAATCACATAGCTACATAGTTACATATAATTACATAGTTACATATAATTACATAGCTGCAAGCAGTTACATAGATACATATACTCACATAGCTACATATAATCACATAGCTACATAGTTACATATAATTACATAGCTGCATGCAGTTACATAGATATAATCACATAGCTACATAGTTAAATATAATCATATAGCTACATAGTTACATATAATCATATAGCTACATAGTTACATAGCTGCATGCAGTTACATAGATACATACTGTATAATTACATAGCTACATAGTTACATATAATTACATAGCTACATAGTTACATAGATACATATAATCACACAGCTCCATACTGTAGTTACATATAATCACACAGCTCCATACTGTAGTTACATATAATCACATAGCTGCATAGTTACATATAATCACATAGCTACATAGTTACATAGCTGCAAGGCACTTACATAGATACATACTGTATAATTACATAGCTACATAGTTACATAGATACATATAATCACACATCTACATACTGTAGTTACATATAAATACATAGTTACATATAATCACATAGCTACATAGTTACATAGCTGCATGGTACTTCCATAGTTGCATATAATTACACAGGGGTTAAAGTGGGCTGGAATGGGGCGGAAATGCGTTCCATCACTTCTATTTGGAGACGGAACCAGTTCCGCCTCCTCCAGCCCACCTCAGCCCGGTGCCGCAGGGAGGCTCCGCGATAAGTACCCGATGAGAGGCGGGAAGTAATGTATCGCACATGCGATGCTTAGTACATCCCGCTCTTTATCTCTCTCCAAGGCTTGGTTCATCTCCCCCTAGTTACATATAGTCATGTAGCTACATAGTTGCATATAATAACATACTGTAGTGGCATGCAATTATTTAGTTATAAATAATGACATAACTACATACAGTTACATAGTACATAGTAAGGTTAATTAAGTTCTCCCCTTGATAAATTCTAATTGCATTTATCCTGAGGAAGGTAAAACAAAACTCCCCTTGTGACAGTTGCCAGTTTAGCCCTGCAGGTTAAAACATTAATTTCCTGGCTTCAAAGTAACAGATCGGATAAATTCCCCCTAGGGCCCGGTACTAATTACAGCTGCAGATACCAAAGGCATCATATCCTGTTATCAATGCTGTTAAATAGTTTGTCATCACCAGTTCATATGGTCAGGGATTCCACATCATAACCGCCCTTACAGTAAAGACCCCTTCCCATGATGATGTTGTATCCATCTCCATTTCCCCAGTTCTATTCCATTTAATCTGTAATTAGCAGATGTGTTATCATGGCCTAGGTGCAAAACCTACACCTATTTACATGAAATTATATCTGCCATATTGTAGCCAAACGTACCACTTTCTCCCGCTGTGTTAATAACCCTCAATAGCTTAAGCAGGGCATACATTATATAATAATCGACGGATTGGGCTGATAATGGCATAGTGTATTCCTGCGACCGATCAGGACTGATCAGACAGTTGGGCACCCAAAATCTCTACCCAACTTATCCAATCATTGGTCGGCCACATCTGTCAGTGTATGCAGCTCAACCGACACTTCCCCTGTTCCTTCACAGGGGAAGAACGGGGAAATGTCTCCCCCCAGGGGAGGAACCCAAATATCACATGACCTTTACAATCTGACATATCTCTGTGTGGTATGCAGTTGGGATGCCGACGGTCTAAATGCTGGCCGTCGGCATCCCAACTGTCTAATTCCGGCAAGTGTCTAATGTGAGGTGTTGAAATACCGGTGCCTCTCATTAGACCTACGCCGGGAGCCCGACACCCGGCTTACCGATCGAAGGTAAGCCAGGCGCGGACAGCCGCGAGAGGGGGAGGGTTGGGTTAGGGGCTCCCGGGAGGGACTTAGGGTTAGGTACCCCCCCGGGAGGTTAGGGTTAGGCTAGGGGAAGGAGGGTTAGGATTAGGCACCCCCGGGGGAGGTTAGGGTTAGGCACCCCCCCAGGAGACTAAGGGTTAGGCTGCGGGGAAGGGGGGTTAGGTTTAGGCAGTTAGAGGGGGGTTAGGGTTAGGCACCTGGGGGGGAGGTTAGGGTTAGGCACCCCCAATGGAGGGTTAGGGTTAGGGGGGAGGTTAGGTTAGCCAATAGGAAAAATACTTACCTGTCGGGATCTTCACTGCCGGTCTTCCGCTGTCGGGCCATGTGGCCAGCGGTAAATCATCCTGGCTGTGTACGGCCACGATATCTCATGGGTTTCAGGCTGTCACATAATTTCATCTGCCAGTGTATGGACAGGATAAGTGGCATCAGCAAACCTGGACAGCTGACACTCCAGGCAAAAGAGTCATTAATAAATAATTTGAAAAGCATCGGGTCTGTTTCTCACCCTGCTGGTACACTGCTAGAGACTTTAATCCAGTTTGAATATATTGCTTTTATAATTACTTACTGCCTGCTAACCTTCAACTAGTTCTCTCCCCCATGTACATACTCACACCCAAGTCTTGCACTGCCAAGACCCTGTTGTAAACTGACCTCCTCATATAACAATCCTATTTGGTAGGCATCACCAGTCCTTCACATAACAACGCTGACACCTTGTTAGAAAATCATTCTTCAACTTGTATCCCACACCCAGTTATGATGGATTCCAGAAATATAATAAATATAAGTCTATCAATTGCTGGACTTAGGGCCTGATTGAGCACGGATCGCACGGCTGCGTTCGCATGCACCCGCTAGCTGCAAAAATATGCTAATGAATGTAATCACAGGGCAACCGCAGCACTATACCAAGATGCCCATCACAGTATAAAGCCTGCCCACTTCCCATGAAATGCATCCGCAAGTCAGCGAAAACATCGGTAACATCGAGTAACATCGGAACCATTCGCACAGCTGTGGTTGACCTGACGCTACCGCGCAAACTGCTAAACTTCCTGTCTGCATCTAGACCTGGGCCAGCATATATAATCGCTGGGGCTTAATTATGCACACCCCTGTAATGGCGTTCAAACGCACAGACACGCATGCGTTCTGCCGACCACCCCCAAACGGTCACTTCATGTCAATCACTCTGTGTAGACTCTGCGTGCTCACTGCCAGTTCACGCACGAGCACTGCGATGTATGCGCAGAATGCAAACATCGGCGAACGCAGCCGTGCGTTCCGTGCTGAGCCAGCTCCTTGGTTGCTTTAGTATGCATGAGTGGATGTCATTGGTCCCATATGCTTTATCCCTCTGCACCTACTCCTTTGCCAGACAAGAAGGGTTGAACTGGCCCACAGGGGTACAGGGGAAATCCCCGGTGGGCCCCACTGCCTGACGGCCCACCCACTCCTCTAGGTGTCCGGTTCCAGACCTCAAATCATACATTGTTACTCTATTAGATGGTCAGTTACCTGGTGGAGTAGTACCACTGATCATGGGTCCTTGGTTCCTTTCTATAGATACTACACAAAGATTTGCCTATTTCTCAACCAAACATCTGTGGTGGCTGGCCACACCCTCTGGTGGCTGGCCACACCCCTTAAGCATGGGTCCTTACCGTTGCATTCCCCTGGTGGGCCCTTCATGGCCCAGTCTGACCCTGCAGACAAGCAATGCTGTGCTCAGGTTATTGCCACATAACCGATTTCCTGACATTTTTTCACTTCTGTGGGAATACAAACAACAACAGCTATTTGGAAAAATCATCTCTTTCATGTATTATGGCTTGCACCCCCTCCCCCTATAAGCATAGCTTCTTATTGCTACATATCACAGCAATAACAAATTATCAGGGGTAGGTATCAAGAATCACCAATAAGACCCAAAATGTGGGATGCATGAAGCAATGCATTCTGGGTCATAAACCAGGTGATGGGAGAGATCCAATTGGATTCCTCTCAGGGGGAGTTGAAAATAGAAGACCTCATCCAAGCCCCGGAATGTATTGCACTAAGTGGCCAAATCTAATAAACTTCATTTTCTGAGATTTGGCCGCAAAAACTGCATTGCTGCATCCCGCCACATGACCGCAAAGTATAAAGAGAAAAGTGAAAACTACAGCTATCACTTCACTTCCAACTCTCTCAGGGGGAGGTGCACTAAGCCTTGCAGAGAGATAAAGCGGTAAAGTACCAACCAATCAGCTCCCAACTGTTATTTTTCAAACACAGCTTGTAAACTGACAGTTAGGAGCTGATTGGTTGGTACTTTAACACTCTCCACGGCTGAGTACATAGCCCCCCTCAATGTTCATTTGGGGTTTGTCGGGTCCCTCTCAGTAATAAAATCACAAAAATGATCGATTTATTTTATGCAGAAATCCACAGAAAATGGCTGTTTTTGGAGTATTTTCCACCAAATATGGATAATACATATGTCCCTTTATCTTCCAATTTACAATTCAGTTTGCCATTATTCTACTTGTTATTAGACGTATGTACTTGAAAGGTAATGAGATTAGGCTTGCTATGTTTGGCTATCCGTTTTTCATCTGCACTCTATGCTAACCTGATTTCTTTCTTTATGCTTTGCTATGTTCCTTGTATTTCCATAATTAATTGACAGCTCCTTCTAATTTTAACGATTTAAATGTTCTCCCTCTTTGCTTAGTAACTCTATACTAATACCCACATAGCACCTAGGATTTTGTACACGGGTTCGTCCCAGGTGCGACGTGGCTGTGATCCCTTTCAGACTGTCGTCCCAACCCGGCTTATTGCCGTGTCGATGACATCACCGCCATCATGTACTGAGCTGTCGCTTGGAGATTAGATAATCTCCAAGCCCCGGCTCTTCCTATGCCACGAACGGGACCTGGGTCGCCTCGACCCGGGTTACCCGTTCACACTGCATAACGAGCCGGGTTGAACCCATTGTTCAACCCTTCTCCCTACCAGGGTTGAAATGCCAGTTCAACCCAGGATACTTTCACACTGCACAGTAAGGGGTAATATTGTACCACATCAGTTGCAGTTCATTCCTAGAATAAAAGTATTGCCGTACAGTACTGTATTTGCTTGCAACAATGTTTGTTGAAAGTGTTTCTTTAAATCTCCCATTTGGACTTCTGTATTGTTATCTAGGAGTAAACTTTCCCTGTCTACAAGCATCAGCGTTTCTCTGAGCTGATCACAAATCTACAGTTTTAGTAGATCCTTTATAATTGAAACTCAACTCATCATAATTAAAGTTTTAGGAAACTTCCCAGGTTCACCCAGACCTCAAATTAAAATTTTGACAATCTATTCTAAAATACCTGAGTCCTGTCCTTTTCACCACTAGAATTCATGTTAGCCCCACCAAATCTACACCCCACCCTTATAAATCATGACCAATATTTGCAGTGCATGGGCATGCTGAAATTTGTAGTTCACTGCAAAGATGAGCAGTGTGGATGAAAACGTCATGGATAAAGTTGGTCTGGTAGGTGTTCTTAAGGGTTCATGTTTTGCATTATGGTCCAGAGTTCTTTAGCTATGTTCCTCTGGCTCTCCTCACCCACCCTATAATACTCTCTACCAGCCTGCAGTCCCTCATACATGCACTGATAACACGTTTATCACAGCCTACCGGCCCTCCTCACTTTCCTAACTCGTCCGCTCCCTCCTCTATCCTCATCTCTTCCCAGTTGTGTTCTCACCCTGCACTTCCATGTCTCCAGTGCGCCCCCAGTCCATCAGCAGCTCTGATCCCGTCTGTCTGCTCTCCCAGGGCGCTGAGTCACTACTGTTATTGTGTCTACCTGTCATTAGCTGTGTAGCTGTGTAGATGTCTCAATGGTTGGTATTTCCCTGTACTGTCTGTTTTTTTGTATGTGTGTTTTGTTGTATTTTGCTTGTACAGTGCCATGAACACTTTGTGGCACTGTATAAATAAATCAATTAAAATTATTATTAATAATAATAATAAAAATAATAATTATAACACACAACTGGTGTTTTATTTGCTATAGCAAAATCTAGAATAATAGATTTAGCTTATGAAATCCCTTTATCATAACTATTGTGCTCACGTCCAGCAATAGCCGCCGTCTTATTATTTGCATATTGTATTGTTACTGATTACAGGAATATATTCTTCCTGTACTGAAGCTGTTTTCTGTTATTGGTATAATTCTGTAACTATAGTCTGCAAAGTTTCATTTCTGCCTTGGTAAATGGAGACATTGGGAATACTAAGCAAGTCTCGGCTACTGTGACTGTTGGTATGTCTTTCTTCCCAGCAGAATGCAAATCACTTATCTCTCTCGTCAAAGTGAAGAGTGACGTTTCCTGACATCGCACTGTCATAACAGTGACATAAGTCACAGGGTATATTTGGAGCAATAAATTAGTTGGAACAGCTCACACTTGTGACGCCACTGGCTGACATGAGTGCAATGCTGTAAAACAGGGTATAATTAATGGCTACTCCCTGTTACATGTACATGTAGTCATGAACAAGCAGAGGGAGCATAATAATCCCAACATATAGGTGCGTTAGTTAACCTATGCCTGTATGTTACAAATAACAGTAGTGTAAGTCAGCTGGTGGCAGGTGCGGAACCTTTTGCAACGTCCCGCCTAGGGGTTAAAGTGGGCAGGTATGGGGTGGAACTGACGTCACCTCTACTGGTAGAGGTTCCAACTGCACTAAGGGCCTGATTCAGAGCCGGACGCTATTTGCGCTCACTCGTTCAGAAAAAAGGGCTGGCTATTCAAATGAACCGTTCGCTCTTTGCGGTCTGTTCACGCCTCTGGGTCTGAACGAGCGAACAAAATATGCGGTCGTTTTTTGGAAAACTACGCCCCCTGGCCGCTCGCATCCTACGTCATGTCCGCTATTTATTAGATTAATCGAGTACATCGACCAGCGTATGAACTGCTCGCTATTCTTGTGGTTGGTTTTTCCTACCGCAATCATGCGAGCAGTTCTGACTATAAAATAACCCAGTGACGTGGTCAATGACGCTGCTGTATTAATTATGCACACCTTTAAAACGCCCGCTTTGACCTTTAAGCACGCCTGCGTTCTGATCTCCACTCCCCGTTTTCAAGCACCTTCCCCCGTTACCACCCACATACGCCTCCTCCTGTCACTCAAAATAGCAGGCATTCGCTATTTAGCGAACAAACGATTTTCGGCCGCACTGACTGGTTCACGCATGCGTATTATGATCCGTACGCATGCCCAGTTGGGCATACATCACTCGGAACGAACGAGCGGCCGCTTAACAGCGGCTCTGAATCAGGCCCTAAGTCCATGCACAGAAGTCCCACAGAGAGCCACTCACTGTCTGCCTAGGGAGTCTTAATTTCTTCAGAAGTCCCTTATTTCAGAGAAACCAGCATATAGGTAAAGAAAGAATCAAGCGAAGGCGATACATAAGGGTTGCAAAAAAACATTGGGCATCCAAGTGACATAGACTAGTTTGTGTGGGACCCCATAAAAAAACTCAGAGGCATGGCAGAAAAATAACACATATGATATAGTGCCTAGGCGCCCTCCAGCCATTCACTTTACCATACGGTCTCTGAGAGGGCAATAAGAGAGAGCTAGGGAGAGTGCTTCAATATTAAACTCTATGGGGTTTTTTGACTGCTGGTGTATAAAGAGGGTACAGCTTTATATGAAAAATTATAGAGACCAGGTACTGTCCATCTCGGTCTCTGCACAAACCAGCAATTCCTGAAATGACACAGATTCAACAAACTTGGAATAAATCATTTAGAAATCTATAATTTTTCCTAGGTGGGTGTTTAGAGAGAGTGCTCTAAGATGCTTACTGCTGTACTTTCCCTCCCTGTCTATACTTGATGATGGTGGGTGCTATAGCCGTGGCCCGTGGCCCACATGGAAGTTTCCATTGGAATTATTAAATGGTGAGTGAATTTTCAATTTGACAATTCTCATCAGGTGCAGCTTTAGTCCCACAACCATCAATATTTACATCATAGTCACCATTTACATCATGATCACCATTACGGTTGGGAGAGCAGCAATGGTGGATGTACAAATAACATGAATAATTGTACTTTTAAAACTGCCCTCTGGTTTGTCAGGACTTGCATACGATGACTTTCCATGTTGTGCATGTAGGTTCACTTTGTGTGGTTTGTTCATGACCTTGACCGACCACTTGTGCACAGTCAATGCACTTGACCATTGCCATATCATCGAAACATTGTGGGAAAAAAAATCTAAAATAATTTGTGAGGTTGTTGGTTTGTTCATGCCAGATGTAAACGTATCAGTTGGTAGTACTGTAATTGTTCCTCCTCATCTGATACTATTTGAGATTATATGAATGTAGGGGTGCATCCACACTGTTGAATTATGCGTTGAGCAATGTGATAAAAAAAAGAGATATTTACTAAACTTTATAGTTCTCAGGCCTTTGACGATATCACTCAGGGTTTTAAACAGAGAAACAATTTCCGACATTATCCTTTACAAAATGTGGCAGAATAAGAGACCTGTCTGGACCAATAGATACCCATTCTGTGTTTTTAGGGGTAACTCATCTAGCACTAAGTGCTAGGTGATGAAGGTCCATTCCCAGATACTCTCCTGAACCTGGCTCCTGTGTATACAACACCAGTATTTAATCTCTTGCTAGGTTCTGACTATCTCTCTGTGATTTATACAACACAATGTGTACTGGACCGGATTGTGGCTGGACTTTGAGAGATCTGATATCCTGTGTACTGTCCTGGCTTGTGTTCTAGAATTGAGAGATCTGAAATCATGTGCACCGACCCGGATTGTGTTCTAGAGTTGAGAGATCTGAAATCATGTGTACTGACCCGGCTTGTTTTCTAGAGTTGAGAGATCTGAAATCATGTGCACTGACCCGACTTGTGTTCTAGAGTTGATAGATCTGATATCCTGTGTACTGTCCTGGCTTGTGTTCTAGAATTGAGAGATCTGAAATCATGTGCACTGACCCGGCTTGTGTTCTAGAGTTGAGAGATCTGAAATCATGTGTACTGACCCAGCTTGTTTTCTAGAGTTGAGAGATCTGATATCCTGTGTACTGACTCAGCTTGTGTTCTAGAGTTGAGAGATCTGAAATCATGTGTACTGACCCGGCTTGTGTTCTAGAGTTGAGAGATCTGATATCCTGTGTACTGACCCGGCTTGTGTTCTAGAGTTGAGAGATCTGATATCCTGTGTACTGACCCGGCTTCTGTTCTAGAGTTGAGAGATCTGATATCCTGTGTACTGACCCGGCTTGTGTTCTAGAGCTGAGAGATCTGATATCCTGTTTACTGACCCAGCTTGTGTTCAGGAGTTGAGAGATCTGATATCCTGTGTACTGACCCGGCTTGTGTTCTAGAGTTGAGAGATCTGATATCCTGTGTACTGACCCGGCTTGTGTTCTAGAGTTGAGAGATCTGATATCCTGTGTACTGACCCGGCTTGTGTTCTAGAGTTGAGAGATCTGATATCCTGTGTACTGACCCGGTTTGTGTTCTAGTGTTGAGAGATCTGATATCCTGTGTACTGACCCGGCTTGTGTTCCAGTGTTGAGAGATCTGATATCCTGTGTACTGACACCCCCCCCCCCCAGCTTTTCTGCTCCATTGCACACCCTAGGGATTTGTAGGAACGTTGACAGTGAACCAGACTTTATTGCTAATAATCAGTGCATGAACTCACCGATGCTCTTGTGGATGAATAGATGCAAATCCCTGAAGTCATGTTACAAAATTTGGTGGAAATCCTTCCCAGAGAGGAGGAAGCTGCTACAGCCGCATAGGGGGAACCAAGGTTTCGGAATGAGATGTTTAACAAGCACATATAATGAGATGTTTAACAAGCACATATATGATGTTCGCTGTCCACATACAGTACCTTTGGCCATGTGGTGTAGATTAGAGTCAGGGTAATAATCACAGCTCACGTCACAATTCACAAATAGTAGCATATAAAGCATTTACACTCCAGGAATAAATGATGCCAGGGGGACAGTAAGTGCCTCTTATAAGGCTATAGATGAGTGAAATGTCTTGATCCTCACTGATATATGTGCAATGCAATTTAATTGGCCTTTTTTTCCACAGGGCATTCATTATTCTGTGGAAATTGGGGCAAATAACGATTTGCCAAACTTCGGTCAAAATTTAGAAACAGTTGAATTGATTTCCCCATCTTTAATGACATTGAATGGATCTGTATACTACGTACAGACAACGTGAACGCCTCTAGTATAATAAGCCATGGCGCTAACACCACCCGCTATCGTATTCATGTTTTCACTGCACTTCTAACAACTATATCTATAATAAAAGCCTCAAATATTAACACTTTATTAAAATGTATCTCTCCGTGTAGAAATTCAGAGTCACAACTGTCTTAATATTGCATCGCTGACCTGGAACTACTCTAGATGGCGGCTATAAATGTATTACCAGCATAAAAGACGAATGTATCAACTGAAAACCTCTATGAATGTTAATGTTCTTAAGCCGGAGGTGTTAACAAAGGCGGCTTTATATTTTTATTTCGCTTTTGACAATAAAAAGTGACGGATTGAACTGTACGGAAATAGGCAGCTTAATTCTGAGGGGTTCTCTTTGATGCTTTGGCATGTGATATTTATTAATCGTGTGTTATAAAATAATAACTTCAACTTATCAAAGTCTAATAATCAGATTGCTCATGTTGGTGAACACGCCTTAAGCGTGTACATCCTGCGGAACGACATTTGTGCGCGCAATGAACAAAGCGCTTGCCGCTGATAAATGCAGACAGATTGATATTAAGAACAATAGAGGATTCTGTCAGCAAGGTGCCATGTGGTGTATCATGCAATATTAAACAGCAGAGGACACCTGCCGATCTCCTGCCCGCATTATAACAGAGCCCTTGGAGAGAGAAAACCTTTCTGTCAATAAAATGTATATCAGGAATACATACAGCATGTATCGCATCTCATAGAGAACAAATATCTTGAAAGTGATAAGAAAATGCAAAACAATTTGTATTCCTTTATAGCTACCGAGTTAATATAGAAATGTATCAAAAAGCTTCCAGAAGAAAATAACAAAGTGTTAGTAGCATACGGATTTGTGGCCCAGGTATACTCAATACCATTTTATTTTATTTTTTTGAAGCAACTTAATCTGAAACTACAGCAGCTACAAAATTCTATGTTGAGACGTGACAGTAGTTTGAAGTGTATTCATTGTCGGCCCTACGTGGAAGAATCTATTTGTGGACTGCTATCTCTTATGAGAATGCTGCCAAATGAGCTTATAGGAATGAATGAAACCTGTGAAGCAATTGGTGCCCTTAACCAAGATGGCAGATAAAAACTAATCTGAATTTGCTGGATCCATCTTGAGGGTTGTTTACAAACACAAAAGGTTGTTTACAAACACTGCAAACCTGCGCTAAGCCACAGCGTTTGCTTCCATTGTCTAACTTGCACTAGACGGATATAAGCTAATGTTGTCGTGGTTTCCTAGATATCTACTCCCGGCCCTGCTTGTGGCCCTGGGTGAACGCTGTATTCTTCCATCGTTGAGCTTAAGTAGTATGTATGGAGCATCAAGCATTGCATAAATCTAATTTCCTTAACGCATATGCAATAAAATAACATTTATTTAAAGACATTCTAAAAACATGCCACATGTGTATACAAAATGACTATTAAAATATACTGTATATATTTACTGTAATTATGTGGAGAAAGAGAGACCGAAATGTTGACCTGACCTATTTTTTCTCCAGAATGGAAGGTGGATTAAACTACAGTAATTTCTATTATATAAAGCAAAGCCTGGTGAGGTTCTTCAATTTATACACTGTCTTTGGAGTGGCCTGTAGACACCTGTTGGATGGATACAGTTGTGAGGAGGGGGATGTAGTTATGTGGCCTTGCGGCCGCCGGTCTCACTCATGACATCCGAATCCCGGCAAGGGATTTAAGATAGGCGTTGAAATACCGACGCCTATCTTATTCCCGATGCCAGAACACCAAGGACGCCAGCCCGAACGAAGGTAAGTAAGTTGGGGGGGGGGAGATTAAGTCTAGGCACCCCTAGGGGGGAGGGCAAGGGTTAGACACCCCCAGGGAGAGATTAAGGTCAGGCCCCCCGGGTGGGTTAGGTTAGGGAGCGGTAAGAGGGGATTAGGGTTAGGTACCCCCGGGGGGAGGTTAGGGTTAGGCACTAGAGGGGGAGGTTAGGGTTAGGCACCACTAAGGGAGGGTTAGGATGGGGACAGGAGAGGGTTGGGGCACTTACCAGCCCCAGTCGGGCATCCGCTGTCGGCATTTGAAACAGCCACCTATATTTCAATCCCATTCCGTGAGGAGCACCCCAACAGTTGTTGGCATTTGGTGTGCACTGCCATGCTTTTTGATATCTTATATATAAAGATAGGTGGTGATAGGAGCGAAGTGGCGTTATCACTCTCCAAATGGCAAGTAATGATAGTTAGTATGAACTCTGACCCCTCCCACCTGTATCAGTGATGTCACTTCCAGAGAGTTACGACAAAACACACATCTACAGTCTCCAAACACTTCTGTCATTTTCCTTACATGGGGGGAGATGTACTAAGCCTTGGAGAGAGATAAAGTGGAGAGAGATAAAGTACCAATCAGCTCCTGTTATCTTTACAGCCCTATAAAATGACAGTTAGGAGCTGATTGGTTGGCAGTTTATCACTCTCCAATGTATCACTTCCCAGAGCTTAGTGCATCTGCCCCTTTATCTCTGTCCAAGGCTTAGTACATCCCCCCCTTACTCATCACATACCGCTTCCTAATGACAACGCAGACAATCCTGATAATCACCCAATAATAACATCACAGCATTATCTACAACCAAACATGTATACCTGTATAGAAGACAGGAAAAAGGCACACAGGGATGCACAGGCCACATACAGTACAGAAAGAAAGAAAAACACCTTGTAGAAGAGAAAAGGTGATGATGTCCCAAAAATTACAATAGTGATGTTGAGAAAAATAAAGGTGATGCTAAGAATAATCTATATAATAAAATTAAGTGCTGATAAGAGAAACAGACAACTGATTGGGAAGAGAGAGAGATAGAGAAAGAGGGGAAGAGAGAGGAGGAGAATAAAAGTTTTTTGGGGGAGGGGGTATTGCTGACAGAGAGGAGGAGATAATTATATATATGCCACTTGCCACTCCCCCCCCGTACACAGAGAGATGTGCCCACACCTCCCACACCTGCGGCGGCCACACTCACATGCCTCTTGAGGATGTAACAGTGTGAATATATTCTGTAGCCACGGTACATATTATATTTCCATTTTGAATTTATGTTTTTTGCCTTTAAACACCTTGGTTGCCTTAGTGATAAATGTAGAATTTCTCCCCTCGAGATATGATCTGCATTTAGCACAATGTATAAAATGTATATTTTTAAATTGATTGAGACAACTTTAATAGGAAAATCTTTTTCACTTCACTCTGTTGCAAAATGGGAAATAGCGAAAGGGGGGACGTTTATTCCTGGTAATAGATAAAGAAGTGTAATTACATAACATAAATGTTATAATTAATGTAGAAAGGAAGCACTGGGAATTTTGGCAATCCTATTTAATTCATCTTTTTGCTTCTCCAGCATAAGAAGGAGAGGAGAAGGCCGATATTTGGTGCGGTGAATAGTAATAAGCGTCTTATGAGACAGAAATTTCCTTCCTCTTGCTTGGAGACAACAGATGTGTGAAACTGTTGCGATTCCATTTAACAATAGTAAAATATTTTCAGCCAATGTAAGGAAAAAAAGTGCAAAATAATAAAAACTAATATATAGAAACTTTTGACCTCCCCTGATGTTAAGCAGCCTCCTCTGTAGCCAGAATAGCCCCCTCACTGAGAGTAGTTCCAAAATCTATGTTGAGGTTCAGACTTCCAGTGTCCTATTAACATACAGTGCTCGTATAATCTGAGTGCATTCAGTTTCTTCAGCACCAACATGATTATATTTGAAAACCAACTGTAATACATATTCAAGTAAGTTGTCGCAATGGTAAGATGCTGTCGGGGCTATTTTTGACATCGGACCGGATTTTGAATCACCGATGTTCACATCTTTGAGTGATTATTTTCTAATTTATGAAAACCCACACATAGGCGCTGTTGCGATCGGGACAGACGGTATCAAAGAAGTGGTAGAAAAGTGATGAGCGTTCCTGGGCGCTGCGACTGCTAGGTGGCTACTAGTGCAAGACAAAATGGGCCGTTCAGTGGGCGTGTTATAGGAGTGTCGCGGGCGTATCAATGCAAGTGGAGGCGTTCCCAGGCAGGCAGCCACAGGCACTGGAGGGCGTGGTCAGACGGCGACACTGCACCTGTCAGGAGACTTGTGCAAGCTTCGATGGTGCAACCGATGGTGGCGTACTGTATAAGGAAGCACCAATCGGTATTACAGCGTGGACAGATACTAAAAGTAGCCATCTCCGTACGCACATTCTTCTAAACGGTTGTAAACAAGGGAAGGGGGCTGAAGCGGCATCTGTATAAGCTCACAGAAGGGCGACCGCCAATAGGCGCTGCTGTGTGCCCTATTGCGTGTGACAGAATCAGGCCCATCATGTGCCACTCCTGCCATTTATGTATGCCTGATCTGTTTTGCGGACAAGCAATTATTTTTATAGTGGTGTTTTAGGCACTAGGGAGGGAATATTCCAAACTGAGGGAACCCTACAAAACAGATAAAGGAAATTGACACTGAAGTTCCAAGAGGACATGTTAGAAGGTAATTCTATATATATTACTGTGTCTCTTATTCATAGGCAAGAGAGGGGTACTGCACACACGCTCTCCTGGACTTTAGTTAATGTTGACAGTAACTGTAAGCCCATTGGTTACATGTTACAATACGCTTGTGCAATAGGATTTGATTGTATTCATTGTATTCTCATGATACAAAGTTTTCCAGAGGCTTCCATCTACTAACTACTTATACATAACTGCATCCCGCACGTCACGATATAAACTACATCCCTAAATAACAGCTATCAAGTCATTAAAGTTTAGTAATCACCGTTAAAATAAATAAGTTAATCGCCTTCAGACGACTTTAATTGCTGACTTATGCCGGCCCTCACACAGCTTTTCCTTTATGTGTTTAATTGCTTTTCAAGCTTCCTCCTGTATTATTCTGTCATGTTTTTAATATCATCCGGTATAATTGCTTAATGCACTTGCTATAATGTAACAGAGCTCTGACACAGAAGTTTCCCTATAAAAGATTTCTATTTGGCTTTGAGTGTAGCCGGAATTGTCTCCTGAATAATGGGCGCTGATCACATTCTCTCGTATGTAGAGTATGTCGCACAAGCCGGAAGATCACAAGCGGAGGAATTCTGTGCGCCCGCATTGTAATGCATCAAGTCATGTTTCATTACACGATGTTTAATACTCGCCAGTCAAAACGAGTTAAAGAAACCTCCATCTTACCGTATCACTGATGATTCGAACCGACAGTACGTGATCTAAATTATTTTGGCAAATTGAAGCTAAAAGAACATTCTGATAGGAGCCAGCAATTCCCCCTCTCGCTAACAAGATGAATGTACACAAGTACAGTAGTATTTTAGCACATTCTTAATTCAGAATGATGTTTCCTGGTTATTTTCATCAGCGCATTCTCCGAAAAACACATTTACCATCCAGGGTTCAAAAGTTAAAAGATCTGTTGAAATCTCTGAGCCCTTGTATAATGAAATCATGAAAATTATTTTGTGGCGTTCTACAATAAGGAATACATTATATATATACCTGTCACTTGGCGCACCCATTACGCACCTTCACCTGTAATCAGCAATGCACAATGGGCCTGATTTAGATTTTCGCAAAGCCGATATTTACGCAGATGGCAGATGAAGCGATTGTTTGCAGTTGCGCATGCACGAAGGCGCACTGCGCACGCGAATGCGATTGCATTGCAAATATGTTTATTATACAGAGTTACTGTTTACAAAGTAAGTGACACGTAGTCAACGTTTAGGGGTGGTAATGGGGGGGTGAATAGAAATTATACACCCCCTCCGCAGCTGCGCTGAATTGCGTCATCGTAGCCTTGCCCCTCCCACATTACAGTGCCTGTTTTCTCGGCACAGTAGAGCGGGGGGCAGGGCCACGCCACTACGATCATGCTGTCACGCCCCCTGCACCGCCTGCCACGCCCCCTTTGTGACGACCTGGCTGCAAAGTCAGTAAGCATGATAATAACACTGCTTGGTTGGTATGAAATACCGCCGGCCGCGCTGGAAATCCCGATCGTTGCTAAGGTAAGTATAAACTAACCTAACCTAACCTCCTAACCCTAACCCTCTTTAGGGGTGCCTAACCCTAACCTCCCCCGAAAGTGCCTAACCCTAATCCCCCCTCTAAGTGCCTAACCCTAACCCCCCCCTTCCCCGCTGCCTAAACCTAAGTCCCCCCGGGGGTGCCTAACCCTAACCCTCCCTCCCCCTAGCCTAACCCTAACCCTCCCGGGGGGGTGCCTACCCCTAAGTCCCCCCCGGGTGCCCTAAACCTAACCCTCCCCCCCCGTAGCTGTCCGCTCGCGGCGCCCGCCATCCCTGTAATCGGGATGCCGGGCGCCGGTCTCCCGGCGTCGGGGAAATGACAAGCGACTAGATATAGACGCCCGGTCATTTATCCCACGCCGGGATAAAGCAGTCGGGGAGCCAGCTGTCGGGATTCCGGCAGCCGGCTTCCCGATTGTATACCCACTGCTTAATATGAAAACACAGAGGGTACTGTACAAATATGTATGAAGCGTATGAATTGTATGGAAAGCAATTGGAAAGTAGTTCTTTGTGGACACTTCTAGCAATTCTTATCAAACTGCACATGCGATGCACCACGTATACGCACTTAACCTTGTGTTGGTGAAAATGGGTGTTTCTGAGTGTCAACTCTGTGGCTACCTTGCGCAGGGGCGCCGAGAGGGGGGGGGAGCGGGTACAGAGTACCGGGGCCTGGGCTTCCTGAGGGGCACGGCGGGGGCCCGGGTCCGGCTCCGCTCCCCCTCCCTCACAGCAGCCCAGCACACAGCGTGTGCTGAGCTGCAGTGGAGACTGCTAGTGGCTGCTGAGCAGCAGCCACAGCAGTCTCCTAAGCCTGTGGGGGGGAGCGATCACACTGATCGTGCCCCCCCTGGCTTTGAGCAGGGCTCAGGAGGCCCAGAGCGCCCCCCTCCCCAGCGCAAAGCGGCGCTGCAAATCTTTTTTTGGGGGGAAGGGGGCGTGGCCACGCCTCCCGCGAGTAGCCCACGCCCCCTATTACCCGGGCCCGCCCCGGCTATCAGCGGGCCTGACCTTGCGAACGCATGCAAGACACAGGTCAAGTGGTCTATGTTTCATGACAGCTGTAAAGCCGGCCATACACAGTGCGATTATAAATTGGTAAGATGTGTCGTACGATTGCCTTTGAAATTCTTCCCTTGAAATTCTCCATACGATGTTGTCAAATGGTGTACGATTGATTGTTACGATCATACGATAAGATGCATACAAGTGTATCACATTGTGCACAATAGATCGGAATCTTACGGTTTTGCAGTAAGATCTACGATCCAGCTATACAACTGCGGGGACGCGCATCGGCATGGTAAACACTCAGAAACAACACACGATGTGCACGATCGATCGTTACGATTGATCGAAATCGGAAACATCGTGCAAAATATCGCACCGTGTATGGGCCGCTTAAAGGTGTATAACCAAAGATTGTGAGCTTCCCAGAACAGAGGCGTTGTCTCTCTACTCCACGACAGTATGCTAATCCTCATACTTTATGACCATTTTCCCTGCTCCATTGCTCAGCAGAATAAATTGTCCGCTTATAAATAAATGACAATAATAAAGAGGATTGTGCACATAGGCAATTTTAGATGCGACAAATAATAATAAATAATACATATTTTGTGTATAAAATTTACAAACACAAGGCAGAAAAGCATTATAATTACAGACGGCGCTTCATATACTGATTTAAGAATCGGAAAGGAGTTTCAGTGAATCATATAAGCAGAAGATGGATGTTTTCTCACCTGTAAACCCTTCAGATAGTATATTTCATTTTTATTTTGTTTTTGCCCTGGATTGGATAGTAAGTGTAACGTTATCTCTCATCACTCAGGCTATTTTAAAGAGGTTCTCCACTTTGGGATTTTCTTCCTTAACTTGTACCTTAACTAAATAGTGAGGAATCTCCAGCAATTTCCCCCTGAAGAGCTTCCGAGCCTTAAATAATGCAGACACCTGGTGCACCAGCAACTGTCCATAGCATTCCCAGGCCCTGCGACAGCAGGGTGGGACACTGAAACACAAGATGCAGTGTAACTGCAGAAAGGCATTACTGCACTGCTACTTAGGTAAACTATCGCAGTGATACAAACGATTATATGCTACTGGTATTTATCATTACTTACTTCGCCGGCAAGATCCAGCCACGTCCCCCTCATTGGCGAAATCCTCCACTCAACTGCTGGTAGCCTATCGCTTCCAGCAACGGGCTTCTCTACATGTGCACCAGTCAGTCTGCGCATGTGCATGACTATTTCACCCAGGGGGTAGGGGAACCTGGCATTTAGACATTGATACACAAGGAGAGGTGCTATATATTGCATTTTGATCCAGCTAGAATGCAGAGTTTCTTGGTGGGCTGCATGATCCAGTCACACCGGAATGTTGGCCAAATGTCAGGAGGATGTGAAAGAAAGACAATGGCCCTCATTCAGAGCCACTCGCTAGCGGCAGTACGCTCGTTCCGAGCGATGTTCGCACATCTGCGCATGCGTACGGTTTTTAGAGCGCATGCGCGAACCAGTCAGTGCGGCCGAAAATCGTTGGTACGCAATATAGCGAGGGCCTGCTATTTTGAGTGACAGAATGAGGCATATGTGGGTGGTAACAGGGGAAGGTGCTTGAAAACGGGGAGTGGAGATCCGAACGCAGGCGTGCTTAAAGGTCAAAACGGGCGTTTTAAGGGAGTGCATAATTAATACAGCAGCGTCATTGACCACGTCACTTGGTTTCTTTTAACTCAGAACTGCTCGCAAAATAGCGGTTGAAAACACCAACCACAGAATAGCGAGCAGTTCATACGCTGTACGATGTACACGATTAATCTAATAAATAGCGGACATGACGTATGGTGCGTGCGGCCAGGGGGCGTTTTTATCAAATAAACGAGCGTATGTTTTGCTCGCTTGTTCAGACTTAGAGGTGGGAACAGACTGCAATTTGCGAACGGATCATTTGAATAGCCACCCCTTGTTTTTGAACGAACGACCACAAATAGCGAACGGCTCTGAATCAGGCCCAATGTGCGAGGTTATGTGTGGACTGTGAAAGGGGATGTAATTAGATAAGGAAGCTATGAGGGTTATGTGGGCGGTTCTGGAATCTGATAAGCTTGCCTGAAGAGGTGAGTTTTTAGGGAACGCTTGAAGGATTGGAACCTAGAGGAAATTCTTATTGTGCGTAGTAAGGCATTGCATAGAATTGTGAGTGTTAAAGAGGTTATGTATAGTTGATAAATGGGGTCCTTAGTGTGATGTCAGAGAATGACGTAATCAAAATAAATTTGGACATTACCAGGCATGTTCCTATAACTACAGTAGCTGGCAAATGACCAGTAACAGTTACTGCTTGTGGTATTGCACTAACAGGAACCCTTGTGACCCATTCCATCCATAGTTTTCATTAGTATAACTTCTAATAATTTTTTTTAATTTAGCATAAATTTGGGTTTTATAAATTGGTGCAAACCCTATGTGAATAGTTTGATGCACATATTTAAAGTTATTTTTGCATACAGAAGAGGCCTGGGAGCTCACAGTGGGCCTGATTCAGACCCTGTCGCAAGTGCTGAGCACAGCGCACGCCCACAGCGCATGCGCACGATGGAGCCGCCCACAGCGCATGCGTGAGACCCGGCTAGCGATGGGCAATCCGTCGCTCCGAGTCTCGCACCAAAGGGGGCGAGCTGTCGATGTTGAGTGACAGCTCGCCCCGTTTGGTGGGCGGGCCGGGGGGGTGGCTGCCCAAACGGAGGCGTTCCCGAGTGATGTCAGTGGAGAGCTTCCGGCTCTGTTAGAGCCGAAAGCTCTCTGGGGCTTGCGATGAACGAGACCCTACCACAAGGGTCTCGTCGCAAGCTCGATGGTCGCGATGGTCTTGACCATCGCGACCATCATCATGGCCGCTCGCTATAGCTGTGGGTGGTAACCCACAGCTATGCGAGCGGCCAGGAGGCCGCTCCTAAAAAAAAACAGCGCCCGCCCTGATTCAGAGCGAGCGCTCGCTTTTTACGAGCGCCTCTGAATCAGGCCCAGTGTTCAGTACCCGGATACTTCTTATACAAAGATTATTACCCACCGTAAGACATGTGTGGTATACACAGAGTATAACTACAAGATATAAGTTATTATACATGGGCACAAGAAGGGCTTTAGAACTGATGGATTTTGGTAACATATGATTAGACAATTGTATCACACAATTATATAAGCATTAAAATGCTATTTTTTCTGCAATTAGGCGTAAAGGGGAAAAATAAGGAGTTTACGAAGAAGGAAAATAAAAGTAGGACACTGAATAACAGCTCAGACAAGTAGAAAAGATTGATCTATCCTATCAGCGGGCATAGCATACCGATGAGACCAGATTCAATTTTGCAGGTTAGAATTTAATTAGGGAAAATAGGCAAATGATAAATTAGGAGCGGTAAATAAATTACCGAAGACACGTTCATAAAACTATACACTTATATAATTGTATTTCTGTGATGAATTCTTTGGAGTTTGGACATAGTACATTTGTTTGGGATTTTCACTTTTCATATTAGAGTATTATTTGCAATTATAATGAATGACGATAATAGCTTCAGTTGTGGGCATCCAAATACCAAATGTACAAACAGAACTAAGCTGCGCTAAAGTCTCCCGTAAACTCCGTTGTTTGTAAGTGTTACAGCTGCTCTTATATGAGAAGCAAATCACTTTGGGGGTTAGTGGCGCTGGTTGCGTAGGTTTTATTCAGGATTCACGGTGCTGAAAGTTCTCTTCATAAGGGATTTTCCACATGCACAGCGCCATCGCTGCACATTGCGCACAGCGCCATCGCAGCTTGCACCAGCTCTCCGCCTGCATATGGCGTCCTCTATCAGCACTACTGCGCCTTTAGACATAGTGGCTGTCGGCAATACCCCAGCATCTGCCTAACCCCCTCCCCCGTTACCTCCCAGGTAGTACCACTAATTTCCATGCCTCTTGTGTCCAAATTCACCCTGCGTCTCTCAGCGGTAACCAGGCACAGTGCGACTCAGGCACATGCAGACTTCAAAATATCGGCCAACTTCGTGCGGCATCGGCCAATGGCGTGCGCCTCTGCATCAGGCGCTATGTGTTTAAAAACTTTGGGGTCAATTAAATTGCAAGTGATGCTCGCTAATTAGGGCGCACAAATGCCGCACTTATGGCAGCCCGAAGATTGCATGTTTTAATATGCGCACCTATGGGGCTGTGAACAAAATACGCAATTTCAGGTAGAAATCAGGGCGACATGGGGCCGATTTGATGTACCGTCATCCACAATTCTCCACTAGTTGAATTGACCACTTTGCGTGGACTCTAAGCGGTAAATTTACTAAAGTGAGATGTCGCCCATAGCAACCAATCAGATTCTAGCTATTATCTTCTAGAAGGTGCTAGTTAAATGTTACGTAGAATCAGATTGGTTGCTATGGGCAACATATCCATTTCTAATAACTCTCACTTTACTAAATATACCCCTAAACCTCTATAAAACTTTACTGTACAAATGTTCCAGATATAATACAAGACACTTTGGCATCTTCACATTCAGTATCCTACTATTTTTGTTGTCATATAAAATATAGAAAGGCAAAAGTATGGCTCATATAACAATATGAAAAGCAGTGATGCATTTTAGCTAGCGGCTGTGGGGCTGCAGCCCCCCCCCCCAGGTAAAAGCCACTACTTCAGTGAGCCAGTTGCAGTTCGTGACTGCACTGGCTATACTGCAGCTGAAGGTGCCTACCCATTGGAAGCACCACCTGTCAGTCACGCAAAGTACAGCCCCAGGGGGAGGTGTCTCCTCCCCCTGGGACTGCCATTCCGTGCTTCGGTTGGCAGCCCTACACGGCAATGCAGTGCCCAGAAGCCAGTGTTATGCGCATGCGCGGCACCATGAATCTGGGAGGTAGGTAAGAGGGTATGAGCCACTGCTGATGAAGAGTATTTCTATGTCCTATCCTTATAGAGAGATAAGGGGTTTGATTCTGAGTCGTATGCAGTCGCAACCTTCTTTGAGCTTTTTGCCGCAGTGGTGTCTGCCTCTTTATACTAATGTAGCTACAAAGACCTTCCCTGGTGTACCTCCCATGCGTCCAAATGGGCAAGGACTGAGACGCCCCCCTCTATCAATACTGCATTACCGTAGGGTCTTTAAAGTTATAAGGCTGACACGGTTAAAATGGTTGAAATAACATTACAACCATGTCGGCATTTTCCAGTCGGCATAATATATTGCCCGTTGACAGAATTAGTGTCGATGCGTGGTTTGTCTCCCAATCAGAGAGTAGCTCTGCACCTTATGTTTGCCAGTGTTTTGGCCCATCCATTGTGGAGAAAATGTTCTAACACACTGGAGAGATTAAAATTCACAACATTAGTATGAGCAAAATAAGAGGGGATACAGGCTCACAACAAGATAAGCTCCTGCGAGGGCTTTTAATAACTAATAAGCTTTAAAAATGAGGTGAAATGATTCTTTTTGTATTTGGCGCATGGCTGACAGATTTGGTAAGTTGAATTCATGTTTCCCTTTTTCACTGCAATCAAAGAGACTTTTTAATCTAATCCTGATGGAGACCTGGTAGGTGGCCTCGTAATTGAGAAATAAGTGAGCAAATTCTTCATCTACTCACTGGCGTTTTATATTAATTTATTCTGGAAATTGTCTCTAACTCAGCTCAATAAATGAGAACATCAGTAATAGCTTCATTACTAGAGGTAAGGATAGCAGAATTGGTGCATCGTACTGTATGAAATTCCCCTCTCACCGGCACCAAGTATTAAAGAGGAATTGCAAACGTACACTTGTTTTAATGGGCAAATCATGGTTCTTTGAATAACCTTCAGTAAACTAATGAGAAACAAGTCAAGTGAAAATAAATATACTTATTTAATACATGCTGCTGGTGCTGCTTTAAATAAAGAGCTACATTAGTGCAAAACTGTAAATATTGGGCTCTTAAACAATCTGCGCGTTTATGCTATTTCATTGAAACATTCATTTCAACAAAAAGTTGGGAGCATCTAAGGAAAAATGCAAAAACATAGGGCTAAAGACGCTGCTCCTTTCATTTAATAGAGAAGCGACATGATATACTGTACTGTAGACTGAATTTAGCCTCATTTTAACTTTTATGGGAAGAGCTGAGCAAACGGATGGATTAGGGCATCGGGGGCAGAATTCTGCATATTGCTATGAAGTGTCAGAACATGTATTCAAAAGCAAATATTAGGGTTTGTTCTTCTGGATAATATATTAAATTGTACTTCGAAGGGTGCAGATGACACAAAGGAAGGGTTTCTAGTTTAGTGGACATATGTACAGTAAAGCATGGAAAATGCCTACTGTATTTTTTTTAAATTACCTCAATTTTGCTAGAAAATTGTTGCCCCATCTAGGTTTATTTCATAGCAGAATAGCATAAGTATGCACACGTCATCAATGTAAATAAATGTAAAAACCCAAATTTAAAGTTGTGAAAACAGAGCACTATAGATGAGCTGTGTACTACTGGGTATGGCAGGGGAGCTGTGTTCTACTGGGTATGGCAGGGGAGCTGTGTTCTACTGGGTATGGCAGGGAAGCTGTATACTACCAGGTGTAATAGAATAGCTGTGTACTACTGGGTATAACAGGGAAATGTGTACTATTAAGTGTAACAGGGGAGCTGTGTACTACTGGGTATGGCAGGGAAGCTGTGTACTACCAGGTGTAATACAATAGCTGTGTACTACTGGGTATAACAGGGAACTGTGTACTACTAAGTGTAACAGGGGAGCTGTGTAGTATTACTGGGTGTAACAGGTGAGCTGTGTACTACTGGGTATAGCAGGGAAGCTGTGTACTACCAGGTGTAATAAATTAGCTGTGTACTACTGGGTATAACAGGGGAGCTGTGTGCTACTGGATATAACAGGGGAGCTGTGTACTACTGGGTATAACAGGGGAGCTGTGTACTACTGGGTATAACAGAGGAGCTGTGTACTACTAGGTGTAACAGGGGAGCTGGGTCCCACTGGATATAACAGGAGCTGTGTATTACTGGGTACAATAGGGGAGCTGTGTACTACTGGGTACAATTGGGCAGCTGTGTACTACTGGGTACAAAATGGGAGCTGTGTACTACCTGGTACAATAGGGGAGCTGTTCACTACTGGGTACAATAGGGGAGCTGTGCACTACTGGGTACAATAGGGGAGCTGTGTACTACTGGGTACAGTTGGGGAGCTGTGTACTACTGGGTACAATTGGGGAGCTGTGTACTACTGGGTACAATAGGGGAGCTGTGTACTACTGGTTACAATTGGGGAGCTGTGTACTACTGGGTACAATAGGGGAGCTGTGTACTACTGGGTATAATGGGAGCTGTATACTACTGGTTACAATTGGGAAGCTGTGTACTACTGGTTACAATTGGGGAGCTGTGTACTACTGGTTACAATTGGGGAGCTGTGTACTACTGGGTATAATGGGAGCTGTGTACTACTGGTTACAATTGGGGAGCTGTGTACTACTGGTTACAATTGGGGAGCTGTGTATTACTGGTTACAATTGGGGAGCTGTGTACTACTGGGTACAATTGGGGAGCTGTGTACTACTGGGTACAATTGGGGAGCTGTGTACTACTGGGTACAATAGGGGAGCTGTGTACTACTGGGTAGAATAGGGGAGCTGTGTACTACTGGTTACAATTGGGGAGCTGTGTACTACTGGGTACAATTGGGGAGCTGTGTACTACTGGGTACAATAGGGGAGCTGTGTACTACTGGGTACAATAGGGGAGCTGTGTACTACTGGTTACAATTGGGGAGCTGTGTACTACTGGGTACAATTGGGGAGCTGTGTACTACTGATTTACAAAATTCTTTATTATTTGAAAAGTTTTTAAATGCTTTTAAAACAGTAATATGCTGCGATCACTTGTACAGAAAGCCCTAGTAAAGTGGTAAGGAAACCCCCTCTGCCCTGGCCCAGTATCACTGAGGCATTTGAGTACTAAATACAAGGCAACATGTTTTGGTTGTATTGTGGCTACAGATGATTTATTTTATTGCTGCAATAAACAGTAAAGAAAAAATATACACTTACTGTGGGGATGAGGAACCTCATTGGTAAACAGGCCCCGTATTGAAAGAAGTATCGCTGCCAGTAAGGTGGGTAGGATTTGTATAAAATAATTGACAATTAATGCATTATTTGTAATTAAAGTAACATTCTCACTTCATTTTAGTGAAGCCCTGGTAAAGGCCGGCCGAAACTGTCCTTATCAGGGCTCCTCCATTTTGGTGGTAGCCATGGGATGATCCTGAGGACATTTTTCCAAGTGCTCCAGTAGGGGGAGCCCTGGGTTTGATGAAGTCTTCACAATACAAGCGAGTGGTGTTTTAAACGGCCTGGAGATAATTAACACATTTCCTAAAATATAATTTACATACACACATATGTTAGACACATCCCGTAATACAAAGCATAGCTGATGTTTATACCAGGTTACAATGTACTAATAAGTGAAAATGACTGCTCATATAATAATATCTGCTTCAGCAGCCTGGTCTTGTAATTGCAGTAAAATAAAACGACAACCATAAAAGATATATTGAATTTTTTTCCGTGAAATGAATTAATACTATGATCTCAGGCACATTCCTTGGAATTGGTTTCTAATAAATGTTTACTTCTTCTAAACAAAAAAACCCCACAAACATTTATTTAAAGTAATTTATCTTCTATTATTTTATTATTTTGAGATGATCATCATGAACTTCGGAAAGATTCTTTTTGGCAGAAAATAAGGGTCCTTTATAAATGGGAGGGAGAAGTGCATTAGGAGCAAAGAAAACAAAAGGAAAAGAGAAGCTTACAATCTAATTAGTCAGCATTTGTTAGTGGAGGACTTCTGTAACCTTCTCAGTCCCTCAGAGCCCCTTTCTCTTAAAAAATGGACCAAAAAATGCAGACAATGGGATCCTATGATAAAAGTAATAACAAAGGGTATGGGCTGGTCTATTGCTATTTTTTGTTACTTCTGGGCCTGATTTAGAGCCGGACGCTCTGACCAGAGAGCTCGCTCAAGACCATCGCGACCATCGGGCTTGCGACAAGACCCTGCGGTAGGGTCTCGTTGCCGCAAGCCCTGGAGTGATTTTGGCTCTATCAGAGCCAAAATCACTCCCACTGAGATCACTTGTGATGTCAGTGGGGCCGGAATCACACGGTAGGCGTTCCCATGGGAACGCCTCCGTCTGGCAGCCATGCCCCCAGCACGCCCACCAAAGGGGGCGTGCTGTCACTCACCATCGACAGCACGCACCCTTTGGAGAGACCCATAACGACGGCTTGGCCGTCGTTAATCGGGTCTCGCGCATGCGCACGACGGAGCTCCCTCCGTCGTGCGCATGCGCAATTCGGCACCATCGACCCGCTTGCGAGCGTCCTGCGGTCGCGAGCGGGTCTGAATCAGCCCCTCTGTCTTTTGTCCATATGTCCTTTTCTAAAAAATACAGCGTGCTGCAGTTTTTGTCCCTTTTTTTTTTTTTACCATGAGGACAAATGTAATAAAATTAATTAACATGCGGTTAACATGCAAAAAAAGGCATTAAACAATTGTTTTTAAATGCATAATCCTTAAAAAAAAAAAATTAAAAATACATAAAAAAGTGTACTGTTTAACAATACAAATAATAAATGGGCTTGAAAAATATTAGTGTTAGCGTGCATTTTATTTTTTATTACAGATTTTCTGTATAAATTTCTCTATTGAAAATACTTAAATGGTAATGGCAAAAAAAAAAAATGGTCCCATTGTGTTAAACTTGGCGCAGCGAGGAGGTGGGCATATCGGCCATGTCACTTAGTACCTAGGTCTTAAAGATTTCTTGGCAACTCTGCCTCTTGGCAGTTCTCCACTGAAGGGGGTGGGGTTCAGACCTATGCCCTTTTCACATGATTAGTGTTGGACTTGGCATTTTCTGCATTAGACATAATTCAGTTTTGAAGGGAGATTTGCAGTGATAGCATTATCCAATCAGAAGCTCCTTTAACTTCAGCCTTCCGTTAACTTTTTCCAATCTCCTCCATGGCCTTTTGGGCAAAGAATGTGAAGTGAAGGGTGAGTTGTGAACTACTGTGTGTAACTGGGCGGAGCTTGGGCACAAAGAAGAGACATTGATTGGTTGCATTAGTTCTATTCTAAGGTCTGATGTGTCATGAATGACTGACCAGCCCAGTGTTTGGGGCACCGGATTTGGTCCTGGCCTGGGCTCTTTCTATGTGAAGTCTGTATGTTTTTCATAGATCCCACAGCCCAAAGACATACTGTGCCCTGGTAACCACTGATCACAATTGTGTGTGTGGTTATAGGCGGGAAAATATATTCTAAAACCCACAGGGGCAGGGATTGATGTGAATGAATAAAATTACCCAATCACACAGCACCACAGAGTAGCATTGCCTACTGTATGACCTCCCGTCCTAGAATTGCCCGATGGAAAAGATCATGCAGTATATACAGGAGCCTCTCATATAATCCGTAAAGTCGGCAAATATAATACAAATAATGGATAATAAGTAACTGATCTTATATGTTATAAATCAGGATTTCTGGGGAATGGGGTGTGTACAATCATTCTCTGAACCCCATCTGAGGGGTATATTTACTAAAGTGAGCATTTTTAGAAGTTGAGATGTTGCCCACAGCAACCAATCAGATTCTACTTAACATTTAACTAGCTCCTTCTAGAAGATAATAGCTAGAATCTGATTGGTTGCTATGGGCAACATCTCAACTTCTAAAAACTCTCACTTTAGTAAATTTACCCCCCGAGCTGGATTATGGACCAGTGTTGGTGACTGCGGGAATTGATAGTTTCCTAGACTCCTAGACTCCGCCCTTTGTCTAGTCTGTGCGCACAGACTAGGCCTAGCCCCAAGCAGCTGCCATGCCTGGGACCGAAACCACTCTCGGCTGCACTGATTACACAGACTTAGTAAAGGGGCGCAAATGTGAGAAGAATCTATGCCAGTTTGAAGTCTATTCTAGCAGCATGTATTTTAAAGGCCTCATAAACCAAAAGCTTTTATCAGATACAGTTAAGAGTTTATTTTACATATATTTCCCGAAATAAAAATAGCTTTTCAGACATAAATGTTACAGCGCACTGTGAGCGGATTAATGTAAAAGCGGAATAAATATGCAATGTAAGTGGATATCATCCAAACTCACTTAAGCAAAGACAGTTATTTCTTTGATACTGTAAAAATCGCTGCTATTTAGATCACAGCAAAAACCTGTAATGTGTCCTATTTATTTCCAACACGACATTGATTTGCAAAGAGTCAGAGTAAGGGAAGGGACATTGTTGGTAAGTAAAAGAGAAATTGAAACCCTAGGGGGGAATTTCTGTACAGTACGTAAGTTCTGAAGTGATAATAACGCTGTTATTATAATGTTTGAAGGTAAAGTGTACCTTCGCCCTATGTAATCGTTAAACAGAATGTAACACATCAGTTAGATGGGCGATATTTAGCTGAACCACAAGAGACAAATATGAGAAAGGTGGTCACATTATTACAGTCTGAAGTAAAGTTTTCTAAGGGGCTGTTTACGCATTGTGTCTTTCTAGGCGGCCAAGGTGAGAAGAAAGAACTGTACAATTGTGGGGTCTAGTTACTAAGCAGTGTTAAGAGAGAGTGAAAAGTGATAAGGTGCCAGCCAGTCAGCTCCTAACTGCCATCTCACAGGCTGTGTTTGAAAAATGATACCTGGGAGCTGATTGGTTAGCACCTTATCACTTTTCACTCTGTCTCCTAACACTGCTTAGTAACTAGACCCCTTAGTGTGAGAAAGTGGTTTCCTTTTCATTTACATTTAGAATAGACCAGTCCACGCTACAGATGTGTCCTTTTTTACTGTAGCTTCAGTCACGCCCGAGATCCCGACTCTTATTCGCATAAATAAAACAAGTGGGAACGACAGAACTGCATTGTTAGCGTAGACCGGCGACATCAAAGTAATCTGAAGGTGAAAAATCCCTATAACACAAAGCAACGTGATATCATCCCAGACCAAATATGCTTTGCATTGCGCTCGCTTGGTGATATCCGGCGTATTTTACAAGGGACATGTCAGTCTAGAAGAAACTCGCACACAGCCATCATCATCCAACAGTATTATCTTTTTAGGACAATATAAATTTTTCTATAAGTATACAAGGTTAATAAAATGATCCTTCTTTTATTGGCTAATATATTATTTTACAAGAGGAACCCCAGCCAGCTTACATCTACTTGAAAGATGTTTCCCATACAAGTAGGTACATAACTCTGAGAAGGTTCTACAGTAAATAATGGTCTTTGTTCACTGTAGTCACCAATAAACGTTTATTGGATCTATGGTGATAAATTATCTGGAATATGTGTTGAGAACAGGGAACCAGTAGTTTTCTGATTGTGCCATAACTGAAATAGCCGGGTTACCTGCTGGCTTCTCTCCCTGTTCTGCTCAATTAGCAGCTAGCAATATGGCAGAGCACTTTTGTGCCTAGTGCCTCAATGGCATTAATAGTTCCTATTCTATTTATATGCTTTGTTTTAATAATTCAGTTCAGTTCAGGCCTGGCAATGCCCATTATCCACTGCAATGCCCTACGCACAAGGCTGCCATCAGAAAATGTGGGGCCCGGGACAAAACAGGTAGGACCCCCTCTCCCCTCCCGCCCTGCAGTGTCTCTCCAGTTCCACAGAGTCTCCTTCTGTTTCGTCAGTCCCCTCTCTGTCTCCCCAGCTAGTCCCCCTTTCATCTCCCCAGCAACAGGGCAATTACCAAGATCCCTTCAATGGTCCCTTGTGTCCACTTGTCGTGTGGATACTTTTTTTTCCAATGCTTTTATAAAGAATATCCACTCGAAATGCAACAAGCAGATGCAAGAGACTATTGCAGAGATCTTGGTAATCACTCTTGGTAATCAATGTCAGCAGCCGGGAGCCAATCAGCGGCCACTAACTGTCGAGCGCCCGCTGATTGGCTCCGGCTCCTGACTCACTGACCAGCCCACCTGGGAACTGTCGGGAGCCGGAGCCAATCAGCGGGTGCTCTACAGTTAGCGGCCGCTGATTGGCTGCCGGCTCCTGACAGTTCACACTGATCAGTCAGGAGCCGGGTAGCGGTCAATGTGGTCACACACATACACCGCTAATGTAAGTATCTGGATCGGGCTGCGTTTTTTTTTTTTTTTTGCCAAGACCCCTGGATGCTACGGAGACCAGCGCGAGGATGGAGGTGAGTATAAGATCTTTATTCCAGGTACTTCAAATGGATTCTACTAAAGAAGGGGACCGACCAGCTGGCTGCAGGTAAGTATGTGTGAGTGAGGTAGGTAGTGTGTAATAAAGTTTTAATTTAGACGGTGTGTTTGTACTGTGTTTTTTTAACTATTCAATTTAAAGTGGGGGTACGGTTGCCGGCCACCTGCTGGCACTTGTAGTTCCACAAATGCCAAAGGGCAGACATGCTGGCACCTGTAGTTCCACTGTAAATATCAATAGTTTAGAACTATATACCACATTATTACTCCTGTACCCACCACTCCAGGGGTGCAGGGTAGAGCTCCAGGCTTCAGCTTAAGCCTGGGGTTTTGTGAGAGGGGGACACTGGGCCTGAGCCTGGGCTGACTGGCTTGGGGTGTTAATGGTCTGGCCCTGGACTCCCGGTGATAGAGTCTACTGGCTGGGGCATTACACCCCGGTCGGGTTGAGTCCGGTGCTGGTTTTAAATATAGGGGGACCCCTACGCATTCCCCCCCCCTATATTTAAAACCAGCACTTGTCCTGAAGCCAGGTACTGGTTCCTAAATTACGGGGGAACCCTACTAATTTTGTTCCCCGTAATTTTAGGAACCATGACTGGCTGAGCAGTCCCGGGCTGGTTATGCTTTTGAGGGGGGGGGGGACCCTATGTCTTTTTATTTAAATAAAAACACTTTAAATTATGTACACATGCAGAAACGTACACAAATCACACTGATCTGTGTATGTTTCTGTCAAACTCGCAGCTGAGGAGGTGGAGTGTTTGAACATTTCTCTGCGAGTTTGCTTCAGTCTCACCCGAGATTGAAATCTCAATTCTTGGTAAATTCCAGAGTTGCATCTTTGTCATGAAAAGTACTTCCGAGTTTGCCCAATGGTGAGTTGTTTTGAGTTTGCGATCTCACCCGAGTTTTACGAGTGAGAAGAGAGAAATCTCTCCGAAACTCACCAGAGTTTGTCTTTAGTAAATTTGCAAGATTAAAAACATGCCTAAACTCACCCGAGATTGTCATCTCGACCAAACTCGATTCTTAGTAATTTTACCCTTTAGAACACTCACTAAACGTGGCCTACGTGTGAATGCTCCATTACCCCCCAATAATGCCCGTTTAAGTTGCAATTTAAGGTGAGACTGAGTTGAGAACAACTCCAGCGGCAGAGCTTGCCCAGCTGGAAACCACATAAGATCTGTCCGCAAAACAGACTTGTGTTCCACTGTCCACCAGCCCCAATGTCCATCTGCTGCCTTGCTTCAGAACCTGGGAGACAAGGCGTCAATCGAGTCCATGCTCTGGCTTCACCTAGTTAGATGTGATACATCTTGCAGAAATATTGCAGCCCTATGTTAAATAATATTTGCATAGATGACTTTTTTGGGCCATTTCACCTCCAAACACTATTTTCTGGGGCAGCTCAGCGATGCTCAGCATACCACCGTTACTGGCAGGGGCGTATTAAGAGAGGAGGGGGCCCGTGTGCATTCCCCATCAGGGTCCCCTCCTCTCGCCCTGGTGGCCGGCAGCGGACTGACCGCTGCCGTAGACTGGTAGATTAGTCTTGTGCTCAGAGTCTACTGCACATGCGCAGGTCGACAGGAAAATGGCGCGCCCACAATTATTTCGCCGATTTCACAACTGCGTATGTGCAAAACGCCGGTAAAATGGCAGTGGTGGACATTTTCCAGGCGATTTTTGCAAGGCTGCGACACCCGACGCGGGACTTTGGAGTGGTAAGTATTAGAAAATCTAGGTGCAGGGTGTGTGGTGCGGGCCCCCCCTGGACCCAAGGACCTGTGTGCACTGCACACCCTGCACCCATTATAGATTACACCCCTGGATACTGGCATAGCAGTGGTAAGGGTACTCTTATCGCTTTGCCAACCTGCCTTGGAGTCTTCTATGAATGTCGGCTTGCACATGAAACTGAAATCCTGGACTTGGATTACCAGGATTTATATTTATGCTTTTAATAAAGTATTAATCTATTCATGAAGCAGTGAAAAGAGTGGGGAAGTGTGCCAGTGGAGAATTTGCCCATGGCAACCAATCAGCTTTGAGGTTGCATTTATCAAGTACATTCTATAAAATGATAGGTAGGAGCTGATTGGTTGCCAAGGGTAACCTCACCACTGGCACACTTGTCCACTCTTTTCACTGCTTCATGAATAGACCCCTCATTCCACTAGAGGTCTTCTGCTATCCCGAGATAGCGATGATCTGAGGGCAGTGGCGGAACGATGCCCAGAGACCGATTCTCGGTGATAGCCACTGCCGGTGGTAGCATTTAATACATAGGAAACAAACATTTGTGAAACATTTGTGATTGTCGATAGGGCATTACTGGCCTTCATAAATAGATCCCTGTATATTAGTCACTCTATAGTGTTTGGCATAATGTATGCCTACTGTCAATTATGAGAGTATTAGAAGCCAACAGGGACTTGTATAGGAATAAGGATGCAAACAAGATACACATTAGCAAATACACACACAGACACAACGTTACTAAATTGGTTATACCAGGCAGCCCAAAGAAAATTAAATCCAGATACATTAAGCTCTTTCGGCTTCCTCCATAGATGCTTAGGACACAGATGGTGTGCTGCCAAATAGCGGGCATGGGCTCACAATGTTGGGTGCATGCCTGGCATGTGAGAGGTGCCAGGCTGCGTAACACAAGTAGCACCCTGCATTGCTGCATCCAACATTAGCAGGTGTGCATGGCGCAATACAGATGTTACATACAATACACTGTACACAGGCAGGTCCGAGGCCCCCTGGCAGGCACTGGAATTATGTACGCGCACCCCCTGGCACTCAATGATAAATACATGGCTTGCACACCCCCACAGCATTACCAGTATTTAGCAGCATTGAACCAGTGGTGCTGGGGGCCCAACTAGGGCCCTGATTCAGAGCCAGACGCTCTGACCAGTGCGCTCGCTCTGAATCAGGGCCCACCTCCATAAATATGGAGCGTCCTCCTGGACGTTCGTATAGCTGTGGGTCACCACCCACAGCATATACGAGCGTGCAGGATGATGGTCGCGATGGTCTTGACCATCGCGACCATCGCCACTGCGAGCAGAAGCCTGCGGTTGAGTTTCTCAACCGCAAGGCCAGGAGTGATTTTAGCTCTATCAGAGCCAAAATCACTCCCACTGACATCACTAGTGATGTCAGTGGGGCCGGCTTCTGACGGTAGGCGTTCGCCTCCGTCTGGCAGGCACGCCCCCGGCACGCCCACCAAAGGGGGCGTGCTGTCAATCAACATCGACAGCACGCCCCCTTTGATCAAACACTCCGAGCGAAGGAAAGTCCTTCGCTTGTCGCGTCTCGCGCATGCGCACGACGGAGCTCCCTCCGTCGTGCGCATGCGCAGTGCAGACCATCGACCCACTTGCGAGCGGACAGCCGCTCGCGAGTGGGTCTGAATCAGGCCCTAGATCTGTCCCACTTCCCAGTATTTATAAAGTTAGAGTTGCATAGTGTTGAGCTCTTTAATGTTCTGTATAATGGACAGTGACTGTGATTTATACTGGAATAATATACCTCGCCCTGCAAATGCTAAAGATATAAAAGTCCCCATAGAGATCTAAGGGCCTAATTCAGTATGCTAATAATTGCAATCGCAAAGCACTTGCACGGACAACATGCAGACGCCCACTTCCCCTCTCGCACATCCGTAATACCTTGCAATCCAGCCAAAACATCGGTAACATCGGAAGTACATCGGAACCACTCGTACATTTAAGGCATGTCTGACCCTACCACTAAATTACTAACTTTCCTGCACGCAGTGAGAGCTCAGGCTGCATATACCATCGCAGTGACTAATTTATGTACGCCCCTGCAACGGCGTTCAAACGCACTGGCATGCCTGCGTTCTCTGACCACCCCCCCGTCACCACCCTCAAACGGTACTTCCTGTCAATCACTCTGTGATGGGTCTGCATACTCACCGTGATCGCAGTGAGGCATTCGCGCACGCACACTGTGATGCATACGCATGCGCAGTACACAATAATCGATTATCTGCATATGCTTTAGCAGTTGCGATTCTTGCTGAATCAAGCCCTGATTCAGAAGCGCTCGCTATTTGTGAGCGCTCGCTCTGAATCAGGGCGGGCCATTTTTTTTTTCACCGGCCTCCAGGGCGCTCGCTAAGCTGTGGGTGACCACCCACAGCTTTAGTGGGCAGCCTGGCGATGGTAGCGATTATCGCGACCATCGGGCTTGCGACGAGACCCTTGTGGTAGGGTCTCGTCCACCGCAAGCCCCAGTGAACTTCCTGATCTAATAGAGCAGGAAGTTCACTACTGACATCACTGGTGATGTCAGTAGGGCCGCCCACAAACGGCAGGCGTTCCTTCAGGAACGCCTCCGTTTGTCCAGCCACCCCCCCTGCACTCCTACAAAACGGGGTGAGGTGTCAATCACAATCAATAGCCGCCCCGTCTTGTAGTGAGTCCCTCAGGTCGCTACGGGGCTCTCGCACGCGTGCGGCGAGCGCACTGCCCAGCCATCGACCCGCTTGCGAGCGCTATGCGCTCGTGAGCGGGTCTGAATCAGACCCTCAGGCCACAAAGAAATACAAGGGGTAACTTTGTTGCAGGTCCAGCTAATATAAAAATACACTACATAGCATTGATAGATACTAATAGAAAAGAATGTGGGAAAAAAAACTAAAACACTACTTTGATGGCGCTAATTAGAAAAGCATGGACACAAAGCTGGAAAGCTAATACACATGATCAGCCAGCCTCTCGGGGGCCTCTGTTCTGTGATGGACATGATCCATCGCAACATCCGAGATTTCCAACAACTTTACATGTCTTTGTAATTCCGAAGGAGTTAACCGAATAACAATCAGTTCTCATTCATTTAATTTGGCTAGAAATTAGATTTCACTTGGCTATTTGTAGTTCCTTTTTCAACAGACTTTATAAAACACAATCCCCTGGCTGATGTCTCTTGTCAACCTGCATCTGTTCCTGCGGTATTGAACGGCAACAAAGCCAGCGCACACCTGTCTTCTAATGAACACTGCGCAATGTATTTTTGCCTCCCTGCTTTTAAAGTTTCTGCGCGTATTAATAGAAAGGAGCCTGTAATGTAAATTGTGTCTTGTTTGCTTCTGCTGCTCCATGTGCACGTTAGGACAAATAGCGAACAGCTGGAAGCTCTTCCTAATGATCTAGATTCTGGTGCCACATTCCAAGAACATGCTTCCAACAAACAAATATTTATGAAACTAATTACCATTTTCTGATCCAATCGCTATGGGTAGGAATTCCTATATTCTCAGCCCTTTCTGAAGTGAGACAAAGGAGTTTTTTATTTTTTTTATTTTAGAAAGCGATGGCACAAAGCGGATGTAATAACAGTTTCGCAGAGGCGCCACGAAACTGAACACCACGTTCCTGGATTTGCATGGGAGAATAGAGCACTTTGTAGGTTTTTCCTAGATTGGATAAGCAAACGTTGGTCATTGTAACCTGCAAATTGATGGGTATCATGGTGGAGCAGATGTGCCCACAGTAATGGAAGACGGGCTGGGTATGAAATTCCGATGGCTTAACAGCCGCCGGTTCAAATCCCGACCCTGGAAGGCCGACAGATCAAAATCCTGACACCGTCAGGTAAGTATATTTAATCCTTCCCCTCTCCCCCCCGTAACTCTCCCATGGGGGTGCCTAACCCTAAGACTCCGGGGCTGGTGCCTAACCCTAAATCCCCCCTGTGGTGCCTAACCGCAACCCCCCTCCCCACACCCTAAACCTAACCCTCCTAGGGGGGGGTGCATAACCCTAACCTCGCCGTAGCCTAAACTTAACCCTCGCGGGGGTTGCCTAACCCTAAGTCCCCCAGGGGTGCCTAAACCTAACCCTCCCCATCCCGCTGTTAACTGCTCGTGACGCCCGGCTTCTCTAAGTTCGGTATTTAGATACCAATCTTTAGTCCCATGCCGGGCTTTCACTCTCGGGAATCTGGCGGTCGGCATTTTGACCGCCGGCATCCTGACTACATCCCCCGGAAGACACGGGAGACTCCTGAAGAGTGCTTCCTAGTGACATGGGCAGGACAGGGTCGTGATGAAGTGATTCTCTGCAAATCATGTCAGCATAACACTGCCCCCTTTCTGCGATTCACGACATTGCACCAGGTCCACAAAAAATTAGTTTTCTGTTTTTTTAAGGGACAGTAAATAAAATAGCCATGAAACAAGCATAGCTCACACAAACAGATGTTCCTGCATAGCATTGCAGGGATTTTCCGCTGCATGCACTAAATCTTTAAAGCCCTATCTTGGCACAAATAACGCACAAGTTACCTGCAAATGTGCCTACAAGCTAAAATATAAAAAAACAGAAAAAAGGAAATTATAATATTTTCTCTTTGTAAATAAAGACAATACCAGACTCCTACACAACTCAGACACATCCCCACTATTGTTAGAAGGGTGTAGCTGGATGATTAGGGGCTTTTCAGTGACTATGCGCTGACCCAGTTCCAGCCTGATTCAGGTGGCCCAGTGCACATGCGTACGATGGACCCGGCTCCGTCGTGCGCTTGCCCGAGACCCGTATAGCGACGGCCAAGCCGTCGCTCCGGGTCTCGTACCAAAGGGGGCGTGCTGTCGATGTTGAGTGACAGCACGCCCCCTTTGGTGGGCGGGCCGGGGGTGTGGCTGCGCAGACGGAAGCGTTCCCATGGGAACACCTACCGTCTGGGGCCTGCCCCACTGACATCACTAGTGATGTCAGTGGGAGTGCTTTCGGCTTTGTTTGAGCCGAAAGCACTCTTGGGTTTGCGGCAACGAGACCCTACCACAAGGGTCTCGTCACAAGCCCGATGGTCGCGATGGTCTTGACCATCGCGACCATCATCATGGCCGCTCGCTATAGCTGTGGCCGGCCCTGATTCAGAGCGAGCGCTCTGTCAGAGCGTCCGGCTCTGAATCGGGCCCAGAGCTTTTACAATAAGAATGATGATGATACTGATAGGGGCGGGCTAGACGCAGGGACACGTTCAACTCTGCATTAGGAGAATGTACACATTTAGGTGTAGATGTATTATAGGGGCACGGATCATGTCTGTATAGCTTTTCCTGCTTTGTCTCTATACTGAGGCGAAACAGGAAGCAGTATCGATGAGATGTACTGTATTAATGTCTCGTCTGCTGGCGAGGGGGAGTGGGAACTCCCCCCTCCGGCGATCCCTGTCAGACCTGCGGGATTTTGACATTAGTTTGGTTTTGCCTGCCATTTTAAGTCTCCAGGCTACTGTATCTTGCCGAAATCCAGCCACTTTCTAAATTCCACAGCTTAATACATGTGGCGCAGTGCCCTTTATAGCTAGTTCCCCTGAATAGCCGATTGCTGCAAACTTATAACTACCTGTATTTTTTTTTTTAAATCAACTGTTAGAAATTAGCGCACTAGGGGGTATATTTACTAAAGTGCGAGTTTACAGAAGTGAAGGTGTTGCCCAGAGCAACTAATCAGATTCTACCTATCATTTATCTAGCACCTTCTAGAAGATGATAGGTAGAATCTGATTGGTTGCTATGGGCAACATCTCCACTTCTATAAACCTGCACTTTAGTAAATATACCCCTTAGGACTGTTACTATCATTATGACTATTAGCAGCAAAGAGAGTACGTTCTTATAAAGGAACATATACCGGTTCATTACAAGCATAAGAATTAAAAGCAGCTTTAATAGCTATCTTTAGATTGAAATATTAAATAAGATATCTAAATAATGTTTGTAATTCTGTTTTAAGCCTGGCCGTGTGTTATGTAAGAGGGTGAATGATAAATTATCTGTGATTGTCGCCACCCACATCCCAAATTAAATGTGGTAATTATGTTGAATATTCGTCCTTACAGCAATTCATGTTGAACAAGACTCTTAGATGCCTTTACTCCAGCCCATCTGCTAGCATGGCACACCGCCTGCCAACAAATTTATCTATTTAACCAAGATGTAGGTGCCAACAGCAGAATTGTAAGATTTGCAAGATGCATCAAGAAAAATAATTATTGCTATTCTTTGCTGGGAACGCGGTAAATTGCTGGCGCTATAAAAAAAATATTCAATTTTATTCACAGCATCTTTGCTGGTTGACCATCTCCTTAAAGAACAGAGTGATTCATATTAGGCACTCGCACAGAAAGGTACCATAACAATTGACGATCGTGCTGTAAGGTGCCAAAAGATTTTCTCTTCCTTTCCTGACAAGGTGCCAGTGACCATAAATGCCATGAAAAGAACAAATATAGCCATTAAGAGTATCGCAGAGAAATAGGATTATTCCAAACGCTAATGGATCAGACTTATCATTTGCTGCAGCCAAATGGCCAAGTGGCCAGCATACAGTATTTTACACGGCGGCTCAGATATTGGACAGCGGCACGCCTTACACTTTACAGCCGTTCTCCACAGAATAGTACGGTCTGGGGAGGACATGTCTGGGGAGGACATGTCTGCAGGTGCCTAGACAGACAGACAGACACACACACCACACACACACACACTGTACACTGACTAACACACACATTGTACCCTGACAGACACACACACAAACACTGTACACTGACTAACACACACATAGTACCCTGACTGACACACACACACACACACACTGTACACTGACTAACACACACATAGTACCCTGACTGACACACACTGTACACTGACTAACACACACATAGTACCCTGACTGACACACACTGTACACTGACTAACACACACATAGTACCCTGACTGACACACACACACACACACACACACACACACACACACACACACACACACACACACACACACACACACACACACACACACTGTACACTGACTAACACACACATAGTACCCTAACTGACACACACACACATACTGTACACTGACTAACACACACATAGTACCCTGACAGACACACACACACACACACACACACACACACACACACACACACACACACACACACACACACACACACACACACACACACACACACACTGTACACTGACTAACACACACATAGTACCCTGACAGACACACACACAAACACTGTACACTGACTAACACACACATAGTACCCTGACAGACACACACACAAACACTGTACACTGACTAACACACACATAGTACCCTGACAGACACACACACAAACACTGTACACTGACTAACACACACATAGTACCCTGAGAGACACACACACAAACACCGTACACTGACTAACACACACATAGTACCCTGACAGACACACACACTGTACACTGACTAACACACACATAGTACCCTGACTGACACACACACACTGTACACTGACTAACACACACATAGTACCCTGACTGACACACACACACACACACACACTGTACACTGACCAACACACACATAGTACCCTGACTGACACACACTGTACACTGACTAACACACACATAGTACCCTGACTGACACACACTGTACACTGACTAACACACACATAGTACCCTGACTGACACACACACACACACACACACACACACACACACACACACACACACACACACACACACACACACACACTGTACACTGACTAACACACACATAGTACCCTAACTGACACACACACACATACTGTACACTGACTAACACACACATTGGGCCTGATTCAGACCCACTCGCGAGCGGCTGTCCGCTCGCAAGTGGGTCGATGGTCTGCACTGAGCATGCGCACGACGGAGGGAGCTCCGTGGTGCGCATGCGCCAGACACGACGAGCGAAGGACTTTCCTTCGCTCGTTGTGTCCGATCAAAGGGGGCGTGCTGTCAATGTTGATTGACAGCACGCCCCCTTTGGTGGGCGTGCCGGGGGCGTGCCTCCCTGACGGGGGCGTTCCCACGGGAACGCCTCCCGTCAGAAGCCGGCCCACTGACATCACTAGTGATGTCAGTGGGAGTGATTTTGGCTCTGATAGAGCCAAAATCACTCCGGAGCTTGCGGTTGAAAACCTCAACCGCAGGCCCCGGCTCGCAATTTCGATGGTCGGCCATCAAAAAGCACGCTCGTATAGCCTGTGGGTGGTGACCCACAGCTATACGAGCGTCCAGGAGGACGCTCCATGAAAATGGAGCCCGGCCCTCATGCAGAGCGTGCGCTCTGCTCAGAGCGTACGGCTCTGAATGAGGGCCATAGTACCCTGACTGACACATACACACTGTACACTGACTAACACACACACACGATAATACCTAGCGATTATGTCGCTTGAGACAAACTACTATTAACATTTGCATGAATAAAATCTGTATATTTTTTTCAACTTAAAAATAATGACCTTATTTTTGAACCTCCATTTTGCTGCCCCTTCCTCCATTCTTCCTGATACAGCTGCTCCATGTTGCACACACCATTGTAACCAATACACAATTTAGAGCAAACATTAGAAGTCACTAAAGCGTTAACATGGCCAAAAGACATAAGACTACAGGCCACATGTTTTAGGCACGATTAGGCACGCCGTCTCACTGCGAAGATATGCTAATCCATTGCAATCGCAATGCCATCACAGCACTACATAGGGACGCCCACCTTACCCTACACACATCCGTAATGTTTAGCAAGACTGCCAAACCATCGGTAACATCGGAGCCTCATGCACACTTACACAAGGTCTGACCTTACTCAGAAATTGCTAACCTCAGATCACACGAGCCAAATCGAGGGTGTCCATCACTGCTCCTTTTGGGGCTGAGTCTGACTCGTCATTGATAGTGCGCCTGTGTGAACTAGAGTTCACACAGGCGCATAAAGCCCCGGTGTTCAGCGGTAGTAGCCGGACAGGGGCGGAGGGATCGGGTCGCGTGCCACGTGCGGGAGCAAACATCATCTGAAGATGGCAAAATGGCTCCCTCCACTGGTCCTCCATAGGGATGCGGTACATCCCCCCTGTCTTCGGGTACACACCACGGTTCATTACCACGGTATGTAGCAATAATATCGCAACCAACAACTCTCCCGATAAGAGCTGTCCTTTGCGATGGCTCCGGACAGAGGAACTTCCGGGTTTAACACTCAGAAGTCCCTCTGGCGTCCTCCTGTGCATGAGCAGAAGGCAGCGGGCTGCGAAGTGTGATGGGAGGGATCCCATCAGATCCCTCTCAAGGGTGAGCGTCCTGAAAAGAAGTCCATAGGCTTCTATTGAGTAACGCCACCTGAAAATGGCATTACCCATTGGGACGAAGCACTGTAATGCATCGCATATGTGGCGCGATTTTCCGCACAAGCGGCAAAGTTACAAGAGGACACATCTGTACATCGATACATGTTGATGAAATTGAAATGCCAATGGCGAACCTCGAAAGTGAAAGTCATTCTTCGGTCTTTGAACCCAGTAGTGTTTGCCGGTTTGCGGATTTGTCTCCAGCATCTTACTCATATTATCAGGTTCAGTTTGTAAAAGTTAGTTGGAAGATTGGCGGAGTAGTCTATTATAGAGACCGGGTACTTTTTTAAAGTCATTATTTTATATATATTAAAGTTTTTCTGTTATTTTTGTGTGTTTTTGATAGAAATTATATTGTGTTCCATCCCTAAAAGTTCAGGTCACTTTGATTTTTCAAAAAAAGGCCTTTTCATGCACTCGGCAAAACGGAAAACCGACGGTAAGAGGTATTTGTGTAGAAAGGCTGTATTATTCCGCATTCATAAATGGCCGAAAGTGTGTCGATGGAATTTACTCTCAGATGGCTGCACCCTAGCAAACACGAACAGCCTGTATTTTAGTCAGTAAATATTTCTTCTTCCAACCTGAAGCACCAGATACATCTGAAATATCGTTTCTGCGGCTTTGTCACAACATGAGATCTTTCACTCGTCTGAAAATTCAATTCCAGTGGAAAAGCACGTAACCTTAAAATGTCACGATCAGCATATATTAATTGTGCAGCTAATGAATAATTAGCTACAGACACATCTCACATTTTTTTGTCATTAACCTGAGCATGCATTTTAATCTTTAACCAAAAGTCCTACATGGCTGAGACTGCTACTGGCTGTTAAATACTTTAAATTTTAAAAAGACAACAATTACGGTAAAGTGTTACTCTCTGCTCTCTGTTTTACGGGGGATGTACTAGAGCCAAGTACTGTTTTTTACAAAATGATAAAGAAAATGCAGGTGCATAATCAAAACAATTACGATAAACTGTACAATTAACATGGAGTATAAATGATTTACTTAGTGCTTATGTGGCCAAACATGTGAGTCATACAGTACTTACCTACTCTCCCGGAACGCCCAGGAGGCTCCCGAAAATTATGGAGCTCTCCCGGATGCATGTAAGTCAGCCACATTGGGTAAAATGCAGATCTTCGCCTGTATTCAGTTATGATTGCATCTATACGACCCCACCATCCTTACCCATCTGCTTGTGAGAGCAGGCATCATCACTATGGGCGCATTTGCACTAGTCCTGAAGCTGGCGCAAGAGATCGGTCTAGAATCAGATGGAACAATTGCGACTACACACCCACGACTCAAAACACTTAGGGCCTGATTCAGAGCCGCTCGTAAGCGGCCGCTCGTTCGCTCTGAGAAATGTTCGCACAACTGCGCATGCGTATGGGTCGTAATGCGCATGCGCAAACCAGTCATTGCGGTCGGAAATCGTGCACTCGCAAAACAGCGAGGGGCTGCTAATTTGATTGACAGAATGTACCGTTTGTGGGTTGTAACAGGGGAAGGTGCTTGAAAACGGGGCAGTGGAGATCCGAACGCAGGCGTGCCAAACGGTCAAAAGGGCGTTTAATGGGAGTGTATAATTAGTAAAGGAGCGTCATCGACCACGTCACTTGGTTGTCTTTTAGCCTGAACTGCTCGCAGTGATAGCAGTAGAAAAAACCTACCACAAGCACTGCGAGCAGATCAGATGCCTTGCAATGTACCCGATTAATCTAATAAATACCAGAGATGACGTGTGATTCGAACGGCAAATGGGCGTCTTTACAAAATAGCGAGCGCATTTTTCGTTCGCTCGCTCAGACATAGAGGCGTCAACAAACCGCAAAGAGCGAGCGCTCAATTTAAATAGCCGGCCCCTTTTTTGGAACGACCATCCGCAAATAGCGTCCGGGTCTGAATCAGGCTCCTAGCCTGCACATGAACGCCATGTTGCCGCCCAGCACAAGGGCGTATCTATAATGGGTGCAGGGTGTTCGGTGCACACGGGCCCCCGGGTCCAGGGGGGGCCAACACCGCACTCTCTGCACCCATGCTTTGTAAAACTTAACTCAAGCATCGGGTCTCCCAGCGCTGTTCAAATGCTGGAAAATGGCCGTCGCGGTTATATTTCGATCTCCGGTAAAATGGCAGCAGCGCCAGTTCCCTGGCAATCTGCGCATGTGCAATAGACCCTGGGCACACTCTAGTGCCCAGAGTCTATTGATTCTGCAGTGGCCGGCCAGCCACGTCAGTCAGCTGCCGGCCACTGGAGTGAGAGGAGGGGGCCTGTGATGGGTGATGCGCGCGGGCCTCCTCCTCTCTAAAGAAGCCCCTGGCCCAGTTACAACCACAAAGCCGCAATTGGAGATGCACCTGAGATGTGTGCGACTCTAAATGGTCCTTAGTTGCTCATGGTTGTTTGTGCTCGGCTTGGACGCATACACAGTGCTAAACAACGCCCAACGGACTGTACTGCAGAACATAGCTGGATTAGTCATTAGCCAGAATGGACATCATGAAGAGTTGACTACAACTAGTCTGCAGATCCTCCAGCATTGGAAGTACAAAGATAAATGCCTAAATTCACATGTTTGTGGTGCCCACTATACCCACACTTGGTTAGATACTCGTCAAAGTCATCACTTGCAAATTTGTTCCAACCCTATTCTTTGTGCAAAATATACAGTACATCTGACAACAGGAGTATTTACGCTTCCAGCCAACTCTTCATAATCCGTAGTTCTGACAACGCGCCCTCTTTACACCTTGCCTACTGGAGAACGCCCAATCACACCCATGCAGTTGCAAGTGAACATGCAAATGACATGCATTCGTTTCTGCATCACCCGAACCTGCATACACTTAGGGCCTGATTCAGACCCGCTCGCGAGCGCATAGCGAGACCGGGCCAGCGATGGGTGCTCCGTTGCTACGGGTCACGCACCAAAGCGGGGCAGCTGTTGATTGTGATTGACAGCTTTCCCCATTTTGGAGGCGGGCAGGGGGGGTGGCTGGCCAAACGGAGGCGTTCCCGAAGGAACACCTGCAATTTGGGGGCGGCCCCACTGACATCACGAGTGATGTCAGTGGTAAGCTTCCGGCTCTATTAGAGCCGAAAGCTCACTAGGGCTTGCGGGAATGAGACCCTACCACAAGGGTCTCGTGGCAAGCCCCGATGGTCGCGATGGTCGTGACCATCGCGACCATCACCTGGCCGCTCGCTAAAGCTGTGGGTGGCTACCCACAGCTTAGCGAGCAGCCAGGAGGCCGTCTTTAAAAGAAAGCAGGGACGCCCTGATTCAGAGCGAGCGCTCTCAAAGAGCGTCCGGCTCTGAATTAGGCCCTTTGTTCCAGAGCCTTGCGCAGTGCGAAAACATATGCTCTGCAATCAGGGTACACTCAACTCATTTGCATTGGAAGAGACCCTTTCCCCCTGCACAGATCACACTTTACTAATAGAGAGATCGATAGATATGAGTTTCACTGAGTTGGGAGAATAATAAATTAAATGTTGAAAATAATAATGTTAAAATATAGTTGGGAAGAGCTTTACCTGGGGAACAATAAGCAAAATAAATGGCTCAAATATATGGTAATGAAATCAATCGCACAGCTCAATTATTTCACGTCTCGCGCCACATAATAAAAATTGTATTTTAATTATTGTTTTTCTTTATAACGATTACAAACATTCTCTACAAATGACTGTGAACCGTGGAGGAGATTGACAAATGTCCCTGCAAGCCCGTTTGCCAATATTTAATGAGTTAAAGATTGCGGATAGTGAGAAAGTAGCTACATAAATCTGAGGGCCGCGAAAGGCCCAAATCATCACCAGATTGAACACTAAAACAGAGATAGAGCGCAACAGATGTTTCTCTCTTAATTTAGTCTTCTAGGATCCCATCCAGACGAGACTCTGAGCCGTCTAATAATGAAACATTTACATCTTTTGTTTTGGAGTTTGTAAATAATCATCGGTTAGTGAAGACGTGAAGCAGAACTGGGTGGAACCAGACACCTGCTGGCACAAAGCATCAGTAATTATATCTGGGCATGGAGCAGACAGACTATCATGTGCATTATCCAGAGGGTGGAATTCAATATAAAAAAACACAAGAGTCAGGAAGGTATAAAGCTTGCGGCTCAGCCCAGCTTCTGAAAACTTGGCAACTGTGCAAAACTCAAACTGATACTTTCAATCACCAAAAGATATAGGTCAGGAGGAAATGTTGGAAAATGTATTTCGCAGCACAAGTGCTCTTAACTGCTATTGTTGAAAAAAAAGCTGTGTCTAAAGGGTATGAATTAGATTTAATAATAGTTACGTAGCTTATTTACCAGCTCTGAAAGTGGACACGTTTTGCAGTTTCCACCAGCCTGATTCAGTGTAGTATGCAAACCCGATGGTTTGCATACTACTCCGTTGTTAGAAGATTGGCGCATGCGCAAGATCTGTGCTGCACATGCCGTGGCCTTCTACTGCGAGATCTCTTGCAGTTCCCTAAGCCGCAGTCTGTCAATCCCCATGGTGATGGGAGAGTGGGTGGTGCCAGCCTGCGCTCCCGGAAACAGGGGTGTGTTGTCCCCATTTTCTGGGGGTACCGAGGCCAGGGTCTGAAGACAGGGTGTGAGGGCCTGATTCAGACCCGGTTACAAGGCTGTATCCGCACGCAACCTGCAATCTGCGCATGCGTACAAGACGCAGTGCGCGTGCGCGAACCAGTCTCTGCGATCAGGAAGCGTACATAACCAAGGGTCTCAATCAGTCCCGCTCGCAAACGCCTATGCGCTTGCAAGTGGGTCGATGTTGAGATCCTGCACACGCGCAGCGGCCACACTGTGCGTGCACAAGCCCAGGAGCGAGAGAGAAATTCTCTCGCTCCGGGACTCACTACATAAGGGGCGGCTGTCGATGGTGATCGACAGCTCGCCCCGTTTTGTAGGTGGGGCGGGGTAGTGGATACACAAACGGAGGCGTTCCCGATGGAACGCCTGCTGTTTGGGGGCGGCCCCACTGATATCACTCGTGATGTCAGTGGTGAGCTTCCGGCTCTAATAGAGCCGAAAGCTCACTAGGGCTTGTGGAAGACGAGACCCTACCACAAGAGTCTCGTTGCAAGCCCCGATGGTCGCAATGGTCTTGACCATCACGAGCATCAACCTGGCCACTCGCTAAAGCTGTGGGTGGTCACCCACAGCCTAACGAACGGCCAGGAGGCCGCGTCAGAAAATAGATGCGGTCACCCTCATTCAGAGCGAGCGCTCGCAATTTGCGAGCGCCTCTGAATGAGGTCCCCAGTACGTACACGCTCCGCAAGCATGAGTAACAGGACGAGCCATTTGTGGGTGGTGATAGGGGGTGGTTGATGGTAACGGGGGTGTGGTGGTGCAAATGTAGGCGTGTCTGTGCATCTGAATGCCGTTTCAGAGGTGTGCATAATTAAGACACATCGTCAGCCTACACGTCACATGGCTGAATTACACACAGCAGCACTCGCAGTGCTTGCGGTAGGGTATGGTCAGCCACAAATGCTGCGTATGGGTCCGATGTTACCGATTGTTTCATACACTTCCTGGAGATGACGTATGTTACTAAGGGAAAGTGGGCGTTTTGTGTCAGGCGTCTAATTTCATACCGCGATTGCACGGCAAAACATAGTGGGCGTGCTAATGTCTTGCTAGCAATCACAGGATTTGCATACTTTGACTGCCAACGGCTGCGTGTGAATGCAGACTTGCGACCAGGTCTGAATCAGGCCCTGAAGACGCAGATTTCTTGGCCTTGGCTACGCAAGTAAGACGGCCATTCTGAGTAGCCTTTGGTTTTCTCAGATGGCTGACGCTGCAACCAATGGTCGCGATGGTGATCTGATTCTGCGTCTTTGAACGCAGCACTCGGATCTGTGACGCTGTCAGGAGGGCGTTTTTTCTCCTTAGACACTACCTGCGGCATTAGCATAGTAAAGCATCGCAGCTGCCTTCAGGGTTGTGTAGAGAGCTGTAGTGGCTCTGTTACTTCTGGGGGGGGGGGGTGACCTAATGTAAGAAGGTGTGGCTACGCCTCCTTAAAAAAAATATAGTATGTGCTGTGCCGTGTGCCCATCAGCCAGGGGCAAATCCAGGGGGCTGGGGGCACAATCAGTGTGATCGCTCCCAGTGGCGGAACTCCTGGAGACAATGGAGTCATTTGCCGCCGGGCGTCAGCCCTGAAGGGGGCACCTGGCTCCATTGTCCCCAGGAGCTGCATGGAGAAGGAGCGCCGCTGATCGGCGCTCCACCTCCATTGGTGTAACTACGGAGGGTGCAAGGGGTGCGGTCGCACCCCTGCACCCTCCATTTGCCGGGCGCCCGCTGAGTGTGTTACCAGTGGGTGCCCAGCTCCTATCCTCCTGGCGGTAGCCGGGGGACGGAGCTCCCTCCGTCTTCCGGGTCCCGCAGTGTACTATGGGAGTGATGTCATAATGTCACTCCCATAGTGCCGAGGAGCGGACGCCGGGGACGGAGCTCAGGAGTGAGCTCCGTCTTCCGGGTCCCGCAGTGCACTATGGGAGTGACGTAATGACGTCACTCCCATAGTGCCGAGGGGCAGACACCAGGGATGGACGGCAGCAGCACTGGAGTGGGGATAAAGGTAAGTGTTTGTTTTTTTTGTGTGTGCGCGCGCGGTGGGGGCCATCACTACTGGGGGCAACTACCGGGGGCTCACTACTGGATGTACTGCATAGGGGGACCATTACTGGGGAGCACTACATAGGCGGATCACTACTGGGGGCTATATATAAAAGGAACTGCATAAGGGGGGCGGCGGTAGCTGGGGCTGGCATAGGTGCTGGGGGGTGGTACATCTTAGTTTGGGGGGGGGGCACCAACATTTATCTTGCTTCCGGGCACCTTGGATGAAGTTACGCCACCCATCCACAGCCGCATTAGATTACTGCTGATCAGCTGCAGCAGCCTCCCTGGTCTCCCCGCAGTCCAGCACACAGCAGCTGGGGGGACACAGGCTGCGGTCGCTGACAGGTAATGGAGGGGGGGGTAACGGACCTGGGACCAGGTAATTAGTACCCACAAACGCAGATGACAGATCTAATAGTTATTCTTTGTTATTTTCAATATTGGTTATCGTGCAGTACTGCAGTTATTTATATATGTATATGGCGTTTTACATGTTTTATATTATCATTAATATATGAAACAAAATTGCCATATTATACACATTTCTATAAGAGAGTGATACTTTTGTGACAGATCTCTGCAATATCTGTTGATCCTTACATTCATCAACATTGATAGAACCATAATTGCCAACTTTGGCAGTCACAGGTCCGGGAGGTCACAGGTCAGGGAGGTCTATGGGTGGGCCGGGGGTCGTGGGACCACAATCTGCTTAATCACGGCATTATGTAGCTGGGGGTGGAGCCACGATGATCTGTTTAATAGCAAATCACGTGATCGCGCCTCTTGCTCCTCCCACTTCAGTGGGTTGCGGGAGGGTGGCACTCTGTACTGGGTGAAATGCCTCCAAAATAGGGAGGCTTACAGAAATAGAGTGGGCAAGGTTGCAGTAACACAGAAAAAGTTATATAAAGGGCAACTTCTACATTATTTATGAACAAATGATTCAGTTTGATCCCAAGACAGGACCCAGAGGGCTCTACTTGTACTGTACATTAGTCTAGTTCTAGCGTGTATCACTAAGCTTTATTCTCTGGACATGATGTTTAATCCAGTTACATTGTGTAGCCCAGTAGCCTATAACTGATACATTAGGAGCCTGTGAGGCACAGTGAGGCACAGCGTTGAACACTTTTGAAAAATCTAAATATACTATTAATACCCACTACCACCACTTCTGTCCAATTTCATGCTCACATCTTCATAAAATGCAGGTTGATTCGCCTGACACGATCGATGTCATAAATCCACACTGGCGATTGCTGATAATATTACGTTCTAGTCACTTATGGTATTATTTGCTAGAAATAAAAAAAACCCATAAAAATGACAAAAACAACAAAAAAGTGTAGAAATAAGTTAATAACCATCAACACTTTACACTTTACTTGTCCGTCACGTCACGCCATGCTTCTCCTCCAACTGACTGATGGTTCTGGATTGATAAACTAAATTCCGTAGTTAGATAATAATAATGATAATAATGATAATAATAATACTAATAATACTAATAATACTATAATGTTAATAGTAGTAAGGTGATTAATTAAAAATCTATTTTAAATTGCAAAAAAAGCTAATTTCCAGATTTATACCGCAGGAGAAGGAGACCTGTGGTGGATAAGTCCCCAGTGAACTCGGAGATCTGCCCGTCACCAGTCTTGCATTGAGCTCACAATGACATCTTCCATTTCCCCTCTGCCATCACACAGATAGCTGGTTATTTGCCATCTATTCTACATCCTATTCTTTTTTAACAAAGTACATACAGAAAGCAATTGAAGCATTTAATCACGGATGTGCCGTGCGAATTGACTGCGTGCGGCCGTAAATTCTATCATTCTATATCTTTAATGGTTAGACACTGCATAAAAGCAAGTGGCGAAGAGGGATATTATAATATCGCATTTGTTTATTCATAATTGCATTTTAAATTGCTATCAACAACAGCCTGATTAATTAGACTCCCAGTGTCAGTCACTTGTATCAGACTTACTAAAACATACAGTATATGAACACATTGCTGGGAGGGACAGTATAATGGTGTTAGCCGAGTCTATTAATAATTACTGCACATGCATACTACTGGTACAAACCTTCCATTAACCCGTTGACCCAAGCCTGTACACGTAGCTTGTGCTGACTTAGAACAATTTTAAAAGTATACTACTGTATAAATAAGTAGCTAGTACCTCTGACCAGTCATCTACCCTCTTTTCCCAGTTCACCCTCCTTGTTACGCCACTCCCTCATACACTGTAAGCCCTTATGGTCAGGGCCCTGTTCTCTCTGGGATGTAGTTATGTGACCGCCGGCCTCACAATCCCGATGCCGCCTAGGCATACCTGCCGACTTTCTGGCTGCTCCTTCCGGGAGGGAGCAGCCAGATTGGCAGCATGGGGGGCGTGGCTGGGACAAGGGGGAGTGACCGGGCAGGTGACAGCAATTGTGGGCATGGCGGGGGCACGCAATTACGGCAGTTTGGCCCCGCCCCTGCTACACAATGCCGATACATTAGGCATTGTGAAGCAGGGGGCAGGGCAAAAATTACGCAAATGCGTTACCCCGCCCCTGCCATGCCCACAATTGCAGTTACCTGCCAGGTCACTCCCCCTTGGCCCCCCTGCTGTGGGGATTGCAAGGGCTATGGCAGGGGGGGTAGGAAGGGTGGGCGGCAGCCAGGAGAATTGCCTGCCTTCCCAGGAGGTCGGGAGCGGCACCCGATTTTCGGGAGGCTCCCGACCAAATCGGGAGGGTAGGCAAGTATGCGCCTAGGGATTTATGACTGGCCTCAAGATACCGACGCCTGTCATAATCCTGATGCCGGAATGCAGATCGACGCGGGCTCGAACGAGGTAAGTACGGGTGCCCGTCCTCTTAGCCACAGGTGGGGGGGTTAGGTTTAGGGCACTCCGGGGGGACTTAGGGCCAGGCACCCCCCGTGGAGGGGTAGGCTAGGGTAAGGGGGGGTTAGGGTTAAGCACCACTGAGGGGAGGTTAGGGTTAGGCACCCTCCAGGAGGGTTAGGTTTAGGGTGCAGGGAGGGGGGGTTAGCTTTAGGCACTAACGGGGGGAGGTTAGGCACCCCCTCAGGAGAGCTGGGTTTAGGGTGCGGGGAGGGGGGATTAGGGTTAGGCACGTGGGGGGGAGGTTAGGGTTAGGCACTTGGGGGGGAGGTTAGGGTTAGGCACTTGGGGGGAGGTTAGGGTCTGGCACCCCTAAAGGAAGATTAGGAGGGGGAGAGGGGAGTATTATCTATACTTACCTCCGCTGTCTGGATTTCCTCCCTTCGGCCAGCCATTCCGTTCTCTCCACCTTTCACTATCCCTGCTACCAGTGCGCCTTGTTCCACTGTCTCCCTTTTCCTCACCGGAGACTCTGAAACCCTGTTTGCTCACTCATTGGCTACAGGCTGACTGAGTGCTGTATTGCACCATTTCTACTCCTACTAGCCATAGAGATTCAACCTATCCCCTTTACATGGCCTTTGGTTGCATTTTATGTACTTACAATGCATACAGTTTGCATATCACTGTATGGCGCTGTGAATACCCTGTGGCACTCGGTAGCACTCTGTAAATTAGTAAGTTGCTTGAGTTGTCTGATTTGGAATGAAGAGCACGAGACATACATCCTGCTTCTTTAAAGGTGAGACCCCAGAGTGTACACTCAAGATTTGCCATTTTCAGATTTCAATGACTCTATAGTAGCAGCAATCACATCACAAACTACTAAAATAATCTGCCCATGTCCCATTACACGTAGCCTTGTTTTTCATTGCTTGAGGTTCAGTGGTGCGCATAAAGATGGTCTGTGCAGTGCGGTATACCATTAAGAAATTAGTAGCCAGAACGCTGTACCCCCTACCACCTTACTGCAGGCACCACTAGCTGCGCCGTCAAGTAGGTTTGGCCATCGACAATCAACTGACAATGGAATATGGTTTGGGCATCAATGGCAGAGATCCAGATGTTCTTTGTCATCAGTACAGATCCCCACCGATGTGTTTCTTTTCTTTCTACTTGGAACCAAGAGAGAGCCTAGCTCTGCCCCTCAACGCGACCTGTAAAGCCCTGCACCAACCCCTGATTGGCCCACTGCCGAGTGATGAACATTGGTGGATGAAACTATCAATGGTTCCTCTGTCAATTGTTTCATTCCGTTGCGGTTAACCACCAATGGTACGATCAATGGTAAACATTGATGGTTAATCCACTGATGGCCTTCCATATTTTGTATTTTCTAAGAGGAACAGAGACAAACATCCTACCATTATGACATGCTACAAAATATCACGCAAGCAATAGCATTTATCAAATAGGAAATTAAAATCATCAAATGTTCCAATGAAGCTCAAATTTTATTAATTTGGAATACATTGCTTCGCCCATTGCAGCAAAAAAAAAACAAGTGTAACCAGGGCAACCCATGGAATAGTTGAGGTTCTGAGTGACCAGTGTGGTATTCAGGGTGCTGTGCCTATAAGACATTAATTTAGGAACTGCCCGGAGAGTTGATCGTGAAGTCCATGGATCTGGTGAAGTTGTCCAGGGGGCATATCTAGGTCTCCACCCACCCTTCTGAGCCTTCAAAGCTGTTATTTTAAGCTCATAGCTTTTCCCACCCATAATGCACAGCAGTTGAATTGCAGCTTATGGCACTATGTGCCATTTAACAACATCTTTATTAAACCATTAAACCATCCATAGACTCAAGAATTCATGGAAAAAATATATGGCCAATTTAGTAACTTCAGAGTTTGCCCTGAGGGTTCTTTGCTTAAACAGCATCACGTCAACAAGCTTCTACATTAAGGCAAAAATTTTCTCGATTTCCACCCATGAGATATTGGATTGGTCACAATAAAAGAGATGATTTAGGGATTGTGTTATTTATGGTTTGTAATTGCTGGCAATCTTGTTCCAACAGGAGAGAAACGGCCACGAGATCTGATTCTCTACTCATGGGAGACAAAGGAATCTCTATAAATCCTCTTTAAATGCTTCCAGTGCTCCTAGCTCCAAGTTCTCTGCTCAGATGGATTGAAAACACTATAATTCATGGGAAGCTTGTTCTCAGCTGCCCAGCAACATATAACTACAGCAGGTTTCTTCTGTAAATATACTCATGGGAATAAGGAAAAAGGTGTCCTTACGGGCTGACTTATAGCACTGACGTAACCATCACAAGGGGAGGTAATCAGCATCCCGGCATGCGGAATACCGATGGTCAAAATACCGGCGCCGGAATCCCGACAGCATCGGGATCCTTGTTCCAGTATCATGACCGCCAGGCATCCTGAAGGTAGGTATCTGGAGTTAAAGGGAGGACTAGGCTTATGGTTAGGCACTAGTGGGAGGGTTAGGGTTAGACACTAAGGGAGGAAGGTTAGGTTTAAGGTGCGGGTAGGGGGAGGATAGATTTAGGCACTGGGGGGGAGGTTTGGTTCAGACACCGGAGAGTTAGGGTTAGTGGTAGGGGTAAGGGTCAGCGTTAGTATACTTACCTGGTGGTGTCGGGATTCTGTCGGGATGTCGCTGTTGGTATTCTGACCGGCGGGATGCCATACCCAACCCATCACAATAACTTCTCGTCGTCAGATAAACAGCAACAGTCAACAAATCTTTTCATATTCTATCTATCTAATATCTATCTAATATCTGTTGAATCCTCAGTGCAGAGAACTGGCCACTGCCAAAGCTCAGTGAGAGGTCTTAGCTCTGGCATGTGCGGCATCCCCGCGCATTTCTCCCTGGTATTTATGCTGACTAGACATGACTCCAAGACCCTCCAACATACTAGTCATGCAGAACCACTAGTACACTAGATCACCACCGCTATAGTGTGTGGGCACATTGCTAACATCCAACGGTGAATTTACCCCTCAGGCTCCCGGTGCACTGCAATGCCTAGTGATAAAGTGTTACCCTAAAGCTCACGGCTATGGTTATATCTGTCGCATCCCTGTGTCTAATGCTACTTGTTGTTCTACCTGGTTCAATACAACTTAAAAACTTTTTAAGTTGTACCACGAGTGGACTATCCGCCACCAGCACTGAACAACTGAGCAACACACTCAACACCATATATACTTTGGCCAAAGTGTATTCCCTCCTTGTGGGTAAATTGTCTGAGGGACTAATACAACCAGCATCACAGCTGCGCACCGGACTGTTACACAATTCTGATGATTAGTTATGGGTCCAGCAGTCTCAAGTTAATAAGCTCTGGATCCTCATACACCTACTGATAATCTGCTAATAATATCTAGTAGAAATGGCCTTTAAAGCCACCCTACCATCCAACTGGCGCACCAATTATTCTAACCAGCATTAAATGACAGTGGAGGGGAGGTGTTACTGGAAGCACCTAGAACACCAATCACAAGTTGGTTCTTCCACCCACTAATTTCCCCTCCTGGTGTTTTGGTGTAACTGTAAGAAGAGGAACCCCAGAAAATAGAGCTACATGGGAGAGCCTCGGGCATCTTTCTCTGGGAGGGGGGGATGTGACTGCTCTACCACATTGGTTGTGCAGTTTTAAGGAACAGATTACATTATTAGTGAGAAAGAATGATCCATAGTTAGATAGTTCTCTTAAAAACTTAAATGAAGTCAATTCCCTGCTGAAGTCTATGGGTAATACGTATGTCAGCAGAGCAACCGATATGTCTGCTCACAGACATCAATGGACTTAAGTAAGAAAAAAAGGTTTTCTTCTAAGTAGAGGCATATTAAATCCCCTACAACGTCTGTTGAAGCTGCCATCTGTCCAGTGTCTTTGCTAATGCTTGTGCCATCTTTCTGAAGTTATTACCCAGAAGACAGGGCCACTGGCATACTAAATATGGGGGCCACTACTGCAGGTACACTGTAGGGTCTATTTTAGGTGCAGGGAGTGTGGTAAGTCATCCGCCTTGACCCATGAGCGGTAGTGCACCGAACAACCTGCACCCAATATAGATATTACACTGCTTCTATGGATAATGTATGCCCATGTTTTATTGAATAATTCCAGAAGAATTGTCTAAAATAAGACCCACTACACAGGGAACATTTTAAAACACATATATTTGCGACTCCATTTGTCATTAACAGCACATGCATTCTGAAAATAATATTATAATCTATGCAGAAAACCAAATACGTTCCTTATATTTTACAAGCAGGTCTAAAAATAAACCAGCGCCCGCCTTGCCCTGAGACGGACACATGCAGTTTGCCCAAACTTGAGAAATCAGAGTGTTTTACGACCTTGCGTTCTCAGAGGAAACCTTTCATTTTTATTTTGTATTACCCCTGTGCTGCGCTGCTTTGCATGCTGTGCAAGTCTGAGAATCAAAGATTAATAAATCACAATTTATTACAGTTTCCCTACTAAAATGTAGTAAATTCACTTCTATTTCTCTACAGACTTCATGACTTTATATAAATCACGAGCACCATCATCTTGTCAGGTATGGCATCTTCCAACAATGTGACGAGATTTTAGTCAATGCTATATATTGTGAATATTTCTAACTTCCTTCAGTTCATGGGCCATTGACCAGTAAGAGGCCTGACTTTAATTGTCCTTGAGAACGCCATTATAGGACACCTGTTACCAAACACAGTGGAGGCAGTGATTCTGTAAGCTGTACTTCAGCAAACAAAATGGCTGCCTCCACTGCCTCAAACCAATATACATGGAAAACTTATACATTCGTAGATCCTTGCAAAACTGTAGCCTAATATAATGGAAACTAGTTGCACAACTATCAACAGAGTAGCCCATGTGTCTGCTATGGCCTCTGGAGACTTCCGATCATCTTTTGAGCATGACTTGGGCTGGCGCTTATCAACAATGCCATGTTCGACCGTTTTAATTCTAGACCTGCAAGTTCAAATGGGATTTTACTGTACACCAGTCCAAGTATGACCCTGGAGTGAATGAACCGGTAATGCCAGGTCCTCCTACACTCCCAACATTTACTATGGGGACTAACATCTAGGATAATGAATCCCCAGTGTGTGCGCAATGGCAAGTTTTACAACCCTGTTAGAAACTCTAAAGAGGCATGGGGACAACATCACCGAGGCTGTATGGGATTCAGGGCCGGATTATAGGCGGGGCGAACGGGGCGGTCGTCCAGGGGCCCCCACACAATGGGGGCCCCCACATTGCCGCTAACATCTTGGGCCACGCTGGACCCTCTCTGACTGATTCCCGGCAGGAGGCAGGTGTGACAGCACAAAGTCACTGATGATGAACCGTGCCGTGGCTGACATCGTAAGCCCCGCCCCCTCACCAATATAATGCCGCGATTCGCGGGTGGATGTGTAGGGGGCAGGGCCTAATGCAATGAAGAGCCCGCCCCCATTAGAAACCTGCATGATGCTGCAACCAGTCAGAACTATACTCAAAACAGCCCAGGTAGTGTGTGTGCGCTCTGTTTCTTCTTCCCTCTCTCTCCCTCCCTCTGCCTCTCTCTCTCCCTTTCTCTCTTCCTTCCCACCTTCTCTCCCTCTGTGTGTAAATATGTGTTGTGTCTGTCTGTGCGCAGGGTACAATTATACAGTGAGCAGTGACTAATGTTCATTTAATTGTTCCCCTGTACTATGAATACAGTAAATAGATTTTTAGATGAACTTATGTTGCACTGTTGCAGACTACTCTGTGTTAGTGTCACGTTATAACTCAATACAATTAAGAATTTTTGTTCTGACAAATTGTGTGTATTTACTTGAGAAAAGGGCAGCAGGGATTGATAGATAGGGAGCGCAGCCATATACCCTATTATGTGTGTCTGAATGTTTACTCATACAGTGTGTCTCCCCCAATCACCATTAGTTTATCAATTACTTGCTCCTTGCCACGATGGTCTGTCAAGCAGATGTTACAATGCCACCTATAAGTTGTGCATTTGCATCTGATTGGAATCGGTATGACATACCACCGGACATAAGCCCGGCGGATGTAATACCGACGCCGGAAGGCAGAAGACTGAAAAACCAGACAGAGTAAGTATGTTAACTATCCCTAACCCTCTAACCCCCCGTAACCCTAACCCTCCTTTAGGGGTGCCTAAACCTAATCCCCCCTCCCGGACCCTAAATCCAACTTCCCCCCAGGGTTGCCTGACCCTAACCTCCCCTGCGTTCGCCCCTGGCAGAGTACTGAATCATGTCCACGATGCTGCAGGAAGTCGGTTCCCAGCAGTGTCGCGGACACAAAGTAGTATGATGCGACCTTGCCTGTCAGTGGAGAGACTGGAGACAAGGTAAGGGGCATAGTAGTTGGAGAAAAGGCCGTGGCAATTTTTTTGATGGGGCCCCCAAAACCTAGTTGCCCGGGGCCCCCTCAAGCCTTAATTCGGCCCTGATGGGATTACATGAAGAGACAGAAGGATTTGAGCAAGCCTACATCCACAGGAGATCTGTGGTTAGTTCTCCAAGATGTTAGGAGCAACCTCCCTGCCGAGTTCCTTCAAAAACTGTGTGCAAGTGTACCTAGAAGAATTGAAGAATTGATGCTGTTTTGAAGGCAAAGGGTGTTCACGCCAATTATTGATTTGATTTAGATTTCTCTTCTGTTCATTCAATTTGCATTTTGTTAATTGATGAAAATAAACTATTAACATTTCTATTTTTGAAGCCGCCTCTCAAGTCGCAATCCAATCCCATCTCATCCAGGTGTGACAAGGGGTGGGAATCGCAAACCTAGTGATGGGAGGGAGTTGCTCCTCCAGTTTTGGAGATGCATCTCACAGTGAATAAGTCGTAGACATGCAACTTTTTAGAAAATCTCAAATTGAATTTAAGTTTCAGACTGACTTTGAATAAGGCCCATTTTGTTTTGCTATCTAGTGAATCAGCCCCAATTAGCTTATAGTAGTAATAATTTACATTGCTTTTCCTAATAGCACACATCTATTTTATTTACTGTTTGCTAACCTCCTTTATACATTACTGAACAATTATAAATAAAAATGGATTATATATAATTTACAAAAAAGTTTATATTTTAACATTTTGCTCATGCAAACAAATTGTGTTTTTACTTTTAAATTATAATTGAGATGTAAACCAATCATGTTCCACCTTGTAATGCAATTTATTTCAGTAACTACATAATATACTGTATGTGTAACATTATTTTTTCCCTGCATATTTATATGTTTGTAATCCTTTTGTTTGTTAGGGATTACAACTAAAAGGTTAATTTAGTTTACAATGCAGCACAAAGGGGACATTTGGCACACACTCCAACACGAAATAATCTACAAGAGAAGATATGCCTATTATGTGAGGTCCCTTGGATATTATGTATACGGATAATTCTTTCAGTCGTGCTTGTAATTCCGCGCTTTACAATCTTGACTTTACAAAAGCAATGTTCTTACAGGATGTGTGTGAGCGTTCATGTTGACAAAATGTAACAGTATAAGGGGAACAGAATCGCAAAAATGTTTAATTGTCTTTAAATAAAGTGTGTGTTTTTTTCGGAGTTCTGCAATTTTTTCTAAGTACAAAGTAAATATTAGCAAAATCTCAGACATGAACCAGGAAAGGTACTGTAGCTATTTAGTAGAGGTAGCTGGAAACCTTGAAAGTTCTTGTGAAATGCATTGCAAGGAATGGATACAAGTTATAACTAAAGTTTCATTGCTTACAGAACACCTTATAATAATAAGATACAATAATTTTTTTTGTAATGCACCTGATACAGAGACACAATAGAAGTAAATTACGATGGTTGAAAAATACCAAGGCACAGCGCAAAGTCACCTTTGTTAGTGCTCTGCCCATCAGTTTAGCAGAATTTAACACCAAAACGCGTGGGTTGGCCAAGCAAGGTTGTGGAGGTTTTGGAGGAGGAGTAGAAGATTGCAGCAGATGACAGGGGCAGTTGGGTGGACTGAGGGCATTTCTTGTTAAGGACGGAGTCCACATCTATTTTTTCATGAAATTTCATTTTGTGAAGCGAGAATATTAAAGATGAAGGGAAATAGAGGGGGCATTTTATTAACGCGTTCCTTGATGAGCGTAAAGTGCTCAACCTCTTTCACTTTGTGAAAAGATTTTGTTATTGCAGAAGCTCTGAGCTGATGGAGAGTGTTCTAGTTATAGCAATGCGAATATTGTTGGCCAGGTGACAGGTTGTTGATGTCATCAGTAGGATCAGACAATAGGAAGACTGATCTACGCTGCAATTTATTAAAGCTGTGTATTTATCCTGTAGGTTGCAACCCTCCTCAAAAAACGTGTTTCCATGTTATTTTTGATAAGATGTCGCGATCCTCATTTTACAAGAAAATTGTGTATTCCAGCTAATTTGATAATTACTAGAGATAAATTATTTTTATTAATGAAGTTTGAGGATGGAATGGACTGTTTTGGCAATACAATCTTTCCACTTTTGCTATAACATTCCACAGAATAACAGTTTTAACAGGGCTGGAACATCAATGGTCAATTCATTCTGCAGCATGGTGTGGTTGTGGTATGACTGTGAATGCGTAAAGTCAAACATTTCTGGGGGAAACACAAGATTTAACAGCTAAATGCATAATGAGCTTGACATTTTTACTTACCACAAATATTTACCTCTGTACGTTAAATTCTGTCTAAGATCCAAACAGGTTTATTTTATGACAACAATAACTAATAATAATAATAATAATAATAAAAATATGCTTGTAGCTAACAGTAATTAAAAATAAAATGAAAAATAATAATTACAATTTAAATAATTAAAAATAAATATTTAAATAATTCAAATAAATTTAAAACTAAACAGTGGAGACTGTCTAGGACATAGCCTAATTTTCCAACTAGCAACAAAAGCATTGGCTTTTAGTCTCTTGACAGTACAGTAAAACAAAAGCCCTAGGGGCTTGACCCTATCTCTTCTGGCCTCCTCCGCTACCTCTCTCCTTCTGCCTTTTCCCATCTTGCCCACCTCCTCAATCTCACCCTCTCATCTGGCTCTGTCCCTTCTGTATTCAAACATGCTCTTGTCTCCCCCATTCTTAAAAAAACCTTCCCTTGATCCTAACTACACTCTCCAACTACCGACCCATCTCTCTCCTCCCTTTTGCTTACAAACTCCTTGAGCGTATTGTTTACAACCGCCTTACCTCATTCCTTTCCTCCCACTCCCTCTTTTGACTCATTTCAATTTGGCTTCCGTTCTCTCCACTCCACTGAAACTGCCCTCACGAAAGTCAGCAATGACCTCCTTGCTGCCAAATCCAATGGCCACTATTCTCTGCTCATTCTCTTTGACACTGCCCTCTCCTGGCTGTCCTATCTATCTGACCATTCCTTCTCTGTCTCCTCTTATGGCTCCTCTCACCCCCCATTTCCACTAACAGTAGGTGTTCCCCAAGGTTCTGTTCTTGGACCTCTCCTATTCTCCCTATAATACTTCCTCTCTAGGTGAACTCATCAACTCTGTTGACCTCCAGTATCATCTCTATGCTGATGATATTTAGAGCTACCTTTCCTACCCTGACCTCTCCCCCTCTTTCACTTGTATCTCCAACTGTCTCTCTGCTATCTCTTCCTGGATGTCCCAGTGCTTTCTTAAACTTAACATGTCTAAGACTGAGCTGATCATCTTCCCACCCTCCCGCATAACCTCACTTCCCACAATTTCATTATCAATTGATGGCACAACTATCTCCTCTACACCTAAAGTTCGCTGTCTTGGAGTTATCCTGAACTCCATCTACTTTAAACCAATTCAGCACCTCTCGCAGTTCTGCCATTTCCATCTCAAAAATATTTCCAGGATCTGACCATTTTTCACCCTGGATGCTACTAGAATCGTCATCCACTCACTGGTCATCTACAGATTGGATTACTGTAACCTCCTCTTATCTGGCCTCCCAGGCTCCCACCTCTTTTCACTCCAATCTGTCCTCAATGCTGCTGCTGGGCTCATCTTCCTCTCCAAACATTCAACATCTGCATTCCCTCTCCTTCAAGCCATACACAGGCTCCAATTCCCCTTCAGAACCTAATTCCAGGTTCTTACACTCATTTATAAAGCCCTTACCCAATCCTCTCCCATTTACATTTCTGACCTCATCTCCCTTCACACTCCCGCCTGTCCACTTCGCCCAACATGCCGTCTCTCCTGCTAACTGATTACTTCCTCCCACTCCCACCTCCAGGATTTGCCCGTGCAGCTCCCTACCTCTGGAACTCTCTCCCTCTCACTATCAGACTCTCCACCTCTCTACAAATTGTCGATCACGCTCTCAAGAGCCACTACTTCATCAAGGCCTTCCAGCTCTCATTCTAATCTACTACAACATGCTCTTTTCCTCCCTGTTTACCCCATCTGTGTCATGCTTGTTTGTCTGCCCTCCCCTTTAGAATGCAAGCTCTCACGAGCATTCTAAAGGGGAGATGATAAAAATCATCTCCCCTTTAGAATGCTCATGTGCTTCTCCTTACTGATACTTTCTTCTACTCTTACTCCCTACCTAACACTTGATTGCTGACTCCTTGCTGCTTATTTTGAGTGTTATAATCGCTAGTGAAGCAATGTGTATATACCATGTCCTTGTCCTGCATTGTATTGTACTGTAATTCACTGATTTCTTGTTTACTTATTTGTGTATGTACTCTGTAAGGTGCTGCGGAACACTTGTGACTCCATATAAATAAAGGATAATAATATTTATCACAATGCGATAAATCTTTTTCATGTAAATTCACAAAGTGAAAATATTTTCATGTGAATTTGTTACTCATCTCTTGCTGGAAGACGATTAGAGCCCGTCCTGGCAAATAGATAGAAGCAGTGTGATAGCAAAACGCTATCACACTGCTTCCTGGTTTGGGCGCTTTCGTCACAGGGGGCGATGAAGAGGGAGCCAAAGGCCCCTGGCTCCCTCTTCATACAAATTTGCAATTTTGTAGTCCATAGGGTACCCTAGGATAATACTATCTGGAGATGGCGTTCTCCTATAGGGGCCAAGCCCCGGAATGCTTCGCAAAGATACTATTCTATTCTACCTTATGACACTGATCTGCATTTTATGCTGCTAGTTGCTTACAAGGACTGCCAGGGGAGATGATAAAAATGGGAAAGAGATAAAAACTTATAAGGAGACAGCAGCATTTACAAAATAGGTAACAAGACGACAAATGTTCTCCATGCTTCAGTGATGTCACTGGGTTCAAGTGAACCATTAGGCTGCTTCTTCATGTCAAGGGTGGTAGCACACAAAATGGCTACCAGCTCTGCAAAATGGCTGCCTGCATTACAAAATGGCTGCCTGCACTGTGTACAGACGACAGATACACCTTAAAATAAAACACTGAGACGTTATTTCCTGTAATAGCAATACAGGTTTTGCAGAATAAAACATAATCATCCCATCCCAGTGAGATATAAACATTATTTATTGATAAAGTGAACAATTTAATCATTGCTCGTGGTAATTTGTAACTTGGAGGTACTATTTCATTGAAGTTTATGAGTGCCATTTCATTTTATCTTGTCCAAACAAGAAGTATAGTGTCTTTTACTCATGTTAATACAAGCAAAACTGCAAAGGAGCACGTTGTGTATAGTGACGTATTGCCATACGTTTTTGAGTCTCGCTAAATATGTACATTGACATTAAACCCTTTTGAGAAACACTGTGGTTTCCCTTTAATCAGAAAGGACACAGCCTTTCTTGGCTCCCTACTCCTGCATTGTGTTTAAAAATTCAAGCAATAGCACAGAGACAGCAGGAACGTAATTAAAACATTTTTAATTTACAATACAAATTTTGAGTTGGAGACTAGGAATGGTAACCAAAAAGTAATGAGATTTTTTTTTTTTTTTACTGAACGAAGAAAGAAACACGTTCAAGGATTTTATCTTTTTTTTTTTTCCAGTTTGCAGTCGGAAAAATAGATATAGATCTACCGGCGCAATTATCTGTTCCAAAAGTCTTACATGTTCTGGACCGAAGGAGTTAATTTACAGCAAAAACTTTATTCTTACTCTCTGCATGATAACAAGCTTCAGGGCCTTTTGGAAATACATTGACTTAGATAAATACAGCTCAGAAACGTAGTAATACAAGGACCCGGGGGTATATGTATAAGAAATGGAGCAAGTTATGACAAAATGGTAGAAAACAATTTCCTGTGAGACAGAAGTGTACAAGGATCATGCTAGCCTATATAACAACATAAATTGCGATGACAGAAGAGGTGCATAGATTAAACATGGGGGTAGATTTACTAAAGCCTCTAAAAACGAAAAGAGGAGATGTTGTCCATAGCAACCAAGCAAAGGTAAATTATCATTTATCATGTAAGTGAATGTGTTGCCCATAGCAACCAATCAACGCACCAGTGATAATAAAAAATTGGTTCTGCCTAAGGAGTTAAAGCTCTTGTGTTGCTACATGTTCTACAGCTGTCTGAAATAATCGCCCCCAAATACTACTCCTAGATAATGTTGTCCATTATCATGTTACTGATACAACAGAAAGGCTAATGGTTCTTTGCCATAAGCCCAAACTAAAGTGACTGGTGACCAACACAGTTTGGTCCAACATGCTAGCACTTGATATCCAGTTGTTATTACTAGAGGTCTTAACTGAGAGATGCTCTTCGTAACACCATATGATATATCGTACGATAAATCGCCATGATGCGGATCGGAACGATATATCATATACATTGTATGGTGTGTACTACCAATCCTTCATTCATAACGGTCATTCATTGCATCGTCCCAGCTGCTGTGCTAAACAATGAACGACGCGGTGTTGTTGCATGCAACATGTAACGACACATTACGCCTACGATCATGCAGTGTGTGTGCAGTGCGCGCAATGTATCGCTACATCGTATCGCATTGTTGCTGGGTGGCACATTGTGTAGTGTGTAGTGTTCACTGTAGGTCTGTTGCCGGGCAGGGCGCCGGACCTAGAGAAAGGGCACTCTAGCGCACGCCGGGGGCATGTCCACAATAAAAAGGGCGTGTCTTTAAGATGCGCCCCCTTTTCGGCACTCTTGGGGGCGTGCCCAGCACTTACAGACATGCCGGGCTGCCCCAAGATCTCCCTTCTCTGTGAATAGATGCCAGACGCATGCACCCAGCATCCATAAACCGGTGGTGGTCGCTTCACCGCAATTTTCTCCACCCGCGGGACACTATGGCCCGTAGGTGGGGACGGCACCCGGCAGGTGGTTTTAGCGTGGCGTCGCCAAAAGGGCATGGTGCGGAGCCCTGCTAACACAGCCTAGCGGGAATGCTAGTGTGTAGCAAGCTTTAGTCCTGTTTAACTTTAACATTCTGGTATGTAGTTTAAATACCTGCCAGCAAAGTTCTTGATATCCACACTAAGCACCTCTGTCCCCTGACATGATAGATAGATGCCATCCCTTATAAAGAGCCCCTTATTAGCTCATGTTTTATGAGTAACAAATCAGAAGCATCCTACCTTATACTAGTCCATTAACCACATGTAATACTTTAAAGTACGCAATATCTTGTCTTTCAGCAGATTGCACACGGACAATGCCTCTGAAAATGTCACAGAACAAGTTACCTTGCCAAGTTGTAGCTGAAATGATGGAAATAATCCTGCAGTAATAACATCTTCCTTGGACGGACGGTTACCGTCCGCCGAAATACACAACAGCGTCTACCTCTCCCTAGAAAATCAGTTTTGTGCATATTCATGTAGGTCGCCTTAGGAGGTAAACAGCCTGGGTCTGATTTAACGTTGGACATAATGACGCACCATTTATGTATGACTAAAGAAAGCCACATCTATCTGCATTTTGAGCTGTAAATTACATTCACCCATAAGTCTAACATGTATGTGCATCCAGAACATTTATCATACTTTCAGGCCCCGCCTCAGGGTAGGGCTGGGCTCTCCATGTCATTAGGCCTCGCCCCTTCATGGCAAAACACATCATTTAGCCCACCCCCTCCATACAGACCTGCAATTCCAGGTATTATCTCCCATTCCTTCTTACTTCACAAGGAAGTGGGCGGGATGCGAAAAAAAATCCACCCACTCTTCCGGGAGTCTCCCGCACACACCTTCTTGGAGAGCAGCTAAGTTTGACAAAGATACAATAGCCATCATCATCAACTTTAAAACTTTAACCCAGCATATGTAAGTGCAAAATGTAAGCCTTGTAGCTACATTACTACAAGATTCATGTAACTCATAATAAGGGGGAGATGTGTCAAATCTTGGAGAAAGATAAAGTGGAGAGAGATAGAGTACCAACCAATCAGCTCCTGTTATTTTCTAGCACAGCCTGTAAAGTGACAGTTAGCAGTTGATTGGTTGGTACTTTAGCTCTCCAAGATTTGATAAATCTTCCCCTAAGACATTTCAGGGGGGTTTGCATAACTCACGTTGGTATATCCTCGGTATACTAGCAGTTCTTATGCGCTTTTTCGAGTGCCAGGGGGTAGCAAGTGGGGGGCATGGTCCCTGGGGATGTAGTTATCAGACCGGAGGACGGCATGCCGCCAGTCTGAATCCCGACGCTGAAAGTCCAACAAGGGACTTAAGATAGATGTCGAAATACCGACTCCTATCTTAATCCCGATGCCGGAATCCAGAAGGACGCCAGCCTGAAAGAGGTAAGTCCGGGGCACCCTTAGCTATTAGCCGCGGGGTGGGGTGGTGGTTAGGTTTAGGCAGCGTAGTGGGGTAAGGGTTAGGTTTTTTGGGGGGAGGTTATGATTAGGCATCATTAGGTGGGAGAGTTAGGCACCACTGGGGGGGTTAGGGTTAGGCACAAAGGAGGGAGAGTTTGGTGTAGGCACGAAGGGGGGAGACTTAGCTTTAGGCACTAAAAGGGGAGGTTTAGGGTTAGGCTACTAGAAGGGAGGGTTAGGGTTAGGGCAGGGCCGGATTAAGGTCTGTGGGGGCCCCTGGGCAACAAACATGTGGGGGCCCCAATTAAATGTGACAAACCGGGGGTATGCGCAATGGGAACCTTATGCAGAGCCCCCAGTAGTGTCAGTGCCCACAGTGGTAGCGCCCTGTATGCAGTGCACCCAGTAGTAGTGCTCCTTATGCAGTGCCCAAATGCAATACTCCCATTAGTAATGCCCTCTGTATAAATGACCCCAGTAGTAATACCCCTGTAGTTGTGCCCCAAATAGTAATGCCCCCCAGTAGTAATTGGGCGTGTGCCCAATAGTAATGCCCCCTGTATAAATCCCCCAGTAGTAATACCCATGTAGTTGTGCCCTCAATAGTAATGCCCCCAATAGTCATTCCCCCTGTAGTAGAGCCCTCTGTAGAAATGCCCCCAGTAGTAATGCCCCTCTATTAGTGCCCCCAATACTAATGCTCCCTCACTAGTAGAGCCCCCAATAGTAATGACCCCTGATTAATGCCCCCAGTAGTAATGCCGCCCCCCCGAGTAATGACCCCTCCCCAGTAATAATGCCTCCCCCCCGAGTAATGCCCCCCAGTAATGACCCCAGTAGTAATGCCTCTCCCCTCCCCAAGTAATGCCCCAGTAGTAATGCTCCCCCCCGAGTACTACCCCACCGCCATTAATGTCCCCAGTTGGCCGCTTGCACTAAAAAAAATAAAAGTAAAGTTCATACTTACCTTAAGCTAAGCCCCGCATCCGCTGCAGTCCGACCGGCTGCTCCTCTGCACTTTGGGAGAGACATCATGACGTCTCTGCCATAGTGCACTGCGTGAGCCGGAAGATGGAGCTCACGTGAGTTCAAGCCTCCGACTCCAGGTGCCGCTGCGGGGAGGGAGCCGGGCACCCACTGGTTACAGCGGGCGCCTGGTAAATGGAACCTCCCTGTGGCGCCGGGGTTAAGCTGGCCGGAGGAGGCGGAACTGGTGTGGGGGCCCTTAACGTGTGGGGGCCCAGGGACGATCGCCCCTGTCGCCTCCCCGTTAATCCGGCCCTGGGTTAGGGGGAGAAGTATACTTACCCAACCCCTGTGGGGATACCAACCATAGGGATGCCGCTGCAGGAATTTTGACAGGAGGCATCCCGACAGCCGGCATTACATACCCATTCCGGTCCCTGCACCAATTTTGCAACAAGGTTCAGGTTATCATTCTGCAACTCTAATACAGATCCATTGTGCCTGCAAAGTAAGTACCTAGATTGGAGCTTGCAAATTCAGTGAAGTGGGCAGTGCGGGGGCTTGATGATGTAATTTTTGGCTAATTACATCATCATGACCAAGCCCCCGCTCAGAGTCGGACTGGCTCAATGGGGTATTGCCAGGATCCGCTTTTAGCCCGTGTAAGACAGTGTGGGCCACATAAAAAAATTCAACTAAGCCCGAGAGCCACTAAGCTATACTACAGTATTTAGACTCTGCCCCCTCCTCACACAATGATGTCCCATAACTGCCCCTCCTACAATTTTAATTAGGTCCCAGAACGGCCCCCCTCCTATCACAAGTATAATTATGCCCCATAACTGTCCCTCCTCATCCATTAATTATGTCAGATAGTTGGTCCATCTTCAAACAATTATTTCCTATAAGTGCCCCCCTCCAGCATAAAGGATCCATTAAAAAATCAGAACTCAGATCTGTAGGGGCGGCCATCTCCTCGGCTGCTGCTGATGTGCCCTCTGGCTCCACACTTCTCCCACTGTGCATTTGTAGTTTCCTTTCATTTGATAGGTGGATAGCTCCAGCCATCAACCAATCAATGCAGAAGGAGGCGCATGGAGGGATCTGATTGGATCCCTCTATCAGCACTCTGTGGAAAGAAGCCCATAGGCTCCTATAGGTAACGCCATCAGTAAGATGGCATTACCCACCACAGCCAAGTCCCGGAGTGCATGGCATTCCTGGGCTTGGTGCATATGAGAGATGCGGCCAAACCCACATTTTCGGGGTTTTATTGCATTTCTGGGCTTGCTGCATCTCGCCCTGTCACAGAGGTAAAATAATTCTCTCAAGTACAATGTCTTAGGGGTGTTGCCTAGTAACGGGATATGTGTGACATCACCGGGGGCCGAGCGCAACATTTTGCATCTTCCAGATCATATTGGGAGCTATATTTTGGAAAAGTTTGTTTTAATAACGAAGGTGGTGAACACTGACACATCTGCACCTAGTTTGTGTGCACCAGTGCAAAACTTGCGGGGCGCATTTGGGGCCTGTTTCAGAGGTGGACGGAATTGTACAGACGCACACAAGCGGCTCTGCAATTTCGTCCATTTAAAATGCAAATGCAGAAGGAGGTGTCACACACCTCCTTGCTGCATTTGCGTGATCCCAGCGCCCAGGTTGCAGCCTGATGTAAACATCGGTCACCATCGAAACAATTGCGACCATCGATTTTCCATTGGCCAGGCCGCGGGAGCTAAAGCTTAGCGCAGCCTGGCCGAGTCCTGGCAGCTTCCGAGGCCAGGAAGTCTGCGTGCACCCACGCAGACCCTGGCCTTGTCCCTCTCGGAAAACGCTGCCAGGGAACGCCCCTGCTCCGCCTCTAAAACGCTGAAGCCTGTCAATCAGCGGCTGGGACACACTGCGAGCGGTACACCTGCTGCGCATGCGCAGTCCTCCAAACATCGGAGATGTGCGCTAACCATCGGGTTAGCGTACATCTCCGAATCAGTCCTTTAGTACGTGTAATAAATGAGTTACGCTGAGTGTAGCTGATGTAATCAGTTTCCTTACACTTTATTTTGCTATTCTACAGTAAAAACAGAAATATATTTTTTTCATGGATTTCGACCTAAAAGCAACACGGATAAACTCTCACCGTGCAATAATAATTCACCGTGCCTGCTTTTAAAAAACACTTTATTTTGTAAATGGATTCTATGGCAACTATTCTTTATGAGCAGAAAGTGTTTTTACTCCCCAATTTACATAAATGTAATAGTAGAAATTCCGGTTTTCCAAGTGCACTTTTTTTTTTTCTTCTATCACTTTAATATTTAACAGAAACAAGTTATTTTTTTTTTTTTTTAAAAGATCAAATTGAAAATTACAAGCAAGCGCAGTCATGTGACCTGGTGTAGATAATAAATGGCCTGACTGAAATTCCCCAGCATCCTTTGCCCCAGACACAGCAGCCATGGCTTGTAATTTACTTCAACGAGCAAATTGTGCTTTTTTTTTTTTTTCCTGTATCTCAACCTTTTATCAGATTGATGCTTGGCTCCGAGGTAACTTCTGACTGAAACGGCACTGCCTGCAAACAGATTTCAATGAGACACAACAGCACGTTGGGAAGGCGCTGTCCCTAAAGAAAAAACTGCAATTTGTTTACTTCAGTTCTTGCTATCAGATTAGTTCCCCATAAGACAGTTAAATATAGCAAGACAAGAAATGCAGATAATTAACAGCTAAATATTTAAATTGCTATTTAACTTCACTGAGTTTTAAAAAGATGAAATAAACTTCGAGGGTTTACTGGAGACAATGCCAATCTTTTGGAACTCCCGTCCAACGGGCAAATGTGAAGAGCCTTATCTTGTGAGTTTGCACTATTGTGGTCCCACCTACTGATGTGTCATCAATATAAGCAGATCGAGGAAGGTGGCCTACTCTTTCAAGAGTCCCAGGAGCCTCCATTTTGTTAGGATAGGCAGGTACAGTATGGTATAAAGTAGGGGTGTGCACCGGCCACTTTTCGTGTTTTGTGTTTTGGTTTTGGATCTTTCTTCGTGTTTTGGATCTGGATTGGTTTTGCCAAAACCACCCTTCCGTGTTTTGGGTTCTGGGTTTTGTGTTTTGGATCTGTATTTTTTTGAAAAAAAGCATAAAAACAGCTAAAATCACAGAATTTGTGGGTTTTTCTGCTCCTATGCTATTATTAACCTCAATAACCTTAATTTCCACTCATTTCCAGTCTATTCTGAACACCTCACACCTCACAATAGTGTTTTTATGTCCAAAAGGTTGCACCGAGGTAGCTGGATGACTATGCTAAGAGATACGAGTGGGCGGCACAAACACGTGGTCCATCTAGGAGTGGCACTGCAGTGGCAGACAGGATGGCAGTTTGAAAAACTAGGCCCCAAACTATACATAATGCAAAGAAAAAAAAGAGGTGCAAGATGGAATTGTCCTTGGGCCCTCCCACCCACCCTTATGTTGAATAAACAGGACATGCACACTTTAACAAACCAAACATTTCAGCGCCAGGGTCTGCCACACGACTGTGGCTGAAATGATTGGTTCGTTTGGGCCCCCACAAAACAAGCTGGCAATTAATCTGTCCCTGCACAAACTGGCTCTACGGAGGCAAGATGTCGTCCTCATCCACCGATTCCTCACCCTCTTCAGTGTTGTGTACATCCTCATCCTCACAGAGTATTAATTCATCCCCGCTGGAATCCACAACCACAGGTCCCTCTGTACGTTCTGGAGGCTGGTCTCCCTGGAAGAGTTGATAATTCATTTTATGAACATCATCTTCTCCACATTTTGTGGAAGCAACCTCCTACGCCTTTCGCTGACAAGGTTCCCGGCTGCACTAAACACTCTTTCGGAGTACACACTGGGGGGGCAACTCAGGTAAAATAGAGCCAGTTTGTACAGGGACCTTCAAATTGCTTCTTTTTCCTGCCAGTACAGGTACGGACTGTCTGACATGCCTACTTGGATGCTGTCACCGATGTAATCCTTTAACAGACAGACGCACGCTTGTCGCTGCTGCTTTGAGGATGCAAGTGCGGCTACAGCCCACACAATTCACAAAGACAGAAAAAAAAAGAAGAATATTTTTATTGTTTGTGGAGCGCACTTTGAGGGTTACACCACCCTTTAACAGACAGACGCACGCTTGTCGCTGCTGCTTTGAGGATGCAAGTGCGGCTACAGCCCACACAATTCACAAAGACACAAAAAAGAAGAATATATTTATTGTTTGTGTAGCACACTTTGAGGGTGTCACCACCCTTTAACAGACAGACGCATGCTTGTCGCTGCTGCTTTGAGGATGCAAGTGCAGCTACAGCCCACACAATTCACAAAGACAGAAAAAAAAAGAAGAATATTTTTATTGCTTGTGTAGCACACTTTGAGGTTGTCACCACCCTTTAACAGACAGACGCACGCTTGTCGCTGCTGCTTTGAGGATGCAAGTGCGGCTACAGCCCACACAATTCACAAAGACACAAAAAAGAAGAAGAATATATTTATTGTTTGTGTAGCACACTTTGAGGGTGTCACCACCCTTTAACAGACAGACGCGTGCTTGTCGCTGCTGCTTTGAGGATGCAAGTGCAGCTACAGCCCACACAATTCACAAAGACAGAAAAAAAAAGAAGAATATTTTTATTGCTTGTGTAGCACACTTTGAGGGTGTCACCACCCTTTAACAGACAGACGCACGCTTGTCGCTGCTGCTTTGAGGATGCAAGTGCGGCTACAGCCCACACAATTCACAAAGACAGAAAAAGAAGAAGAATATTTTTATTGTTTGTGTAGCACACTTTGAGGGTGTCACCACCCTTTAACAGACAGACGCACGCTTGTCGCTGCTGCTTTGAGGATGCAAGTGTGGCTACATCGCACACAAGTCACAAACACATTAAAAAAATAGTTTTTTATTTTTTGGAGCACTTTGAGAGTTACACCACCCTTTAACAGACAGACGCACGCTTGTCGCTGCTGCTTTGAGGATGCAAGTGTGGCTACATCGTACACAAGTCACAAACACATTAAAAAATAGTTTTTTATTTTTTGGAGCACTTTGAGAGTTACACCACCCTTTAACAGACAGACGCACGCTTGTCGCTGCTGCTTTGAGGATGCAAGTGCGGCTACAGCCCACACAATTCACAAAGACAGAAAAAAAAAGAACAATATTTTTATTGTTTGTGTAGCACACTTTGAGGGTGTCACCACCCTTTAACAGACAGACGCACGCTTGTCGCTGCTGCTTTGAGGATGCAAGTGTGGCTACATTGCACACAAGTCACAAACACATTAAAAAAATAGTTTTTTATTTTTTGGAGCACTTTGAGAGTTACACCACCCTTTAACAGACAGACGCACGCTTGTCGCTGCTGCTTTGAGGATGCAAGTGTGGCTACATCGCACACAAGTCACAAACACATTAAAAAAATAGTTTTTTATTTTTTGGAGCACTTTGAGAGTTACACCACCCTTTAACAGACAGACGCACGCTTGTCGCTGCTGCTTTGAGGATGCAAGTGCGGCTACAGCCCACACAATTCACAAAGACAGAAAAAAAAAGAACAATATTTTTATTGTTTGTGTAGCACACTTTGAGGGTGTCACCACCCTTTAACAGACAGACGCACGCTTGTCGCTGCTGCTTTAAGGATGCAGGTGCGGCTACAGCCCACACATTTCACAAAGACAGAAAAAAAAGAACAATATTTTTATTGTTTGTGTAGCACACTTTGAGGGTGTCACCACCCTTTAACCGACAGACGCACGCTTGTCGCTGCTGCTTTAAGGATTCAGGTGCGGCTACAGCCCACACATTTCACAAAGACAGAAAAAAAAATAACAATATTTTTATTGTTTGTGTAGCACACTTTGAGGGTGTCACCACCCTTTAACAGACAGACGCACGCTTGTCGCGGCTGCTTTGAGGACAGTATCATATGCAGTGACAGTAGACTTGTCAGAAATTGTTGGCACGTCCTTCAGTCCGGACCAGATGTCCAAACCAGCCCTTGACTTATGACACAGGCGCACGCTTGGCGCTGCTACTATGTTGATGCACGTGCGGCTACATCGCACACAAGTCACAAACACATTTAAAAAATAGTTTTTTATTTTTTGGAGCACTTTGAGAGTTACACCACCCTTTAACAGACAGACGCACGCTTGTCGCTGCTGCTTTGAGGATGCAAGTGCGGCTACAGCCCACACAATTCACAAAGACAGAAAATAAAAGAACAATATTTTTATTGTTTGTGTAGCACACTTTGAGGGTGTCACCACCCTTTAACAGACAGACGCACGCTTGTCGCTGCTGCTTTAAGGATGCAGGTGCAGCTACAGCCCACACATTTCACAAAGACAGAAAAAAAAAGAAGAATATTTTTATTGTTTGTGGAGCGCACTTTGAGGGTTACACCACCCTTTAACAGACAGACGCACGCTTGTCGCTGCTGCTTTGAGGATGCAAGTGCGGCTACAGCCCACACAATTCACAAAGACAGAAAAAAGAAGAATATTTTTATTGCTTGTGGAGCGCACTTTGAGGGTTACACCATCCTTTAACAGACAGACGCACGCTTGTCGCTGCTGCTTTGAGGATGCAGGTGGAATCTAGATGGGATTTGGAACCGGGGACACACTACCTCCATCAATTGTCTAAATCCCACTGCACTAATGGCGGATACCGGACGCACGTCTAACACCAACATAGCAGTCAAGGCCTCAGTTATACGTTTTGCTTCAGGATGACTGCTGTCGTACTTCATCCTCATCGCTAGGGACTGTTGGAGGGTCAATTGTTTAGTAAAAGTAGTGATGTTCCTACTTCCTCTCTGGGATGATGAACAACTCCCAGCAGCAGCAACAGCACTAGGAGGAAGTGGTTCTTGATCTTTCCCTATTTTATTTTTATCGGAGAAAGTTTGGTCCTCCATTTATGTTATATTGATATATACGTGCGGCTAAAGCGCACACAAACACAGAAAATATTTTTTTATTTTTGCTGGAGAGTAGTGCACTTTGTGGGTTACACCACCCTTTAAGAAATGAGCCAGCCAGCTCTTTACTTATGGGACACAGGCGCACGCTTGGCGCTGCTCTTTTGTTGATGCACGTGCAGCCACAGTGCACACAAGTCACAAATACAGAAAATATTATTTTTTTTGGTTTGGACTGGAGTGTACTTTGGGGGTTACAGCACCCTTTAACGGTCAAGCCAGCCGGCCCTTTACTTATGACACAGGCGCACGCTTGGCACTACTTTGTTGATGCACGTGCGGCTACTGCGCACACAATTCACAAACACAGAAAATAATTTTTTTTTTGGTTTGGACTGGAGTGTACTTTGGGGGTTACAGCACCCTTTAACGGTCAAGCCAGCCGGCCCTTTACTTATGACACAGGCGCACGCTTGGCACTACTTTGTTGATGCACGTGCGGCTACTGCGCACACAATTCACAAACACAGAAAATAATTTTTTTTTGGTTTGGATTGGAGTGTACTTTCGGGGGTTACAGCACCCTTTAACGGTCAAGCCAGCCGGCCCTTTACTTATGACACAGGCGCACGCTTGGCACTACTTTGTTGATGCACGTGCGGCTACTGCGCACACAATTCACAAACACAGAAAATATATTATTTTTTTAGCACTTGGGGGGAGCACCCCTGATGGACAGAGCACTCCCTGGACAACACTACAGCACCCCTTTAGGACTGGGACACTGCACAGGACTTTGGAGTGGACACAGCCCCTATGGAGAACTGACTGCACAACACAGTCCAGCCAGCCCCTATGGACTTTGAAGTAGTGGACACAGCCCCTATTAACAACAGCAGCACAGCACAACACAGCCAGCCCCTATGGACTTTGAAGTAGTGGACAACAGCAGCACTACACTACACTACACTACACTACACAGCCCTAACTCCCACCCTCCCTCTTCACTGTCCACAGCCGAGTGAGAAAATGGCGCCGACGCGGGTACCTTATATAGGATCCAAAACCCGCGAGACTCGGAAGGCGGGATGATGACGTTTTGCCTCGATTTCAGATCCGAGTCAGGCGGGAAAAGTCGAGCCTGACTCGGATCGGACTCGGATCGGGGGGGCTCGGGGGGGTTCGGATTTCAGAAATCCGAACCCGCTCACCCCTAGTATAAAGTGTACTTTCTGTTTACGCACCATGGGGCAGCCATTTTGTGAGCTGAACCAATATCCATGATAATGGAGCCTATCGTTTCACTAGGAGCCAGCTGCACCACTGAGGTGCTTCATGAGGCCCAGAATGGATAGGATGCAGTTGTTTGGAACAAAATGGCTTCCCCCATTGTGTTTAGGCTTTGTTTTTAAATACATATTTAATATCCTGGTGCAAATATTGCAAATCTGCTCTTAGCTAATAGAAACCAATCAAATTTAACTTTCCATTTATCCGGTGAGCTTTAAACAGCAAGGGCCTATTTGCCGCTGCTAAACCTATAGTGGCGATAGATATTATTTGTTTTTTAAATCACAGTGTAATGTGAATATAATAATAGTAAAAGACTGTTTTTAACGATTTAAAACCTTTTTTTTTCCAATTATTCTGTTCTGTTAACACCGTCTCGAGGTGATCAGGTATCTTCCCCATGCAAACTTACTTCAATGGACTTATCGTTTTCACGTATTTTTTTTTTTTGCGGTTGAATATCAAATAATAAATACTGGATGTTCCCAAGTGTCTGATTGGTTCATTCAGGAAAAAGAATCGTTGTGTTAAGTTATCGCTGCTAATAAGCACTTTAAAGTATAAACAAATCGTGGTGTTTTTTTTTCTGCTGGAAGTCATTTATGTTAATAACACTGCAATACATCCTGCCCTATGTATTTTAAATCACCTTTATACAAAAGTTGTCACTAATGCTGGGCATACACTGACAGATAAAATGTGTGTTAGACCGACAGAGGTTTAATCTGGCAGCCTTACACCCAGCAGATAATGTGGACATGATGAGGAGAGCTGCCAAAAGCCGGGCCGGGTCCGAATGAAGGGGGCGTGGCCTAATTGGCGGAGGCGTGACCACGCCCCCTTAAGGGAAAAAAAAACGATTGCTGTGTGCTGGGGAGGGGGCCACTGTGGGCCCCTCAGCCCAACGCATATCCAGTGGGGGAGCGAAATCAGGATGATCACCCCCCCCACAGACCGAGAAGACTGCTGCTGCCGCTGCTCCGCAGCAGCAAGCAGTCTCCAATTGCAGCCCAGCACACAGCAGCATGTGCTGGACTGCTCAGCTGACAGGGAGGAGGGGGGTGGCGTCGCACCCGCCCCCCCGGGTCCCTCCAGCAAGCCCTGGCCTGGGTAATTAGCATCCGCTCCCCCCCCCTCTCGGCACCCCTGACGGTGAGATATGTGACAGTGTATGTTCACACGATATCTGACTCCTCCCCTGGGGAGGAGACATTTGCCCTTTCCTTCTCTGTGTAGGAACACGGTGAACTTTCAGGCAATCCGCCGCAACAGCGCACACACTGCCTGATGCGGCTGCCCTGTAACTTCAAAATATTACATCAGACGGACAGACTGGATGTTGTGGCATGCCTGGCCAATCAATATTTTGGGATTGGTCGCGCACATACACAGTACAGTTATCTGGGCGACCCACCGATATTAGGCAGATCGTCCAGGTGATTGTATAATGTATGCCCAGTCATAGGCGTATTTATAATGGGCGCAGAGTGTGCAGCGCACACGGGCCCCTGGGTTTAGGGAGGCCCTGCTCTGCACACCCTGCAGCCAGATTATATTTACCTTGTGCCAGCAAGCAGGTCCCTCCTCCATGGCGCCATTTTCCCTGTGACATCTTCTGGAAGATGGCGCCACACAGCGACAGCAAAGACTCTGCGCTGTGCCAGATCCTTTGTTCTCTTGATTATCACTGGGAAGATGGTGCCGCGGAAGAGGCAGGACCCACTTACCTGACTGCACAAGGTGAGATGCGCGGCTCATGGGGGGCCCACTGCTCAGAGGAGGGGGCCCGCTGCACATAGACCCCCTTGGGCATCAATATACCTCTGTGCCCAGCATCAGCGCTTTTTAGGAGCTCATATTTTGTTTGTCTGCTCTACTGAGCGTAAAACATCGAAACAGGCGCCACATGTAAATAGGGTATGGTCTCTCAGAGAGCTGAGCTCCCAGACTTCAGGGTGTGATTTGATGGTTTGGGAGCAAAGACTTTGTACAGAGATCTCTCACAGATCTCCAGAGAAACAGCTGAAGCTTCTGATGCTTGTCCCTCTCAGACCAGGGTTCACTGGCTCTTCTGTATCTCTTTTTAGATTAAAAGCAGCTGTTTCCTCCTAACACTGTCATGCTTTATTTCTGTAGCAAACATGTGCAACCTGTGAAGTTAACTGAACTCTCATTTTTTCCCCTCATGTTTCATCACCAGCGGAAAAAAAAAAAAAAAATCAAACGCGTTGCAGAATATCTGATGTCCTGTAGTATTTACTTATTGTACATCGTCAGCAGGCTCGGGCTGAGATACCTGGGGGCCCCGGGAGAAAAAGGCCAGTGGGACCAACAACAGTCAGGTTGAATAAGACAGCAGATAAAAACAAACACTCAAAAATAGCGCATAAAGTTCAAATAACATAGAAGGTATATTGGAAGCTAGGAAAATCCTGTTCTGTGGGGACCCTCCGAAGTGGACCAATTGCACTATAAACACCCTGTGGTATCGGAGAAATATAACTAAGCAAACACCAATTTAAAAAGTTGCATGTATGATATTGGTTTATTGCAGTTGGTGCTGTAAAAAATTACCCAGGGCTAAAATGTAGTAAAAATGATCACTTAATATAATGGTGAAATGAAATACACAATAATTAGTGAGCTAAAAGAACAAGACAAAAAATAAAAATATAATAAGCAGTAGATAACTAAATACAAAATGTAAAAGTATAGTTAGATTGTGTTCCTTGAATGGTTATTGTTTAATATGTAACATATTTCAGTAAACAATAAAGAATAATTCTATTGTATCAGCTAGATCAAACAATAATATTTAAAGGATATCTGACTTTAGTTCAGTTGTACTCACCTGCGCCATCCAACTACATGGGACACACAGACAGACAGACAGACACACATACATACATACATACATACATACATGGGACACTACCGACAGACATATGGGACACACAGACAAACACATGGGACAGACAGACACACATACATACATACATACATACATACATGGGACACTACCGACAGACATATGGGACACACAGACAAACACATGGGACAGACAGACACACATACATACATACATGGGACACACAGACAGACATATGGGACACACAGACAAACACATGGGACAGACAGACACACATACATACATACATGGGACACACAGACAGACAGACACACATACATACATACATGGGACACTACCGACAGACATATGGGACACACAGACAAACACATGGGACAGACAGACACACATACATACATACATGGGACACACAGACAGACAGACACACATACATACATACATGGGACACTACCGACAGACATATGGGACACACAGACAAACACATGGGACATACAGACAGACAGACACACACACACATGGAACACACAGACAGACACATGGGACAGACAGACACACATAAATGGGACACACAGACAGACACATGGAACACACAGACAGACACATGGGACATACAGACAGACACATGGGACACACAGGTAGACACATGGGACACATAGACACACATGGGAAACAGACACATGGGACACACAGACAGGCATACACATTGGACACACAGACAGATACACACATGGGAGACACAGGCAGACACACACATGGAACATAAAAAGACAAATTACAGGTGCACAACTCCAAATTACTAATTATATATAATACATTTTGCAATAAATAGAGGTTTTAGCATAATCATGGCCAAGGATATGGGCCTACCCACCACTTCACGGTAACCTCTTAGGGTAGGTCCCTAACATACTAAGGTATCCAGAGAGCAGAACACCCCCAAACCAGCCCAGCTGAGCCACCCCAGGGCATCACTGTAATGAGAAAGGTGCAGTGTAAAATTGGATAGATAAGAGCAGCTACGGCTGCATATATAAGAATAGAGATGTGAAAATACATATATAATAAACAAACAATAGAAGTGTTAAAAAGTGCAAAAGAGGAAAAATGTGTTGTAATGAAGCTGCCTAATCAAAGCAATCCAGGGGACCCACACCCCAAAAATCAACCTAAAGCTGCACTACAGTATATCATTTGTAGGACTTACCTAAATTATTGCAAAATTTTGCAGCTGTAGCTGCTCTTATCTATCCAATTTTATACTTCACTTTTCTCATTAGAGTGATGCCCTGGGGTGGCTCAACTGGGCTGGTTTGGGGGACGGAGGTTCCGATGGCGCTAGCTCCTACGAAAGCTAGCTACTACAAAAACATTGCACTCTGGAGCTTGGTACATATGGACAGAAAAAAGCAGCCCCCATACTGTATCGCTGATATCTGACTTTGGGCCTGATTCAGAGCCGGACGCTATTTGCGCTCGGTCGTTCAGAAAAAGGGTCCGGATATTTAAACAGAGCGCTCGCTCTTTGCGGTCTGTGGACGCCTCTATGTCTGAACGAGTGAACGAAACATGCGCTCGCTATTTTTAAAAAACGCCCCCTGGCCGCTCGCATCATACGTCATCTCCACTATTTATTAGATTAATCGAGTACATCGAAAGGCATCTGAACTGCTCGCAATGCTTGTGGTAGCATTTTCCTACCGCAATCATGCGAGCAGTTGAGGGTAAAAGACAACCAAGTGACGTGGTCGATGACGCTGCTTTGTTAATTATGCACACCCTTAAAACGCCCGTTTTGACCTTTAAGCACGCCTGCGTTCTGATCTCCACTCCCCGTTTTCAAGCACCTTCCCCTGTTACCACCCACAAACACCTCATTCTGTCACTCAAATTAGCAGGCATTCGCTATTTTGCGAGCACACAATTTCCGACCGCAATGACTGGTTCGCGCATGCGTATTACAACCCATACGCATGCGCAGTTGTGCGAACATCGCTCGGTGCGAACGAGTGGTCGCTTACGAGCGGCTCTGAATCAGGCCCTTTGTCCCCTGCCCTGCAAATACATTTTCGGGTACTTATTTGTGAGTAGTCCCCGAAAATGGGTCTTTTGAGGTGATATCCTGCAAATAATAATTTATAAATAGGCCCCTTAGTAAATATACCCCTAGATCATCATCATGTCCCTATGGCGCTCAGGATATGGAGAACCATTGTCAAACTTCCAATTCATAAAATACATAAAGAGTATTTTATCATGGAAGATCTAACCAAGCAAATGAGTCTTATCCGGCTACAGGTGAAAAATAAATTAGAGTCATGTTTATGACTTATCAGCTCTATGCTTTCAATGTATGCACTGTTTTAATTGCTTTAATCTTAGCATACGAGGAAGCTCTAGATTAAATGTGATTAAATCACACAAGATATTACTTGCTCTGCCTGAGCCACTCTGGCTGTGACATTTCAGGATATCTACCACGGAGCATAAGAAACAACTTATTTCCGGATTAAACCGTATGGTTTTTTTTTTTCATTAATCTATATAAGAAGCTTGTGTTTGAAGGTTATTCGGACATCCTGGTGTCCAAAGTTTCTCTTTAGTGACTTTAGAGCATGTTTACAGAGCTGGTGGTTATGTCTGTTACTATATATAGGTGTCCTACACGGATGTCTAGGTTATATCTATTTTTTCCCCAAGCTGTTGTTTTTTTGTTCTATAGACCCTATAAAAGAGGCTGAATGATAAGGATTGGTATTTTGGATCCTCTGTAACAAAGGCCCTGATTCAGAGATGTTTGGTAAAAGGATTTACTGTGCTAAAATATGCAAAAGCAGCGTAAAAAGACGCTCCTTTGCCGGCTTATGTCATCCACTAGCTGCATCCAAAGATGAAGCATGGGATCCACTGCTTCAAGCGGCCTTGGGTTACTTAGGATTCCCGGGAAAACCACACTGGTCCAACTCCCCATATGGCTGCAGACTGTCACTCACCCGACGTTTGCAACCGACATCGCTAGACCAGATCTGCGCACAGTGTGTCTCCTGCGCAGATTATATAACATCGGCAAACTGTTTAAAAAATCAGGCCCAACATACTCATTGTTTCCCCATTAAGACCCGTATTCAATTTGAGCTGAGCCGCGATACTTTTTCGCCTCCCGGACTTTTTGCCTACATTGCGTGTTTTGCAGGCGGAAAAGTATCGCCCGCATGCTCGCATATCCCCGTATTCAATTTGAAAGTACGCGAAAACAGGACCAGGCGAAACTTATACAAGCAGAAAGTACTGACAGATTTGGGGAAATCAGCCTGACACCCCCCAAAAGATGCTCTGACATGGGGGTTCCCTATGGTACCCTCCGATTTGGCTTGCTGAAGGTATTTGGTGTTTTTAAACGGGCTCAATAGCTGCTAAATAGCGTTTTTGTATAAGTGGTGCAGAATAGTATTCTGGAGTGTTTTTTGCAGAAAATAACTTATCCCAACAAATTTGGGGTACATGAAAATGGGGGTCAGCATATTTTAAAGTTGATAAAGTTAAGTTAACAAAATCGTGAAAAATCCACCTGCTACAAGCACCTGCAATGAAAAAAACACCTGGGGCATACTTGGGGACCCCCCCAGAGTCAAGTTCGCTAGTTTCTAACTTTGTCCCAAAACATTTTTTTTTTCGCCCCCAAAATCAAAGTGATTTTTTGGGATGTTCTTAAGTCTTTTTAAAAACATTTTTGACACAATTTACCTTTGGGGGACTGTCTGAAGGTTGCAGGGGGGTTCCCGCAACGTTTTACCCCAATACCCCAATTCTGCACTTTTTTCCGCCTGCTATTCATAGGCAAAACTTTACCGCTTATTACATTGCTTTGACTTTCCGCCAAGGCGGAAAGTCTTTCAAATTGAGGGCCTGATTCAGAGCCGGACGCTATTTGCGCTCGCTCGTTCAGAAAAAAGGGGCCGGATATTTAAATAGAGTGCTTGCTCTTTGCGGTCTGTTGATGCCTCTATGTCTGAACGAGTGAACGAAACATGCGCTCGCTATTTTTTAAAAAAGGCCCCCTGGTCGCTCGCATCCTACGTCATCTCCGCTATTTATTAGATTAATCGAGTACATCGAAAGGCGTATGAACTGTTCGCAGTGCTTGTGGTAGCATTTTCCTACCGCAATCATGCGAGCAGTTCAGGCTAAAAGACAACCAAGTGACGTAGTTGATGACGCTGCTTTGTTAATTATGCACACCCTTAAAACGCCCGTTTTGACCGTTTGGCACGCCTGCGTTCGGATCTCCACTCCCCGTTTTCAAGCACCTTCCCCTGTTACCACCCACAAACGCCTCATTCTGTCACTCAAATTAGCAGGCATTCGCTATTTTGCGAGCACACAATTTCCGACCGCAATGACTGGTTCGCGCATGCGTATTAAAACCCATATGCATGTGCAGTTGTGCGAACATCGCTCGGAGCGAGCGAGCGGCCGCTTACGAGCGGCTCTGAATCAGGCCCTGAATACGGGGTGAAATCAAAACAGGCGAAAATGAGGTCATCGGAGAAAGGTTTTTGCCAAAAACGCGAAAACGGCTTTTCGCTCCAAATTGAATTCAGCCCTTAGTATCATTTCTCATTGCCATATATCGCAGCGGTAAGAAATTTTTTTCCATAGTAATTTTTCCATACTGTTCAGCGGGGACAGCGACTTCCCTAAGAGCCCATCCCATCCCGACCAAGAATCTATAGTAAATTAATATCGATTGCGGTCACTTTAGGTTCTGGCCCGGCCTAGAGTGGCCATTTCCTGCGTTAGCTTTTTGTTAGACAGCCCGGATACTAAAATATGCCTATACATTATCCGCACAGATTAAGGCTTGATAATGGCACCGCTTAAACATCGGATGACAAAATATAGCCTACCCCTGCTATTCATGTGATACCTGCCAACAGTTCTCATTTGCGGTGGCTCTAAAGAGGAGACCTGTAAGGAGAACGCTGTATAGTCTTGCTTGAAAATAGGGTCTTTAGTCTACTTATGGCGCATCTTGTAGTGACAAATATCTTAATTAAGTTAGAGTTCCTCGGAGTTGGAGTTCCTTTAATAACCGTACAAAAATAACTTCTGTAATTGCAATAGTGACAGCACACTCAGGGCAGGGTGCGCGTGAAATTAGATCTTGTACAGTTTAGCTAAAAGCACACACATGCAGATTTTGATTGTACACATCTGATTGGAATGGACGTGTATAGCTCCTGCCCTGTGGTCAGCTGATAACCAAATGCACACACTAGCAAAGAGACTTACCAATCAGATGTTAATGTGCGTATCCACTAGGCGATAGAGGAACGACAGTACGATTACAACATTGTAATCGTACAGTCGTTCCACATCCCCTGCAGTGCCTACACTGAATGATGGGCCTGATTCAGAGCCAGACGCTCTGACCAGAGCGCTCGCTCTGAATCAGGGCCCTCCTCCATTAAAATGGAGCGTCCTCCTGGACGCTCGTATAGCTGTGGGTGACCACCCACAGCATATACGAGCGTCCAAAAAGATGGTCGCGATGGTCTTGACCATCGCGACCATCGGACTTGCGACGGAGACCCTGCGGTAGGGTTTCCCAGCCACAAGCCCTGGAGTGATTTTGGCTCTATCAGAGCCAAAATCACTCCCACTGACAACACTAGTGATGTCAGTGGGGCCGGCTTCAGACGGTAGGCGTTCCCATGGGAACGCCTCCGTCTGGCAGGCACGCCTCCGGCACACCCACCAAAGGGGGCGTGCTGTCAGTCACCATCGACAGCACGCCCCCTTTGGTGCGAGACCCGGAGCGACAGCTTGGCTGTCGCAGTCCGGGTCTCGCACATGCGCACGACGGAGCTCCCTCCGTCGTGCGCATGCGCAGTGGGGAACATCGACCCACTTGCGAGCGTACTGCCGCTTGCGAGTGGGTCTGAATGACCCCCGATATGTATACACAATATGTCGTTCAGTGCAGACACCCTCCCTCATCCCTGAACATGGTCAATCTGTCATTATCAGCAGACTGACCGGCATGTTCAGGTGATGAATGAGGTCGAAAACAACCAGCGGGAGCGTGCATCGCTGGTCGTTTTTTGAGATTTGAATGTCCGATTTGTGAACGATCAATGAGCGATTGAACGATAACGATGTCGTTATCGTTCAATCGCTCATTTTAATCGCCTAGTGGTGGATATGCTACATAGAGCTAGCATGAACAATCAGATTGTGATCAGTTATGGTTTTGATACAGCTGTGAGTTTGGCTGGAACTTATTAAATCAGTTTTACTTTTCTTTAACTATATATTTTTTGTTTTATCTCCCCCTCCCACAAATTCAACCAAAATCACATTTATCTATAATAACAACTGATGCTTTTAACTTAGGGCCTGATTCAGACACGCACGCTAATGCCTGCGCCGCTGCGCAGTCTGTGTAAGCAGCTGCGTTGCGAAAAAATATGCAAATGCCGCAGACGCAGTGGAATGTATTGCGACGCCCACCTTAAATACGAGATACAATCGGTTCTGGGGGTAATGACAGAGGGCTTGATTCAGAGCCGGACGCTCTGACAGAACGCTCGCTCTGAATCAGGGCCGGCCTTCTGTTTTTTTAGAGCGACCTCCTGGCCGCTCGCATAGCTGTGGGTGACCACCCATAGCTATAGCGAGCGGCCAGGAAGATGGTCACGATGGTCACGATGGTCAAGACCATTGCGACCATCGGGCTTGCGACGAGACCCTTGTGGTAGGGTCTCGTTGCCGCAAGCCCTAGAGTGCTTTCGGGTGATGAAGTGATGTCAGTGGGGCCGGCCCCAGACGGTAGGCGTTCCCATGGGTCGCTATCCGGGTCTCGCGCATGCGCACTGGGCCACCATCGACCCGCTTGCGAGCGGGTCTGAATCAGGCACAGAATTTCTTATAAGACTACCAGCACTATAGCTGCAGATTGCTCCTAAACACATGCAAAAACAAAAACAAGAATTTATTAGCACTTAGCTTGCAAACAAAAGTACAAACAATTTTAAATATCTTAAACTCTTTCGGGCTATGCTACTTTTAAATCAAAATGATTTAATGGTATGATAAAAGTAACAGTATTTGGTAATAGATACTGTAATGAAACACCAGCTCCCCAGGACCTAGGTTTGCTCTTTGTTTCCTTGTGTAAAATACATTTTACGATCTGAATAATAATAAATAAAAAAACCCTGTTTCTTGGCTAATACAGATTGCACGTTCTTTAAGCTAATAAGATCCAGTAAAATCGCCTTGCGTTATGATGCCCCAAACAAAAAACTCTGCAGAGGTCTGCATAATTCTAATTAAAAGAGAGAGAACATGACAGACACAATGCTATTACACGCTTTCTCAATGCCTATTTACAGTAATGTTACAATATTTTCTGTCACTCATTATTATGTGTTTTATCTAAATAGATAGATATTATTTCAATTTACTTTGGCTCATTTCATATCTAGGGAAGGACTTTCTCATTGTGTGTGTGATTTTATTATGACAAAATATCTGTCTTTACGTTTCATTATCAAGTTCTAATTTTATTGTATCCAGTGGGACAATGGGGTTCTGTGATTGCTCCGTTAATGAATTTCACAATTCGCTTTTGTGTGCAAAATACAAAGTCAAGGTCATGTTACGTAGAGCGAGAAACCCAGATTTCCTCATCTAACATTGAAGGGGCTCTACACGTCACGCTGCTGCCGGGTTATCAGCACAATGGGCCAGGTATGGAAACTTACTAATAATAAAAAAGATAATTTTAAAAATCATTAGTCATATTCTGTTACTTTTTTAATGAAATACAACACTTACTGTATGAGTGATCCGCAAATATGTCCAATCCTATCTAAGAAAGCTCATATCTTACCATTCCCTGAGCCATAATGGGCATTTGTTCCAGATACATGCACTAAATATGTTTAAATATCTATCTTTCTATATCATATCTATCTATCTATCTCATATCTATCTATCTATCTATCTATCCAACTATATCATATCTACCTAACTACAGTATCTATCCAACTATATCATATCTATCTATCTATCTATCTATCTATATCATATCTATCTATCCAACTATCTCATATCATATCTATCTATCTATCTATCTATCTATCTATCTATCAAACTATCTATCTATCTATCCAACTATATCATATCTATTTATCTATCTATCCAACTATATCATATCTACAAAACTACAGTATCTGTCTATCTATCCAACTATATTATATCTATCTATCTATCTATCTATCTATCTCATATCTATCTATCTATCAAACTATCTATCTATTTATCTATCCAACTATATCATATCTATCTATCTCCTATCTATCTATCTATCTATCTAACTATATCATATCTATCTAACTATCTATCCAACTATATCATATCTACAAAACTACAGTATCTGTCTATCTATCCAACTATATCATATCTATCTATCTATCTATCTATCTATCTATCTATCTATCTATCTATCTATCTGTATATATCTATCCCATCTCTATCTATCTATCTACTTATCTCATATCTATCTATCTATCTATCTATCTATCTATCGATCTATCCAACTATATCATATCTATCTATCCAACTATATCATATCTACAAAACTACAGTATCTGTCTATCTATCCAACTATATCATATCTATTTATCTATCTATCTATCTATCTATCTGTATATATCTATCCCATATCTATCTATCTATCTATCTATCTATCTATCTATCTATATGTATATATCTATCCCATATCTATCTATCTATCTATCTATGTTTCTATTCAACGGTATCATATCATATTTATCTATATATCTATAATCTATCTATTTATCTATCTCATATCTATCTATCTATCTATCTCATATCTATCTATTCAACTGTATCATATCTATCTATCTATATCATATCTATCTTTCTATTCAACTGTATCATATCTGTCTATCTATCTTCTTAGCTCATATCTATCTATCTATCCATCTATCTATCTATCTATCTATCTATCTATCTATCTATCTATCTATTCAACTGTATCATATCTATCTATCTATCTATCTATCTTCTATCTATCTATCTATCTATCTATCTATCTATCTATCTATCTATCTGTCTGTCATATATATGTGACCCGTTTACAATAGATAACTTTTCTTCAGTTGAAACTGGACAGAATGGCAGTTTATCATGTACAGTATAACTAAATAATTTCCACTGAACAAATTTCTTAAAAAGAAAAAAACAAAACTATGCAAAGCAAAAAGTAATTAATTAATACAGAGCAATTTGAAACATTGCGAATGGAGATATATCTGTAACAGATACAGAGTATATTCTACAGCTGGGATACAATACACAGTGATCATTTTCTTGTATCCATCTCTTGCCAGTAGGGGGCATGTAGGTCTCATTAGTTTCCCAACTAACACGTGCCAGCAGGGGTCACTGGTTGTGTTATACCTGTTCCCCACTAACACTGAGATTGTAAAGGCTATCACAGCCTAGCAGTAATCACAAGTACAGCACTGATCCCTCAGATATTGTCAGGCAGGTACCAGCACAGAATAACGGAATCATGAGTGGGCTGATCAGTACAAGCACATAGAATAGTATTACACTTGTAAGTATAGCAGCGCTTGACTCTAATATGATTTGATTAATTTCTGGCCAGTATAATAGATTTTTATTACAGACGGGACAATAGACCGCAAACATTATTACGGGCACTGATTCATTCTACAGAGGAAACTTGTGCAAAACATGCGCCAGGGGCGTCATTATTGGAGGTGACAGGAGGTGTGAATATTGCGTCAATATGTAGCAGGCTTAGGGTAATTATTATCTCTCTATTCTTTTTCACTGTTTTGTGCTATACATTCTAGTACTGTATATACTTATGGTGGGCATATGGTTTATTAATTGGTGAAAGTATTAAATATACTGTGTATCTACTCTATGTTTATTGCCGTAGATACCTATTGTTAATTACCTTTTTAATGTGATAAATGTTTGTCTTTTTGCTTCCATTTAATTATGTATGTAAGCGGTTAATAATTTTTTTTTGTACCGTATTAATTATCATTATTACTATTCATTGATTTACTCTATTAATTGATTTAATCTAAGCTGTATACGTAAAACGGCAAGAAATGACATGTATGCGCAGAGTTGAATCAGCCCCTCTGGTGCTTGGATGACTTTTGTGGGCCGCGCAGGTGATCATCGTCTTCGACGCGGATCTTTGCACCAGGGGTACCTGCAGCTTCACCAGCCTCTGATCTAGTTGTAATTATGCAAATTTGCCCGCACTGTATTCGGCCAACACTTTCCTTCAATGCTCCGTAAAGATTCGCAAGTGTACAGCCGAATTTCTCATAGGGACGTAGGTGTTTGTGTTTTTGGTGCGTATATTATACAAAAATGTTTTGTTTTTTTTACACTAATTAAACTACATACATTCATCCTTTTCATTTTATGTTTACTCACATTTGTAAAAAAATAATAAATAGCAATACTTTGATATTTGTGTAAAGCTGTTGTGTTTGTGCGCTCACTTATGAGACTGTTTAGGTTTTGTGTTTAGTGTATGCCCCCTTGTATTTACTTTTTTTTAACTAATTTCTTGCCTCATTTAGCGTCAAGGATTTTTTGGGGGGCGTGATACGGATATTTCTTTACTACACATAAACGCCAAAAAAGGTCCGTATATAGATTTATGAAGTTTTTGCGTCCATGCACGCCTAGACATGCCGGATGGGTGCAAGCAATAGTAAGCTGAGTACAGTAAGGGCCTGTTCACCTTAAGTGTAATATGGACACCTGTAGACATGGATATGTCCGCAGAAACCTTATTAGGGCGAGTCTGCCTTGCGGACACATGATGAAGATTATGATCATCAGTACTTTCAAGATGGCTTCTGATCAGCTGTTATCACATTGACCTCTCCTGATGATAGTACTTAATTCATTAATGTTGCTGTTATGCTATATCAAGTTGTATCAGACTATTTGTGTATTACTTATTTACTCTTGAGTGCTGCAGGAAAGATGATTCACATTGGGCTTTTTTTTTTTAAAGGGTCAACACAGCAGATGTGCCAGGACCCAACAGATCTCTTGGTGGTCTGGTCCTGTCTATTCGTTGTAGATGTCTACTAGCTCGAAGGTAAACCTTGCATGCACTGCATCCTTCATATCACACCCCAGATGTTTAATAATATTCCATTTTGGAGGCTGGAATGGCCACTCCAGAACCTTAAGCTATCACCCCAGAAAGTACTTCATGGATGATTTTGTGATAATTTCTTTAAAGATTTTTTATCTTACTGAGATTTCAAACCTCATTTCAGCTTCAGTGATCCTGGGAACTGAGCTTCTAGAGTTCGGTGATGTTTTGTCGAATCAATTCCTTGTACTAGATAAAAGTTTCCTGTGCCGATGGTTGCCACACCTGCGTAACATATCAGCCTCATGGTTAGCTGCGGGCAACGTGTTCTTCTGTTCAAACGCTTCACCTAGTTTTATCTAAATGTATCTCCTGTAGTTGATGCCCAAAAAGTTCACATGTTGCTTTATCGGTTCCCAGCATTTTCATCCCCCCCCCCCCCCAAAAAAGGTCAAAAACATTTATCTCAGTATTGCTGTGCCTACCTTTAATTCAGTGGTGCGGACATAATAAAAGTTGATCCTTTATGTGGATGTAATTGTGTGCTGTGGACCTGTGGAACAACAATCCAAATTCTTTGTAGTGATATGTGAGCCTCCGACTATCTTACCAGTTTGTGAGAACATCTACGGATATTTCCCTTGAAAGACAGAATGCAGCAATATAGGCAAAAGCACCCAGCCAGGCTTTTTATGCTATTAAATAAACAGATCCCAGTGTGTTTTACGAGACTCAAGAAACCAGAGACGTTTTTGTATTTTATTTTTGAAAGGGCCGCATACATTTAAGTCTCTGAATGGAACATTTTTCACTGTCACAGACAAAATTCCAGCACAGCTATGCTACGTTCTAGGAGCTGTCCTATGAATCTGTGTCATAAAACAGCAGACATAACAACAGAACTATTTTCCCCTAAGATATACATATATATGACGTTTATTTTCAGGCTGGCTCTCCTCCTGATAAGCCCCCATGGGCGTTCCATCCCTGTAGTTTACAATGGTAAGATAGACAAGCGTTCTGTTTGCCTGGCACAGCTTTATTTCAGCCCAGTCTAGCACACTGCGTGGATTCTCTCTTTTGCCTGCCTCTGATTGGTAAAATAAAAGCAGCATGTTACAGTGCTTCTCTACGAACCTCTGGTAGCACTTTAATATTTTATACGCTGTCTGCTTGTTCAGGTGTTTTTTGACGAAATTCTCCAAGTTGAGCCGACTCACGCAAACGAAAAAAAAATACGCCGTGTTTAACTTCACAATCCATTTGTGAGCCAGGAAAGCCGACCACATTTTTGCTTCTTCGCGGGGAGAATGATGCCCTCAGGTGCGGTGCCAGGTTGGGAGAAAGACATTTAGTGCTTTCCTCTACAGGCTTCTGCCCTTTCTCTATGACATTAAGCAGAGCTATCAAATCACTTTACAGAGGACTAAACTAATCTGGCACACAACATCGCTGGCATGAAGGTGATTGGGGTTGCAAGTTCATTCTTTTTGCAGGATTTGGCAGGCTTTATATTTAGATTCAGAAAGCAAAGGCTCTGTCCGGAATCCGAGATCACACACTCAATAAATGTATATTCCCACTGCGAGCTTTCTACCATACTACCACTACTGAATGTCAGAGCATTATATCCTCTCAGTGGCAGCAACTCAGGACTTAATAATATATTGTGTTCCATTAGAAAAATGCATCTATATATCCATGTCCTATCTATCTATCTATCTATCTAGATATCTATCTATCTATCCATGTCCTATCTATCTATCTATCTATCTATCTATCTATCTATCTATCTATCTATCTATCTATCTGTCTATCTCATATCTAAAATCTATCTATCTATTTCATATCTATCTATCTATCTATCTATCTATCTATCTATCTATCTATCTATCTATCTATCTATCTATGTCATATCCAGGGCCATAACTAGGGTAGTGCGACCAGTGCCCTGGCACAGGGCACCGCAGGGCAGGGGGCGCTGTTTGGGCCTGTCAATTTTCCTGTTTATTATCATTCTCACTTGTAGTTTCCTCTTCTTTTATCCCCATCTCCTGGCCTCCCCTATCTCTTCCCTGGCCCTTCCCCATGGGGCCATGGCCATTTTTCAGGTGCACCATCTCAACTAAAAAATGGGGGGGGGGAGATCTATCTATCTCTTGTATATCTTATATTTGTTTATTTATTTATAGTTCTATTATCTAACTCTTTATTGCATGTACTATATATATATATATCTATTATTTGCCAATTTCTCTATCCATCTCATATCTATCTCATTGCTATCAAGCTATCCCATCTCTCTCGCTCTATTTCATATTAATTTAGATGATATTGTATGCAACCCTTATATGAGTTATACAAACTGTAGTATTTTTTAAACTGATTGTATACACCAGAATTTCTATTGGCCATAGAGTAGCAGTTAAGATGTGTATGAATAAGACAACAATTTACACTTGTTTAAATGCACACCTCCTCAAACTTTAAGCAAAATATCTAAACTACTGTATAGCTTACTGGAAATAATAAGTAAACATTTCATGAAGTACAAAAACACATAATAACACCCATATGGTGCTTTCATGAGAATTCACCTAATGGATTCATTAGGAACAACCAGTGACTTCACAAATCATGATGCACTAAGCAAGTACTGCTGTATGGGCCCAGCAGACAATGCACATTAGGAAACCAACAGTGAGTTGATTCACTTTCATCACATCAAAAGGGTAATGTGTTTTGTTATTAAATATACTATAACTATATTTTGCTTTTTATTTCAGAGTATGAAAAACAGTTGTATATTTCCTTAGGTCATGCAGCACATACATTTAGATTGCAGGTGTGACTGTTGCTATTGCTATCAATTAAAAGGTTTAAACGCAGTAGTAAAAATCGGCCCTGGCACTTAAAGCTCACAGGCCAACCTCAGCGACAACATCTAGCTCCTCGCGTCCTCCTATTGGCTCCTCCAATGGCTTCCAGTCTCCCCCAGTATGCAGCGCGTCATGCCTCACATCCACCTTGCGGAGTAGAGCACTGGGAGGTGGAGCCGCTCAGCCAGGCCTTTCAGCGGCTCAACCTCCCACTGCCGACTGGGCCAGCCCACATTCAGAAAGCCTGCCGAGCAAAGCGCCAGGAAGGCGGAGCTGCTCAACCTGGCATCGAATGGTTCACCCTCTAACTGCCGACTGGCCCAGCCCATTGGCCCACATGGCATTTGCCATGGGCAGTGTGAAAGAAAGACAGAGGAATTGAATTAATATTAGTTTGTAAAAATCACAAAGCACAGAAAATCCTCTGATTCAGAAAACACTAACACCCGAGCAATTGAAAGTAAAAACTTACACTAGACTAAAACATTATTTAGTCTAAATATAAAAGTCTTTATGCGAGGAAAATAAAACAAGGGTTTCCTGCCCAGTTGAACAGCATATAATCTGCCCCTGTACCATTGAATTCTATAGCCGCTATACCATTTACGGGATCCAGTCAAGATGACGGCGGATGGTATGCCGTTTGTCAGGATATCGACACCAGAATTCCAAAGATGGCCAGAATGCCGACACCAGCATCTCGAAGGGATCAAGATACCGACGTCGGCATCCCGACCGCCGGCATCCCAAAGGTAAGTATGCTGGTTAGGTTTAGGGTTAGGCCGGGGATGGGGAGGTTAGATTTAGGGACCTGCTGAGGTGGGTTAGAGACTGACCGGGGAGGGTTAGGCTGTGGGGAATGGGGGTTAGGCACCACCCGGGGGAGGAGGTTAGGGTTAGGCACTTCCCAGGGAGGGTTAGGATTAGGGTGCGGGAAGGGGGGGGGGTTGGTTTAGGCACCACCGGGGGAGGATAGTGTTAGGCACCACCGGGGGGAGGTTAGGGTTAGGCACCACCGGGGGACCTTCATCATCAGGATGCCACTATCGGTGTTTTGACCGCCAGCATCCCTTCTGTCGGTATAACATACCGATTCCCCATTTACTGACCATGACTGCAAAAGAAGCAGTGCAATCCCCTTATCACATTCTTAAATGTGTGTATTATGGTGTGCAGTCTAAGGCCCCTCCCCTATATATTCTACATTATGGTGTCTGTCCAGAATAACTGATACCGCCGGGCTATCTGCTCTGCCGGATATCAGCAGAGAAAAAAATATATATATAAACAAACTAAATTTAAGTGAAGTTCACACATGGAAGTATAGCTAAAGGATTACCCATTTCCAGCAGAGGACAGCATTGCTGTTTGACATTTTTGGCTATTTTTCTAAAATTAGTTGTGGCACACAGTTCAATTTTGACCACTCTGCCAACATCGCGGACCTGATAAATAGCCCCCTCTTCGCTCTATCATGTTTCTGTAAATTTCATTTTTTCCAACGTTCTGCAGGAAGCAATTGCTGATCTGAGATTAAAGCGGACATAACATTGATTGAGAATTTGAGAAGAGAATACAAACACATTCTGTCACTTGTAGTAACCTCATTTATTTCCTGGATTGCTGGAGCGAGTGGTATAAATGGTAACACAAGAATCCCCATATATAAATGATATGAGATTGAAAACAATGTAGTATATTTTTTAAAGCCCGAATAGCACTGAAATAATGGGGGTCATTTGCGGCTGGCAATGTAAGGCAATATTGCAGTGTGCCTGTCTGAGTGCTAGTATTCAATACCTTTGCACACATTTCTGAGTCTTCTGATATTGCCTACATGTATCCTAGTTACTTACCAGGTTTACCGGGCTGGTTTCTAGACCTTACTCTTATTCGCTCCTTCAGCAGGAATACCACCCATGAAATTCCCAAAGTTACATCTGGGTGCATAGAGCAGCTCATTGGACAGGAGTCTCAGCCAATTAGATGGCTCATACACCATATGCCACCTCGGAGGTATTTAATTAACTGTGATGAATTCAGTCCATCGCACCTGACAGCGCCCTTCTCTGGGTGCTGTCGAACACCGGAATACGTGTGACGTGGTGGCCCGAGGCATCTGTGCGGGGCTGATAATGGGGTTACCCAAAATTGTACAACTCCTCCAATCACCATTCCCTTTTTTGATATTTTACAGCTCATATGAACCCCAGGCAATAATGTATGAAAGTGCAAAGAGAATGGAAGTACTGTACCTTTTTTTATTTTGCATTATTATTTCTTTTTAGTATTTTGTTTTTCTTTTTAGTGATTTTATTATCCTTGATTTCTTTATGGCGCCACAAAGGTTCCGCAGTGCCTTACCGAGTTCATAAGCAAATGGTCACACAAGAAAACAGGTATATTAGTACCAAACAATGCAGGACACGGACATGGTTTATACACTTTGCTGCTTAGGGATCATAACACTTAAACAAGCTGCAGTGTTCGGTGTCGTTGTGGAGAGTTAGGAGTAAATGATAGAAGAAAGGGTAGGAGAAGCACATGAGGGAAGAGGGCCCTGCTCGTGAGAGCTTACATTATAGAAAGGGAGGGGCAGACAGACAGGGGTGACACGAATGGGGTAGACAGTGAGAAAGGATCATGGAGCAGAGGGTTAGGATGAGAGTTGGAAGGCTTGCAATAGCGTAGAGACTTAACAGTTAGTAGTAAATGCTACATTTGCATTACCCTATTTGTACGCAATGTAACAATGTCATGAAATGTCCCATACACAAGAGAAAATAGAGTCTTGGCAGTTTGGTAAAAATGTGAAACGAGTATCTTAAATATAAAAATGTTATTAAATTCAAAACCTTCACGCCCGTTATGTAGCCCTTTAAAAAAGCAAATGGAAGTTTTCTCACCTGTCATAGTCCAAACAGAAATGTCAATTAAGTAACGTGTACATGCTGCCGTAACTTGATATATTACAGCCATAACGCTAATGATTTAAGATCATCTTGGGGGATTAATTAGCAATCAGCCAATCAGAAAGCTAGATAGTGCTGCTGATGGGCATCATCAACATTACATATCGAGGGCCATAACTAGGGATGCGCCCAGAGCCCTGGGGGGACGCACCATCACTGCCTCTGCATCTGGCTAGCAGGGTGCCGGGAATGGTATTCCTGAGGACACTCCTGGCAGTGGTATACTTCCTGCTGCTGACTGCCTGTGCCGCCACCGCCCCCTAGTGCATGAAGTCAATATATGCACAGATGGGGCAGGGCCGGCACAGGTCACACTGCTGCCCTGTTACGACACTGAGCCCCCCAATAAAACAGGCGGGTGCATCTATTTCTAATTAAGTTGCCATTACTTGAACACACACTTACTACTGTACAACCAGTCTACGCTTGTCCCAGTGGCGCCTCTCCAGGCGATAAAGGATACAAGTCAATGATACGTACAAATCTGTTCCCCATAGTGAAAATCTGTTAATTGATCAGGATACGTGGTTTTGAAATGATACAGTGGAGCCCAGAAAGCCCACCCCCTGCCTGACAGGCCATCCGCCTGCTGTACATTACACCTCTCACTATGGCCGTCTCAAAGGGTTCTTCCTACACTCATGTACTGTAGTAGATTATAATAATGAATGTGTATTAAACAGGACGTATCTCCAGAGATCTTTATTCCGCAAACAAGTTAGCTTTGCCAGATGGTAACATTAGTATTTTTTTTTCTACAGTATCATTAAAAAAAAGTTTAAGACACAGCAAATATTAACTTCTCCTAGACCAAAACAAAGAAACAAAAAAAAGCAAAAAACAACAAATTTGCTCTATTATGCTAATAAACTATTATCAACATAATAGAGCGATTTATTAATGCTGTGCACTTACTGCTGATCCACACTATTTTATGTTCCTTTTGAAAACACCTGCATTTATTTGACCTTTTATGGGCCTGCCTTTAGTATTTGCAGAAAGGCTAGTTGGAACGTATCTGCTCTGTGGATTTAAAGCATAGTCATCGGCCACACACACTGGTGGAGGTGTATCATCCACTAGGAACTATTGGTAACACCGTGCCTCATGCCTCACTAGTTCCTTTTGAATATAGAAGAGGGGTAATAAGCATTTAAAAGAGATGGTCCAAATTATACCTCTTTTCCACCTAAGTCCTGGGTCTGACCTAAGATTTGGAACACAGGGCCAAGCGGGGCGATGGCCAGGCAGTGCGCACACATGGCGTGCGCACTGCGTGTGCGCGAGCCCCGGAGCGAGCGAGAAATCACTCGCTCCGGAGCTCGCAACAAGACAGGGCGGCTGTCGATGTTGATCGACAGCTCGCCCCGTTTTGTAGGCTGGTCAGGGGGGTGACTGACAAACAGAGGCCTGCCATTTGTGGAACGCCTGCCATTTGTGGGCGGCCCTACTGACATCACACGTGATGTCAGTAGTGAGCTTCCTGCTCTATTAGAGCAGAAAGTTCACTGGGGCTTGCGATGGACGAGATCCTACCACAAGGGTCTCATCGCAAGCCCAATGGTCGCGATAATCGCGACCATCGCCAGGCCCCCCACTAAAGCTGTGGGTAGTCACCCACAGCTTAGCGAGCGGCCTGGAGGCCGGGGTTAAAAAAAAAAACTGGCCCGACCTGATTCAGACACAACCTGAATCAGGGCCACAGTTCCAAACCGGGTCAGACCTGGGACAGATCCCCTTCAGACCCGGTAATAACCCGGGTTGGCGCCGTTTACATTGCACATGGGTGCAGTGGAACTGGTTTGCTTGTGCTTGGAGATGACATCATCTCGTTCCTGTGTTAAACCCTGCAAGCTGCCCGGGATGGATTACAGGGTCACTCAACCCGGGAATCCAATCCTGGCCCATTTTAGACACCTACCTGCAACCCAGATTAACCCGGCAATAACCCGAGTTTTAGCTGTGGTGTAAAAGGGGTATTAGTGGTGCAAGATAATGAGAGTGGGTGAGAAGAACACATCACTCTGAGTCTGCCCTGTTCTGAAAAACGGGCCAGAATACTTCAAAAAGATTTCTACAGACACTTTAGATGTTTAAGCAGAGAACAGGTTCTTCGTATAAGAGCTGCTACTGTCTAGCAAGCAAGAGGTCTCAAATATCAAGTCCTTTGTAGATTTCTATACAGGTGAGTTAATAAACAGCTGGATTATTCAGTAGGGAACTATGTATTTTAAAAACAGCCTTAGTATGTAATTTATTTCTGCCATAAGGCAACAGACTAATTAGAAACAGTGATTTGAAAATACTGTAATAATAATTTGGGAATATGATTTTTTATCTCCCAGACATTGGTGACATTTATTTTTAAATCCAAGCTGTAAAAATTTACAGTGTTAACTAGGCACAGCCGAAGTACATCCGTAATGACTGTCAGGTGAGTTAAAAACCAGCTGACCCGATACGCTGCGAAACCCACCTATACAGATATAGTAACAACACTATGCGATCAGTTCCAAATGCGTAAAACTACAACTCAGTTGACTGCTTCAAATAAATCTGCTAAAATATACAGTTAGGGGATTATTAAGGCCGGAAGTTTAGCACTGATGAGTATAATATCTTATCGCCGCATATTTCTGCAATAACTAATTATTTAGTCGGCAATCAGGGCCGTTGAGAGCTGAAAGGGGCCCGGTAATGGGGGGATGTGGCCAAATCATTAATCCAATGATTCACGTACATCTCCGAGGAATCTGCGCCTGTGCTGGACCTGTTCTGTGTATGCGCAGAACGGATCTTGCAATCTCGCTCACAGACCCGCCCAAGCTGCACCATGGCTGACATGCTGCGGTGTTTGGGGGATGGAGCGGGGTTGTGCCTGTTCGGAATCGGTATGTAATGCCGGCTGTCGGGATGCCTCCTGTCAAAATACAGACAGCGTCATCCTGATGGTTGGTACCCCGACTGGGGGCAAGTAAGTATACTTACCCTCCCCTCCTGCTCCCCCTAACCCTCCCTTCTTGTAGCCTAACCCTCCCCAACCTGCACCCTAACCCTCCCCTAAAGCTAAGTCTCCTCCCTTCGTGCCTAAACCTAACCCTCCCCCCTTACAGCCTAACCCCCCCAGTAGTGCCTAACCTCACCCCCAAAACCTAACACTAACCCTGCTATGGTACCCCCCCCCACGACTAATAGCTAAAATGCCCCAGACTTTTCTGATTCGGGCTGGGGTCTGACTGTGTTCCGGCATCGGGATTAAAATAGGTGTCGGTAGTTTGACGCCTATCTTACGTCCCATGTTAGACGTCCAGCATCTTCGAGGGATGAGGCCATGGTCTACATTGGTGGATGCAGATTCCTGGCCTCTTAAGTGACCAGCACTCGGTCAGGTTACAAGCTGCTCCGGCTCCCGCAGCCTGACCAAAGGAGCAACCATCGCGACCATGGAGATGGTGATCCCAGCCTGCAACGTCGGTCGCACTGCTGGGATGGCGAATGCAGCAGATGTCTGACACCTCCTTCTGCATTTGCGATGGATGGAATTGTGCAGCAGCTTGTGTGCGACTCTGCAGATCCGTCCATCTCTGAATCACGCCTAAATGCGCATGCACCATCATCAGACCGCACGTGTCCCAGCGTTCGTTACTAGGATCAATCTCAGTTCAATAAATACGCCCCTTAATTTATCATCGGGCCAACGTACACTCCAGCACAAGTCCATTTGCGGTGCGTATGTCGCATGTTTTCCTTGCACGGTTGTATGCAAACCAAATGCATCTTCACATGCGTAATTGCGTCTGTTTTCAGATGGATCTTTTGCGCCGAAGATACAGCAGGGCTGGTGCAAGTGCGCCTTGGTCACGATGAGAGCTATGAAACTAAATGTATGGATTGGGGCGACCACGATGTAAACCAGTCTGTATATGGGCGAAAATACAGATTTGGGACCCGTTTCAGTAGGGATCGCTATTGCGATCACAATAGCGATTACGCACACAGTCTCACTGCGAAGATATGATCATGCTTGCAATCGCAATGCCATACGCAGCCTAACATAAGGACGCCCCCTTTACCTTACACACATCCGTAATACTTAGCAAGACTGCGAAACCATCGATAACATCGAGTACCATCGCAGCCTCACGCACACTTACACAAGGTCAGACCTTACTCAGGAATTGCTAACCTCATCGCACGCAGCGAAAGCCCAAGCTGCGTATGGCATCGCAAATGGCTGATTTATGCACACCCCTGTAACGGCGTTCAAACGCACTGGCACGCCTGCTTTTCGCCGACCACCCCCCTCCCGTCATCACCTGCACAAGGTACCTCCTGATAATCACTTTGCGATGGGTCTGCGTTGTCACTGCAGTCCCGATCGCAGTGAAGTCTCCGCGCATGCTCACTGTGATGCATGCGCAAAACGCAACAATCGGACGATTGCATGCGTAATCGCAGATGCGATCGCTGCTGAATCAGGCCTTTAGTTAATGTTTTGCATGTTAAAAATCCGTGCGTCTGTTTACATTATTAAATGCTATATGCTTTTATTTCATACTCCTAAAGTTCTAATCCTAGAAACATGAGAGAGAGTTAAAACGTGGGCAGGTAAATCAGGGTCAGCTGTAAAAAAAAGAAAAAGGAAAATAAGTCAGCGAATGAATAAACAAACTGGAGATTATACAGCAGATAACACAGATTGGCTGCAGCAATTGCTTCTGTGCTATAAGGAATCAAGGGAAGGTGGGAAAAGTGCAAAATCTACTTATAAAGGAATAACGTGCTAATTCCAAACCAGAACTACTTCACAGGAATGGCAAACACATTGACAATAAAATGTTTGGAGTTAGCACCACCTGAAATTAGGTCTGTAATACATACAGATGAGCATTTTCCCTAGGAAATGATAGACACATAGATGGATAGATGAAGGGAGATAGAGGGAGGGAGGGAAACAGAGGGAGGGAGATAGAGAACGACAAAGAGAGATGATAGATAGATAGATAAATAGATAGATAGATATGAGATAGAATATGGGATAGATAGATAGATAGATATGAGATAGAATATGGGATAGATAGATAGATACAGTAGATAGATATGAGATAGATATGAGATAGATAGATAGATAGATAGATAGATAGATAGATAGATAGATAGATACATACATAGATGGATATAGTGGGACAAATATGATATAGTTGGATAGAGAGACATAGTTGGACAGATAGAGCAATAGATATGAGATAGATAGATAGATAGATAGATAGATAGATAGATAGATAAATCGATTGATCGATAGATATGAGATAGATAGATAGATAGATAGATAGGATAGATATGAGATAGATAGATAGATATGAGATAGATAGATAGATAGATATGAGATAGATAGATAGATAGATAGGATAGATATGAGATGGACAGATAGAGCTATAGATATGAGATAAATAGATAGATAGATCGATTGATATGAGATAGATAGATAGATATGAGATAGATAGATAGATATGAAATAGATAGATAGGATAGATATGAGATGGACAGATAGAGCGATAGATATGAGATAGATAAATAGATAGATAGATCGATTGATATGAGATAGGTAGGATAGATATGAGATAGATAGATATGAAATAGATAGATAGATATGAGATAGATAGATACAGCTGTTCAACTGTTCACACGCAGTTGGCGGGATTTATATCACCTGGACTCCTATTGCGAGTACCAGTAGACTGACATCCGTCCTGACCTTCCAACTTACAGTCAAAATTATTGATTATTTATTGCCTGACAGAAACGATAACTCTGTGCTCAGAAAGGCCTGCTAACCATTTGGTCTGTGAGATGGATATTGCATCAACATTAAATGAATAATGATTTAATGGTTTATTTATAGCGCAGGAAGGTGTAAAAGACAGTAAATAATAGATACAATTGGAATACATTACCCAGAGGTATTCAGACAATGCACAGAGCCTACTTTCATAAGTTATGTATGAAACATAAAAAAGAAGATGGTCACTGTGGTCTCAGATATTAGTAGGCTCAGATGAGATGAATCATGTTAAAGACGTTTCCGGAGGAAAGCAACGGAAAGACAATAACAGTTCTAAAATCGGGTAATGTTATAAATATACAAGATAACAGTTTTTGTTTTGTTTTTTTAAAAGGAATCATAATAATCGGTATCATTTTTCCCTGCCGCTGAATGAGGTTACACTGATGACCAAGGTCGTGGCAACATTCTTTTAAAGTCCAAGTTTTGCAGCTGCACCTCACGTTTTGCAGGGTTGCAAATGCTCAACGTGATTGCGACAAAAGCCTTTGAAGCTCTTCCTAAAAAGGATAAAATCCTCTGTATCCTCAACTCTTAGGACTCAACAGCTGAAAGTGTCTCCAGGACTCCCTTGCTACCAAGCTCAGGAGACATTTTTCCCTCGGTATCCACCAATGTTTACTTATACTCCCCCAAGTGGCAAAAGAACATACTATGCTTGATCATAACATAAAAAATGAGAGGCATCTTCCATCAGCAACTTGTGCTGTCTTTGGGGAGCAGCTAGTGCTGTCTGGGAGCATAGTCTGGTTAGAGGAACTGAAAAACGTTGAGCAGGCAGGAGAAGCACAGACAGACACAACAAGTGACGTGCGGTGAGGTCAATGGCTGGGGAGGCACACATGAAGTGCTGGGAGCCTGTCTCTACTCACTGTAACTCTCCCCTCACTACACTAAGCTTCCTGCTGCTGACTGAGCTCCATCTCTAAACACTGCAGTGCACTTCCTACATGACACACCCAAGGTGTCCATCAGTGCTCAAGGCATGTCCTCCATATTCAAAGGCATGCCTCTATTAGCTCTCTTTCTGTGCAGCTTACTGTCTGTGGTGTGGCCCCGCCTCCAGCTCTGCAAGCAGTGTCTGACTACACAGAAGCGAGGCTGAACTGTTGCTGCCTCATCTCTCATCTCCCTGCAGTCCCAGGAAGCTCCGCAAAGCTGGTGAGTGTTAACTATAAAAAAAATATTACAATAAACAAAGATGTTTATAAGTTATAAATATCTTCTTTTTATTATTTTAATAATTTTCATATCAAATCTCAGTAGTATGACAGGGGAGGCTCTGCTTACTCTGACTGCACGCTCCTGGACACAACTCCCCATTTGCTCAAAACCTGCAGGGTACTGAACATAAAACTGTACAGAACACGTGCTTTCCCCTGTTCCAGGCACACATAAGGAAATAAAAAATTGCAATGAATTGAGTTTTGTTATAATCTGCGTACTGGATAAAATAAAAACAACAACTTCAAAAACTGTAATTGACTCTACATATAAACAATCCTGGTTCAGGCTTAACATTCAGACCTTACAAATGTAGTCAACAAAAATGTGACAATTACATTTAGAAAGCTGCTACTCTGAGCCAGAAAGCAAATAAATGCCCCATTACCAGAAATTTGGAAACACAATTAGAAGCAAACTCAACTGTCACAAATCCCGTGTACTCCGAGACGACTCAGCATAGTAATGATCTTCCCAGAGTCTTCAGTTTAATGGGAGGTTTGTCAAACTGGGTAACGTCGCTCCTCTTATAAATTAAACCAACTACAAATCTGCAAAGTGGTTTATCTGTGGAAGTCAGAATCGATGTGTAGGGCGGTAATACGTGAAATTTAAACTAGACGTGTGCAGTTTAATGTCCAATTGCTTCCGACTTTCAACTGTTTAGTTGGGAAAACAATCCTTGGCTCATCTCCCCTAGATACAAATGAACAGATAATAAGAATGGATAAACAGAAAGAAAATGCATGGCTGAAAATAAATGCATTGCATTAAAAATCATTGGACGGCTTTATCATACGTCCGCTGCGCTTGATACTCTGACAGAATCTAAACAAAAATGTATATTGCTGTTTATCAGGCAGTAATAGGGCAAGTATATTAATTCCGGATGCAGGCAGTTATCATTGTGTGATACATCGGTCCCTAAGAGATGAGAAAAGTTTGTTTTCATAATCTTCTCAATTCTTTGAGCTGGGAGATCAAGCATTGATCCTGCGTTGTGATGTCTTTATTGTCAAGCTGTCAATATGCAAATGCCACTCGATTACAAAGTATATTGGAGGAAGAGGCCTCTAGGATGGATGTATTAATAAACTGACAGCAAAGTGCGTTTTGATGAGTGTATTATGAAACACTATGGTTCCTACACAATGAAGGCACGGTCTCCTGTTGTGTTCCCTTTCATTCCATTATATCTAGAGATCCACCACGACAACTTGAAAGCTCGTACAAGCACAACTTTCCGAGCACCTGCTAGCGTGCATAGACACCTCGTATTAACAACCCTTTGATTTTCATAATCAGAGAAATGAAACCATCACTGTAGATTCCTGAATCGGAAACATTGAGACGTGTAATGAAAAAAAAATAAAAATAAACAAATAACAAAAAGACAAACAACATTATCTGAAGGATGTATGAATCAATGCAATTCCAACGTAATTGAATTTAAAGATCTCAGCGGTGGTTCAAATGTAATCTGGGATTTAAGGTAAAATGAACACCTTTTTATTTCCCCATTTCTCACCTTCTTCAACTACCTTTCTCTAACCCCTCCAAACTATTTATTACAAAAAGATTCTATTATGGAAAAAAATAAACAATAATATAAAATTCACTTTTATGCCCTTTCAGAAGGAAAGTTGTTCTCTGTTTCACCTGAACCCAACTGTACTGTAAAAATGAGTATAAAGCGCATCTGATCACAAAAGGGAAGAAAAAAATAATGTAAAAAAAGGCAACATAAACACAATTAAAAATTTTTATTCTCTTAACGTTTTGGGGCACAAAAATCGAAGTAGGGTCCTGATATGCTGCTATAATGATGGGTTGGGACAAGTAGAAAATGATACTGTAAATTGGGCTGTAAATTGGGATATAATCTTTTTAATTTATTGATATGCTAAATGGGGCCTCAAACACGTAGATTCTAAAGCAATTGGCCCTTCTGTCTTGGATTCGGCCTGGCCCTGAAAGCCCTCGGCTACTCTGGAGTCCCAGGCTAGGCGAATAAAATAACTTTAATGGCTGGATAAAATTTTGGATACAAAGTGATATGATGAGATAATTTCTCTCTGGATGAAGAAACCCCTTTCGATGCTGTATCTAAAAGCAATAAAATATCTGAAATCAGAGCTAAAAGGAAACAGAGCCGTAGCAGGGCACTAGGGCGTCCAGGGCCGGCAGCCCCCAACGCATGTAACTTTATATCAGAGAACAGCGGGTAGTGGGGTCAAGGCCGGATTGAGGGTCACATAGGCCTGGAGCTGAAAATGACCAAGGGCCTATTATGAGAAGCAGAGGAGGTGTGACCAGTGCTGTGTGGGTGTGGCCAGTGCCATGTGGGCGTGTACACCCCTATACTCTCAGCTCCAATGTCTCCATAAATATGCAAAAGATAAAAAAAAATGCTTTATTTTGTGAGGTAAATAGAAATACAATTTTACTACTTATGATTTATGGCCGACCGTGTGGAGAGCAGATGGACAGTCAACATCATGTTGCCATGACAATAGGCCTATTTTTATGTGGAGGCCTGGAGCTGGAGCTCCATCCGCCCCATTGTTAATCTGGCCCTGAGTGGGGTGCTTTTCCGGGCTGCCTCTTCGCCCTTCTGCCCTGGGCAGTGGTACTGGTTGCACGCCCCTCATTACGATCCTGCATGTGATCTAGAAAATCCAGCAGAATTAGAAATTGTGGACCTGTGGCGATCTCTATTATTATACCTAGGTCATGGAGAAAACTGAGCCTAATTACCACCAGACATGCAATAAAATGTTCCCAAAAAAATGACCAAAAATCGTAAATCATAATTTTGCCCAGTAACGAATCATGTGCTATTGCCGCATTTGGCAGTGGTAATAGATGATTCTTCAGGGGATGATTCTTCAGAGTATATGTAACATACTGTCCTTTTAAATAACCCCATATTATAGAACTACAATAACGGAGGTAGTGGCTGAAACTTTAATAAACGCCGGAGATATCCCATATATCTCTGCCATTATAGCATAAATAAATAGCAAAGTTACTTAGTAAAATTATTATTTATGCTGATAATGGATTATTTATACAGTGAGCCTTAGTCTTCCCCCGTCTGCGACTTTATGCAAATGGCCTACAAACTTCTTTCCTTGTGTACATCTGTTGCGGCCAAATGTGCAAGGACTGAGACGCCTGCTTTTAGCGCCTGATCACGCTGTAATACAGATTGGTGCGTCCTTATACTCCACCATCGTCCGCACCATCAAAAATTGCACCAGCCAATGGCAGGTGCAGACAGAGCAGGGACGTTTCTAGATAGGAGGGGGCCCGTGTGCAGCCTCCATGACGGTGCCCCTCCTCTCCATACGGCGGGCGGCAGCGCTCTGAGCGGTGCGCGCAGCCAGCACCACACTAATAGACTCTGAGCACTAGAGTGTGCCCAGAGTCTATAGCGCACGCGCAGGTCAACGGGAAAATAGCCGCGGCGGCCATTTTCCCTGTACTGCGTACGTGCAAACGACGGGAAAATGGCCACGGTGGCCATTTTCCATCTGTTTTTTACAGCGTAGACACCTGCGCCGACGTGGTACTCCGGGGAGGTAAGTATAATATGGGTGCAGGGTATGCGGTGTGGGCCACCCTTGCACCCAGGGGCCCGTGTGCCCCGCACCCTGCACCCATTATAAATACACTCCTGAGACAGAGACGCCGAGAACCGCCACGGACCCGGGTACTGATGGGTACTGATGGCCTAATTGTGGGAGTCGTGGCCACGTCCTTTTAGGGAAAAAAAATTTAAATTCTATTAAAAGCGTTGAGGCTGAAAACCCCTCAGCCTGGCGCAAATCCATGGTCGCTCCCCTCCCCCCACAGGCAGAGGAGAGGAGACTGCAGACTTCCTGCTCCCACTCCAGCCGAGCACGCAGCAGCGTTTGCTGGGCTGCTGACAGATAAGAGGGAGAGGGGGGGAGGGGAAGATGGTGTCGGAGAACCTAACAGGAGACGTGTAGACACCATAGTGTAGATCAAAACTGGAATTTAAAGAGAAATTTACAATGTTTATTCTTAGTCTTGTCAAAAGTGAAAACAGCGCTCCAAAACCCTGTCTGTACCGGAATCCGTAGACACATCACATAAGTTTAGCAAAAATGGCCTGGAGTCTCGTATAATTGGCCACAGATGTTGTACCAGGATTGTATGGGAAAATGATGAGCTCACATACTGTCCTGGGAATATTTTCTCCTGCCCGATAAACCCCTCCCCCTTCCTGACCCATCCCCTCCTTCCCCTCCCACCCCCATCCCTATCCCTCTCCCCATGTGCCACATAAATCTTTCTGAAGGTACCCCACAATGGGTTGACTTGTAATGCTATGAAGGCAAAATACCCCTAAACATAGGACTGCTGCTATCATAAAACATTTCCACCTATATGACATTCTCTGCCATTATGTCAAGTTGCTCATCCTTCGTCACGTGACTGCTGTAGAACCTACCAATGAATCGTTTGCGATTCATTCAGTGCAGATGTATGTTTGTTCCTGTAAATCCGTAATATTAATTAAAAATCGAAGTACAGACATATCTCATTAAAACACAGCACAAAACATAAAAAAAGGGCTTCCAGGTAAAGTAATTATGATAGATACCGCTCGTTAACTGCAAATTAAATGATACCTCAAACAAGTTACCCAATCTGGAATGTTCCGTGGAGCAATTCTGACCGAATCTAGCGAGGTATTGCTTTTATGTCAGGCAGCTTCTAGTTTCAAGACTCAATAAATACAAGGTCAGAAAGTTCTTCAACAGAAAGCTAACTCTACACCTTCTATCTAAAGGCAATAAGACTCCGTGGCATCGAAAATCGAAGAGGTCAAATGAAGTCTGCTAAGGTCAGGCGTTTCATACAGCCCTGCAACCTATTTCTCCGGCCTCGTCTTAATGCTCTAAAATAAAGAAGACTATTTCGGAGTCTCTGAAGCATGATTGAGAATCAGCAGATACAGAAAAGGCGTCTGGCGGTATGGGAGACAATGTTCATCAGAGGTGTTGGCACCGACATTCGCTCTCTCCCCTCTTCTCACGCACAGGCGAGATGCGCCATCGCACTGATAAGCCTTGGGGATGGAGGAATGAAGGGAAGATATTGTGACGCATAACAGGCCATTCATGCTACAGATATACATTAAGCTGGAACTGGCATCTCTGCATTATTGCACACGCTTCTCAGAGACATGAATAAAAAGAAATAAGCTCCGACAACTCTGAATGTTACACGTTGTTATTAGGTCTCTCTACTGCCTGGATGTTCCTGGTTAGAAGACTTCATGACGCCGTCATCAATATACATGTAATTCCTCTCATAATTTAAATAAAATGAGGATATCTGCCCCAGGGTGGAAACGTTTTGCTTTTGCAAAAGGGAGCACAACTAATTCCCAGCTATTACTTATGGAAAACACCTATTGTAAGGCACTATGGTGCTGTACAAGTCAATTTTAATTATAAATGTACGTTCTTCAAGACGTGGAAGCATTTATTCAAGGTGTTTATGGCTGCTCAGGGACAGAGCTACCACCTGGACCAAATGGCTTTTCCTGAGTGAGAGTATTTTTGGCGGGTGAGGGAAGGTATAGGAATGACCATCTGTGTGGTTACCATCGATGGCGATATAGCAAGTGGTCCTCAATGGTTACCAACTATGCAATGGATGACCATCGATGGTTTCAACAATCGATGGTCGTCCCTGTTCTTTCACTGACTGGCCCGAGCGCCAATCAGAACCAGGGGGGCGGGGCTTAGCGAGTGTCAGGAGCAGAGCTATGCTCCGTGTCCCGGCACCTTGTAAAACAAACACAAAAAAACATTCAGTTATGCTTTTCCATCGATGGAGGGAAACCATCTGATTCTCCCCCATCGATGGCAAAAGCATTCTACATCGGCTATAAACCATCGATGATTATGAATCATCGATGTTCAATGCCCATCCCTAGGAAGGTATCTATGTCATCACAACCGCTCTGTACAGAAACCTTCCGTAATGAATGTTACTACTGCAGTTTGCTGAAATGTACTTAGGAGCTCATTCAGACCTGTTCGCAATCTGCGGCCGTTCTCACTGACCGATATTTGCCCGTCTGCGCATGCATATAATTCGCAAAGCGCGTGTGCAAGCCAGTCTCTGCGATCGGGAATCGCGTGCCCGTAGTACACAGACTAGATGCTACTTTGAGTGACAGATAGCGCCGTTTGTGGGTGGTAACAGGGGAAGGTGCTTGTGAACGGGGGAGTGGTGCTGCGAACGCAGGCGTTTCTGACCGTCAAAACGGCATTTAATGGGCATCCATAATTAGCAAAGGTGCGTCATGGGTGCGTCATTTGACGCAGCAGCAGGTGTAATTTTACTTGAAGTACCCGCAGTGCTTGCGAGTGCTTCTGATGGCTCTCGATGTTCCCGATGGTTTTAAACACCTCCTGGAAATGACGTTAGCTGCGAGTGGCAAGGGGGCGGCATCACACTATTTTGCGATTGGACAGCTGCCGCTCGCTAAGACATAGACGTGTTATTAGAATCCCCCGCCCCTTTTTGATACGAGCGAGCGCAGCTTAGCGTTCGGGTCTGATTCAGGTCCTTAGAGTTAGAAATAGCTACAGTAATTGTTTGTCCCCCAGCAAGAAGAATAAAGAAAGATATTATTTATTACAACTAAATATAGTTTCAGTACAGTTTAAGCTGCTTGGCAATACAAAGCTCCATTATATTGTATAATGTTCCGCTACTTTAACTCTACTCTAACCTCCCCCCGGGGTGCCTAAACCTAACCTCCTCCCAGGGGTGCCTAACACTGACCCCTCCTTCCTGCACCTTAAATCTATCCCCCCCTGGGGGGTGCCTAACCATAACTCCTCCTCCCCATAGCCTAACCCTAACGCTCCCTGGGGGTGCCTAACCCTAACCTCCTCCCGGTGGTGCCTAAACTTAACCTCCCCCCGAGCGTGCCTAAACCTAACCTCCCCGCCGCGGGTGCCTAAACCTAATCTCCCCCCGGGGGTGCCTAACCCTAACCTCCCCGCCGCGGGTGCCTAAACCTAATCTCCCCCCCGAGGGTGCCTAAACCTAATCTCCCCGCCGCGGGTGCCTAAACCTAATCTCCCCCCAGGGGTGCCTAAACCTAACCTCCCCGCCACGGGTGCCTAAACCTAATCTCCCCCCGGGGGTGCCTAAACCTAACCTCCCCGCCGTGGGTGCCTAAACCTAATCTCCCCCCGGGGGTGCCTAACCCTAACCCCTCCTTCCTGCACCTTAAACCTATCCCCCCCGGTATGGCAGCTGTCGGGATTTCGGCGTCAGGATAAAGATAGACGTTGGGATTTTGACGCCTATCTGTAGTCCCGTGTCAGTCTTCCGATGTCGGAATTCCGACAGCCGGCATCCCGGCTGCCGGTAATGTGACTGCATCCCTGCAGGTACATGGTTGCTATCAAAAACCCAAACGTGTCAGTTGGAAAGTGGTGGAGAAACAGATTCATGTCTGCTTCATGAGCTTCCTCTCTTATTTAGTTCCGTATAGAAGACGCGCACTGAACGTTACTGCTGATTTACTGCGCGTCACCAGCCACAGCTGGCACATAAATCATGGGCGCATCATTGTAACACAACTAACATAGTAAAACTGGAAATAGTGCGGCGTACTCTCAGCTATAAAATGTGTTTTAGGATCAACACACTTAGCCTTAGCCGCAGACTGAAAAGCAGCTTCCAAAAATAGCAAATGGCACTTAACTACAGTATGCCTTAAAAGCACCTAGTATATGTCATGTTATCCCCTAAAATGAAGTGTAACATTCCACGCCCCCAGATACCCGGGGAACAGACCTCACAGGACAGAGGCAGATACTGTGGGCCTGATTCACTACGGATCGCTATTGCGATCGTAGCTGCGATTCCGCACGCAGGGCTGGTACGAAAATATGCAAATGTCTGCAATCGCTCAGCGCTTGCGACCCGGTCTGAATCAGGCCCCGAGTCCAGAATCACTTTGGGGTACGGAGTCGAACCGAGTCCTGGTGCAGATCTGCCCGCGGTTCGGAACTCAGATTTTAAAACGGAACTCGGGTTTTGGATTGCATGCTAACAGGTCACAATGACGTCATTTTAGCTGTTTAATTTATTTATTATTTTTAAAAATACAGATCCGAAACCAAAAGACGTGAGGGTGAGTTTGCAAAACCAAAACCCAAAGATGAATCTGGTTCAAAAACCAAAACACGGGGGTCGGCGCATATCTCTAGTCACAGCTGAACTCATCAATAACATTAACAATGACACCTGCAGATCATACAAAACTCAGCACTCACACAAACCATTACGCAGTATACCTGTCACGAAGGGAGTACATGTATCAATACTTCTAAAAAATTTTCTGATGCAGGGCTGAGCGCAAATCCATTTGAGGACAGTGGCCCTGATTCAGAGCCGGACGCTCTGACAGAGCGCTCGCTCTGAATCAGGGCCGTCCCTCTGAATTTAAGAGTGGCCTCCTGGCCGCTCGCATAACTGTGGGTGACCTCTCACAGCTATAGCGAGCGGCCAAAATGATGGTCGCGATGGTTAAGACCATCGCGACCATCAGGCTTGCGACGAGACCCTTGTGTCTGCCGCAAGCCCTGGAGTGCTATCAGAGCCAAAAGCACTCCCACTGACATCACTAGTGATGTCAGTGGAGCCGGCCCCAGACGGTAGGCGTTCCCATGGGAACACCTCCGCCTGGGCAGCCACGCCCCCGGCACGCCCACCAAAGGGGGTGTGCTGTCAATCACCATCGACAGCACGCCCCCTTTGGTGCGAGACCCATAACGAGGGCTTGGCTGTCGTCATTCGGGTCTCGCACATGCACACGATGGAGCCGCCGCCGTCATGCGCATGCGCACTTGGCCAACATCGACTCGCTTGCGAGCGCTCGCGAGCGGGTCAGAATCAGACCCAGTATCTTGTGCGTTTTCTTGCGGGTGTGGCCGAATTTGCATGTCCAAATTGGGAGGAATGATTTGCATGACCCACATCTTTTGCAGTTCAGAGAACCATGTTACTCTACAAGGGCTGAAAATGTCAACACTGTTTTACTTGTGGGCAGCATTGACGGCATGCTGCCCACACATAATGGCAGCGCTATTATTACTACTCTTTAGATTTGGGTTAGGCTGTGCCTCCCTTACAACAATACCCAAGCACATAATGCCCTGTTGATGTTGGGCGCAGTGAGCGTTTCATTTCTACACATTTCTATGTCGCATTGCACATACGTACAGATAGCGCACGCACATAGTCGGCGTTACTACTGAGGCACACAGAAATGTCCTAAAAATGTAGTGGGATTTCCTGGACGGTGACTGGGAGGTAGCTTAGAGGACCCGCGAAGATGGTCCATCTTATGGGAGTGTCGCGGGTCTCTCGCTGATAGGGGTCGCGTACACAGACGCTCAACCACTCCATAGGAGGCTAAACTTGGATGGGGAACTTGCAGCGGCCATAGGTATGGTGCAAGTTTTAGTAGTGCGACCGATGGTGCGTAGACACACCATACGGTATTTCAGCGTCTATGGATGCTGCAAGTGGGAGTCTAGGTCCTAGCACATTCGGACGCACAGATCTACACCAGGTAACGGCTTTGCATGAAGTCGCAGATGATTGACCACCAAAAGGCGCAGACACAGGTACAGCTGAGCCCCAATGTGATTTTTAGGTGTAAATTTCTCACCCAGTAGCTCCTAGCTCCAATATATTTCTCAACGCACTGTATAACAAAGCCAATGCAGTACATTTTATGAGCTCTTTAATAATGTTTTATATTCACCCTCATCGTTGGTTGTTACTACATATCAAGGTGCTACTTTTGTTACAATTTACTCTGTAATAATGATGTAATATGATCTCCCTTCTCCAGGTTATTGCCACGAATCAGAATTAGCAATTGTCTTTGCTGTTCTTGCTGTGTCTCTGTTTGCATGCTACAGGCTTCGTTACTGTTATACCTTGTTGGAAGAATAACTTAAGGTCATATTTTATAATAAAACTTATGAGCCATGTGTTTGTAGTGGGAAAAATATGGCAGTAATGAACGGTATAAGAGAGCGGAGTGACCTTGGCGCTGGGTTCTGTCTAACGCGCAGGTAACAAAGATTGATCAAATTGTTAGCACAAATAATCATGTCCTTAATAAATCAATACCTTATGCTATAATCTCGCACCTAAATCGACTCCTATTAACAAACATAAGCCTCCATTGCTGTATAAATCACTGGTAGCACTTTTATCTAGTATCCTGACTTAGAGAGAGACCTTTGAAAAGGAGAAATGCAGTTTAATCTAATAATAAGGTAAGAACGTCTCGCCAGATCTATTATTGTATTTGAGATACTGTAGAAGCCTTTTTTTCGGTTTAATTCCTGAGTCGGGATAGCCTTGGAAGGACTTACAAGATCAATGATCTGGAGGATGAATATGGAGAATAAATCTGTCGTTAACCAGGATCAAAACGCCTCGGTATTTATCTCATGATAGGAACCTGGGAGGAAATAGATGCACTCAATGAGCCAAATGGCAAAATTTACTAAGCGGCGGGTTCTACACCCCGGGGGTTTGGTGGCGGCTTGACGGCAGGTTCTATTCTGTTCTAAATCCCGGGGATTTGGTGGCAGTTTTGCAGCGGTTTCTAAATGACAGCCCTGTTCTATTCTATTCTAAAATGTGTTTTGACGGCGGTTTTGCAGCGGTTTTGGCCTTAGTAAATCTGCAGATAGCAAAACCGCAGCCAAACCGTCAAAATACATTTTAGAATAGAAAAGAACAGGGCTGTCATTTAGAAACCGCTGCAAAACCGCCATCAAACCCGCAGGGTTTAGCACAGAATAGAACCCGCAGTCAAACCGCCACCAAACCGCCGGGGTTTAGAACCCGCCGCTTAGTAAATTTGGCCCAAAATGTTAAAGACGTCTTCATTAATAATTTTAGCAAAGGTTAAGAAACTTATAGTTATAATAAATGCCAATGGACCTGATCTCTTGGTATTTCTCTATTAATCGTATTTGTGCAATAGTTTGATGTCAGAATGTACCAGTTTTGTTCTACAGGCTTCACTTAACTTTCTCTCATGCATTACGTCTTTTGAAGTCCTTCCCCAGAATTCTGCTAGTGGCCAGTAGAGCATCCGGACCTCGGGGTGGGAAGAAAAGATAGTAACTTGCACCATTGCAGATATCTCTAGGTGGTAACCTGGGCTCAGATGATAACGCAGTGTGGGGGAAATGCAGATATAAGGTAAGAATAGGGTATGGTGGGAAGAGCGTCTATCAGGCCTTCAGTCTTTGGTAGGTTCATTTATAAAGTGCATAAAACGTAACCGGCTAATTGTCCACCTGACGAGTCCAAGTTTCTGTCAGCTGCGCATAGAAAATCTGAGCCTGCATTGATGGAATTCATTGAGGTTAAATAGAGCCTAAAATTATACTAAACTGCCGTCTGACGGGGTTCTCCAATGTCTGATCCCGCTTATCAGGCTGAGCAGTTGTCGATGCCCCTCCCCTCTACGCTTGCCGATGCCCCTCCCCTCTACACTTGCCACTCACATGAACATTGAATTTTTATTTTAGCTCATGCTACTCCAACCAAGTTTAATTTCCACATGGAGCATCATCAATCTCTGTGATGGAGACAGGAGGGTATTACTGACAACTCCACAAACATACTGGTACTGAAGGTTAATTGGTGACTGACAAAAAAAATAACCATAGTATGTGTGTGGCCCTGTGGTAGGGAATATTAATTGTAAACCCCACTGAGGCAGGGACTAATGTGCAGGGACGGATTCTGGGGCATTTCTAGAGACGAGGGGGCCCGTGGGCAGTCTCCGACATGGGCCCCCTCCTCTCTGCCCGGCGGCCGGCAGCGCACTGAGCTGTGTGCGGTCAGCGCTGGAGTTATAGACTCTGGGAACTAGAGTTTGCCCAGAGTCTACGGTGTATGCACAGGTCACGGGGAAAATGGCCGCCATGGCCATTTTCCCTGTATTGCGCATGCGCAAACGATGGGAAAATGGCCGCCATGGCCATTTTCCTGTCGTTTTACAGCGCCGGACCCCCGCGTCGACGTGGGACTTTGGAGAGGTAATTATTATGGGTACAGGGTGTGCGGTGCGGGGCCCCCCTGGACCCAGGGGCCGTGTTCCCCGCACACTCTGCACCCATTATAGATACGCCCCTGGACGGATTAAGGACCACATGGGCCTGGGAATGAAAATGGTCAATGGTCGATACCGAGAAGAGGAGGTGGTATGGCCAGGGTAGAGCTTATTTCCCCTTCATGCCAGGGACCTGGAAGTGATGAGAGTGAGGGCAGAAGTGCAGTTCACGCCCATTAAGGCCAGCTAAAGAAGTAAGTTGTCCCCACATAAAGCGGTAAGTTGTCCCCACTTAAAGAAGTAAGTTGTCTCCTCGCGGGCTCACTGCGCTTGCCATGCTTCTGGCTCGGTACGCTCGCCACATGGTTATATTCCCCCCTCTATGCTCTCTTGGATGGTAGGGAATGACGCTGGACACTGACTTATGACGTCAGGGTCCTCTCCGTGAAGGGGATTTAGACACTACCGTATGGCCAGTGCCATGTGGGCGTGTACACCCCTACACTAACTTCCCCAATGTTGCCCTATATACATAAAAATAGAACATTTGCATAATTTTGTGAGAAAACTAGAAATACAATTTTAAAACTCACGATGTAGGGACTATTTTTATGTGGAGGCCTGGAGCTGTAGCTCCATCCGCCCCATTGTTAATCTGGCTCTGATTATGTGAATGACGGAAAAAGTTCCTGTAAAACGCTGTGGATTATGTCTGCGCTATATAAATAGTTGTCAAACATCTAAATAATACAATGGAAATGTCTCACTAATGTCATTGGTTCCTAGAGAACCGACAGGCAGAATATTGGCCCCGCCCATTAAATGGCTGCCTACACAGTATATTAGCGACAAAGCACACTCTAGTCAATAAGAAATATAAAGACAAGGAGAAAAAGAGTTAATACTTACAGCTATGCCCTTGATTGTAGCAATAATAAATGTCGTTGTATAGGAAGGTATACACAGCTACCTCCGCCCCCTCCTCTACAAGAACGTACAAGATGTCTGTAACTTTTGCTTTCGGGACCTCTGCTTTAACAATGGAAATGTCCCTATGCAACCCAACTGCACAGAGCTGCGAGTTAATTAGACAGCAGCCAATGTTTAGCTGGGAGATCCTGCTAATGTTTACAATGAGTCACTTGCAGAATCACCCTGCAGCACTTCTTATTCCGTCTCTGGCTGAGAGTCTGATGTGTTTATTGCAAAACTAAGTTTCCCCAACTTGGGGTGACCTTTTACTTTTCAAAAGTCTTTTTATAAACAAGAACGCGTAGTCGCTGTGCTGGGTGTCTGCGCCAAAACAGGTCTGCCGGGGGTGAAGTATTAAGGCAGAGTGCTGGACATACTTATGTACTAGAGTGAGAGACACTTTGCATGCCTCGGCTCCTGTGCTGGAATTAAGATATAATAGGACTGTGTCATCTATGTCAGGTTGGTTATACTGCTCCTTATTCTATTTGGGAAGTTATGGGGGGGGTTCTCCCTCTGTTCTCTTCCAGGTGTGATTTGTTCTGCTTACAGGGCATAACACAGAGAAGCAATTCAGGCAGATTGACTGGCAAGTTGTACTGAGATTTGTAGTTAGATCACAGCTGGAGAGACACGGTTTGCGTACCTTCTAATGTTGAAAATATCTCCCGAAGACCAGAGAAATAATGATGTAAATGAAATATAGGCTATATAAACCCTGCAAGCGTCAAGCTGCGATATCGGCAGGGATGTCTGAACGATTGATATTGTAGCTGTGTGTGTGATGCCCCCTGGCAGGATAATTATTGGGTATGTTGGTAAATTGAATCCAAAAGGGCCAAATTACCAGGTCTCATCCATTCCAAATACAGGCATGGCCATAGACACCGATCCTGTCAGAGCCTATCATATTCCTACCCCTCAGTGATCAATTAATGTTATTTTCTACCAATGGAAAGAATGGACAAGTTGCTGGTACTGTATGCAGTGATCTTCAGCTGCCAGTTTATTTTTAGAGTGGGTAGTATAGGTGGGAGTAGGGTAGGTTTAAGCAGTGCCGTAACAAGGCTCTATGCTGCCCTGTGCCAGTTCTGCCCCCTAAACCAGTGACGTCATGACATCATGCCCAGGGGGTGAGGCCTCCAGCTCCAGTAAGTAGAGCACTTCCTTAGGACGCTTAGGGCAGCTCCACAGGCTGCAGATGGGGCCTATGCGAGGTATCCCTTGGATGCTTCAGACAGCTCTGGAGTAGCACTAGTGGCTGCAGGGTTCTGTTCCAGGCACAGAGCCCCGAGCTCTGTGCTGCAGTACCACTAGCTGGTGCCTGAGTGTGAGGGTGTATTAGCGAAGGTAGTATAGGTGCCCAGAGCAGTGCTCTTCTTCCTGGCGCCAGCGCGGCCCCTTCACTTCACCGTCATGTCATGATGTCTCGTGTTTAGGGGGTGAGACTGGCACAGGGCTGCACAGAGCCCTGCTCCGGCACGGTCTCTGAGACATGAGGGGATGGGTGTAATGCCACTGGGGGATCTTTTCACACCATGGGGGTGTAACTATAACAGAGAATTCAGCCTCTACCGCTGGCCGCTATATGGCAGCGCAACAGCTCATCAGGCAGGGAGAGAGCAGAGTTCACTGCTGCTCAGCCACAGCAACCTCCCTGCACAGCTCAGCCCAGCACACGCTGCTGTGTGCAGGGCTGGGTATGGCCCGGGTAGGCTTCTGCCGTTGAGCAGCAGTGATCTCTGCTCTCTCTCTGCCTGATGAGTCGTTGCTCTGCTATATAGCGGCCAGCGGTAGAGGGCAGGAGAGATGTGTAATAGGGGAAGGGGGGACTGGTCACTGTTATGCCCCCTTCTCACCTTATCCGTCACTGGTCTCGAGCACCTAACGTGTGAAACTGTCTCTCAGCCCCTTTGACCTTGTTATTTGAACCATACCTACCGACTTTTCATCTGTCCTCCCCGGGAGAAGCCCAAGGAGAGGCAGCAGATGGGCAGTGATGGGGGCAGGGGTGGACAATTTGTATAAATAAGCCCCGCCCCTTTACTGTGAACTCCCATGAATCGCTCATATTTGAATAAGGGGCAGGGCCAAATGAGGCAATTATCATAGAATTGCATCTTTAAGCCACGCCCCCTAACAACGGACCACGGATTCCAGGTAAAGTTTCTCCCTATTTTGCCCACGTCACTAGGAAGTGGGCGGAATACGGGAGAAGTGCCTAGTCTTCTGGGGGTGTGGGGCGCTACCCAAAAAATCAGGAGCCTCCCGCAGATTCCGGGAGGGTAGGCACGTGTGATTTCAACTCTCTCATCAACTTTCAGCCAATAGTTTCAAACTGTATTTGTATTTGTATTGGTGGGTAGGGAAAACAGAGTACTCCACTACTCTCTAATTTTGACCACATTTACAGATGAATCCGTCTATTTTTCCCCGTGCTTCATTCATGGACATTGGTTCTTTTTTTACAGGTTAAATTTACATTAAATAAAAATAAATTATTTCAGCTCATACCCGAACGCCAGCCAGGCTTTTCTCTTTTGTTGTAGATTGCATCTTTTCAAACACGATTTCCTTCATAAGGAACCCACAGTGACGGAGAGATGATTGTGCTTATGTGGCTGAATTTCATTGCGAGGGAAATAACGGTTTTGGCAATCTCGCATTAACAAATTTGTGTTGTCAAATGTTGGAGACTGTATGAATTGCAAAGCAAATCCTTAGGGCTTAGCGGGAAAAACAGCACAAACAATACTAATTTAATTCTCAATTGGATGGCATTGCCTATTAAAACTTGTACACATAATAATATCTCAGCTGCCGAACAAGCAGACTAAGTAGGTTTGGAAATTACATTAATAGTAAAAAAAAATAATTAATGCAAAAAATATCCATTTTACTGCGAATACTGAATGCCGACATGGCCTAAAAGAAGACAAACGCTAATGAAACTTATCATATTTGTAAATTAAACACCAGATAATGAAACACCTTAGGCGGGGCTACTTTTACAGCAGGACCCCAAGCTTTAGGGGCCAGCCTATTGCATTGCAATTTGTGTTACATTTTGCATGAGCTAATAAAATAAGATTATTATCGACATTAAAATACTATAAAACGTTTACACACTAGTACTTTACGTGCGCTTGTCTCCTCTGGGGGCCAGTGGTGGAGCAATGGCATTTGGAGCAGATGCGGCGACGCACTGTGGAGCCCGAAGGTGAGATAGGCCCGTCACTGCCGGTAAAGACCTGCATAGGGTTGGCTTAAAGTGCAGTGAAGCCCCCTTGCTCATATGTTGGCTGACGCTCTGAAAAGCAGGGTGAGATCATCCATTAGGACAGCCTAGGCTCAAGCCTAGGGCCCAGTGGGTAATGAGGGGCCTGGATTATTGTAGCCAGTTTTATGTGGTATTTTATTTTTTTACAGATGGAGGGGATTGAAAGAGGTCCAAACCAGTATCTTGCCTAAAGCCCCATGGGGTCTTCATATACATATACATACCTACTTTCCCAGAAGTCACGGGAGGCTCCCGTTTTTTTGGGGGTAAGCCCCCCACACCCCCGGGAAAGCAGACATTTCTCCGGCCTTCTACCCACTTCCTAGTGAAGTGGGCAGAATGGGCAACATTTTCTCGTTGATCAGCTTGTCCACGAGTAGGAGGCGGAGCCTAATGAAGCACATCTTTGATAATCACGTCATTTAGCTCCGCCCCTACTCAAATATGCGGGCATCATGGCATTTTACAGTGAGTGGGAGGGGCTTAATTACACAGATCATCTGCTCCCCCCTCCACCACCTGCTTTCCCTCCCTGGCTTTCTCCCGGGGAGGAAGTGTCAACAGTCGGCAAGTATGAGTCTTAATTGGGTACTACCCAAGATAGCAGAGGATAATCCTGCATCATACTGCCAACTTGTGGGCCAGGATGGCTGGGGCCTGTTTGTGCAGCGTACGGATAATGTCTGCTTGAGAGATAAAGACTGTAAAGCTGGTTAAACACCTCAGCGATGCGCAAACCCAGCGACGCAGTGATGCGATGTATCGGTACTTCGATCTGCTGTACGATGACACGATATATGTGGTTACATGCTTAATGTACTGTAACTACACCACGTCATCCGTCGCATTGCATCGGATGGGAAGATGAATTGGGTGGATATACACTATACAGTGGTGGCTAAAATCCATCGTGGATCGTGTAGGGCTTAAGGGTAGGGCTTTTTAAGAACATACTGTATACTGTATATATATTTTTACATTTTCCCCAGAGAAAACCAGCGTTAGGTCACCTTCTGTCAGGAGTGCGCACGTCACCGCTCCTCATCAGGACACGGACTGGTTAATTCTATTCTGGTTAACACTACGTCTTACAATACAAAGTTGTGGAAATAGATATGGGAGCAAGAGGCCATATTCATTCCTCTCAGAGAGTGCCTGCATCAGTGAATTTGATCACTGAGAGAAGCAACAATCATCTTTACTACGCTCAGGTGAAAAAGGCAACTGATGCCGGAAAGACTCGATCCTGAGTGCATTTATATTTTTATTATTATGGAAATGACCAATAATCTACAAAATTAACCGTTTCCACACGGTTCTATGTCCGCACAGCTATTTTGCAGCAATGAAAGACCTGGCCGGGCACATCTCTGCTTAGGTACTTCAGAATGGACAATTTAGCTAATTACTTATCATTTACTTATATAGTGGCACAAATGTCACGTACTGGAAGTGGCTGTGATTAGTGGGCAGTATGTTTAGCGGGAATGGAAAAGTACAAGGTAGTCTTAGAGTACAGAGCAGTGAAGCGTGACACATATATGTTAGAAGTAAGCTCATGCAACATATTCTGTGGAGGCGGCTCCAATCTAGGATGTGAAGAACAGAGTAATAATATATTTATGAGGGTACCATACCATTCTGCAAAGCTAATTCTGGGGGCAGAAAAGGTAATACCGAAGTTCCTGTGATAAATTATTTGCAGGAACTGAAGAAGTACAGCTAGCAATGAGTCAAAATCAATGTAGTTTTAAGGTTATTTCGTGGTTCCTTGGGGTATTGATTTATGGTTGTGTTTTGTTTGCTTTGTTTTTTGGCTTCTTTTTTGCTTTTACTATGTGCTTTATTTTCTTTTTTTTTTCCTGTTTTTCTGTTTGTTTTTTATCTGTTTATTATTAGTATTATTGTTGCTCAGATTTTAATTACAAGGATCAGCAAAGAAAACTGGGAAACCGTGTACGTTGCTAATGAAATACAACACACCATTCGCTTATGTGGTTTGTGTTTTCAGCACTGCAGAGTAACACAACATACACAGCTCCAGGACCTGTATATAAAATGTCCTCTAATATAAAGCTCTGCATGTATGGACAGCAATAACTAGAAGGGGTAGTGGCCCTGATTCAGAGCTGGTCGCTCTGACAGAGCGCTCCCTCTGAATGAGGGCCGGTCTTTTTTTTTTTTTTTAGAACGGCCTACTGGCCGCTCGCATAGCTATGGGTGACCACCCACAGCTATAGCGAGTGGCCATGATGATGGTCGCGATGGTGAAGACCATCGTAACCATCGGGTTTGCGACGAGACCCTTGTGGTAGGGTCTCGTTGCTGCAAGCCCCAGAGAGATTTCGGCTCTAACAGAGCCGGAATCTCTCCACTGACATCACTTGTGATGTCAGTGGGGCCGGCCTCAAACGGTAGGCGTTCACATGGGAACGCCTCCGTTTGGGCAGCCACCCCCCCGACCCGCCCATCAAAGGGGGCGTGCTGTCATTCAACATCGATAGCATGCCCCCTTTGGTGCAAGACCCGGAGCAACAGAGTGCCCGTCGCTGTCCGGGTCATGCGCATGCGCACGACGGAGCCGGCTCTGTTGTGCGCATGCGCTCTGAGCCACCATCGACCCGGTTGCGAGCGCTCAGCGCTTGCGACCAGGTCTGAATCAGGCCCTGTGTTCCACGGGGAGCATTGTCCTGGTTGCATGGAAACATTACAGTATACAATATATTTAATTGACAGCATGTTTGCCATCATTCCTCAATCAGACACAAATAGGCCACACCCAGCAGATCAGCCAAAACATAACCGTTTTGGGTGAGGCCACACCCCTTTAACTCCAAAAATCTCAAAAAAATGTACATATTTATTTTCATGAATGCAATGTCTTCTATAACCTTCTGTTCTCATACGTTTTATGTTTTCCTTGTACTGGGTATCTTTGCAAATACACGATGACGGCTGTTGTCAGCACTAACGGGCAGCTTCTGATTGGCTGATTGCGAATTTACCAATGGCGTTGATTGGTGCTTTATTCATTGCTCGGGCATATATTATAGAGAGTGATATGATTTATATCTCTGGTATTAAAGAGTTTTTATTGGAATTGTATTGAAGCCATATTTTGAATGTGCATTTCCCAAGCAAAATAATTGGTTAAAAACATGTGTTTAAGTGTATGACATATACCTGGGGTAGCGTAGACCTGCATGCATGCATGCTGCGTTAGCAAGCGATTGCGGCTTTTTTAGTGAGCGCGTTTTACGCAATGTGGGCTGCAGCTGTGGCCAACCGCGTATCGGGCCCGCAGCGTATAAAGCTGGCCTCAGTGTGCCTTGGTATTAAACTACCACTCCTGTTTTCTTGTCATGCCACCGCTTCACCATTTATGCATATATAATACTCAACAGTACATATAAATATTAGTGCCACTTGTGTATTATAATTCTATAAGCTTGGTTCTAAAACGTATAAAAAAAATATTTCATTGTTTCGTACTCAGGGCCTGATTCAGACCCGGTCGCTATGAGCGTACGCTCGCTCAATGCGTATGCAAATATTTGAAAGTGACGCGGTGGGGAGCGAACGCTCGCCAAGGCATAAGCACGCCCATCTTACCTGTACGAGCGTTCGCTTTGTGTATGCAGACTCCCCTTAGCGAATGCAGAGACGCCCATTGCCCCACGTCATCTCCTGGAAGTTTGTGAAAACATTGGTACATCGACCACTATCGGATGTGAAGGCAGTGCTTGTGGTAGCTGACTTCTAACGCAAGCACTGATGGGAAAACCGAGTAAAAAAAATGGCTGGTGACGTGTACTATGACGCTGCCTGTTAATTATGCACATCTCTAAAACGGCGTTGAAACACTCGGGCACGCCTGCGTTCGCACCTCCACTCCCCAATTCTTACTTACCCCTGTTACCACCCACAAACGGCCACTCCTGTCACTCACTCTGCTGGGCTGGTTTTGCTGTGTGAGCGAGGGATCTGCGAACGCACTGTGTAGTTTGCGCACTCGCACCGTGATGTATACGCATGCGCAGATTAGCAACCATCGGCAATAGCGAGCGCACTGCGGATAGCGTCCGGGTCTGAATCAGGCCCTCAGTTTTGTTCTCCCCTGGATGGTGCATATTCTGATGACCAAGTTATCCGTTGGGCAATAGTTGGGCAATAGTTGTAAGTGTCCCCACTGAGAGGAAATTGTCTGGGTGAACGTCCCAATAGTGGGAGAAAAGTCCTATCTAGAAACTGTTTTCATGGCATAACAAAAATCTAACTAACTGCGCTTAGAACATTATCAAGTTTAATGATACCTAAAGTCGTAATTCTTCTTAATTATGTGTGAAGACTCTTTACTAATTACAAGGTGACTGATAATATAGTAGGTCTATGTAGTGCAGTCACCTCTTTCTATCCTTGAAGAACAAGACAGTTGCTTACTTGAATCCTAGTCCGGGTTTGAGTTTGAAAAAGTAAATTTAATTTTACTATGATATGGGAAGAGAATACTTTTGTTACGGATTATAAATCCTATTCAATAACGTGTGGCACAAGAAGTTCCAGTGTTTTGCACTTAGTATAAGTGCCGCTTTAAATGATGAGGTCAAATCTGCCGAGACAGGGCAACCTGGAAAAGCTTCTGCTTCGTAAATATACCCGTGTATGCGGAAAAAGGGGACTGCCCTCTTACACACACAGAACGGCCAGGAGGATCCTGATTCCCGGGTGCTGCTCCCGGCCGCCCGGAAGAGAGCATTATAGTCTCCTGGAGGGTGACCCGCATCCGCCTGACACCACCCTCTTCCTGAGTTAAGTTGGAGGTCCGGGTGGCCGATGACGCCTTTTGCGCTGAGTCGCGTTGCCGGAGCCATGCCCCCGCTTTACAATGCCAGTAATATCTGCAATGTATAGTCGGGGGCGGAGCTATTACGCAATCGTACGTTCACGCTCCCCACACCGCTGTGCCATGCTTTTCGCAATGCCCCCTCTATGCTGTGCCACTCCCCCCGCACGCTGTCCGCTGTGCTACTAAGTCGCCAAGTATGAGCAAAGTACAGCTTTTCAGTAAAGCAAATTGGTTGCTATGGGTTACAGGCTTGCGATCTCTTTTATCTAAGGGGAACCATGAGCCTGCTCCCTTTCCTACTCTAACCCTTGGATGAACCAGATGCTGGCGCTTCGAGCCATGTGCATGGGGTAATATCCAGCTCCTGCTCTGTTCATCCCGAGCGTTCTGAATTTTTCGTCAGCTGTAGAGAATTCAGACTGGAGAATGGGATTTTTATTTAAATTCCTGCAACGAAAAAGAAACATTCTCCCTCTTTAGAGCAGCGTGTGCCCCCAAAACGCCTGGGGCTTGTGATAACCATTTCCCCTGCTACCACTGAAGTCTCAGCAAACAGATCATCGCTCATCTCTTCCTCCAACGCCGCTCTGCGCACGGATCAGGCGCAGCCGGAGTATGGGATGAGGATGCAGAGAAAGAAAGTGCCATTTATTCAGCATCCCAGACAAAGTTCTCCCGTGTAATGCTAGAAAATAAAGTTCAATCTATCTGCAAACCATTGAGTGTTCGATTGTCCAGGGATTTGTCCAATCCACTCAGCCGCTGTGCCTTGACATTTAAAACCAAGAAGGAAAGCATTACAAAGGAAAAGTGGAAAGAGGATTCCACCTGCATGCAACTTTATAAGCCGACTAGTTGAAGTCTGGATTTTATCCTTTCGTAAAAATATCGGTTGAAGTCTGGAGTTTGGCCCTCATTCAGACCCTGTCGCAAGCACCGATGTGCTCGCAACCGGGTCGATAGTTAGCCCTGCGCACGCGCAGCGGCTGCACTGCACGTGCGCAAGCCCCTGAGCGACTGAGAAACTCTGTCGCTCCGGAGCTCTCTACAAAAGGGGTGGCTGTCGATGTTGATCGACAGCTCGCCCCGTTTTGTAGGCGGGCCGGGGGGGTGGCTTCCAAAACTGAGGCGTTCCTTAACGAACACCTACCGTTTTGTGGGCGGCCGAACTGACATCATCAGTGATGTCAGTGGGGAGTTTCCTGCTCTTTCAGAGCAGGAAGCTCCCTGGGGCTTACGAGTGCCCAGACCCAACCTTAGGGTCTGGCCGTAAGCCCCGATGGTCGCGATGGTGTTCACCATCGCGACCATCAACCTGGTCGGTCATTAAGCTGTGGGTGGTAACCCACAGCTTAGCTATCGACAAGGAGGCGGTCGTTCAGGATGCAAGCGGCTGCCCTGATTCAGTGCGACTGCTTGCAACTAACGACCGCCTCTGAATGAGGTCCTTTATCCTTTGTAAGTCTGGATTTTATCCTTTGTAATAATATCGGTTGAAGTCTGGATTTTATCCTTTGTAAGTCTGGATTTTATCCTTTGTAATAATATCGGTTGAAGTCTGGATTTTGGGGGTCATTCAGACCCGGTCGTTAGCGCTGATGCGCTCGGACCGGGTCGATGGCCCCTCACAGAGCATACGCACGCCGGCGCCGTCGTGCGACCCGCTACGACCGACAGCGCCGGTCGTAGCGGGTCTCGATCCAAAGGGGGCGAGCTGTCGATGTTGATTGACAGCTCGCCCCGTTTGGAAGGCGGGCCGGGGGGGTGGCAGCCCAAACGGAGGCGTTCCCATGGGAACGCCTACCATTTGGGGGTGGCCCCACTGACATCACTAGTGATGTCAGTGGAGAGCTTCCGGCTCAGACAGAGCCAGAAGCTCTCCGGGGCTTACGACAAGGGAGACCCTACCCTAGGGTCTAGTCGTAAGCCCCGATGGTCGCGATGGTCTCTGACCATCGCGACCATCACCGGAGCGGTCGTTAGAGCTGTGGGTGTTCACCCACAGCCTAACGACCGCAACAGAGGCGGCCGGTCAGGATGCAAGTGGCCACCCAGTTTCTGAGCGACCGCTTGCATCCTCCGACCGCCTCTGAATGAGGCCCTTTATCCTTTGTAATAATATCTTATCCAAATAACCACTTAAATTACTTGCAAATAAACACACAGAGACTTATGTTTGGTGAAAGATAATGTTGCAATTTATATGAGATGATTTGGAAAAGGGGCTGGGCCTCCTCTAGGGTTGTGACACCGGCCTACCCCAGTCAGTACTCTGCATCCATCTCCTGCGCCAAATGTGTCCACTGACGATGATGCTTTTCCGCCCATACAAAACCCAAACAGACCAGCACACCAACCAGCCACCAACAAGGGGAGGGGTGTGTGGGACCCCTCACTGCAATAGGATCAAAGAGAAAGTCAGATCCTCTAACACCACAGTAAAACCTCTGCTAGCCACCTCCCACAACATCTTATTGGCTAGAATCAGCCATGCTAGAAAGCTCCATGTATATGCATGATGGTCAGTCTGCGCATGTACAAGACTGTTTAACACGGCGTGGGACCTGGCTGTGCCTGGGAGGCTCCTCTGAAGCAGGAAAGGTTGCTGCCAAGTCCCCACTGTCAGAAATGTAGATGCTATATCCAAGTGGTTCATCCAGTGGACTAAAGGACCTCTGATGTCGCAACCATGTGACCCGTGACAGCAGGGAGAGGGGCAAGGTTGGCTAGCAGTTTTACTATCCATGTGGACATCTACTGGGAACCTGTGGCGAGCGGAGCAAGCCATCTTGTACGAAGCGTGGCGAGCGAAGCGAGTCCGCGAGGTACACGTTGGGTCCCATGTTCTGAACTTGAGACGACCTTGGTCTTCTCCAACCGCCGCTGGTCACATCACCTTTTAATTCTGGCTTTTCATTGTTTTTTGTTTTCAAGTATATGGATAATCAGGTGGAGTGGTTTATTTTCATTACAGTGATTATATAAAATGTCTGTCAGACCGACAGACATTTTATCAGGCCGGCTGCCAGCCGCAGATGTCGCCGGCATACACTGAGATTTCTCTCACAGTGTATTCAGCAGACATCTGCGCTCCGCTCCCGGGGGAGGAGACATTTCCCTGTTCCTTCCGTAGGAAGGAACACAGGAAATGTCTGTCTGTCGGCCTCGCTGGGCATACACTGACCGATGCGGCCGACAATTTACCGGGTAAATATCGCATCGGACGGGCATGCTGGACAGTCCTGCATGCCCGACCGAGCAATATTTAACCCTCAGTCGCCCACACACACGCTACAATTATCGGGGCGATCCGCCGATATCAGACGCATCGCCCCGATAATTGTAGCGTGTATGGCCAGCATTAGTAACAATACAGTATCTGATTACATAAATACATGGCTAAAGATCACAGAATAAAGACACAGTAAAACTTGCTGGAGGCCGTATACAAGCCAAGACGTTACATGTATCATGTTTACATACGGAATGTGAATGCTTTGCACCTCCAGAATAGTTCAAAATGACAAGTATGTACATATAGATTGATAGATCTATTGTACACGGGTTACATATACAGTATATGGCATAGATAGATAGATAGATAGATAGATAGATAGATAGATAGATAAATAGAATGGGTATGAAGTCCCGTTCATATCCCGAAGCCGGCAGCCCAAAGGGAGAAGATCCCGACAGGGTAGGTAAGTAGATAGATATGAGATAGATAGATAGATAGATATGAGATAGATAGATATTAGATAGATAGACAGATAGATAGATATTAGATAGATAGATATGAGATAGATAGATAGATAGATAGATAGATAGATAGATAGATATGAGATAGATATGTAGATATGAGATAGATAGATAGATATATATGAGATAGATAGATAGATAGATATGAGATAGATAGATAGATATGAGATAGATAGATATGAGATAGATAGATAGATATGAGATAGATATGAGATAGATAGATAGATAGATATGAAATAGATAGATAGATATGAAATAGATATGAGATAGATAGATAGATAGATAGATAGATAGATATGAAATAGATAGATAGATATGAAATAGATATGAGATAGATAGATAGATAGATAGATAGATAGATAGATAGATAGATAGATAGGGTATGAAGTCCAGTTCATATCCCGACGCCGGCAGCCCAAAGGGAGAAGAATCCCGACAGGGCAGGTAAGTACTTTATCTCTATCCCTTTCCCTGCCCTAACCCTAACCCTCCCCGGGGGTGTCTACCCCTAAGTCCCCCCCGGGAGTCCCTAAACCTAACCCCACCCTCACCCCTCCCCCGCAGCTAAGTGCTGAGACGCCAGGACTTACCTTGATCGGTCTGGCGTCCTTCTGTATTGCGGTGTCGGGATTAAGATAGGCGTCAGTATTTCGACGCCTATCTTAAGTCTACCACCTGGCTTTGGTTGTCGGGATATAGACTGGCAGCATGTAGTCCGCAGGTCTATTAACTACATCCCAGATAGAGAGAGAGAGACAGACAGATAGATAGATAGATAGATAGATAGATAGATAGATAGATAGAGAGATATGAGATAGATGGATAGGAGCTCACAGCCAAAATTCCTTACAACTGTACCACCCTACTCCCCAGTTTACATCATCTGGCTCCACCCACTGCGCAAATATCTCATACACACATAGTTATGTTAGCTGTATAAGGCATGAAAAGGGTGTTATTTCAGTTTCGCCTCAGGCAGCAGAACACCTAGTCACACCCCTGATGCTGTAAATAATCATAAAAATAAGCTGAAAAAAACCTATGTAACGTTAAAAAAGGCCATAGCCTCAGGATGCAATTGCAACAGTGTTAATAAACTTGAGCTTAGATTGATTTACCCAGTAACTTAGATTTAATTCATCGGTACCTCACAAAATCTGACTGAAATATGCATGTGATTTTGCAGGAAAGGGCTGTTCAGGCTCAGGTGCGCTCTCTCCTTATGTTTCATCCTAACATATAATTGGACAACATTTTTTACTGCCATCCTGCATGTTGGAGCGTGTCATGCAGACTAGTGTTCTAGAAATATACGGCATGGTTTCCTCCTCATAAGCGGCTGCATATTTTACCCAAAGGCTAATGTTAAGGTTATAGACTGAGAAAGTCTATATAAATCAATAGAATGGGACAAATGTGGAAAAAATTGTTATAATATAAGGTGGCTCTGCATGAGCTGTAAATCCTTAACCGAAGAATTACGCGCTCCCCATACTGATGGAGTACAGTTTAGTGCAGTGAACGTCATGGCTAAAATAATTTTTTTTTTAAATCTGAGCTGCTTTGTGACAGTCATGTAATTAGTTTGCCCCATGAACAGCTCATATACTCAAGTTCATTCTATAATACGTTCTGCTACCTGGCAAGCAATTATTGCAATAAACTCTATCTGTGTGATACAAGACTGCAAGATCAGAGGGGTAAATATAATGCAGTAGTATTCTGAAAAATAAATTGCGAACCCCCTCCCCATGTCAACTGCAGCAAGTGTACACGCAGCATGATGAGCAGATATATCTGTCATTGGCTGTGCAGCACAGCCGACGTGATATGTCTGTGATCGACGTAGTTCACAGACATATCACTGGTACACACTGAAGGGGGGAGGGCTAGGCTTAGGCTACAGGGGGGGGGTTAGGTTTAGGCTTCGGTGAAAGAGTGTTAGGTTTAGGCTGCGGGGAAGGAGGGCTAGGGAAGGGTAATATACTTACCTCCATCTGTAGGTGTTGTAACCCAGTCTGGATGCTGGCATCAGGATTCTAATGGCCGGGATCCTGAGTGCCCGCATCCTGTGCCCAACCTGAAACCGGAGTAGACGGTCACAGTACAGTGCTGCTTGGATAAAAGCTATCCTTTTTTCTTAGAGAAATGTCATATGGCCACAGGTGCCCAAAGTTTTGCTCACAGCCATACTGTATATTCCAGCTTTGGTCAAGATATGAAAACTTTTCCATAAACATTATTTGTGGGTCACTTAAGGCGTTATTCAGGAATCAGACGCTAAGGGGTAAATTTACTAAAGTGAGTATTTTTAGAAGTAAGTTGTAGAAAAGATGTTGCCCATTGCAACCAACCAGATTCTATTTAACATTTAACTAGCACCTTCTAGAAGATAATAGCTAGAATCTGACTGGTTGCTATGGGCATTATCACTTCTAAAACTCACTTCTAAAAACTCTCACTTTAGTAAATTTACCCCTAAGGATTAGCTAGATGCATCGGGAAAAAACCCTGCATACAGTATACTGCAGCTAATTCAGCGTCAGTCACAATCGCTAGTCTGTACTGTGGCTGCGGCTTCCTCCCTGTCGTGTACCTGGCTCAGGTACGGCTGGACTATGGCCCTCATTCAGACCCACTCGCGAGCGGCTGTCCGCTCGCAAGTGGGTCGATGGTCCCCACTGCGCATGCGCACGACGGAGGGAGCTCCGTCGTGCGCATGCGCGAGACCCGACGAGCGAAGGACTTTCCTTCGCTCGGAGTGTCTCATCAAAGGGGGCGTGCTGTCGATGGTGACTGACATCACGCCCCCTTTGGTGGGCGTGCCGAGGGCGTGCCTGCCAGACGGAGGCGTTCCCATGGGAACGCCTACCGTCTGAAGCCGGCCCCACTGACATCACTAGTGATGTCAGTGGGAGGGATTTTGGCTCTGATAGAGCCAAAATCACTCCTGGCCTTGCGGTTGAAAAACCCAACCGCAGGCTTTTGCTCGCAGTTCGATGGTCGCGATGGTCAAGACCATCGTGACCATCATCCTGCACGCTCGTATATGCTGTGGGTGGTGACCCACAGCTATACGAGCGTCCAGAAGGACGCTCCATATTAATGGAGGTGGGCCCTGATTCAGAGCGAGCGCTCTGGTCAGAGCGTCCGGCTCTGAATCAGGGCCTATGACTGTATGCATGCTTTCACTGTATAAACTGAAAATAATAATAAAAGAGCAGTACACAATGGAAACACATAACAGTTACTGGGCGGATAGAGCAGATAATAACTATGAAACATGCTCAAATAGGATTTTTTTTTTTTTATAACACTTAAAAATATATTTGCAGGATTCTCCTTTCCCCAGCTGAGTATGCCGCACTAATTATTTGTGCAAAATGAGTGAGCGCTGCAGTGTAAAGGGGCTATTAAACACTGCTCCCGCTGTTTTAGTGATTATGCATAAATGGGTGTGCTTTTATCGTGTGTGACCAATCAGACGCAGTCATCACCATCAATCTGCAATTTTCACCAGGGTTACGTCACTCGTATGTCAAACCTTTCCAGGCGGCAACACTTGTGACTTTTCAGCAGCCATGTTAGTTGCAGATCATGACTACGCGCCCATCCCACATCTTACCTGTACTTTGACCGTGTCTGCAGTCTGCACACCCCTTGCCCACATCTACATGCCCATTCCAGCCCCCCATCTTAGCTCCCTAGTCCTAGGCAGTCGAAAAGGCAAATCACTGTTATGTCTGACTTGAATAAAGCCCATAGGGGTATATTTACTAAGCAGTGTTAGGAGACAGACTGAAAAGTGATAAGAAAGTGATAAGGTGCCAGCCAATCAGCTCCCAACTATCATTTTTCAAACACAGCCTTGGAGATAAATACAGTACTTGCAGTTCCCGCGCTCCTCTGGAGTAAATGTCAGATTTAGGAAAAGTTAATTAATGAGAAAGTTTCCCCGGAATGGGTTCCGATACTGTTCCTTTTCACCATTATTTTTATATTCAAACGATTCAACAAGGTGAATATGCCAAAATTCCTCAAAAAAATAAAAAGTAGTATAGTGAAGTACAGTTTATTTAAAACATAAAAACATCCATAAAACACATAAAGGTAGCTGCGTACCAGATATATAGGGGTGTAGGACAATTCACAACCAAAATAGCATGTACAGGGATATAAACAGAACCTCCCGGGATGGGTTCGTGTGGACCCCTGGTGTCTATATTGCAGTGGTTCATCCTCTAGCCCCTATTCCTGGTGTTCTCAATGCAGCTCCTTCCTCACCAACGCGTTTCTGCTCATATAGAGCCTTTCTCAAGGTGTATGTTTGCCACCATTGGTCAATCTCTCAATAACCCTATTCTACTCCCATAGGGGCACAATCACCAGCTATAGTCCGCTCTGGTCAGAGCGTCCGGCTCTGAATCAGGCCCTCTGTCTCCTAACACTGCTTAGTAAATAGACCCCATAGTGTCCTTTTCTTGCAGGAGCAATTTTAAATTCAGCTTTAATTTTTTTTTTGGGTTGGTAATCAGGCTCAAAATATCCATTTATATGTGTATTGTTTTTTTTTTAACTTGTCAAACAAAGAACACAGAGTATTGTTACTTCTTGAACACTATTGAAAGAACATTCCTCTTACTTCTGTTTTCCCCGTGCGAATAAACTTTAGAAATGTCTTAAACACAGAAGCTCATTGACTTGTTTGTTCCCAATAATCTAAAGTCAATTAACACCAGAGCAGGACTGTTAATCTGTGTGGAAAGAGCATTTGTTTCAATTATTGTAGACCTGTCCTCACTTATATAAATAAGTTGCTAAATAAACTCATGGAACTTTCTATGAGATAGTTTATTCTCACAAACCAGGTTATTTAATTATTGCATCAACTGACAAGTACAAGCTGCACATACAGAGAAAAAGGACATTCATAACCTTTCTTCTTATTCTCAGCAAGTAACTGTCTGCTCTGGAAGTCACATTTTATGAGCACCCAGCCCCCCACACCATTTCCTCCCACAAACGGTCCCTGTGTGTCGATCAGGCTGCGTCCAAGTCCACACTGTGACCGCCGTCGCTAATGAAACTTGGGGCATGCGCAGCGCGACTTGTATGCATGTGCAGTATAAAAAACCGTTCAACTGCACAGAAATTCTGTCACCTCTGAATAAGGATCACAGGTGGGCAAATAGGTGCCTCTGTCCAACTTAAATGTGCTGCAGAGCCTCATTTATATGGGCCGTACTTCATCCCCTGCCTTGTTGTGATGTCACTGGTTTAAGGAAATCCTGCTTCCTCATAAATACTTGTTCAGCGCACAAAATACTTCCCTTCCATTGGAGGGAAGAAGTGACCCGGTGGGAGGGTCCAACCACAATGCCGGCCCATGCTCTGCTCTTTGAAGCTTTCACGATGGACCAGGGGTGTATCTATAATGGGTGCAGGGTGTGCGGGGAACAGGGGGGCCGCGCACAGCACACCCTGCACCCATAATGTTATTTACCTCTGGAGTCCCACGTCGGCGCGGTGATCCACCGCTGAAAAAACGACTGGAAAATGGCCGTGGCGGCCATTTTCCCATAATTTGCGCATGCGCAGTACAGGGAAAATGGTCACCGTGGTAATTTTCCCGGTAACCTGTGCATACACTATAGACTAGTGCCCAGAGTCTATAACTCCGGCACTGGCTGCGCACAGCTCAGTGTGCTGCCGGCAGCCGGGCGGAGAGGAGGGGGCTCGTGTCGGAGACTGCACACGGGCCCCCTCCTCTCTAGAAACGCCCCTGCGGGGGACGTCACCTGTGCAGTGCAGCCCACTCAGAGCGCAACTTCTGCTCGCAAAGGGCACGCAGCGGGCTTGGCTATACCCCTGCCACGTCATCTCCCAGTACCTGGTTCTGACCAATCTCTCGTCGGCCCAGGCTCAAAGTGGTGGAGGTCATGTATAGCTTGGACACCCCTTAAAGTTTTGCAATGGGGTCAGTCTTCGTGATGTAAAGGCCATGATGTATACCAAAACACAACCTGACTAGCTACGTTCCATCAGTCCTCATAGACAGCTATAATTATTTAAGACTTTAAGGGGTCTATTTACTAAGCAGTGCTAGGAGACAGAGTGAAAAGTGATAAGAAAGTGATAAGGTGCCAGCCAATCAGCTCCCAACTGTCATCTCACAGGCTGTGTTTGAAAATGACAGTTGGGAACTGACTGGCTGGCACTTATCACTTTCTTATCACTTTTCACTCTAACACTGCTTAGTAACTAGACCCCTAAGAAACTTTGAGAAAACTTTTTTCTCTCAACTTCTAATACAAATAAGAACACATTTTGAACACTAGCGATATGGGATACAAAAGAGCCTCTTACAATGCATTATGAAGAACAACCGTGATACAGAGCATCCCTTTAAGCACTGTCTTTATTGCACAGAATAATGAAGTGGGATTTTTTTTGTTGACAGTGGAGAGAATGACTTAAAAGACCCATCGCTACGGAGAAAAGCTGCCTCCTCTACGCCTATAAAGGTATGATTGCTATCTGTCTGCTGTCTCTGTTTCCATGTCTCTCGCACAATTGTTTATTTACTTAATGTGTTTTAATGCCATTTAGTTTGCATTTTTAAGTACCCACATTAGCATGCACAGCGATTACAATATTATGCACCTGGAAATGAACAAGTGCATAGTAATCAAAGTCTCACAAATTGATTTTTTTTTCCCTTCTCTACATAAAAAGGTTACTGACAGTGTTTTGAAAATACAAGTTATGCCAGTCTGCACAATTGTACCCTTTATACGCTGATGATTAAACACGAAGAGAGGACGATCCTTTTACAAAACCTTCTATTTTTAATTTTATATTCATATTATGAAATCATCATCACACAGGAAAGAGCTCCCACCAAAAAAAGCATCGGCGGCGGTGATTCCTTCCAATTATTTTGTCCCCCCCACCCGTTTTATAACACCACCCTCACATCCTTCCAAGTAAATTCTCATAATCGCTAACTGTACCTGCCTTGGGACATCCCCAGGTTTTGAAGGTTTGTCCCAGGAAATGTCCCTATTTTTTTTCATGATGGCACAGTACGGTTCTGCTTATTTTATATAGCATATTGAATGCAATTATCATTATCTATTCTTATTTTTATTGTAAGACTTTAAAAAAACATAATATGACAGGGACTGTAGTTCACCAAGGTCCACCCAGAATAATCTATGTGTGACGTATTTTTATTAATGCACTGGTTCAGTGGAGAAGTGTCCCTAGAAATACATAAATACACTGTATATTTCTGCCAAGTCTGTACAAAACTGCATCAAGAGATACTTAGGGGTCTAGTTACTAAGAAGTGTTAGGAGACAGAGGGAAAAGTGATAAGAAAGTGATAAGGTGCCAGCCAATCAGCTCCCAACTGTCATTTTTCGAACACAGCCTGTGAGATGGCTGTTAGGAGCTGATTGGCTGGTACCTTATCACTTTTCACTCTGTCTCCTAACACTGCTTAGTAAATAGACCCCTAAATTCACTATACTGCATGTCATGTCCAATGCCGTCCTGCCTATAACATATCCCGCAATATTGCCATTAATGGAAACAGTATTGGAGCGTGGCTACTTCCAAGTGTGTGTGAGTGTGTGTGTGTAGGGGTGACAGCTTCATGAAGCATGTGGTGGTGTCATAATGGGAGCACGACCCATCTTCCAGAGGTGTGACTATCTCCTCTCAAGTTCTAGGGTTTTCTTCCACAAAAAACACCCATCCATTGCAGAAAGCACCAGTGCCCGCGACGTCCGCTCACGTTGCTATACAGTAACGGCAACATCCCCTGCACTTGGGACAAACAGTTGTCAGGACAGTGGGAGTCATCCCCGAGGAATCGGGACTGTTCCTCCTAAATTGGGACAGATTTGAAGCATGCAGTATAACAGCCATGTTGTCCTATATTTTATATAACCACAGTTGAGGAATCAATATGGCTGCCAGTGTTCCTGCTAGCGTGCAGAACAGCATGGTTAATTCAAAAAGCATTGGGGTCACCGGGTGAACTGAGAGCTGGCAGCTCAACCCACAACCTTGCAGACTTTGCAGCCGGATATAAATCTATATAATGGAAGACAAGCCATATATTCACGTTTACATTTGTGCCCTTATCGGACTATTGATGAAGATTTCCACGAGGCTCTTCTGTAAATTGGACAGCCCTGGTCATCGCATGTTCGTAGTGATATTTCATAATTTTAATAAAATGTTGGGTTATCTGAAGTGCAGATGGGTGAAAATAAGACTAGTCACTATAAAATATACATTTTTTCTGTTTCCAATATATGTGCTTTCAAAAACCCAATTAAGAATTGCACATATTTCACGGAAATATCTGCAGTGTGCTTTGAAACCACCCGAAATTGAATTTATTTTTACTTTCAGTTCAGTAAACAAATACGGGTAAGAGAGTGTCTCAAATCTTACTCTGTTTCCCTGAAAAGATTATACTTTGCGATGATAAACGGGGGCCGATGTGATGGGTTCGCTGAAAGCAATTAAGTAGCTAGGGGTCTTCCCTTCCCCCTTGCGCTGAGCGGGATTGAGGTTACCATTCAGAATGTACTGTGGCAGGCTGGGATCTAGCCTTTGCTGTGGTAATAGGAGAGGATGTGATTGTATTGTAAAAATAGTTGAACAAACAGCATGTCTCGAATATCAAGGTCAGTCTGAGTGCCCTTTACCCAGCATAAGATGTGATGTACATATGATCTGCCGATTCACTGGGGAGGTATGAATATCAGATTGGACTGATATATGTGAAATTCATATGTATGCGCAAGCCAATGTGTGTCAAAAATATGATTATGCACCTCCCTCCCCCTCAACTAATGTTAATGTTATGGATTTGTTTTTACATTATTTTTGTGTCTTCGCCATTTTCAACAGGAGAACAGAGGACTTGCCGAAAAAATTTTTTTTTATGACCTATACCAGATAGATGACAAACGCTGTCAGAAAACCAAGGACATATCATTCTTCTGTTTCCACTATCCTGACACAATGCTGGCGGTCTCTAATAGCTTTCACTGGACTAACCAATCATAAGGAATCTCAAATATAACATTAATTACATACATACCACATACTTCTCAGCTCCCCTGGATTATCTGGGGGAAATCTTCAAGGTCCCGTCCACCTTTTCTGAGGTGTGTGTGCAAACCCTCTTCCCTGATACTCTCCTTCATGATCTCCCCCTCTGGGAGTTCCCTGAGGAAAAATTTAAACTGTCCCCCTTTTTAACATATATGTATCCATACAAACAGATGGATATTATATGGCCAATGCTGAGTTCACCGTAGGCCTATCTTGCAGACCGTCCAACGTGACCCCTTCCACCAGGTACACAATGCTCTGCTCCTAGACTTCCCACCTAATTTATGATTGCAGCCACCTGTGTTGAACTAGTTAATTTATAAGAAAGGTGTTTCAGCACAGGTGTCTGCAATCATAAATTCGGTGGGAAGTCCAGGAGCAGAGCATTTTGTACCTGATGGAACGGGTCATGTTGGAAGGTCTGGTCATGCTCCGGAGCTGACTGTATACAAGTTTGTCAGAACTGTACACCTTTCAATTGCATCTACACTTACGAACGAAGACATGTACCTGGGCTGTAACGGGGCAGTCTGACGAAGGCAAAGCTCAGTGGGGGCACGTCGATGCCACTGGGCACTATACAGAGTTGGACATAAGCCAATATATACATTTTTACAACGAGCATTGGTTGAGCTCATAAAATGGCCGTCTCCATTGTGGGTTAGTGGCAGATAATTAGTTTCCCTACACTGGAGTGATCATACCTGATTAAAAATTGGTGGGTTTTTTTTTGTTGGTGGTTATTTTTCAACTACCAACCGACATTTTAAAAGCAAATTGGGGACAAATAAACCCCTACCATGACCCAGCCAATTCACACCCACATCACCACGAAGTCACACCCACTTTGCCATATGACTCTTTTGGGGTCTGTGAAAGTGTTGCAAAAAATTTGGTTTCCCGAGCATTTCCATGTCCATTACCGGTTGGCTACTAGGCAGCCATGTGACATCGCTATGATGTCACCAGGATTCCAGATGTGGGAAACTATCATAGTACAGTGAAAAAAATAAATAAATTAAAATAATTGACAATAAAACTTTATATTGTGACCCCTAAAACCTTCTACACTCATTGTTTGTGACAGTTGCGCATCGTGCATGACTGGTACTACCAAGACCCTGACATTTCTTCCCCGCCCCAATTGCAACTTCTGTTCACCCAAACGTGACTCGGCAGTACAGAGCATCTTTTCGTGCAACAGTTTTGCTTCTAATACGTCTTATTGGCCCAGCGTTTGGAATAGAATGTACAAACAGCTTCTGCTGATTAAAATGATATGCGGCATGCCTATGTTCTGTGTGTAACTGCGGGTGTATCGGCATGCAAAATACTACATTACAGTGTCCGCAGCATTGTAATCAGCAGAAGCTAATTGTGCATTCTATTCCCATCGCTGTGCAAGTAAGACGCATTCGAAGGAAAACTGTTGCACGAAAAGACGCTTGGTGCTACTGAGTCGCGCCACGGCATGGCGTGACTAGAAGAGCTGCTTAACGTGAAAGGAGGCTAGTTGTATGAGGACACATCTGTATTTTCCTATACCAGGGAGAACAAGCTGATTACATTTCCTATACAATAATGAAGGGTGACACTAGGATTTTATTTATTTTTTCTCACTTGTGAATACTAAGACATAAAAAAATGATTCCCGGTGAACATTGGGTGGACATGACATTCTGCCTAGGGCGCTAAGTAATAATAATTAAAAAAAAAACAAGGATCCTCTTTGATCTTGCACACCTCGGAGAGAGCGTGTAACACAGCTTCCCATCTATGCGTTATACAGGAAAACGGCGAGGCGTCCGGGACGCAGGCCTGGGAGGAGGCGCGGAGCATGCTGGCAGTCTGACTTCAAAGCTCAGCTGAGCTGCCAGCTGCTTATACATCCTGCTCATCCCAGGCGAAGAGGTCACTGAGAAGCCTCAATTGTTCTCGCTGATTATACAGCGTGCTATGCAATAATCTGATAAAGAAAACAAGTGCTGAACCTGCTGACATGTTCTCTGTAAACTCATTATGATTTATACACGGTGCAGGGTGTTGTAATGCAGACCGACCAATCATTATTCTTGCGCTCTTTAGAAAATGAAAGTGGTCCGGTCTGCTTGCTGCAGGTTACAGAAGATTTGTGCACATCGCGCCATGTTATTAAATAAGCCCAAAAGGGTTGTTACTTCTGAAAAGAAGTACTCCCAAGCCTGGGAGTTTTCAGTGCTATTCATTTTGCACAATATCTGGCCCTTAATGACAGTACGGAGCCCGGGGGCATAGTCAGTCTCTTGTAAAACCAATATGCAGTCCTGGATTCATCAATTATGCAAAATAATATGACAATCACTAATGAATAAGAATAACTAGCAGAGGGACCGTGGCACGTCACACACAAACCACGCTGCCCTTTCAAACTTATCAGGATAATGGATCGTCGATAACAGGAATCCCCATGTGGTAGAAGGAAAAGTGCTGAGCTGGGGGGAACAGTTTTGCTGATCTAGCATTGTATCATAAGGTTCGACGCATTATACTCATAATGAACGTACTTAACAGCATATTAACCACTAATTGCAAATGTCACTGTCTCTCAAGGCACGAACATCTCTCTCACTGCACTGATGCACGACACTTACAGCGGGAGCGGGGAAATTAAATCTAAAATACAAATTGCACCGACATAAAATAGTGCCCTGAAGAATTCACAGGCAGGCAACAAATTTTTTGAACTATTCAGCAACTCTCGGGGACTGAACTTTTTATCGGACTTTGGGACTCCGGCAGGGGAACTACTGCTGTTGATTTCTATGTTGAGCCTTCAAAATAGTAATTAAAGAAAAAAAAAAAAAGTTTTGTGCAAGGTATTTCGTTAGAAAAATATATGTATATTTATAATTTTAAGAATTGTAGTGACTTATTACAGCCTGCAGAGGGCACTACTGCATCTGTGCTTTCAGTCGACGACCATCCTCGGTCAACTGTGGACACAACCACTTGCATGCAGCATTTGTGCAGTATGTGAACTCTCTTATGACGGGATGACTGTGTTTCGTTTTGCCTATTTGGTGGATGAGCTTTTCAGTGACTCGTTGCAGTGTTCAGAACTGTCCATGTGAACAACGCAAAATAGTGTAAGAGGTCCTGGGTGTGGGGGTCATGTTTAACTCTTTTCACAACCAAAATCGAACCATGTTGGAGCTCCTTAAATCCTGGCGTATGGATTTGTTTAGTTGTCTGGTTCCAAAGAAAAATATAGGACTAAGGCCCTGGTTCAGAGTCGGACGCTCTTTCAGAGCGCTCGCTCTGAATCAGAGCGTTTTTTTTTATTATTAGAGCCGGCCTCCTGGCCATTCGCTATGACCACCCACAGCTTTTACGAGCAGCCAGGTGATGGTCGCGATGGTCTCGACCATCGTGACCATCAGGCTTGCGACGAGACCCTTGTGGTAGGGTCTCGTCTGCCGTCAGCCCCAGTGAGCTTCCACCTCTAATAGAGCCGGAAATAGCAGGCGTTCCGTTTGCACAGCCACCCCAGCTCCCCGCCTACAAAACGGGGCGAGCTGTCAATCAATATCGACAGCCGTCCCGTCTTGTAGTGAGCCCAGGAGCGATGGAGCTGCCGTCGCTCGCTGGGGCTCGCGCATGCGCACGCCAGAGCTGGCTCCGCCGTGCGCATGCGCAGTGGGGGACCATCGACCCGCTTGCTGTGCGCTCGCGAGCGGGTCTGAATCAGGCCCTAAAAACGGTAAATAATTGTTTGTCCAAAGCCACAGCAGTAGGATCCATTAATTTTCAAACTACTGTAATGCCCACTAACTCTGTCTCTCTGTCTCTCTTACAGAAGATGCCGCTAGAATTAGTAAATGGTCGGATGGAAAGAACGAGGAAAGCAAAACGAAATGTGCCTAAGGCGCTAATAAACGACTGTGAAAAAAAAATAATTATCCATAAAAATATATTAGTATAGACATGGGAACAGCCAGACGCTTGCTAAAAGGATTCCGCAGTCCTCAATGAGTCAAAGAGAGGAGATCAGCTCTGGCTTTCATTCACCCATCAATAATAATCCAATTCCAAAATCTTACTGGAGGTGAGTCGAATGTAAATAATAAAAGCAAAATACTGTATATGTCTATATACACATTATTATTCCATATCATTCCATAAATTATCATATAAAGTCAGGGCCATAATCTCTTTAGGAACATAATTTATAATAGAGTAAACAGAGGAGCAGGTTAGGAGATGTGTCATCCACAGCTGGAGAGGGATAAATAGTGTAATCAGCCAAATGGTCTCATTTTAGAAACTTGAAAGTCCCATTGCTTTCATTGAAGCCGTTGGGTATGATATCCTGGTGGCAGAATAACCACCAGTTCAAATACCAACGCCGGAAGCCCGACTGTTGAAAATCCTGACTACCGCTGATAAGTACCCTAACCTTCCCCCTAACCCTCCCTTGGTGATGCCAAACTCTAACCTCCCTGGGGGGTGCCTAACCCTAACCTTCCTCCAGATGGTGCCTAACCCCCCCCTTCCTGCACCATAAACCTAACCCTCCTGAGATGGTGCCTAACACTAACCTCCTCCCTGGGGGTGCCTAACCCCAGCCCCCCTCCCCACAGACTAACTCTAACCCTCCCGGGATGGTGCCTAACCCCCCTCCCCACAGACTAACCTTAACCCTCCCGGGATGGTGCCTAACCCTAACCCCCACCTTCCTGCACCCTAAACCTAACCCTCCCGGGATGGTGCCTAACCCTAACCTCCCCCTGGGGGTTCCTAACCCTAACCCCCCTCCCCACAGACTAACCCTCCCGAGGGGTGCCTAACCCTAATCTCCCCTCGGGGGTGCCTAAAACTAATCCCAGCCATCTTGAGGGCTAGCACTAAAGGTAAGACGGATACTTACCTTCAGGATGCCGGCAGTCAGGATGCCGACGCCAATATCTTCATCCTTATCGGGATGCCGACGCCAGTATCTTCATCCTCTTCAGAATGCTGGGGTCGGGATCTTCGTCCTGTTCGGGATTCTGTAGTCGGGATATTGTTGCTTCTAGACTGCCAAGTGCATATCATTGACGCTAAAATAGTCAAATATCCAATGTATCCCTGTGAGAGATGAAAGACTGACGCGTTTTCTCCGTAACGGCAATTTCATCAGAAGCAGGGAGGAGGAAGTAGAGCTTTTTACATAAATAGCCCCCAAAATCATTCAGAACAGATATATACTATTATATAATATTGAATTATAAAATGTTAAAGGGATTCATCGTTTTAAATTTGTATAGCAGCATTGTGTACAAGAGCATCAAATCACCATCGACAGCACGCTCCCTTTGGTGCGAGACCCGGAGCGACAGCTTGGCTGTCGCTATCTGGGTCTCGCGTATTTGGGTACCATCGACCCGCTTGCGAGCATCCTGCGCTCGCGAGCGGGTCTGAATGAGACCCACTGTTTGTTAGGAAAAGGTTCCATGCACAAGCTGAAATCCCAGATTGCTGACTTAACCTGTCACCTGTTGGATTGACTTAACCTGTCACCCTAATTCTGAGTGCGCATAATGCCGACACAATTGTGGACGCCTGCTGCGAATGCGATGTGAGCCGAATGCTAATGCAACTATACGCCGTATTGCAAGTCATACGCCTTTATGGGATCGCACCGCCGCAGTGATCCCTCCGCGAGAGCAGCCGTCATCGCTACCATCAGCACTTACACCCGCCCCATGCTAGCTGCTCAATTGACTGGCGGCGTGCACAGGTCGCTGCTCTAGCTACACGCCTCATGACACAGGCACATAACGTCTCTCTTATGTGCAGCGGCCTCTTGTGGCCCAGTTAACACCCATTAACTCCCACTAAGGGGTCACAGAGAAACAGCTGAGAAGCGTAGCGGTCAGTATCGTATGCAGCTTGCGACGCACATAAATTGCTGGCTGCGTCTACATTGGAACTAGTGTGCGAATCAGAATCAGTCACTTTCTGCGCCGTCCCTGGTGGTTTCCTCTCTATAGTGCAGATATCCCACCTCACACCACCTCTCCCCCCTCCTGCAATTATATTCACAGCTGGAGACAGTGCAGTAAATCAGTGGTTCACTATGTGCTTCCTCCATCAGTTGTACCAAATGTATAATTGCGGTAAATCCTCCAATCTGTTGTATAAGGATTACGGCATCCCATTCAGAGATATCCGTTCTGCTCTGGAGCTGGAGCAGGCCCCATACTGTAGGTTTCTACTGGGCTGCGATCTGGCTGCATGTACCAAGCTCTGCACAGCATAACTTTACAGAGCTTGGTCACGGACCCTAAAGCCATCTGTAGCCTATTGGCAACTTTACGCAAAATTTCTTGGCCGTGTATGCGCATTTCAAAGTAGCTTCAATGCTGGGACAGCTGTATATCGCGAAGAGCTGACCCAGCAAGAAGAGATTGCTACATGAGAGCAGAACTAAGTGCTGGAGACCCACCATTGACAGGTGGTGATGATTGCAATACACCTCATCCTGTTTGAGGAGAGCACTAGTGATAATAGTAACAGAGAGGGTATCGGGGGAAGGAAATAGCTCCTTCCTGTATACCGCCTTCACTCTTCAAATGTACCCTCCTCAGTCAGTGCAGGAGGAAGCTCATGGTGATTCACTGGCTGTCCACTGCGCACTTTCTCTTGCCATGACATGTGATGGGTGCAATAGCGGTTTCATTGTAGGTAGGTAAGAGAGAGTTATTGTAGGTGGGGACGAGGTAAGAGAACCTACCTTCTGTCAACCCACCAACTCTGCCTCTTAAGGGGCCTATTCATTATCACTTAAGGGCCTGGTACACATTCATTATTAGGGGCCTCAATGGGGGCCATCTAGTATTCAGCACTCATAAAAACTGAAAGTTTTTAGGAGTTTGATTGCGAGTATGAACAACATCTTGAGATGGCTCTAGTTCTCGGAGCTTTGCTCCATCCTGTGCGCCTGAGTGACCTCCGGACGGGAGTATCACTGCTACTTCTGTACTGATTGTGGAGACAGCTGTTTTTTTCGGAACAGCTGTCCCCTAACTAGAGCCAAATTAAGTTGCTCTGGTACTTAAGTGTGTGCCGCCAAATCTCGCAGCCAGTTGGATACTTAATTGTGAGGAGCAACACGGCCCCCCCGATAACGAATAGGCCCTCAACAGAGATGCCCAAATCATCTCATACAAAAGACCCTCTGAATCCATTGTAAGACTGCAGCCAATCAATTAACCAGGAACTATTGACATATTTGATGTCGTTTGTGTCAAAAAGTACATGCCTGTGCGTTGTGTTAGATTTTATGAAGATATAATAAAAAAAAAAACATAAATATACTATTGTATAGATGCCGATTGTTCAGGAATAATCCTGGCATTCTAAAAATGTCCCCAGCTATTTTCTATTTCTCCGACAATACCCATATATCATAACATTGATCTGAGTACATTTATAAGTAGGGGTCGCTCACAGGTTCGTCGCCAGTTGCAGGCAATCTTTGGCCCTACAGCAGCCGTTTAATTTCCCGCGTAACATGTGAACCGCAATTAGGTATCAGCGCACGGAATGAGGGCGGCTGTAACACGGGACCAAAGTCTGCTGTCTCTTGCCAGTTAAGGATATCCAGGAGAGCTCAGCAGTTCATCATCCAGATCCGCTTTCTTCCTAGATTCCCCTCTGTCATAACCGACTACTTTAACTGCATCCATGGAAGTGGTTATCACCTATGCAACATAAGGCTGTTCATCAAACAGAGTTATTATCTCACTTGTGAGATGATATCACTTTGTGTTGTGCTGCTGGAAGGGCTGATTTATCGTGGAACAACGTGATTTCGACACTGATGAATCCACCCCCGCAGAATAACACAGCAGGAGCTGATGGTATCTCCCAGGAGAAACTACTGTGCATACACTATGCTATTTACAATAGAGAGATGTAAATGTGTTTAATCCATAGCCAGCATTCCACTCACTGTGCTGCCTCGCTGTGTTCTTCAAGGGAAAATGTACCCCTATGTCTACGTCAACGTAAATAAATGTTCAGTGTAAGGCGCAGATGGAAGACTGGATTTCACTGCATGTGAGAATGTACTAATGAGCGAGAGATATGTCTGATGTAGGGGAATAACACAATTATATTTCACTGTAACACTGCCCCCAGTGGTCACATTATAGCAATGCACAGTGGAATGTTTTTGGCTACAGAACAGGAAGCGTGAAACACTGGCCTGATATAATGATCAGAATACAGCAAGCATATCGCCATTTAAATGCTGAAATGTACACACAGTAGATTTGAATTGACCCTTGACCCGTGGTGCTGGCTTGGGAGATGCTTTTCTAATGTAACATAATATTCAAATGAGCGCAACATAGACTGAGAGTGAAATTCTGCCAAGTGGAACATATGGGTTAGGGCAACCTGGAATATGGGTCAGGAAACCTTAATTATAATAATAATAGACAAAGTGGACAAGAAAAATGTCCCTTTGATAAGATCAAAATTGTTATGTATAAATATATACAATGTCAATATAAAGTATAGTTTATTGAGCTTTACAAACCCAGGCCAGAACTAGTAACAAGGTAACTGGAAGAAAGGTGGTTTTACCATCCACATAGGGAAGGGTTCTTTACGGTAAGAGTAGTCAGACCAGGTAAGTCTCCGCCAATAGAAGGAATGATGATGACATGACATGGATTTATAAGTGGACTGGAGGCCCGTCTTACATGAAATGCTATCGCTAGCTATATCTATTATAGTGTCCGTTATTGGAGTGAGTGGTAAGGCAGTTTAATCTGATGGTGATTTACAGGGTCAATTTGAGGTCAGATTGGGAACTTTGGGAGGTCTTATGGCAGTGTTTCTCAACTCCAGTCCTCAGGGACCCCTGACACTGCACGTTTTACACATCTCCTCAGTATTACAAGTGAAATAAATAGAACCACCTGTAGATATTTTTAAAAACGTGACAGCCAGAAATGAATACACCAGTGCACCAACTAGGAGATCTGTAAAACGTGCACTGTTAGGGGTCCCTGAGTACTGGAGTTGGGACTGTATTTTGATTAGTCAAACAATCCATTGGAAGAGGAAGTTTCCTCTTTAAAAAAAGGATCCATTAAGGTAGATGGTGGGCCAACTGTCTTGGTGGATTTAGGGAAAATGTCCCATTTTTCTCCTGAGTACAACAGTCTTGCATATTCCAAATGAACTCATTACAAGCCCTCAGAGATGCCATGACGCCTCAAACAAAGTCTATTATTTTATGAGGAGATTTTCAGACATGAAGTAAATGAATAGGAAAGCTTTGAGGGGACAATATAATATGGTGTATCAGGACTGACCAAAATGGAGTTTTCAAGTCATTTTTGATGTTCAGTGCTCTCTGTCGGTTTTGCATCATATACAGATTGTGACAAAGTCCAGTATATGTCAATATTTTTTAGAATGCTAACTAGTTAGCTATTGCAAATGTTTAGTTATGAGACCAGACATGCTTAATCCTGAATCAACAATGTGTTACCTTCAACTAATACAAAATACACACCATAAATGTTGTTATTGAGATATGAATTCCAATATTTATAATTGAGGAAACAGTGCCCCCTACTGTCTAATAATATTTAGGAATGTTTCTAAAAATGACCTTTATACCTGTTAAAATGTCTACTCAGGAGTTTTTCTCTCAGAAACAGTCTATAAGCTGTAATGTGTCAGTATAGAATTAGCCTTATTCCTGGAACAACACTGACTGCAGAAGTGCTAGGATGTTTGAACATAATTCAGTCTCTAGATGCTGAGAGAAGGGCTCCTGGATTTGCTGAGTGATTGCTGTATCTAAGTATTATAATAAATTTACACTTTTATATTCAATTTGTTTAAGTATAATTTCTGGGACCCATGTGGGATCTCTTAGTTTGAACCCAACTGAAACATATCGTGCAGAGACAAAGTAAATGGCACTCTACAGAACAGTCCATTTTTCACGAAAACTTATTAATAGCTTATAGAATCCATGCAAAATCTTTTAACATATGTATTTTATCTACATACTACATTAAATAGGATAGGAAACTACAAAATAGGGTTATTGTGACAGTACATAAGCAAAAAAGCTCTATAGCTAATTTTCCTACACAATAATGTCCTAAGTATCCGATTCCCAAGGAAACACTGTGACCTAACCAGACTTGTGCTATCCATCGTATTTCATGCTGTCCATGTGATCTGAATTATTTAACAATCTCAAACATAAGAGTACAGACTAGTTGTAATTTGTGTTACCGAGTTTAATGATGTAATACTTCTAGCCTTGTGTACTGTGAATGTTGCCATCTTTCCCCAGTACTTATGAAAAACGATTCTGTGAATATATCTTCAGGGTAATAGAAAGTGAAAAAGAACCAACAAAACACGGAAACATTAGTAAGTAATCTGTAGAAATGATGAAACTGTTGGACGGCCCCTAGATGTGGAAACAAAATGCTCTGTGAATTGAAAGCCTTGTTTTGTATAACTGGCATGTTGTCTAACATTACTAGCTATGTGTCTCTGTTGAGCTGACTGCCACTCAGGCCCTGGGGCACACATGAAAGTTATCTCAATAAGCCAACACACAATTGCAAAGAGTAAATGCATGATCAATGACCTCCTCCAGCAGCACTGATCCAAGGCCAATGATCCTTATTGCTGTAATACTCCTAATACAAAATAAACTAAGTGACAAGGCGGTGGACAAGTGTATCAGAGCTGAAAGTGTATCAACATATGCTTGTAAAACTAAAATATAACTATGTCTGGTTATTGCCAATAACTAGACATAGTAATTTCTGCCACGCACTGAACTGACGCTCATGAGGATGTACTTTATCAGTGACAGCACTGAGGCATGAGGTACCATACACAGAATACTGGTTCAGCCCACTGTGTGTAGGTAGGCAATGGGTGGACTTTAATGCTGTCACAAAGCAACATGCATGATTATGCATCTACCAGTGGCGTATCTATCATGGGCACAGATAGTGCACATGTGCGCATGGTTCCAGGGGGGTGTACGCACTCAACACCCTGCACCCAGGTTTGACCACTGCGCCTCCTGTGCGTTGTGCCAGCTTCCTATGCTTCTCCTGCAGTGCCATCTTTTTAGTGATGTACTCAGAAAGATGACACTGCACAGGAACCAGCTCTCTTCTGAAAAAGTGCTATCTTTATGAATTCATCACTTGAAAGATGGCGCCGCAGGTGAAGCTTAGGAAGCTGGCGCACTTAGCTTTCCTAACCTCCCATTCAAACATTTCTGGGTTTACTCCACTCTAATCAAAAAAGCAAGCCTAGAGTCTGTTCCCAGACTACTTCCAGGAAGACAGAAAGAAGCAATGAAAACTGGGACGCCTTGAAATTCATTCAATTATTTTTCAGTGCACCACCAACTAAAATATCAAAATAGATTCCAGGTGCAGGTACCCTTTAAATTGCCAAATGGTGGAATGCTAAACAGCAGTGATGTGTCCATTTTTTCAAAGTTTTTTTTTTTCCTTTGAATAGTTGTGAATCAACTAATTCTCCCAACATTTCCTTCCTATTTAACAGTAGCAAATGATGATTATGAAAGTGAATGGTGACACTGTTAAATGTGGCATAGACATGCACATTAATATTTTAACAGTAAAATCTGCACCCCACAAACACCACCTTCCTATTAAAATTTTGTCTCCAGGGAGGTCCGCAATAAAATAATTTCCAGCAATTAAATTCTTGGCTTTTCATTGCAAGCAGCATGACGTGTTCGTCATCGGCAACACACTTCAACAGTTTTTTACAATGCTACACATAACAGAAATATAGAAAAAACATGCTGCAAACAAACTGACTACACATCGCTACGCCCTCAGCCCCAAACACAGTGACAAAGAGTAAATGAATACACTAATTTTTATGGAACAGTTTTATGGCTACTTATTTGAGATACAGAAACTGTTGCATACTGATCCAATGACCACTTTACTATACATGTGTTTACACACAAGTATTTTATATACAGTATATATATATATATATATATATATATATATATACACACTGTATATGTATGTATACATACAACAGGTGTGCTTGGTGACTGTCTCATCTTTAAAAGCAAAGTTGCTGTGAGCTTTTTAAACCTTGACAGCATATCTTGAGTTTAACACTAATGTGATAGCTATTTCCATGTTATAATTCAGAGCAATAGAGTAGGGACTTGTACATATATATATATATATATTTATATATATATATATATATATATATATATATATATATATATACACTGTACATATCTATAATCACATGCATATAGTAGCTGTAATTCCTTACTGTGGGGCCGGCCAAGTTTTGGCTCATGGGAACACCTAGCAATGCTTATTGTAAGACAATTTCAACTACATTAATAATAAATTCATTGCTGAAGAGATGATGATATAACATTTGTAGCAAAGCATATAAATGCTCTTTAATGTTTACTTCTGTTAAATACTATAGTTTCAAATCTCAATATTTAATTCACTTGAATGAAGCCATTGTAAATGTAGGATGGGATTTGATACTAATTTAAAGGAAAGATAATCTCACATACAGGTAATCACAAAAACTAAGTAGTGAATTACTTAATTCTGTCCACTGCCACTACAGAGCCTGTTTTATATATTCACAAATATGATAACATGATTATATATATATATAAAATGTGTCATTAAAATTAATTTATCTATTTTTGCTCCTTTTTTTTGGATTATAAAAAATAAATACATTTTCTTGATTAATTTCAATTTAAGATTACTACAATACGGGAGATGCCCGATCACAAGCTCTATATAAAAAAACTGTCAAAATGAATCATAATTATTATAATACATCAATGCGGGTGACGAGGGTATTTGTTTTAGAAAAAAATGTGCAATGACAGGAATAACAGTCAATAGATTAAAAAAGAAGCTTGAAAACGAATAAATATAGGGCTCGTTAGCATGTATTATAATGTCTTATAACAGTGGTTCCCAAACTAGCTGCTGTGACACCCCCAACATAACTGACCCTAAGGATAACAGGTGAGCACCATTTTAATTTCTCAATAAAAAACTATTGGCCTAGGGGTCCCGTGAAAAAAATATTGATGCTCTAGGGGGCCGTGATGCCAGATAGTTTGGGAAGCACTATCTTATAAGGTGAAACAAGCAAAACTTTTTTGTTTTCAATTTATAAATCAAATATATATATTAATAAGTTTTGAATAATCAGGCAGCTCACAGAATACACGAATCGCTGCCAGTACAGAGGAACAACACTTTGAGCCATTTGCAGATCATGATGTAATAATTCTCGTTATGAACAACACCGCAACATACTAAAGTGTATCTGTGTCTTTCATGCAGAGAGACGGATACTTTTTGAGCAAAAAAAACAAAATGAATGAGAGCACAGCCCATGTATTTACTAAGGAGTAGCGACATCACTGAGACAGACACTGTGGGGCCGATTAGAGTTGCATGACGGATCAGCAATGTTTAGTACTGTACATGCTCTGTACCCCAGCGCAAGCATCTGCTGGGTGTTCCAACAAGTCATGCACATCTCACTTGCAGCTGAGTGGGCGGAGCTGGGTGGCAATGTTCGCACATAGGCTAAGCTGAGTGAGTGCATGTTGAGTGTGTGTAGCCGGAATTGCGGGCAATGCAGAGATATGCGTACGCAGAGATGAGCACCAGGTACAGGGTCGGACTGGTTATATTATACTACATTCCCATGGCTATGATACATACTTGTCGACTTCTAAAGGTTCCCGTGGAGGAGAAGCAGGTGAGTGGCATTGGGAGGGGGGGGGGGGGGCAGACAATCCGTCATGAAGTCCTGCCTCCTTGCTGTAAAAATGCCCAGAATCCTGCATATTTGAATAGGGGTGGGGCTAAATGGCACAATTATATTAGGCTCCACCCCCTACTCATGGACCCGCCCATCGGCGAGAACATTTGCCCCATTCTGCCCATTTCACTAGGAAGTGGGTAGAGTGCGGGAGGTGTCTACTTTCCCGGGGGTGTGGGGGGTTACCCGAAAAATTAGGAGCCTCCAGCAGGTCCCGGGAGGGTAGGCAGGTATGCTATGGTATATTCACTAAACTGCATTGCTGTTATCAATCTGGTACATTATCATGCCTGCACTATCAGTATTTACTATACATTTATAAAGAGGTTTAGGCCATGCACTGTGTAATGGTTAGCCAAATCTCTATGTTGGCTGGCCACATCCCCTCTGGTTGCTGACCACCCCCCTTAACCATGGGCCCCCACCACTGCATTTCCCCGGTGGGCCGTCCATGCCCTAGTCTGACGCTGACCAGGTATAAGGCTGGTGCACAAGTGTACGGATAATAATGGTAGCTGTTTGAACAAATGGACAGATAGAGACAATATCGTCCAATAAGAGAGCAGCTCAGTATTATCCGCACCTACGGCCATGCACGCAGTGCCAGTGCAGCTGTGCCTGATTTGTGTGCAGCTCTGTATCGCCCCCTGTGCCTCATGCCTCAGTGTCACATGTCACAGGTTCCTAGTAAATAAAAAAATTGCTGCCTGCAATAAGCAACAGGTACACTTTAAGTATCAGAGAACAATATATGTAGCCAATGATCATAAATTCTCATCACAGTTGTCAAGCAACAGTAAGTCTGTATTTAACTAACATTACTGCACGCTAGAGACATTAGTATTACAAACATTGCTAGGATAAAGGGAATCCAGATTTAGGTTTCTCTATGTTGAAGTTACAGTACTATCGTCTCCAAAAGTATTCTGCAGCAATTCAGCCATCATTTAACATACCCGTCGTAACCAATCCAAATTCCGGCATCACCAAAAACCAACCAAGTTCGGTACGGACCAACCAATCAGCATTCTGTGCCATAGACATTATTATAGTATAGAGAAAGCCGCGCAGACGGCCGGCCTTACCTGTAAGAGCCAGTAACACCTCCTGTGGAACGTTGGGATAATGGACGAATGAACATAGCAGCCATATAGACACTAGAATAAAACAAAGAGGTAAAGAGGTATTAATAAAACAGGAATAGCTCACTAAGAATTCCTTATTGCCCACCCCCCCTTAACTGCCCCCCCTTTCTCCATAGAAATACATTGCCCGTTCTTGTAATTGAATTGATACGGCACGTATAGATAATTGTTGGTATTTTTATTATACTTTCCGAAATTAAATTCCCAGCTAGTGCGGAATCAAGTAATCTTATATGGTCACGTATTTTTTAAAGCTTGCCCTCAGACAGTGCTGCCATGTGATGTCTGTCCCAGTACTAGAAGGTTATAGGGGGCATTGGGGTTATGGCCCAGCATCTGGGGTCATGACCACGCCCCATTTTTGAGTACCGGGTCCCTGTGCAGTATGCTGCCTAGCTGAGTGATGCACAACATTTGGCCTATATCAGTAGTATCCACACTGGGTGACGTGCTGGCAACTGGCAATGATAAAATATGTGGACAGACACAAGCACAACCCTGACCACCACCACATAAGTGACCCTAAGGATGACAGATATAATTTACTTAATTTCATAGTTTTTGCTGAATTTCTCACAATAGGGGTCTATGTACTAAGCCTTGGAAAGAGATAAAGATGAGGAGCTCATTCAGACCCCTCGCAAGATGCGTTCGCTCGCAGGCAAAAAAGGGCCGAATATTTAAATTAAGCGCTCGCACTGCGTTGCGTAAGGACGCCCTCTATGTCTTAGCGAGCTACGGCAATGAGTGCTCGCTAGTGTATAAAGACGCCCCCTTTACACTCGTGACACACGTCATCTCCGGGATTTGTAGGATTAATCGGTAACATCGAGAGCCATCGGCGCTGCTCGCAGCCCTTGTGGTTGCCTTTCCCTGCCGCAAGCACTGCGATCAGTGCGGCCTGAAGTGCATGCAGGTGACGTGTACGTTGACGCTACGTTGTTAATTATGCACGCCCATTAAACGGCATCTTGAATCAGGGCCGTCCCTGCTCCTTTTTGGAGGGACCTCCTGGCCACTCGCATAGCTCCTGGCCACTCGCATAGCTGTGGGTGACTTAGTACATATCCCCTTAAAAAACTTTTGGCCTAGGGGTGCCACTGCCGTATATAAAAGGGTTTGTCACATTATGACTGCCCCCCTTTTCCTAATTTAGCAGTATATTTAATAAAGTGCAGGTTTATAGGAGTGGAGATGTTGCCCATAGCAACCAATCGAATTCTAACTACTGTATTATCTTCTAGAAGGAGCTAGATAAATGATAATTAGAATCTGATTGGTTGCTATGGGCAACATCTCCACTTCTATAAACCCGCACTTTAGTAAATATACCCCTTAGTGTCCTCCTTAGCTGCCGGTCTCCATAGTTTAGTAAATTCTTATTGTGATCTTCTAATACTCCCGTCATTGTGAAAATACAAAGCGCTTGAGTGTCTCAGTAGTGTCATTTGTTCCTTGTAAATTGATAGCCCGCATTGAATGACACGGCTGCACGGTATCAACAATACAATACGCTTAATAACTGTGTAATCTCCCCTTTAGGCAATATTTTTTTTTAGTTAATTGTAACGGTTTCACATACATTCCACTGCTAGAAATGTTTCCGTGCCATGCCGCACTACTGAGCTTATCCAAAAAGAAAGCCATGACCTTCAATATTAGATGTAGGTGGCATCTCAAATTTATGACACAGACATATATTTCTTATCATAAGCATAGAAGTTATTGAACATTCTGCCCTTTTCTATTCCCTGGCTGGATTTCCCTGCAGATTTTCCAACTTACAGTCCAGATCAAACTTCTAGTTGAAGAAACTTGGCTTTTCAAATATTGTGCAGGAAAATCATTAATCACAACTGCCATTCCTCATTCTAGCGCTTCGCTCAGGGTAAATACTGCTCCCCGGCTGGGTTTCATGCTGCGCATTTTTTATTTATTATTATTTTTCATTTAATTGCGCAAGGTGTTTTTTTTCTCTTTCCTCAAACATCAAAGTGTTGTGTTAAAATAAAGATGCTTAGTGCTACGTGTTCATTAGACATTTAATGATCTCGTAACTGTGGGGGTTTTTTTTGTTTTTTTTTCTCAAGGCGGCTTGTGTTGCGTTTGGAAGAAACAACAAAAAAAAATCAAAAAGCATGTTCATTATCAGAAAATATTAAAGGTTTCAGCCCTGGAAAGGTGTAACCGTAACTCAGGACAGAGGTTAGCTACAGTTGGAGCTCATTGTACTTGCCTCGGAATTTTCCCTGTAGTCTTAATCATAATTCCAAGTGATTTCTTATTGTATGGGTTTGTTGCATGAGAGCCAGATGTACAGTGGAGGTTATTTACAAAAGTGTAAAAACGTAAAACGTGCCCCCCCCCCTGCAATGCGTTCCAATTTTCTGAAATACATCTGTTTAACCAAGTGGAGTATCTAGGTCAGGGGTGGGGAACCTTTTTTCTGCCGAGGGCCATTTTGATATATATAACATTATTTGCAGGCCTGGTGCAGGCCACGTCCCGTCTGTGTAGTCACATGGGGGCTAGGCCACAATCGCCAGTGATTACAGCAATGACCGGATCATCCTGAGGATGCTTTGGGGAGCTGTAAAGGCAGCGGTATGACCATCTGAAGCATCCTAAGAGTGCTCCAGATGGGGCAATGCTGCATAGATTCTGGCTGCAGGGTGCCTTTCTAGGCACCCTGCTAGCCAGATGAGGCTAGCAGAAAAAAGCTCAGAGGGCCAGACAAAATGGTTCCGGGGGCCTTATATGGCCCCCGGGCCTGAGGTTCCCCATCCCTGATCTACGTATTTGAAGGCCCAATAGCAAATGCTTGTAAGAGCCCCTATGTACAGTACCACCCAATGGTGAAATATATATATAACACATGTAACTTTGACCAGGAAGATGGCACCCCCCTCAGCTCTGGGCCCATATAACAGCTGCAACCCTTGCACCTATGGTAGTTACGCCTATGGTTTAACCATTGTTAACCCATTTGGACCATCCCATACCTGCCAACCTTTAAATCTTCTCTTCTGGTAGAGTTCCCTTGGAAGGGAGATCCAGCTGATGACTGTGGGAGGCTGTGTGATTCTCATCATTATGCCCTAGCGGTTAGCAAACCCAACCCCCACAGATACTCACACGCTGCCATGGAATCTATATTTCATCGCCATAGGACCAAAACCAATTAAGTGGGTGGGATGTTGGAGGGTGACCTATTAGATTCCGTGGAATTAAACCAAATTGTTTGTTTGTTTGTACTAAAACACTGCTTGTTCTATATTTTATACTACATTTGTAGCTGTGTACTCATAGGTGCACATATAAATAATTGAAGCCTAGTTTTAGCATGTGAACGCAATTCGAGATGCAGTCATGCACCTACATTTAACTTATAACGCTTTTTGCACAAATTTGAACAATTCATCATTCTGATTCCTCGAAATCGTGCAAATCATACAGAAAATCGTCTAGTGCAGCGTTTTTCAACCACTGTGGCACACTAGAGTCATACATGCCTACCCTCCCGGTTTTCGCGGGAGGCTCCCGATTTTTCGGGTAACCCCCCGCACCCCCGGAAGGGTAGGCATTTCTCCCGCATTCTGCCCACTTCCTAGTGAAGTGGGCAGAATGGGGAGAACTTCCGCGGCAATCGCGGGTCTCTGTGTAGGGGGCGGGGCTTAATTACGCGATTCTGCATGAATCATGTCATTTAGCCCCGCCCCTTATGCAAATTTACGCCAATCGCGGCAATTTGCCGCGAAGGGGGCGGGGCCTAATGACACAAGATGTCAGGCCCCGCCCCCATCACAACCTGATTTTTCTCCTCTCCCCAAGTCTCCCGCAAAAGCTAAGTACAATGTAGGCAAGTATGACTAGAGTGCCGCGAGTGGTTGTCAAGTGTGCCGTGGCGGTCAGCTCAGCACACTAGTACTGTGGAGGCCAATGTAGTGTGTTTTATTCCTCAAGAGGCCAATATGTGTGCAGAGCCGTAACTAGACTTTTTGGTGCCCTGTGCCAGAGAGAGCATTGATGCCCCACACACACATTTTTTAAATAGGGACATAAGATAGTGCACCAAAAAAAGGGCCATGGCCTCATGGGGAAGGGCCAGGGAAGAGATAGGGGAGGCCAGGAGATGCTGGGGATAAAAGAAGAGGAAGCTACAAGTGAGAATGATAATAAACAGGAAAATTGACAGGCCCAAACAGCGCCCCTTGTCCTGCGGTGCCCTGTGCCATGGCACTGGTCGCACTACCCTAGTTACGGCCCTGCCTGGTGTGTGTATATTTTTATGTGGGAGCCAATGTTTATGTTTTTGTTTATTGGCCACGCGCACGGCATAGCTGGATGGTGTGCCTTGGTCATTTTAAAATCTTGTGTAGTGTGTAGAGGTGATAAGGTTGAAAATCACTGGCCTAGTGTGTGGCCAGCTTTAGGGCTCTATTCAATTTAATGTACAGATTTGTCCACATACATCTTACTTCCAGGCTGCCGCTTGCCCCCCCCCCCCCCCAGTGGCAAATGCAGGATTTCTAGAGGGGGGTTTCCAAATGCTTGATTTTAGAGTGAGCGTGGCCGGTCCATGAAGAGGGAATACTTAGCACTTAACCAGCTTTAATATGCGTCATACAAAGTGTAGGGATCTAGTCTGGAAACCAACGGTCTAAATGACGACCGCCGGCTTCCAGACTGCTTTATCCTGACTAGGGACGAATGACAGGCGTCTAAATCTAGACGCCTGTCATTTGCGCGACATCGGGAGACCGGCGCCTGGCACCCCGATCGAGCGGATGCCAGGTGCCGCAGCGGACAGCCGCTGGGGGGGAGGGTTAGGTTTAGGGTTCTCGGGGGGGACTAAGGGTTAGGCACCCCCCCGGGAGGTTAGGGTTAGGCTAGGGGAGGGAGGGTTAGGGTTAGGCACCCCCGAGGGGAGGTTTGTGTTAGGCACCTCCCCGGGGGACTTAGGTTTAGGCAGCGGGGAAGGCAGGTTAGGTTTAGGCACTTAGAGGGGGGGTTAGGGTTAGGCACAGGGGGGGAGGTTAGGGTTAGGCACCCCTAAGGAGGGTTAGGGTTAGGGGGGTTAGGTTAGGCTAGTAAATACTTACCGTTAGGACGATCGGAATTTCCTCCTTTGTTGGCCAGCCGCTGTCGGGAATTGAACCATGCGGCCGGCGGTAATACATATCACACCCAGAGTGTAGTGTCTGTCATATTTCCAACATATATAGGACCAGCAATCACTGTAAGCCGTTAGATGTGGGCACATTTCCAGAGCATGGGATCAAAACAGGAGTCTGGGGAGCAGCAGAAGAACCTAGCACCGCCATGGACATATAATCGTATGTACATATTGGTCTCCTTATGCACTGGATAACTCTATTAATAATTAACCCTATAGATTGTCTATAGCAATACATCCCTAGTTGGTGCACATGTGTATTCATTACTGGCTGACACATGTTAAAAGATCCACAGGTGGTGCTAATTATTTCATTTGTGATACTTAGGGAAACAAGTAGCACTAGTAAAATAGTATTATATATAAGTTATTTTGTGGTCATGGCGTGGGCTAGGAAGGTGGCTTTCCAGGCAGCCGGGAACTCCCCCTGCATTTGCCTATGCCCCCCTCACCGGACTACTAATAGAAACCCCTGCAGTGGGCGGGGGGGCGGTGATGCGATTTGCGCTGAATCGCGTCATCGCGCCCCCGCCCCCTGCTTCACAATGCCGTTATTTTTGGCATTGTGAAGAGAGGCCACGATGACGCAATCACGCGGCCTGCATCTGGCCACGCCCCAATGTGGCATCATTACCCAGCCACGCCCCCCGCTGTGCACAGACATTCAGCTCCCTCCCTGAAGAAGGGAGCTGAATGTCAGCAAGTATGCTTACTTCCTTGCATGTTAAACAGCCCTTCTAGTTGTGCCATGCCGTGGCCATGGCGTGACTCGGTAACGCCGAGTGTCTTTTTGTGCCACTGTTTACCGTCTAATGCATCTTATTCGCAAAACGATGCGAATAGAATGCACAGCCGGCTTCTGCTGATTAAAATGATATGCTTACTGACTGGTGACCCGTCCTGCATACCACAAATCAGCTGTCAGCCATACTCTGCCGGGGACCCCCTGGCACCTCCATGCTGTCAGCACCTACTTAGGTTGCCTTGTACAAACGTGCGCTGAATCACATTCAGTAGTTTGGTCGGAGGGGAAAAAATTCAGATCACTGACATATACAAATGAATATAAGCCTCACTATATTTTATCATCTTGGAGGTTTTGCAGAGGGTTTCCCTGAGGACTCTGACATATTAACAAGAGTAAACTGTTTACTCATCATCAGAATAAAAATAGAGAAGCTGCTAGGACCATCCCAGGACAATTGCTTTCCCCTTGGGAGCCTGTCAAGGAAGCTCGGTCCAGGGCTTAGAATTGTTATAAATCAGACTCAATAAGAGCAATGTATGCTCAAATAACATAGGAACTCCATCCCATAAATGCAGACAAGGTCTAGAATATGGTCTGCACATTAATTCACTTCCTATATCCATCACTGTTTCATTCATGGTGACAATGTCAGCCCACAGTGCTACGGAGAAGGATGCTGTGAATTAATATGTAAAGATCTGTGCAGTGTGTCTGGATTTTGCTCTACAAAATTAATCTTTCACATGAGAGGAGAATGTGAAGCTTTAAATAAAAACATTAGACATTTCTGACAGACCGGACACATTTTTTTGACGTAGTCCTCCAATCGTAACACGCATGCATGTATTTTGTGCAGCCTGAATGCAACATTGACACGGCAGAATGCCGGACGCAAGCCCCAGATCGCAGTTCTGGACGCAGTGGAATACGGCCGTGGAGTCTGGTTAATGCAGAAATACTGATGTGGTGAATGGATATTGAATCAGGGTGGACCTGTCAGCAGCAGGGCCGGCTCTACCATTAAGCAGCTCGGGGCAGCTGCCTTAGGTCTCTGGGATCTGGGGGGCACCACTGAGTGCCCATCACATAATTATGTCTCTGAGAGTGACATCCTCGTGTTTTTAAGATGCCGCCTACACACTTTCACCTTTTTGGCTGGTAAGTGGGTATTGGTGATGTGCAGTAGGCTGAAGTTTTTGGGTGGGAAAATAATATTATTTGGGTCATCTGCTAACCAGGAGGAAAGATAATTCTTCCAGTGCTGTCTATCTGTACAATCAGTAAGGCTGGGTACACACTAGACGACCTACCAATACAGCGACCGATGGAACGATATACCGGGCGGGCGGTACACACTGCACGATCTGGTGATCGACCGCCCGATATATCGTTCACCTGCACCATTGACTTTCCTGGCGCCGGCAGCTGGGTCGCTTCATCGACCATGCATGCACGGCCGACGGAACGTCCCCAATGTTGGCGAAGTGGGAGCGCGCATAATGCATACACACTAGAAGATCCGGACGATATATCGGCCCAATTCGGCATATCGTCTGAGAAATCGTCTAGTGTGTACCCAGCTTAAATTTCCACAGACCTGATGTTTAGCTATAAATGAGAAAAGAGGACAATCGAGACTATTGATAGGGATGAAGCTGTGGTCTGAATGACCTGTAGCCATAAAGTTTTAAATATTAGAAAAGGAAAAATAACTAAATAATTGATTCTGTATTATGGCATGGACACAAGAATGATCATCAAGAGATTCTTCCGATAGTTACTGCTAGGAGCACAGCTTCATAATTTAATGAGCGAGGTGGAGCCAGGGGCAGTAAAGGAAAAGACGGGATAATTGTTTTTACTACATTGTAGGCATGGTGGACAAAATTACTAACATAAACATAACCATGAAACCAGCATTCCTGATAATAGGTCCCAAACCTGTACTAATCCAATACCAATCCACTCATCATCATCATCAGTTTGCAGATCAATAAACTGATAAATGTTACATTTGAGTGAGTTGGAGTTCAATGGTTACTTTTATGTATATCCCGGCACTGCATAGACAAATGCAGGGGGGTTTCCGGTTGCCTGGAAACCCCCATCCTAGCCCACGCCATGATGACCACAATAGAAGTAGTATATAATACTAAAATCGCATGTTTTTAAGATCCCCTCAGTGTCACAAATGAAATAATTAGCACCACCTGTTGATCTTTTAAAATGTGTCAGCCATGAATATACTTGTGCACAAAATGGGAGATCTGGAAAACATGCACTGTTACGGGTGCACTAATATAGACCAGCTATAGGGTCAATTATTAATTCTGTATAATAATACACTATTCAGTACATAAGGAGACCAATTTGTACATATATGTCCAGGGCAGTGCAAGGTTCTTTTTCTGTCCCTCCCCCCCAGATTCCCAAACTTGCTCATTTAATGTCATATTATGATCGCTGGTCCTGTATATGCCAGAATTGTTATTACACTACTATATGCTGTACTTCACATGACGTATATTATAGCTGGTTAAGCCATACTTGCCTACTTTTGAAAAAGCATTTCAAGGAGATTGTGAAAGCAGCACCTATGAGCGCGGCGTTAAAATGGATGTGTACTGTTCCGCCGTGAGAGGTGTGTCATAAAGTTGACTTAAATTCAAATGTAAATAAGTCCTAAAGCAGCAATTGATGGTCAGTAAGATCTACTTGTTGATGAAAACATAGGGGTTGCGGAATTCATACCTATCAGGAATCGGTATGAAATACCGCGTTGGTATTCTGACGCCGGTAAAGTAAGCGACCTCCGGGATGCCGAACGCGTGCCCATTATACAAACTAGAAGAATGAATGTAATACTGACTTCATGCTACTTTTACAAAGTTTTAGGCATATGGCAGTAACGCCTACATTGTGATTGGCTACCTTTTTGTTTGCTTGAGCGTGATTGGTCTGATTCTATATCCACCACATCTGAATCAGACCAGATTGGTGCAATTATTTTTCTCTTTTTCTCTAAACCAAGCTCTACAGACACTGACGGAGAGGAAATGTTTGCGTTTGAACTCCTGTATAATGTGCCAAAATACATGTTTTTGTGTACTTTATTACCACTATAGACATTGAGATAATATTTATAGGTAGCTGTTCATAAACACAACATAACTTATGTAACTTTGCCATCCCCACCTCTCTTCATCATAGTAAATATGATTATTAGTGCTAGCAACATCCGTTTTTATCAGTTTTTCTATTAGTCACAAGAGGTAGAGCTGCGGGAACACATTTACATACATAAATTCATTATCCTCCGTTAAAATTTTGTACATCACGTACAGCGGGGCATCATAAATCTCATTCCGACGAGTTTGCTGTAAAGTATAAATAATCATATTTGAGGTCCTACTAAAACTGTACTTCAAAAATAGCGGAATTTAATGACTTGTTGCCATCCCGAGGCAGCAACGTTACGGAGATCTTATCAGGAATGAATTTATAAGACTGTGGATGGAGACTGGACCTGAAATGTCTTTATGACAGCGCGGCAAATTGCTTTAAGGGAAAATAAAGTCTTGAATGTTAAAATAATATTTCTTGCCAGCTTTAAAAGTAAACTAATATCAAAACACGTCTTTTAAATGTGTCACGTAAAATGTATTATACAGCAAGTAAGCCTCACAAAATCCAAAAAAACAAGTTGTTTTTTTTTAAAGGGATTGTATTTTTTTTAAAAACTTAAATATTAACTAACCTATTTACCTTTAATTGAGGACACTGGTTAAATCAGCATGCTAGCCATTTTTAGCAGAGCTGGCATAGACACGGGCATTGTCAGGCCTTGCCACAATTATCAAGCGCAAATACTTTCATGACCCCTGTACTACAGGGTGTTTCACTCTATTGGCTCCCATAGATGTACTTATAAGTTTTAAAGCAATTGATGTAATTTAGTGAAATGTGACACATACATACCGTGGTCTGTGAGGGACATGAGGAAGTCATAGTGAGTGTTAAATGTGTTCGCCATTAGCATCCCGGTCAGCTATTTATGCATGTGTGAAGTGAAGGCCAGCTGTTCAAATAGAGGAGCCACACCAACTGCCAGTGAGGATACAGCCAGTGAGGATGGCAGTGAGGATACAGCCAGTGAGGATGGCAGTGAGGATACAGCCAGTGAGGATGGCAGTTGGTGTGGTTCCCCTATTTGAATTTTGGAGCCGACAATACCAGTCAGTAGGTAGTCCGGCTTCTGACAGTGGTGGTGTACTGAGGCGTGCACATTCATTGGGCGGTATTCGATTGCAATAGCGCTCCCGATCTTCCGGCCAAATTGACGGAGCGCTATTCAAGTGTTGCTGTTTTTCGCACTGATGGCGCCCAAAGTGGTCGGGTTTAGCCGTGTAAAACGGCAACCCCCGACCAAAGTGCTGGGCACGTTCGCAAAAAGTGTTGTTTTTTGGCACCTAAACAGGTCACTTTTTGCCCATTTCAGCTCGCACCCCCCCTGGGGCTGCGAGCTGAAATGGTGCGCTGGCAGGTGATCGCGCCCGACATGAGCAACAATTGAATACCGCCCTTCGTGTCTGCGTGTGTTGAGAGAAAACAATTTAGCGGTAAATTGAGACTGTGACTCCCAATATGTCGCTTAAAACCTTCCATAACATGGAGCGACACGTTCAAGCTGGCCTGGACGCTAATGGCGGACACATTCAACACTTGCTATCTATGACTTCCCCATGTTTCTCATTGACCAAGGTATGTCTCTGTCACATTTCACTAAATTACGTCAATTACTTTTACAGATATAAGAAGAATATTGGGGCCAATAGCGAGTGAAACACCCTTTAATTTAGTTACTGGGTTGGGTATGGTATGGCGGCACTTGGAATTGTGGCGGTTAGAATCCCGACGCCGACATCCTGACTGTCGGGATATTGTCCGGATCCATAGTTACTGTATGACAAGTTTCATCAATGCCATTTTATGCCGTGGGCCTAAACGTGGTAGTGTCACCATCTCACATGCCCGTCTCTTGCCCTCTGAGTTATTGTGCCAGGCACTGCTGTGCAGCCCATCGGATTCAGGGGCACCAGAGTTACTGCAAGACAGTTGATGTAACCGATACAATAATCCTAATATCTACCTATCAATGTGGAAATTAAAGGGTTTATAGATAAGTATGATCTTTGCAATTATCTCTATTGATACTACCACATAATTTCAAAACAGTACATTAAATGAAGCCCTTGCAATGTTTTCAATATCATTACAGACCTCTCTCGGTTAAATTATCTTCAGTTCTCCAGCTGGCCAACGGCATTTAAAAAAAAAAGCCCTTCTCACTTACCCACATAATTTTGTTAGTATCAACCTGAGGTTAGAAACAAACAAATTAATTCTAGCCCCGAGCCAAAGTTATTGGTTTTTATAACTCCCTTTAATGACTTCTGTTTTCATAATTAGTGTTAACAAAATACATTTTAATTTGATTTTGCCTCAAGTTCCCATCTGAAAAAAAAAGTAATTCTTTATATTAGGGTATATATGTTGGCTAATCGTTACTTAGTAAATGTTACTGAGGAGCCAAAAAGCTGTCGTTTCCAAGACTGCTCCGTTATTACTACGCTGCCTGTGCCCAGGAAATTAGTTTTAGTCTTGTTTTAGTTAGAACATTGTATATATATATATATATATATAACTCCAAACAAAAGATAGGCACTCGAGGCACGATTTTGATGCACAACAATAAAGTGTATTAGAGATTTCAACGTTTCAGGGCACCAGCCCCTTCGTCAGGACACACTAATGATGTATCATTAGTGTGTCCTGATGAAAGGGCTGGTGCCCCGAAATGTTGAAGTCTCTAATACACTTTATTGTTGTGCATCAAAATTGTGCCTTGAGTGCCTATCTTTTGTTTGGAGTTATGCATGATACTTGATATGGACACCGAGGCCAGATGTGGATTTAGTGATTGAGTACCAGCAGTTTTGGGACATTATATATATATATATATATATATGATTATATAGTAATTCTTGCTAGGACAAATATTGTTTCATGGCAGCCACCACTGTGTCTAAATCTGGGTACACACTTGTCCAATTCTCATCCAATCCAAATTCAGACCAACTGGTTTGTCAGACATTGGTAGAGTATGGACGCTCACAAGACCTCTGGTTTCATACAATCTCGGTCTTCTGGTCGTGGGAAAAGATTTTTAAACCTGCTGAACAATCAGTAGACCAGATCTGAAACCTTATAAAGAGGACAAATTAAGGTTTTCCCCATAGCAACCAACAACCAACCAACCAACCAACCAGATTCTAGTTATTATTTTATAGAATGTTTAAGATAAATGATCTGATTGGTTAAGGTAAACCTGTGTATACACGTCTAACAGATATATCTGCGGATGATGGTTGTTCATACACACTGAACATCCATCATCTGTCACCTGACCGTGTCGCGCCCACTCCCCGCAGCCCCTGCTGCAAGTGTATGGGAGGTCGGTGGACCGCCCGTACACACAGCACGATGCCCCAATATATCTGCAGATATATCTGCCATTGGCTGTGCAGCACAGCCGAAGTGATATGTTTGTGAATGACGTTGCTCACAGATATATCGCTGGTACACACTGGCCGTCGCACACTTCAGTCGCTGACAGTTCATGTAAATAAGAAATAAGCACATTCATTTTACGGTGCACTAAATGTCATTTTTAAAATGTGGATGACTTCCGGAGATGGCTGGAGGTTGATGAGGTTCATGTTGAAGTAGGAGAGTTTTTTGTAATAATAAAAAAAATAGAAAATAAAAAAGCAGCAAACTAAAGTGTATTCTACATTCCATGTGACATTTACTCCATGGCACAATGCCATTCTTGGGATTCACCCCACACATGCCAGTTTGCAATTTTCGTCTTTTGAGAGTGGAGATCTGAGATTGGCCAATAGAATATGTAATTTGCTGGAATTTCAGCGATTCATGAATCAACTTGTGAATTGATTCATTCAAAATTCACGCTGGAGATACAGGCCAATCACAGTGCATCGAATCTCAAGAGGCCAATCAGGAAGGACCAACACGTGTCCCCATTGCTAAAGCCTTATAAGTGGAGATTTTTGTCACATTACTGTAATACATCCACAACCCACTATTTCTGGTTACTATTAAGTTAACCGTTAAGGTATACAAATGCCCATGCAATACATGTTTAATGCATACATGTCAACTCTCCCAGTAGTTGCGGGAGGCTCACGATTTTTTGGGTAACCCCCGCGCCCCCGGAAGAGTAGGCATATCTCCCGCATCACGTCCACTTCATAGATTTTATGGGTACTTTTCAGGTCCCCAAGCAGGGAGCGAATCGCGTCATTTAGCCCTGCTCCCTGCTCACGGATCCGCAAATCGCTGCCTTTTTCCGGAGGTGGGGCGGAGCCTACTGACGTATACAGTCCGGTCTTCCCCCACCCAAAGATGTCACAAAATCTCCTCTCCGGGGCTTCTCCCGGGGAGGTGATTTAGAATGTCGGTAAGTATGGTTAAATGCCCTAACTGGCGCAAAGACACAGTGTACCACCATTTGTCAGTAGCACCATGAGGCTGATGCCGAATTGAATGCAAGTTGTCGTAATTGCTACCGCAGTGAATGCACGAAAAAGAATGCCTATATTGATATTGACCCATGATTCACAGATGGATCTCTGCGTATGTCTTTGTTAAACTTGGTCTACATGCAAACGTCTTGTGAGCACCCAGTTACGCTCCTTCAGCCGCAAATGACTCACCTGTAGTTACGTACACTATGCAGCACCCGCAGTTGCGTACACTGCCTCCATAGCATGTGCAGTGTGACAATATGCAACTTGCTGTCAAGCCACTAAATTCCCAGACAACTTCACTTACTGCTGCTAATAAGCTCCACCAGCAAATACCAAACAAGCGAATGGCTATCACTGACAACCATCACTACTGGAAGTAATAGACAGAGGGAAAGAGTACAGCAGCACACATCCTGGAGCACTCTAAATGCCCACCTAGCATTAACTGCACCAGCTGACCAATGCGTTTAGGCGAAAGCAGCACATACATTTTCCTATTCATTTAAATGGTGCATGAATTATTTTTAAACACCAATTAACTATTAATTAATATTGTCCCTTTAATATAATAAATAAATAATATTGCTCTCTTAATAATATGAAACAATAATTTCCCCACTAATCTATTAATAAAACAGTATTTCCCTTACAAGAGAATTATCAGATGCACAGATGCATTACTTTACCTGCCTCCTTATTTAATACATAATAATTGGCTCTATTATAAGTTTATCGTGATTCCTCTACTTCTGATTGGCCAGTTAGACGCAGAGATATTACATCCGTGTTACGGGGGTTTCAAGATGGTTGTATAGTGGTTTGGTCAAAATCCCATTAACACCCCCCCCAAAAGAAAAAAATTTACATAAAACAGATGGACATCGACATTGGTTCACAAAACCCTAAGAAGACCACTGAATACAGCTGGTGCTTCAATTTGCAGGTGATATACAGGGTTTTCAAAACCCCAGCAAACCAAAGCTTAATAAATGCTTCCATCTAGGGGCAAAACTAGGTATTTGATGGTCCCATAGCAACATTTTCTAAGGGTCCCTATGTACCACCCAATGGTGAAAAATGTATATAACACATGTAACTTTGACAAGGAAGATAACCCATCCTCAGCTCTGAGCTGCACCCCTTGCACCTATGGTATTTACGCCCAAATTCCATCTCTACCTGCACCACTTCCCTTTCCACCAGTAGAGATAAGCACCTTATTATCTTATCAGAATTTGTTTCAATGTGGAAGACGGTAGAAGGGAGCTGACTGGACCACCACGACAAGAGCAGACAGAGGCCCTGATTCAGAGCCGGACGCTCTGACAGAGCGCTCGCTCTGAATCAGGGCCGTCCCTCTGAATTTAAGAGCGGCCTCCTGGTCGCTCACATAGCTGTGGGTGACCACCCACAGCTATAGCGAGCGGCCAAAAAGATGGTCGCGATGGTCAAGACCATCACGACCATCGGGCTTGCGATGAGACCCTTGTGGTAGGGTCTCGTTGCCTCAAGCCCTGGAGAGCTTTCGGCTCAAACAGAGCCGAAAGCACTCCCACTGACATCACTTGTGATGTCAGTGGGGCCGGCCCCAGACGGTAGGCGTTCCCATGGGAACGCCTCCGTCTGGGCAGCCACGCCCCCGGCATGCCCACCAAAGGGGGCATGCTGTCACTCAACATCGACAGCACGTCCCCTTTGGTACGAGACCCGGAGCGACGGCTTGCCCGTCGCTATCCGTGTCTCGCGCATGCGCACGATGGAGACGGCTCCGTCGTGCGCATGCGCACTGGGCCAACATCGACCCGCTTGCAAGCGCTCAGAGCTCGCGAGCGGGTCTGACTCAGGCCCAGAGAGTGGATAACGTGCTTAGCAGAAGTGCAATGTGTGGATTTTTGTTTTATACACAGAGGCAGATCCAGTGATGTAAAAGTAGCTTAAGTGACTGTGGCCCTCATTCAGAGCCACTCGCTAGCGGCAGTACGCTCGTTCCGAGCGATGTTCGCACATCTGCACATGCGTACGGTTTTTAGTACGCATGCGCGAACCAGTCAGTGCGGCCGAAAATCGTTGGTACGCAATATAGCGAGGGCCTGCTATTTTGAGTGACAGAATGAGGCGTATGTGGGTGGTAACAGGGGAAGGTGCTTGAAAACGGGGAGTGGAGATCCGAACGCAGGCGTGCTTAAAGGTCAAAACGGGCGTTTTAAGGGAGTGCATATTTAATACAGCAGCGTCATTGACCACGTCACTTGGTTTTTTTTAACTCAGAACTGCTCGCAAAATAGCGGTTGAAAACACCAACCACAAGAATAGCGAGCAGTTCATACGCTGTACGATGTACTCGATTAATCTAATAAATAGCGGACATGACGTATGGTGCGTGCGGCCAGGGGGCGTTTTTATCAAAAAAACGAGCGTATGTTTTGCTCGCTCATTCAGACTTAGAGGTGGGAACAGACTGCAATTTGCGAACGGATCATTTGAATAGCCACCCCTTGTTTTTGAACGAACGACCACAAATAGCGAACGGCTCTGAATCAGGCCCTGTATTCTCATATTAGTGACAGTTATCAGATACCTTTTGTTATAGTTAAGTTAAGTGTTAAGTACACTATCTTAAAAATCTGGAAGTGACTTCAGCTGTCCACAATGGGTGGAGCTGTAAAACATTTTTAATTTTAAGGTGCAGTGGTCATTTACAGTAAGTGTACCGCAAAAAGACAGAATGTGAGAGATTTACTTAACTTTGGGTCAATTTGGAATCTAAACACCTCATTCAGATGGCATTTACTATACTTTCATGCCCTTATTCCGTTCTTGTACAATGTGTCCCATAACCACGCTGTATTGCAATCTCTTATAAAGAGGGACAGAAATCTGTCATTCCTAAGGTGATGAGGCATGGGACAGAGGATTCCTACTCCTCTCATCTCTCTCAGCCTCTCTGTGGAGATTACAAATACATGATATTTAGCGGGACTCTACCAGGCAGGTCTTTGTTCAGTCAGCTCACAACATCTGAATTAAATGCACATTTAAACAGGATCATTATGATAACAGGATTATAGGAAGATTGTGCTGTTAGAGAACACAGCACGGCATTTCAGCATGTTATACTCAGAATCATAAAGCAATTCTCGTGGTCTTTTTTTTTTTATTAATACAGTATTTGGTTATCTACTGTAACCGCAATGTTTGTATTAATATAGTATTTGAAGAACTGGCAGCCTAAAATACAGTTTGATCCAATATGGGAAGGCATCTTAGAGGAAGATATTTATAAATGAAACATTTAGGGACTGCGGGGTCTATTTACTAAAACTCCACATACAAACTCCACAGTTAATGCCGCTCCTGCTTCGCTTGCTAGCGCTGCGAAACAGGAGCTGGCTACCGCAATGCTTAAGCGCTATTTTGTTTTTTATTCAAACCCAACTTTATTGACAGTAGGTAATAATAACAGAGAGTAGGGACTTCCTGTAGGCAGTGCGCCAGTGAAGACAGAAGAAAGGACTTACCGGCAGCCGGGGAACGCGATGCGTGTAAAATATATATTGATAACATCTGAGGCACTTATCGCTGCCATAGGAGCCTTAAGCAGCGCGATAAGAACTCTCAGAAATAGCGCTAGCAGCAGAGCAGAACAGAAAAACCATTAGTACATATCGAGAAGCGGTATGTACTTGGATTTTCAATGCCTCTGCAGATCTCCTTATGAGAGATCGCCTGCAGTGCCTGGATTTGGGAGCGGATTTAGGCAGCGGACCAGGAAACGAGGGCAAGTCGGCCCCGTTTTCTAGGTGTGCTGAAGCCAGTGGCTGCATCCTTGTACGCAGTTTCACTGGCTTCAGCTGCAGATTATCCGATGTTGCGTTCTGTATATTCTGAACCAAAACCATCTGTAAAGCAATCTGTCATCATTTGGGGTACATAATAACCAGGGGCGTCTTAAGAGAGGAGGGGGCCCGTGTGCACTCCCCGTGCGGGGCCCCCTCCTCTCTTCCCGGTGGCCGGCAGCCAACTGACGTGGCTGGCCAGCCACCGGAGTATTAGTAGACTACGGGCACTAGAGTGTGCCCGGAGTCTACTGTGCATGCACAGAACACCGGGACCGCGGACAGATGAGTTTAAAATAATATGTGTGCAGTGTGTGCGGTGCGGGGCCCCGCTGGACCCGGGGCCCATGTGTCCCGCACACACTGCACCCATTATAGATACGTCACTGATAATAACGCCTTCGTACGCCACATCCCAAAATACTCTTATATCCACCTCTAACCTGCGCTCGTTTATCCGTCCCGCCTACAAGACTTCTCCCGTGCTGCTACTGACTTATGCAATTACCTACCACCCCCGGTGAGACTCTCCCCCAGCCTTGTAATCTTTGTACGCTCTCTGAAACCTCACCTATTTATTAGAGCTTGACCAAACCCTCCACCCACTCTAATACATCACTATAAGCCACACTGTCTCCTCTTGTCTTAGCTGTGTCATCTTCCTATTAAAATGTATTCTCTCTCACAACACAAGCAGGGCCCTCCCTACACTTTGATTTCATGTCTGTATTTATTTTGTCTACCTTGCACATCCCTGTTTTATAAATGTGCTGTTTTTACCCATTGCCCCGCTCTAAGGAGTGCTGTGTCACCTTACAAATCTATGATAATGATTAGAATATTCAGTGCCCCATTTAACTCGCTAAAGGCGTTATGTCATCCTTTCAGTATACAACAAACAGCAGTGATTACCACTATTTGTGATGTCATCGCTCAAACTATGGAGCTGATACTGAGTTACATGCAAAGTGGCTGTTGGTGTGGGCAACCTGATTTACTACCTGGTGCTAATGCGCGTTTCCCTATAACTAATGTGGAGGTTCTTACATCTGCTAGTGGAAACTCGTGTCGTCCATTGGTTTTACACTGGCCGCTGCAACCATCAGCAAAAGTATTGGCACTTGCACCTACCTAATGCTGGGTGCAAGAGATCCATCAGAAACAGGCTTCCCTTCCTCGTACACGCTACGCAGAATTACACAGAGCATTACACACACGCCCGGGACACTCCCACAAGTCAGGGCGGTTTTGCGTCTCTCGCATTGTCGCCACCCAGTTGCCTCCCTGAAACGCCCCATTTTCACAAATAAAACTGACATGTCCAAGTTCCGTCCGGCTTAGAATAGGACAAACGTACGCCAAGATTAATAAATTGTCCTCTGCGGTTGACGTTGGCGCCATGCACAGAGATCCGTCCGTGTAGCAAATCTTTAACTTCCAGTTGATGGGGCTCACTAATAAGTTTCCAGCATAAAAATAGATAACGAAATGTAATTTCAATAGAAAAATGTGTAAATACACTTTAAAAAACATTTATTATTTAATGAATGTTACTATGCCATTGAAACAGTATTCTATAATGTAAAATAGACAGCCTTATACAAAAATGCAACTGCATGCTGGGATGTGTAGTTCCACAGCAGCTGGGGGCCGCCTGTTAAATACTCCTGCAGGTATATTGTATATGGACATACACTACTGATCCCCTTCTCATACACTTCATTATGTTTATCACCTCTCAATGTATCCCTGCTTCAGGGACTGATTCCATTATCCAAAAGTTCACCTTAAGAATATATATAGGTTTAAATCAAGTTTGCAACTGTGTTTGAAACATGGGTTTTGAAATGATGGCCCCATAATTCTACCTTTCACAATTATTGGCAGACACAGGAATGAACGACACAGATATGTTATAGCAGAAGAAATATCCCATTACTGGTGCCAGCTGCTGAGGATGGGGGAATCACAGCTTAGAGCCCTGGGTGTTATAGGGCTGAGCCACATTAGGATTATTGCTGAGTGCTACATTTCCAGACTGTGCCCCCCCAGCTGCCTTCTCCGAGAATGTGCTGGAGCTGGCATTCGTCTACCTAGTGTGTGCTTACCGGGGCACAGTATGGGCTATATGTGACCCCTGGTCCCGCTGAGAGGAGCAGAGCTGGGCCTTACAGGGTGCGGGTTGGGGGATATAGAATTGTATCCCCGGGGAGGGCCTATACCAAATTTTGCTAAGAGGTGGGCATCCCTTTTAAGCGTTTGATCAAGCCTAAGTCTTGCTAAACCCATAGTACCCACTACCCGGGTGAATATTGTAATTGGCATACTCTAGCTTATGACAATTATTGGTAGATGAAGGGCTTGGCCTCAGGAAATTGCACCAAGAACCAAAACAGACCATCTATAAGCCCTGTGGACTCCGTTGCAGTATGTGCACATTATATATAGTTACTGTAAGGTCTGCGTACCAGGAACCTGATTCAGAGATATATGCCAACCCGAGGGTTAGCGTACATCTCCGATGGTGGGTGGTCTGCACATTCACATGACCCATTCTGCGCATGTGTCGAACGGGTCCTGCAATCTCACCAGCAGACCCTTTCAGGCAGCGTCATGATTGACCTACTGCGGCATTTGGGTGGGAGGGGCGGAGCAGGGTGTGGATGGTCACCCGTCCCATTTTCCAGAAGGGACGATGCCAGTGTCTAAGGTGAACATAGGTTTTCTGGCCCCACAAAGGACCAGGACCCAGCCAATCTGCTTTAAGCTTCAGCTACCGCAGCTGAGCCAAAGGGGCAACTATCGCGACTAGTAGGTTGCAGTGGATATCCTAGGCTGCGACCTCAGACGCAGCGCTGGGATCGCAGATGCAGCAATGAGGTGCTGCATTAGCATTTTAGCTGGACAGAAATTGCAGTGCAAATTGTGTGTGGCTCTGCAATTCCGTCCATCTCTCAATCAGGCCCTATGTGCGCAAGTGAGAAGGAGTCTTTGCCAAGAAGGTACCTCTGCTCCTTAACTTACAATGGCCATAGAGGAACACTAGGACATGTAGCACAAGAACCTGTTGCAGCGCTTTCAACTACAAGTTGTAATGCAGCTAAAATGAGTATAACTGACCAGAGTATGGGATGGATGTGAAATAAAAGCATCGCTTAAGAATGTGCTTAAGTGCCCACCGCAGACGCATGCTCCCATTCCGCTCCTAGTAAGTGAGAACCTGCGATCATTAGGCCATTAGGCCTTCATCACTTATGCACAATCACTTATGGCCAATACTCTTAATTAGTTATTAGATTTCCTCTTTCTTTCTCCCAGGACACTGTTTGTGTGAGATGTGTTAAATAAGGCATATTAATTAGGGGATACGAGGGCTTATTTTATTTAATCTGTCACTTTTGCAGCATTTAATGACATTATTCGTAGTGTGCCTATGGCTGCGTTTCTGCAAAACGCATTCCCGGTTGGTGCAGATGGAGCCCCGTTGAACGTTTTGGTTGACACCTGATCTCTCTATGTCCATGAACACACCCCCTAAATCACATTATTTGCCCCATGGATGCTCATGTGTCTCTTCGGTCATACCAAATATATATTTTGTTGCATACAGGTGCAATACCGGGGGCATTAATTCATCTAGCACATATTGAGCAAATAGCGACCCCAAACTCCATGTCATTTGAATGGATGGAGCACTAATAATACTTTCTCCAGTCTCCTAATGACACTTTCATGTACACACTATGGGGCTGATTCTTTGTATCTGGAGCAAGCCATGATCCACACATCATGACCTGTTGGTCGTACTTGATACTGGAGTTGAGGAGCCCTGGACTGTACGAGCCTCTTATAACTGGTCCACCTCAAGCCCGTAGTGCAACCGTTGGTGGCTAGTGCATTATCTTGTGTTCCGTGCCTTTAAGGAAAGGAACAAGTGGCAACCAAGTGAGGACTTCTCTCCTCCATACATCCGGCGGCCAATGACATCATCACACTGCTCAGCCAGAAGCTCAAACCGGCCTGAACTAGGGATGGCCATCGGTGGGGTGTCCATCAATGGTTACCATTGATGGGCCCATCAGTGATAACCATCAATGGCACACAAACCATCTATGGTGAATCATCGATGGTTTACACCCCCTCAATGGCCACCGATGCCGGGCCAGGGGCCAATCAAAAATGGGGCCAGGGCTTAGAGGCTGCCAGGGGTGCCCTATAAAGAAAAAAATGGATCCAAAACCCCTAGTGCATCCCACCTGTATGAATTACATGTTATTGTTCCTTTATTCCAGGCCTTATATGGGGATAAGGGTGTGGCGAGACCTATGGAGGCCCCATAGCAAAATTTTGACAGGGCCCCCCTATGCAAATTATTTTGCAGTTTATCTATTTTGAGTGTAAATGATCTAATATTTTCACTACCTGTCTACTTATCTGACATGCAGGATTAATGAAATGGTGATTAGCATACAGTATTATAAACAAAAAAATATATTTTCTAAAAAATAATATTATTTCCTAAAAATAGTTATGATATAATGTAATATATAAGAAGGCTCTGATTTACTAATAAATCAGTCAGTAAGGATAGTGGGAGACGGTAGAGCCAGTGACAGCAGATGCCCTGCAGCAGCACTCTGGTGAGAATAGCAAAGCCTGGGCTCAGGAGATGGCAGTGTACTTGGTGCAGAGGCGGCCTGGGCCCTGTAGTAGTTGTGCTCTTTGCACCTACTATAGCTACGCCTTTGCCTGTGAGTGGCAGCTGGTCTGCCAAAGACTGGAAGAGTGTGCACGGTGACATAATCCTTTCAGTAGATTGTTTCAGCAGATGTAGATCTGAGATCTGCTGCAAAACTGGACAGGTGTGGAGGCATACAGTATATTGGGTGCTGAATCTGTGTCCAGGTCTCCAGTAGGATTGTGTCAACAGTCTGGTCTGGAGTTGGATCCCCAGAGGATAGGACAAGTGTGTACCCATCTTATGTCATGCAGGGTCATATCAGATGAATAATTTACTTAATCCTTTGTTTCTAAATTAAAAACTGCAGGTAAAATGGAGGGAGGCGTCTGAAGGGGTAAGGGTGACAGGCCAAAATTTGTTATGTTGTCCTTACCTGAAGATGTTATTCAGATTCTTTTTCTGAAGATGTTGCTGTTCAGGACCTTATTAGAAGATGTAATCCAAAGTCCATATCAGTAGTCGTTATCCAAAGTCACATACATAAAGCAGGAACTACTCAGAGAGTATCAATGAAGGACAAAATGTCACCACAAAATGGCTGCCAGTAGCTGGGCATCCTTTATATAGGGCTGTGACCTGTACTGTGACATCACAATGCATGCAGGCAGCAGCTAGAGATGGCTGCAGCTTAGACCAGCTCTGGGCCCAGATGCCCTGCGCTCTGGTGAGAATAGAGAAGCCGGGGCTCAGGAGATGGTAGTGCAATAAGGTGCAGGGAGAGGGCCGGGCCCCAGGGGCCGTCTGGGCCCCGTAGCAGCTGCACTTTCTGCACCTACTATAGCCATGCCCTTGTATGGGCACTGTTAGGTGGTTATCTGGCTTGGAACGTCTGCATGCCTTCTTTTTAAAGCAGTTTATTGCTTTATTTTTAGCTATTAAACACTGCATGCATACATAGTTTCATATTTTCTCAACCTGATAATCACAACCTATAGCCCTAACTCATATAATTCTATGACAAATGCGCTCCTTTTGTGATTAATGGGTCTTCTGCCTAACCTATTTTGCTTTCATTTATCTTCAAAGACATTGAACAACGCAATTGAATATTTCACATTCTTTCTTCCTTGTTTAGCTATTTCTTATACAAAAGATTTTGCCACAATTTAGCAGAAAAAGAAGCGAAGAAAATTATTTAGCCCTTTGGCAGATAAAAGGTTTTGGTTTAGCAAAGATTATTTCCCATCTGTACCCCCACTGAGATCCCTAACACTCATAGGATGAATAGTCCCGGGGAGGGAGCATCAGCCATTGATATCATCGCTTTCCATTAATCATCACCATTGTGTCAGAACAAGTTTGTCAATCGTCAGTAAATTAGCTAAATTTGCTGACGATCGGTCAAAAATATAGCTACGTGCACTGTGGAGTTCCTATACACTGACACAGGGGATAGAGCTGGTGGTATTCACCGATGCATGACTGCTAACTGTGCCTGATGATGAGAGAAGAATCGTCACATTTATTCGATTCAGATACGATTAGATACACTCTAGTAGACTGTATCTAACCAATGGTGCAAGCATTGCAGCGAGTTCTGTTTGCAAGACTGACCCAATGGATCCATTACATTTAATTATGTGAAAAAACTGGCTACGAAGATGGACTATTCCATTACACAGCTACAGGAGCGTATAAGTAATCTGCATGTAGAATTCCCCTTCCTGTAGCACCGGCTGGCTGTTCAGCTATTTGTAAACCATACAGGGGAAAAGTTCAAACATTGGGGCTGGAAGCAGAAATCCAATAATAAATTTAAAGGAGGAATCCAGGAATCTACATTATAACTGGTATTGTGGGAAACCTATAAACACTATCGCTTTGATTAAATACTCAAGTCATGCGGGTCAATTGCATATTGAGTGTGGAGAATGGGCATTAACAATTAACAGAGATGATACTTTTAAGAGCTGGATTTTCAGCAGAACTTTAAAAATGGAGGAATGTTGTACAGGGTATAAAGGTGCACATAGGAATACATAGACGGATAGGAGGGCAATGACAAGGGGACCAGGTAGCAGGAGATAGGGCAGGCCTGTCCAACCTGTGGCACTCCAGCATACCCTCCCGTACAGTAGATCAGCTGGTAAAGCATGCTGGGACTTGTAGTTTCACAACAACTGGAGAGCAACAGGCTGGCCAGGCCTAATAAAGGGTATCTATGTGTCTGCAACTCTGAAGTAACTTTTGCAATACACCTGTGGTTCTGCCAATGGAGAACCAACTTTTCACTTTCTACTATCCATGTACAGGGAGCCCAATAAGCAGGATGAGCTGTATTTTTATGACTATTAATGTGTTAAATTGACTGTTTGGGCCAAATGTAATAGGGAGAGAGTTTAGAAAATGTGAGAGTTTAGCAGTAACCTCTCTCACTGTTTAAACTCGGCCAATGTAATAGAGTCTGAGATCAGGCAAACTCGCATGTTTTTAGACTCAAAAACTTCACATGATTTAAACTCTCATCCAGATGTTTCCCCATTTTGAAGATAAACTCGACCAATGTGAGAGGTTACTGCTAAACTGTCACATTTTCTAAACTCTCACCCTTCTACATTTGACCCTATGGGCCAAATGTAATAGGGTGAGAGTTTAGAGAAGTGAGAGTTTCTAACACTTTTTAAACTTTGCCAATGTAATAGTCCAAAAACAAAGTAACAGAGCGAACTTGCATGTTTTTTTAGACTTAAAAAACTCTCACGATTTAAAATCTCATTCAGATGCTTTCCTATTTTGAAGATAAAACTCGACCAATGTGAGAGATTACTGCTAAACTCTCACATTTTCTAAACTCTCACCCTATTACATTTCACCCTATATGTCTGAAGACATGGAGTCACAAGCTTTTAGTGAACTCATAAGATTACAATCTCATTAATATTGGCTCAAGCTGGGCATCCACTATACAATTATCTGTCAGATATCTGTCCAATCTGGCTGGTTGGAATGAAAACCTGGTAATGTATGGGAGCCAATTACAATCGTCCATTTGATCACAAACACTGGAAAACAGACAAAAATGGTTCAGACAAATTGGTTAAAACACACAAATGTAACCAATTTGAACAACTTTTTTTGTCCTTTTTTCAGTGTTTAAAACCATATGATCGACTGTCATTGGCTCCCATACATTACCAGGTTTTCATTCCAACCAGCCAGATTGGACAGATATCTGACAGAAAATTGTATAGTGGATGGCCAGCTTCAGCCCCCAAAATGTCTTCGTGCAACGGGTACAGTTTACCAACAAGGTAAAATATTTTCCTAAGGTTGCCCCTCTAACTAGAGTCCCAAGGGGTGCTCCATGCACCTGTTTACTCCCAGGGTTCTGTCATAAAGAAGTGGCAAATTAAACTAACCTACTAAAAAAAGTGGTGGTGAGGGTGTGTGAGCAGAAGGACCAATCATAAGTTGCGATCTCTTGATTACAGTTTGTGACTGGGGTGGGATGTACTAACACTAAATGCAATGAAGCCTCCTAAAACTGGAGAGGTTTGACCGAATTCCCCATATGTATCAAGCTCCTTAAAGCGAAACTTTACGGAGCTTGTACCTGATAGGCATTGCCATCTATAGATAGCGTTGTCTATAGAAGCCTATTGGCTTCTATCTTGCATAAATTCCCGAGAGGGATTCGACAGGATCCCTTCTAGTGTACCTGCGGCTCGCACATGTGTTGCCTGATGGCCCTTCATGTGCAACAGAACTGCCGGGTCAAAATCTCAGAAGTCCTTACAACGCAAAGGAAAGCTTTTATCAGAAGGGCTGTCCTTTGCGTTTTTAATCACCATTGTACATGAATATGGCAGGAGCCATGATACACCCTGCCCTGGTTCTTCAAGCCTGTTGTTTTTATCCTGGGATAGAGAAGCCCTGGGGGTCTATTTACTAAGCAGTGTTAGGAGACAGAGTGAAAAGTGATAAGGTGCCAGCCAATCAGCTCCTAACTGTCATCTCACAGGCTGTGTTTGAAAAATGACAGTTGGGAGCTGATTGGCTGGCACCTTATCACTTTTCACTCTTTCTCCTAACACTTCTTAGTAAATAGACCTCCTGGTGTTTAAAACTGCACAGAGCAGCTTCGGGGCTCGGAGAAGGACACGTAAAACATTGTGCTAGATGATGGCATTGACATTTGTCGTCTATGTCCCCATTATGTATCAAATACATGTATTAATCTAGTGTCCATGTACATGGGTCCTCATATCTCATTCTATTGCTTGTTATATATACAGTACATTTATAGTGTTTTGGTACATTGTCTCCGTTTCTACGGCAACGGTCCATTTTACATGAATGGCGTTTCAGTCGCTTATTTACAAACAATAGTTCAAAAACCCTGTCCGCCCTTCAGTGATCATCTGCTTCTTCCTTTTTTATTTTTCTATTCGGAGAAATAATAAAATTGCTTTTCGACTGCACTCTTCGATGCTGATGAAATCCCTTGCGATGGCCTCACCAAGTTTCCGTTTTATTTAATCTTTATCTAGTGTGGCACAGAGGTTAAATTGATGGCTGTGAGGTGAAAAGGTTCCCTTTATCCGCCCACCGTGTTAGATGCCAGACTGATAATGTGTGCCTTAGATAAAGCTGGCTTTTGTGAATGTCAGCAACACAGAAATAGGACATGCCAGTCAGGTCTAATGTGCAGGCCTATGTACGACTGATGGAAGTCATTTCAGCCTTTTTAAATGTAAACAGCACTTTAGAAACATCTGGGGACTGTAATATTAGTCACTGCGAGCTGTGTGATTGCTAACTATGAGAGGACAGCCTCAATGCTGCAAGCTAAATGCTTGGTATTATCATTTATACATACAATTCTATTCCTTGGCTGGTGATAGAGGTGTACAAATCAGCACCGCGGACAGCTCAGTATAATGTTATTATAGAGCTTACAATGAAAGGGTCAGCAATACAAACACCATGCATGGACACTGTATGTGAGCTAAGATTTTGGCATCGGGGTGCAACATTCCACTCATAGTGGCAATGGTTGGGGAGATGGGGGGTGTTCTTTGCAGGACACATATGTACTTTACACACCCTCAGAAGTGGTGGAAACCAGATCTTGGTCTATCTTGCGAGTAGATTGGCTGGGAAGGTGCTTCCGTTCACTATTTAGAAAAATCGCACTTTTTGTCGCATTCCAATCGATGCCATAAACACATTCAATCACCCAAAGTAATATATGTAACACACTCACTCTCATGAGTCATTATAGACAGTATGTAATGGCTACAGATACATAATTAAAACAGAACATTTGTAGAATTATTTTTTAATTGACCAAATAATGGACCATAGTTGTAAAGAACAAGATTGTGCAATTATTTTTCATAAAAAGATGCATTTGACACTACAGATTTCCTGCAACAGTCCCACATGAGTCACTCATCACTATTCTGTGCTGCTGGGGGACCCTGCTCCTTTCACTATATAACTCTCAGTCTGTGGCTTCCTGCTGCCTCCACTCCCCTTCTCACATCATGTTGCTGCCTCTGTCATATGCAGCCCTGTCCTCACTAACACATCACTCATCTCCTGATATACTCTGTGCTGCTGGGGGACCCTGCTCCTCCCACTATATAACTCTCAGTCTGTGGCTACCTGCTGCCTCCATTTCTCTCCTCACATCATGTCGCTCCCCCTGTCACATGCAGCCCTGTCCTCACTAACACATCACTCATCTCCTGATATACTCTGTGCTGCTGGGGACCCTGCTCCTCCCACTATATAACTCTCAGTCTGTGGCTACCTGCTGCCTCCATTCCTCTCCTCACATCATGTCACTGCCCCTGTCACATGCAGCCCTGTCCTCACTAACACATCACTCATCTTCTGATATACTCTGCACAACTGGGTTATCCGGCACTTTCCACTATATAACTCTCAGTCTGCGGCTTCCTGCTGCCACCATTACACTAGTTACATGGGTTCTTGCTGTGAACATGCCTATGATCAGATCTGTTACAGTTTGATTTAACTCCATCCAATTTCCATCAGTAGTAACCATTAGAACTACGACTATCTATGTTAAAAGTTAGTGACCAAGAATTATGTTCAATATTCTCCCTTCTGACCAGCTTTCCATTGATAACTGGAACTAGACAGGGCAATTTGAACTATATGTGGCAACTTTCTGAGCCCCTCCTGATGTTTGGGAAGGGGAATTTCGAAAGTAAAATATAATTGTTTGCACATGATGTCTGTACTCCAGCCTAATGAACCTAACATTATTATCTCTGGACATAAAATACACGAAGAAATAATTTATATACATTGTATGTTTGTCACACGTATCTTTGTTTTTTTTTTAAATATATATATATATATATATATAAAGTTGCCAATCAAAAAGTTTATAGAATGATACATTTATGTTAAACAATGGAACATTGGATGACTTATTAATAAATAATAATAATAATAATAATAATAATAATAATAATAATAAATAATAATAATGACTTATTAATAAATAATAATAATAAATAATAATAAATAATAATAAATAATAATAATAATAATAATAAATAATAATAATAATATAGCCATTCTCTATGTAACACAATTTAAAAATAACTGACAGATGAACTGGAAATCCTATTTGCACACGTCAGTAACCGGCTGCTCAGAGCAAGGTCAGGCAAGACTCCACTGTACTAATATTTTAATAATCTACTCGATATACTTTTTAGACTAAAAATACCAATATTGGGAGAGAGAGTTAGTTTGCATCTGCCCTCTTCTGAAAAGAGAATTAATCATTCATCATGAAAGGAGGAAAGGTCAAGAAACAGATAAAAGAGAATTCGCTTTACAGGTTATCCGCGTTGCCAGAACAAATCTTTAGATTTATTTGGTTTGATATCTTAAGGCTGGAATGATATTGCTCTATGCATGTAGCATTTTTTTCAGAGGCTTCTCAATTTCTATTACTATACATTTCCCTTTTTTCCTGGGATATGTGCCATCCAGCAAGATCACACTGCATATTCAACAGTACTTGTGTCCCTAATAGACTGTTCTGCCGCTGTTTCTTTATACACTGGAAGCGAATGTCTGCTCAGTGGGGATTTCCCTTCCGCTGTCTCCCTATATTTCTATTTGCAGAATGTAACACACATAATTATACAAAACCCGGATCTCTCTGTGAAACAGAGAATGAATGATTTGATGTGTGGAACTTCCTTTACCCAGCAGATTTCTCACGGTGTGCTTTTCAAATGCGATTAAGTTTTACAGTTTCTAAGATTTTTTTTTTTGTTTGTAAAAATGATTCTTTGAGATTGTTACACGGGCTCGGGAGACGGGTCATTCGTCGCCGTTATGAAGCTCTTGGGTATACGGTAACTAGAAGGTATATAAATAATTTGCCGACAAATATTTAAAAAAAAAATAGGAGGAAAAAAAAAACAACAGTTAATTCCGTTATAACTATGAATTTAGGGAGATAAATATTTTGTACTGTCAAGGAAATACTGTAACAGTGTTTTTAATATTTAATCACAATCATTTTCTTAATATAGCTAAACTACGCGCCCCGATTTGGAGACGAACACAAAATGAACACAATGCCAAGCAATTATTTCATACTGTGCATGCACAAAAAATACTGGAAGCCCCTATGGCGCATGCGTCTACGGAGAGTGCATTGTTGCGTACGAGATCGCTGGCAATTGGAACGGGGAGGTAAAACTGTGGGCATTCCAGGATGGTGAATGGGAGGTGGCTTGGAGTGTACGCAAAAACCACAGTATCAGGGGTATATTACGAGAGTGTCATGGGCGTGTGATGGAGCACGGCTAAGTTTTCAGTCGCAGAGCCGCAGCTACAGAGGCCATGCGTATACAGAGTTGGGAAGGAGACACTGGACCTGCCATGGTGCTCATGATGGCGCATTGATTGTGGATAGTTCAGAGCCACCGGCAGAATTGCACCATCTACGGGCAATGAAAGTGGGTGTCCGAGGTCTTGCACAGTCCGGCGCTGGCTATTGCACGAGGGGAAGGCTCAAATTAGCATTTGCATTTTACTGCCGCTCTGAATCCACAAAAGTCGCTGTCGCGGCTGAAATAGCGCCAAGTCCAGCTTTGAAATAGGCCCTATATATGTTTCTGACAATATTATGGCAGGGTGACAAAAGCAAGTGTAGTAATAGACCCAAGATTTGACAGGTCTGGCTGCCGATTGCTTTGCATTCTGCCGCAATCCTTGTTTTGTTATCACCATCAAATAAAGTTTTTAGTCAGCAATATTTAGATTTTTTTTCTCTTTTTTTTATTTACCTATTTTATTTTTTATGTGCTATTTACAATCAATTATTTTTTATGTCTTGGAAATGTAAGTCAGGTCACGCATGTGCATGTTTCGTCATAACGGCCCAGCGAAGCAGTAAGTTACCATTTAGTCATCTATTACCACTCCAGACCAGTATCTCTCAGCTGCCCCGGCGATTTTTCTTTGATAAATTGTGGTGATGAAAAAATCAGCCGCCAAAAAATAAATAGAGAGCCTACAATAACACAATTCTCTTTTGACAGCCTGTCATAGACATAGGTATTAAAACTCACCAACATGTTATATGACTATAGAGGCTGAAAAGTTTAAAGGATGTAAATGATAAATCCACTCAGGGGGAGGCATGTAACAGTTTATCAAAAAGTTTAACCCAACTTGGATATAGTGTTGTTTATAGAGTTCGGATATTGGTGATATGCTGAACTTTCAGGGGCTTAAATGTAAGTCCCCAATTATTATGCCATTATGGAAGGAAAGGAAATAATAATAATAATAATAATAATATATATATATATATATATATATATATATATATATATATATATATATAAAAATTATTAATAATAATAATAATAATAATTATTATTATTATTATTAAAAATACATTATTTACATGGGCAACTTCACAAAACATTGTTTGCGGTTTAATATAAAGGGGGGGATTCATTTCTAATTGATGGGTGTGTAGTTCACCCAGAACGGTCAGACAGAGGTACTTTCCCGGGCAATAAATTCATTAAATTTCCCTCAAACCCATTAGAGGCGCTTAGGATAATAAGCGATATTACTGTACCATATGCTACAGTAATGTGCGCAGCTGAACATCGCGGTGGCACATCGCTTAAGATCGAATCCCCCCCATTTTAAATCTATTTTCAGTGTAGATAAATGTAATATCTGAACCATGACATTTTTTTTTCTAGTCTGTGAATGTTCAGAAAAATAGATTCTGTAAGCAACAATCTTTTTTTTTTTTTTTCTTTCTTTGAAGCTGTATGAAAAACCAGTTTGTGCTGGGATTACCCCAGAGTATTCAGCAGATACTGAGGTCTGAGTGGAAATCTTGGATGGGAACTATGAGGAATTAATCATGATACTGGGCCCTTCCCATGAGCAGAGATATAAAGGTCAATCGCTGACGTTTTTATTCAGATCAACTGCAGGCATCAGTTTAGCCAAAACCCCTGACTTAATGGGTAAACGGGAAATAATATATTTATCTTACTGATTGATATTTCCGGCTCTCCTGGCTCAAAACTGATAAAGGAATATTAAAGCTGCTACAGGCTTTTCAATATAATACAGTGTATAAGGAAGTAAGTCCACACATCGATCCATATACAGCATTAGTTATCCCAAAAAGACAATTAGCTTAAAGACAGTTAGATACCTAAAGATTATTTATTAGGGCAACCAGTATAGTTATCTCTGGACCTAGGAGTTGATAAGATTTATTAGTAGTGCTAGGGGTAAATTTACTAAAGTGAGAGTTTTTAGACGTGAGTTTTAAAAGTGATGTTGCCCATAGCAACCAATCAGATTCTACTTAACATTTAACTAGCACCTTCTAGATCAGGGGTCAGGGAACTTTTTTACTTTTTACCCCAAAATATATTTAGATACGCCGACGTTACCCCCTTGATTTGCAAGGAAGGAAATCATATAGTAGTGCCCACATAGTTATGCCCTTGTAGTAGTGCCCTCATATAATGCCCTTGTAGTAGTGCCCCCATATAATGCCCCTGTAGTAGTGCCCCCATATAGTGCCCCTGTAGTAGTACCCCATATAGTGCCCCTGTAGTAGTGCCCCCATATAATGCCCCTGTAGTAGTGCCCCCATATAATGCCCCTGTAGTGCCTCTTAAACAAAAAAAGCAATTACTTTAATCCCCGCTCCTGCATCCGCCGCCGTCCTGTCCGCCCGGCTGCTCCTCGGAACTATGGGAGAAACGTCATGACGTCTCTCCCATAGTGCGCATGGAGAGAGGCGGAAGCTGGAGTTCAGAAGAGAACACCAGACTCCGGCTAACGCGGCACTGCAGGGAAGGAGCCGGGCGCCAAATGGTAATAACATCTCAGCGGGTGTCCTTCTTAGAGCCTCCCTGCGGCACAGCCGGGCATACATATGAATCATTCTGTATTATAGAATGATTATTATGCATGCCTGGCTGTCTGTCTATTACCCCCAGGAATTTCATTTTTACCCCATGTGGGGTAATTTACCCCTGTTCCCTGACCACTGTTCTAGAAGATAATAGCTAGAATCTGATTGGTTTCTATAGGCAACATCACTTTTAAAACTCACTTCTAAAAACTCTCACTTTAGTAAATTTACCCCTAGTGTAAATTAGGAGAGGCTGGATCATGATGCAATGAAATGATTTGGGATAACTATTGCTCTATGATGTACACATTTCTGGTGCTGATTGTGGTGCCAGGATATACCATGAGGGAAGTTTAGAATGTTATATAATGTTTACACTGCCCTAGGAATTATAAGTGAATATGACCTACTGTATGTAAATTAGTAAGCGTCTACCCAGGTTTTCAAGACTTACTATCGAACTCCTCCATTTATATACACATACCAAGAAACAAAGACTAAAGAATAAATGGTGAGTGACCACAATATGCACATGTTTAAGTGTATCTGATAATATATGCTTCTCTGATTTGCACAAGGGTAGTGCAGGAGCCGTTGGCAGGTATTATTCAGTGTGCTGAGGTACAATAGGGGGTTAAATCCCCCTCTTTTTTCTACTTAGTATGACCCCTCCCTTTCATGCACCTGATTAGTACTGCTAGATTGATTGAGCAGCTGCCATATTTGTTTGTTTGTTATGAGTTGCATGAAGGAGCCAGCATTAGTAGGGCATGCTGGTTCTAGTAGTGCTAGTTGGAGTTCCCAGGGGTGACTCCCAGGTAAGCTGGCTCTCAATTTGGATGCATTTATGTATGTGCCTTTATCATGAGGCCTTACATTTGACAAAATTATATATGTGCCTTTATCATGAGGCCTTATAATTGGTATATTTTACATTTGGGGTGAGCGTTTGGGCGTAGGGCCCCCGGGACTGGTCTGGCTGGGCCTCCTCGGGGCATCACCACTTAATACACATAGTTGCTTTTCACATCACCTTTTATGTTTGTTTATTATTCATGTATTTTTTCACATATATTTTAACCTCTCATTCCACACTTAATGATTACTCACACACAGCTATACTTTACACTGCACTGTCCCTCTTTTTCCATTTTCGTGTGATGCCCTGGGGGGGTCCTGGGCTGGACATTTTTTTGGGGTGCACTGCGCCCCGGACGTGAACCCCTTAGTGTTAGGGACTGCTGGTAACAGAGAAGCCGTGACGTGGCCCAGCAGCCTCCCATGTATTTGCAAATGCATGCAACTAATATCTCTGAATTTCTATGACCATATAGTCTTCATATATTGTTGCAGGTATTATTCAGTGTGCTGAGGTACAATATGGGGTTAAATCCCCCTCTTTTTTCTACTTAGTATGACCCTCCCTTTCATGCACCTGATTAGTACTGCTAGATTGATTGAGCAGCTGCATATTTGTTTGGCCGTTGGTAAATGACCTGGAACTAGATGTCGGCTATTCAGACTTGGGGCCTTTTTGTTAAACATTTTTTCCACTCATTTGGCAATGGCTGTTTGCACATAAAATCCCCACATTAGGTAGCTGAGCTAGTTAACAAAGGCAACATCACAAATATCTAATGTTTTTAAGCCATCTACCACTGAATACCACCGACGTCATAGTCCAGTACAGGAATGGCAGTCTACTCCAAATTCACCAGCTCCGAACAGCAAACTTTACAGTGACTGCAGGTGCCGTTTTCACCTCCAATCCGCTGGGAAGCTGCTGCTTACAGAAGCCTCTGCTTCATACTGTAACTAAAGCCCCGAATGCTGTCCATGGTGCTGCCTGGTTTTCTCTCTCTCTTTTTCTCCTATCTCTCCCCCTCTTACTCCATCTTGTCTCTTCCCCCTCACTTGTCTATTTCTCTTAATATCACCACTTGATTTCATTATATATATTATCCTTAGCATGAACTTTTTTCTTTTCATCTTTACTGTTGTATTTGGGACATCCTCGCCTTTTTCTCCTCTACAGACTTTTCTGTCTGCATCTGGCTTGCGCATCCCTGGTGCCTTTTTTCCTTGATTCTATACAGTTATACATTATGGCTGCGGATAATGCTGTGATGTTGTTAGAGGGGGCCGGATGCATCATGCATCTCATTTGGATTTTATATATCCCGCCACTGATGCATGCACAGTGGTGTTTAGTAACTCCGTATGCATTTACAATTGGGTTTAAAATGGCAAAACGCTGCTCTTCCGATAAGAGCTGTCCTTTGCGGTGTGAGGACTTCTGGGTTTATGACCCGGGAGTCCATCTGAGCATGCGCGGCCTTTGGCCAGCACATGTGCAAGCCTTGGGGGATACTGGGAGGGATCCTATTGGATGATGCAGTAAGAAGCGTTCTGGAGCTTAGTGGACATGGGGAATGTGGTTAGAATAGTGGCGATAAGAAATTGTAGTTATCGGGCCTATTTTCGGTCACAAAGAGGATTTACTCACAAAGTGACTGACAGGTAGTCAGCGTTTGGGGGGTGGTTACAGAAGCACAGACACGTTGGCTCCAGAGTGCATAGATTAGCCACTGCATCCTTGCTCGCAGCTGGAGAGACAAGTAAGACTTACTCAGAAGGTCGATGGGCGCCCAATTTGCGTCAATGTTTCCGATGACTAGATTATTACCTGTCGTCGGACGGATAGGAAAAGGCAGCAGTAGGCGCCCCTATGCTCAGGTATACTTCTAAGTCATTATCATATACATTCGCAATTGCGAAGTGATCGCAAATGCAATTGCGTCCAGATCGGAATCAGGCCCTATGCCATCTACGCACTGATCTTATGACATCATCATCAACTTGGCCCAAGCTTAGTGCAAAATAAAACATCAGCACCTCATTGTGAAACAGAGAAATGTTTCCATTTATACAATTTACAAGTTACGAGATAACTGGTAACACTTAACTCCACAGTTGTCTCTAATAATACACTTTCAGAATATTATATGAAAGAATTACTACAAGCACTGCAGCTAAAGACATTATTTAACATGAATCCTTTCAACACTGATTTGCGGTGTCCAATTTGCATAAAGACATCCCGAGACAGTACTGCGTTAGCACTTACTCCTAAATGAACATTGTAGTAAAATTAAATGCGGAGGATGAAGATCAGTACAGTGAATAACTATTGAAATAGCACCCCTTACTTACCATTAACAAGCTTTATTAGACTAGGTACAGCACTAAAACAGATGTACATTTATTTTTATTTTTTTTTAACGAATGATTCTTTGCAAAGGCAATGGAGGATTTCTTCAATTTCCAGCAGAACTTGTTATTTAATTTTTAGAGCAGATCAGTGACCTCCACCCAAAGGAGGCAGCCATTTTGTGGTCTGAACTCAGCATTCATGAGAGATGCAGCCTGCATCGCATGTCACACGGCGTAGCAATACAGCCCACTGCTATACTAGAGTTCCAGTAACTAAGTCATGTCATTTGTTGAATTGGTAATCATAAGATGCTTTCTTGTGGATTTGTTCATTTTGTTGCATACTCCCAACTGTTCCGATTTGGGCAATACAGTCCTGATTCTAGAGACTGTCCCATCCCATGGGTAGAGGTTGACAGGGAGGGATAGTTAGTCACAGAGAAAGGCAGATAGTGACCTGCAGTCAAGGATGGTGGAGGACTTGAAGATGCCTTCTCAAGGCTCTCTTTTCATCTGTGGCACTCACGGGATGTCCTCCCGAGTCCCCACCAGGCAGTGCATGCCAATAATCCATCCGGGATTATTGGCAGTCCGGAACAGTCCAAGGCAATCCCAGGCAGTCCGGACAGTCCAAAGCAATCCCAGGCAGTCCGGACAGTCCAAGACAATCCCAGGCAGTCTGGACAGTCCAAGGCAATCCCAGGCAGTCCGGACAGTCCAAGGCAATCCCAGGCAGTCCGGACAGTCCAAGGCAATCCCGGACAGGTAGCACCCGTTGACAGCTATCAGTCTAACAGCTGGCAGTGATGATGATGATGATCCAATCAGTGGGTGGGGGACCCGGCAGGCCCCTTGCTCCACAGCGGCCCCGATGCAGCACACCAGCGGTAGTTCCGCCTTTGCAGCTGTACTGATAGATGAAGTTATGGCTTACAATTAACAATTAACATTATCAGAACAAGCTGTGCAAAAGGTGGTTTAACCCAGGGGTAGGCTATTTGCGGCACTGAAGTGGCTGTGGAACTACACATATCAGCATGCCCTACCAATAATGTGAACATGCTCTAACAGCAAACCTGTGGCAGGGCATTCTGGTATGTGTAGTTCCACAGCAGCTGAAGTGCCACACGTTGCGAACTCCAACCAGTTGCATTATACTTGTCACCTTCAGAAAAAGAATGGAAACCACACACCACCATATTTATGCACCTGTGCGCAAGTTCTCCTTAATGTAAGTCTATATGCGGAAGGATAGCGCCATGCAGAATTCGTTAACTCTCACAAGATCACAGTCATGCTGAGTCTTCCCTCGGTTTCAGACCTGGGCTTCCAAATCCTTTCCTCGGATGGGAGAAAATTATAAAATACATTGGCGGTTATGTATTTGCAGCACCAGTAATACAGTACTTGTTTAATATAGCATGACCTGCCGTCCTTTCCAGTCACACACAAGAAAAATGTTACTGGTTGTTCCCATAGCTGCTAAAAATAGTGTTGGAATCGAGCTTCTTCTCGTAGTATTAATGACATAAAATCTATTGATTGTTGTCATAGTTACCGGCTAGTTTTTCCTCACAAAGTAAATTTCACTAAACACAGCACACTTTGCACGGGTTCCATTGTATTCCATACAACAAAAGAAGGTTACAAATAAGAGATGGGCCGGGAAGCAGAGACTTTAAAATATGGGCACTGAGCAAAGATATGGCAGGTGTCACAGAATTGGGTGTCGCAGTGGACCAGTGTGGAGTTCCGGTGATACAATCTTCACCATTCCGAAGTGTAGTTGTACATTCACATCACACAGCACTTATAGCCCAAGAAAAGAGCTGGAGCATTCACGACCAATGACGACTACGGCGCGGCGGCCAGTTCATGCTGCATGTGGGGTGGCTGGGAACAGCCTCAGCCAAACCCTGCTGGCGAAACATGTAAAATCTAATGGGCAAAAGTGGCGATCATCTTGCAGAATTATGTCACACATCTCTATTTATAGGCCACTATGAAGAAAAGTCAACAAATATATTTGGGACAACGTTAAAAAAAAAAAATTCTATCAGCTTGAGAGTTAAAGTTTTCCACTTGCCTTGGAAACTTTTAACCTAGCACCATGTTGATAGAGATGGTGGAATTTATATGACCGATGACCATGGCCCTCTCTGATATACTGTAGCTCATGAGTTTGAGGAGGAAGATGATGGTGATTGCATAGGAGCAGATGTTTGCATCAGACAATATGATGAGTTGGGAGGCCTAATCTCACCACTGGGCGAGTACAGAGCAGGGACCCAGTGCAAAGACGAGACTTCATTCTGTGGGGCGAGACTACTGAAATGAGAGCAATGGGTGAAGAGGACTTATCTTTATAAATTTTTCTGTAAGGGCCACAATAGGACTTTTGCCCCAAATCTGAGAGGGAGGAAATTGGGTTTTGTCCTATACTATTAATGGAACTCATTCTCAGTTGCAGCACCTCTTCAGATTGCATCTCTGCAAAACTAAGTGCACCCTTGGTTTGCAAAGAGTGGAGAGTAGGTAAGCAAATTGTGATCTTGTGATCTGGGCAGACCATCTAAACAGGATGTAGTTATGCGGTCTCAATCCCGACGCTGGAATCCCGACAAGGGAGCTACAGTAAAATAGGCGTTTAAAGACTGACGCCTATATTAATCCTGACGCCGGAATCCAGGAGGACGCATGCCCGAACGAAGGTAAGCTGGGACGCCATTAGTGTTAGTCCCGGGGAAGGGTGGGGGTCAGGGAGGGTTAGGTTTAGGTAAGTCAGTGGGGTTAGCATTAGGTTCTGGGGGGGAGGTTAGGGTTAGGCATCCCTAGGGGGGAGGGTTAAGGTCAGGCACCACTGGGGAGGGTTAGGGTTAGGCACTAAGGGGGGAGGATTAGGTTTAGGCATGAAGGAAGGAAACTTAGGTTTAGGCACTAACGGGGAGGGTTAGGGTGCAGGGTTAGGGTTAGGCTACAAGAAGGGAGAGTTAGGGTTAGGGACAGAAGGGGGGAGGGTAAGTATACTTAGCCGACCCCTGTTGGGATAACATCCATCGGGATGCCGCTGTCGGTATTGTGACAGAAGGCATCACAACAGCTGGCATTACATACCCATTCCCATCTAAACACCCCATTGAAAAACCAAGAAGTTTATTGCGGCTCATCCAGTGACTTTCAAAAACTCGGTACGAGTGTGTGCAGTCACCAGCAGATCTACATTTATAGGTGCCTCGGTTATACTCTCACCCCTTAGGTGTATCTATAATAGGTGTGCGGTGCATTCCGGCCTAGGGCGCCCACACCACACACATCCTGCTTCCATAGATGATACTTACCTGTCCCACTCTGCCCCAGAAATCACCGTGGAAAATGGAGCGGGTGCCATTTTCCTGAAGATTTGTACATGCTCAGTAGAGCAATCACCCGGAAAATGTCACGGGCGCCATGATCCTGGAGATCCGTGCATGCACATTAGACTCACAGTCCTAGAATTTACTCGGCTCATGTGCCAACAAGAGAAGGGCAGCCCACACGCGGAGACAAAACACGGGCCTCCTCCTCTCTTTAATCCGCCTCTGCATCACCCCCTATGTCTCTGGACACTTATGTGCAGAGATGTGACCCAGAGATATATATTCTGATCTTCTGCCTAACACTACTGGTATCATGTTCTCCTGGAGAGCAGCTCGTTACTTATCCAGCCACCAGGCCTCCCATCTGCAAACGTGCTCTCCACCTGGAACTAGAACCCGGCGCTGTCAGAGTCCAGATTTACTTCATATTCTCCTTGATAGCATCACTTAGTTATGCTTATTGCATTTCTGGTAACCTGTCACGGTGATCAATGTTCATTAGATGATTCCTCCTAACCTCTTCCTCAGGTAAAGAACATGTCTAAAACACTTCACTAACAGACTCCATCTAATGAATTCTCATTTAAATCATAGGAGGGTGGGGCTCCATCCGCTGTTATTATTTTACTGAAGAGCCTGAGAACGCCGAAAAAGGCTTCTGTGTGGCTGGCTCTATGTTAATGCTGGGCTGGGCTCTCAGCCAAGACATTAAGTGAAATCGAACTCCCAAAACCAGCTTTAATCAGCAGATTTTTAAGAGTAGAATTACTCTCTCCTCTACAATGCCTGCCAAGGTTAATTCTGTCATGAGCCTGCAGAATTAATGAGCTGGACATAGAAAATTGTATTTCCGCTTGACGTTTAGAGCGTTCCTACATGGCCAGTCACGCTGCACTTCCTCGCAAAGCAGAGACACGAAGCAGAATCCGGCGTCTTGCTGGTAATGAATATTTTCTCTGTGCTATCCAACAAGTTGTGTGTGTCGTACAGTGATGGTAAACACCGATCCGCTAGGATTTATTTACTAATGTTGTATTTAGGCGAAAAACATGCATCAATTCAAAGCAGCCAATCAGACACTTGATTTTCTATTTTTTTTTATCAGATGAAAAAGAAATGCTGATTGCCTGTGGCAGTAAATGTTGCTCATACATGTATGGATATATTTACTAAAGATAGATTTTAATATATTTTGATCAAATAAAAATTTATAAAGATTGATCAACATTGATGTTGTGTTTATGGGGCTAAATGACACATTTATTAATAATTTATAAAAAAAACAAAATAAAATAATTGTCTGTTAGTAAATGTGTAATTTAGCCCTAGAAACACAATATTGATGTTGATCGATTTTTTTTTTAATCGATTTAAATTGATCAAAATTGACCTTTAGTAAATATACCCCATAGTGCCTATAATTGAGCACTACTGTATGTTTGCTAAGAACATTGATTGTATATTATGCTTATATGTATTAACATTACTTTGTACATATGACGTGCTGCTAGAATTCAGCGCCCAAGAAGTGGGAATTTTGTAAACCCAGGAAATATCTGAAAAAGTAATGTTAGCTGCAACTGTGGCAATGTAACCAGATTGCAGGATTCCATTTAATTGGATCTGAGAGAAATGCGGTGGGCCAAATTGCCTAAATTCAATTATACCACAATATACCATAAAATTAGATTGGAGTGCAATGAAAACTTTCCACACACTATTACCGCTCACTTAATGGGTGGCGGATGACCTCACACCTGGTTTTCATAATGCCAGATCAAAACCCCATGCTATTGTATTCTGGTCATTTAGGATCAGAGTAGTACAATACCCAACAGTCTGCCAACTTAATGAGACGTATCAGTGGCAGGATGGGTCAAAATTTGAGCCATAAACTGTGTGAAGTTCATGAGTCATAGGGGTATATATATATTAAAGTGCAGGTTTTTTTAGAACTGGAGGTGTTTCCCATAGCAACCAATCAGATTCTACTTATCATTTACCTAGCACCTTTTAGAAAATAATAGCTAGAATCTGATTGGTTGCTATGGGCAACATCGCCACATCTAAAACCCTGCACTATAGTAAATATACCCCTATTGTTACAAACAATATACAGAGATGGCTTTCCATTGGTCTGGTCTTTTATTGCACCAATGGGCAGAACAGCGCATCACCAGGACAATAGCAAAATTTGATGAGCTGCCCATTGATGACGCTTTCACCTCACAGGTCCTTCGTAAGCTCTCAAAAAATTAAGAGGGTGGTCTTTTGTAAGCATGTGCGGATCGGAGCAATTGCTGGACTGGCGCTACTCAGAAGAGACCTTTAAAAGAAGGATGGGGGAGCTCAGGTGCTGTAGAGGAGGTGTGACCAGGGCCTCTCCTAACTACTGAGCCCTGTAATGGCCGCCCCTCCTTTTTCGCCTACAGTTCAGGTACTGCATACAAAACTAACCTGACTTAGCATCACATGACCGCCACCCATGTCTATATGCATGCAGCTCCATTAAATGTGCCAAACAATATTGTCAGGAAGTCAGCCAGTAACACCCATTTTACACGATGGAGAAAAAATGTAAACAGGAATCGAGATGATACTTAGGGCCTGATTCAGAGCCGCTCGTAAGCGGCCGCTCGTTCGCTCCGAGCGATGTTCGCACATCTGCGCATGCATATGGGTCGTAATGCGCATGCGCCAACCAGTCATTGCGGTCTGAAAACGAGCGCTCGCAAAATAGTGAGTGCCTGCTAATTTGAGTGACAGGATGAGGCGTTTGTGGGTGGTAACAGGGGAAGGTGCTTGAAAACGGGGAGTGGAGATCCGAACGCAGGCGTGCCAAACGGTCAAAACGGGCGTTTTAAGGGTATGCATAATTAACAAAGCAGCGTCATCGACCACGTCACTTGGTTGTTTCTTAGCCTGAACTGTTCGCATGATTGCGGTAGGAAAATCCAACCACAAGCACTGCGAGCAGTTCAGATGCCTTTCGATGTACTCGATTAATCTAATAAATAGCGGAGATGACGTATGATGCGAACGGCTATGGGGCGTGTTTACAAAATAGCGAGCGCATGTTTCGTTCGCTCGCTCAGACATAGAGGCGTCAATAGACCGCAAATAGCGAGCGCTCAATTTAAATAGCCGGCTCCTTTTTTTGAACGAGCGAGCGCAAATAGCGTCCGGCTCTGAATCAGGCCCTTATTCTAATGATATTGTGCCTGATTGAATTAAACCAGCCAATTTGCACCTCTGAGAAATGTTTGGTTAAAGTGCTATTACTTAGTAAAGCCAAGCAAACATTCTACTACTTTTCATAATAATTTAGCCCCTGGGGGGCCATGTTTAAATTCCGTTGCTCCCGAAGCGCTACTCATCAGTCTGTCACCGTTTACTGTACACATGAGAGTAGAGATTATTTGGAGTCTGGAAGCCACACGTCCGATGTCTCTGCAATAATGGTCGCTGAGAGACAAAACCCTACATGGCATGTTCACCGATAGAAGATGGAATTGTGGGTAGTACGAAGGAACCATTTGTCTCATCAGCCACTAGGCTGTTATCTGGGGAGATTGGTCAACCTAGTTGTAGAGCGAGGAAGCAGTGTGTAATTCTTTATACTGAAGAGTTAATTCTGGGAGTTACTATAGATCAGTTTTAAATAATAGGGACATTTGTGCTCATGTTTAATCTGTTGCGCACATGAGCGAAATGCAAAGATTCTTTCCATAAACGTCAGGAAGTAAAGTATACAATGTGAATACATAATAATAATGCAACACCCCAGCCAGGTTCCATTTAATCTGAAGAGTATCTGCACATTTATTCTGAGATTTTTGGATGTTTCCCAATTCACTGTCAGCCGTCCAAGTGAAAAGAAAAGGCAGCATTTATTATACAGTACGTTTTTGTTTTTAAAGTGAGTGTCCACCTTATCTTGGCTTAATCAATGTCGGGATGTAGCAGTTCAGCGGAATCTTGCCATTACCTTACAGTGGGCCTGATTCAGAGGTGAACGCTGATGGTTCTGTTGCCGGAGTCGTGACTGCGATAATATGCTAATGCTAGTATCAGTCGCCCCCCTGGTGCAGTAGCCATCGTCTAAATGTGCAAGCACTGAGACGCCCACTTGTATCATCTCAGCATGCTGCAACACCGCCGATGATTCTTCAAAGGCCACAATCAGTGCACCACCAACACTTGCACCAGCCCTTTGGCAAGTGCAGTTACTCCATCTGATCATGGCCTCTGCGACTGTGGCTCTGCATCTGAGAATCTATGAATCAGACCCATAGTCACAGCCAGTGGCGGCTCCAGAGGTGTGGCTGCGGCGCAGTACGAAATTCAAATAGGGGAGCCGCACCAACTGCCACCCCAAACATCGCCGGCCGGGACTCACTGGCAGTTGGAGTGACTCTCCTATTTGAATTTTTCTCTGGAGCTACTAGTGGTCGCAGCCCATTGTGGAGCCGTTGGACTGTAGACGAGAAGAAACACGCCGCTACTGTTTCCATCTTTTAATTACTGTTCACTTTGTTTTTCCAAATTGTGAGCGATATATTGCAAATACTAATGTACATTATCTGTTAACATTTTTTAAAGCAATGCTAAATAGAAACTTGTGTCTGGCATTTCCAGCGGAATGCCAATGGCTGCAGCATGCCAATGAGGGAGGTTGAATAGCTTCCCAGTAGCTTAAAAAGAAAGAAAGCAGTCTATGGCATTCTAGCATTAGAGAAAGGTTAACAAATGTTCCATTCCGGGTTTGACAAGGATATATAGCCTACGCTAGTGTGGATTTAGGGCCTGATTCAGGTTGGATCGCAATGCTGCGTTCGCACGCAGCCGGCCGATGTTTGCAATCTGCGCATGCATATAAGACGAAGTGCGCATGCGCGGACCAGGCGCTGCGATCGGGAATGGGATCGCAGGCAGTACGCAGACCCACCACTCAATGATTGACAGGAAGTACCATTTGTGGGTTGTAAGGGGGGGATGGTCATGCAAACGCAGGCGTGTCAGTGCGTCCGAACGCCGTGCAGGAAGTTTAGCAATTTCTGCGACATTGTCATGTTAACCACAAATGCGCGTGCAGCTCTGATGTTACTCGATGTTACCGATGATTTTTTCATACTTGCACATTAGTACGGATGTGAGAAGTGGGTAAGGGGGCGGCATTATGTAGTGCTTGGCGTCTGCATTTTGTGCCGCGATGGCAGTGCGAATGCATTCATTAGTATATTTTCGTAGTGGACAGTTGCGTGCGTACTCAGCATTGCGATCCAACCTGAATCAGGCCCTTAGTCAGAATTTACCTTTAGGTTTTTTGTTTTATTTCAAATGCATAGGCTCAAATAATACTTATTAGTTTCAATTTTTATTAAACTAAATTAATAATCAGTTAAGTATATGACATACTCCAACATCATAGACGCCGGTATAATAACTATACATCAGATTGGCACCTCTCCAGAAAAACAAGATTTCAGGTTAAAAAAAAAAAGACACACAGGTCAGGTAGCAAAGAAAAGAGTCAGTGTAACAGGGTAGGAGGGAGGGGTAAAAACCTCTGCAAGCCGTTTGAACTTACTGTGTTTTGAGTTTGCTCTTTCCACTTATAGCTGATGCTTCTTTGTAACATTCTATCGGTTGGGTTTATTTTCATAACTCAATACTTTTTCTCTCTACCACTCCACCATGTATCCCCTCCCAGTTCCAAGGCAGTAGAGAGCCGTTTTGGGCCCCTTCACTATCAGGGGGGCAAATCAGTGTGATTGCCCCCCCACGGACAGAGGAGAGGAGACTGCTGCTGCTGCTCAGCGGCAGCAGTCTCCCTGTCTCCCACTGCAGCCCTGCACACAGCAGAGTGTGCTGGACTGCAGCCAGGCAAAAGGGATGGGCATAGGCAAACGCAGGGGGGTTTCCGGTTGCCTGGAAACCCCCTTCCCCAGCCCACATCTTGACCACAATATAAATATGTATGAAACAATTTTACTAGTGCTGCAGGTTAACCTCAGTATCACAAATTATATAATTAGCACCACCTGTGGATCTTTTAACATGTGTCAGCCAGTAATGAATACACCTGTGCACCGACTAGGAAATCTGGAAAACATGCACTGTTTCCTTCCCACCAGACAGATTTGACAGATATATCTGTAGGTGTGTACGCAGCCTGCTATAGACCATCTATAGGGTTAATTATTGATACAGTTATCCAGTGCATAATGAGACCAATATGTACATATATGTCCAGGGCAGTGCTAGGTTCTTCTGCTGCTCCCCCAGACTCCTGGACTTGCTCCAATACTCTGGAATGGTGTCAAAATGTGAAATAAATACATTCAGCTCAGGCAGGATGGCCTACTGCAGCATTTAATGGGTTACTGTGATTGCTGGTCCTGTATATGCTGGATTTATGACACACAATATACTTTGTATGACACATATTAAAGCTGGTTAAGTGTTAATTATGCCCTATTCATGGACTGTACACACTCCCTCTAAAATCAAGCATTTGGAAACCCCTTTCTAGAAATCCTGCATTTGCCACTGAGGGGGGCCAAGGCTCCAACAAGCCCAAGCCTGGGTAATTAGTTCCCATTCCCCCCGCTTTCGGTGCCCCTTATTATGTAAACTCTTACGGGTTAATGAGACATGTTTTCTACTGTATGTGTACACTGCGGACACTGTGTGGTGCCTTATAGATAAAAGATAATGATTACAATAATGATAATCATTATTATTAGTTTTGGTTTGATTATGTCTACTTTTACAAAATATGCCCACAAAATGACTCTTGGACACAGCTGCCCTTTGCATTCGGTACGATTTACCGCTGGCCGCATGGCCGGCGGTTCAAATCCCGGCAACGCCAGCCCGACAGAGGAGGAAATCCAGATCGTCCTAAAGGTAAGTATAAACTAATCTAATTCTACCCCATATCCCTAACCCTCCTTTAGGGTGCCTAACCCTAACCTCCCCCCCCCTGTGCCTAACCCTAATCCCCTCTCTAAGTGCCTAAACCTAACCTCCCCCCCCTAGCCTAACCCTAACCTCCCGGGGGGGTGCCTAACACTAAGTCCCCCCCGGGAGCCCCTAACCTAACCCTCCCCCCCCCCCCACGGCTGTCCGTGGCCGGCGCACGGCATCACTTCCATCGGGATGCCGGGTGCCGGTCTCCCGGTGTAGGTAAAATGGCAGGTGTCGAGATTTCGACGCCTGTCATTTAACCCTCGCCGGGATTCAGTAGTCGGGAAGACGGCTGACGCAATGCCGACAGCCGGCTTCCCGACTACGTTTACCCTGAACGTAGACCCTGCCCTTTAAATGTCGTCGGTCCTCCTACAGTGGCAGGAGCCATATTTGTTTTATTTTATAATTGACTACCAAAGATCTTAAGATAAATAAATTAGATAAATAACTGACATAATCCTTGTGTAATAAATAACTAATATAACGCAATACAGAATCACCATTTATTAGTGGCTACATGTCCGATTTAAATGAACCTAAAAAAATATCACTGTCACTTGCAAGTTTTTGTTTTTCAAACAACTTTATCAACCACTATGAGCATATATTTTGCATTGTACAACTCAATGGTTAATATCACCCTGCCTCCTTTAGTTCCCATGACACAATTACCTTATGCAGTTAGGGACTGGGAAACAATACACGCTCATTAATTTTAAGGAAACTTGACAGGCGTCATTGCCGTAATCTTATGCACTAACAGAACATAGGAGTGAATTTTTCATTGCTGGTGTGCGGATATGAATTACAGTAACAGGATCATATTTTTCAACCACTGATGGGTGGCTATAAATTACAGTCACTCGTTCCTCTTGATACGGAGATAGATGCGATTGGGTCTGATGCGCGAGTAATAGCAGGCGCCATCGCCAAAGAGTATCGAGGTGTGTTTGTGAAATGCCTTGGTGGGTCCCCATGCAGACACTTACTAATAAATGACGGTAGCAAGGGTCAAGAAGAAGTTAATTGGCTGGGCATTACCTGTGAAAGCAATTTAACTCGCCACTACACTAACAAGTGCGGGCTGGCTTATATATGGAATACTGAACATTTCTCAGACCTTGCTAACTGAACAGTGGGTGAAAACTGATTTTCATAGTATATTATTAACACGTCACAGCTGTCTAATGTGGTATCATGATACCGTTAGCTTACCTAAATATTCCTGATGGATACATTTTACTAATGTTTTCACTGTATAGGGATCAGTGCAACCAAAATATTCCAGAGAAGAGCAGGATCGAAAAATGGGGTTCACTCCTGTGGGACCCCAAGCTTTTGTCCTCTCCGTATCCGGCCCCTCTGTTTGAAGTATTCTCCAGGCTGCAAAACCTTAACATTGTTTGAATACAAGTGAGACTGAAGGGAGTGACACAAAGCCTCACCCCTTGACATTGCACATTGGAAAATAATACTCATTTCTGTACAGGTCGTGGCCATTTTGGCGGCTTAATCTGGTACTGTACCGTGAAAACCACCATCATTGGCAGCTCTGTCTGGCATAAATCATGAGTACATTCACAATGTCTGGACTGTGGGTCTTTTCGGAGACAGTTCTCATTTCTTTGGGCTGTAATTTCACTATAATTTAATTGTACAGGCGCAATTTTCATATAATTTTAACATTATACATATTAAACCATTTGGCTTAATTGGAGCAACATTAGTTCTAAGTATTTATCTATAAATGGAATGCAATAGGGACTGGAGCCACAGAGCTATGGTCACAGGAGGGAGATATGAGATAGATAGATAAATAAATAGATAGATAGATAGATAGATAGATAGCTATGAGAGAGAGATAAATAGATAAATATGAGATAGATAGATATGAGGTAGATAGTTTAGATAGATATGAGAAAGATAGATAGATAGATAGATAGATAGATAGATAGATAGATAAGGGGTAGATAAGGGAGAGATAAGGGAGAGATATGAGATAGATATGAGATAGAGAGACAGAGAGAAAGACAGATAGATAGATAGATAGATAGATAGAGATAGATACTGTAGATAGATAGACAGATAGATAGATAGAAAGATAGATAGATAGATATGAGATAGATAGATAGATAGATATGAGATAGATAGATAAATAGATAGATAGATATGGGATAGATAGATAGATAGATAGATATGAGATAGATATATATAGATGTATATGAGATAGATAGATAGATAGATAGATAGATATGAGATAGATAGATAAATAGATAGATAGATATGAGATAGATAGATAGATAAATAGATAGATAGATAGATATGAGATAGATAGATAGATAAATAGATAAATAGATAGATAAATAGATATGAGATAGATAGATAATGAGATAGATAGATAGATAGATAGATATGAGATAGACAGAGAGATAGATAGATAGATAGATAGATAATGAGATAGATAGATAGATGTAACGCCAGTCCTCTGCTGCCCTCTGAATTGAGCCTTCGGCTTGCATTATACCGGCACACTGAATACAGGCTTACTTGTGTACCTCTCTGCAATATATAAAGCCTTTTACCTCACCTTATAAAAACACGTCCTTAAGACAAAGAGCAACTGTCCTATCTGATGCGACACTAGAACTCTCTCACATTCACACATAAAAACACTGGAGCGGGGAAACAAACCTCTTTATTACCAGCGCTCTAAACATTGAGTTAGAAAATAAACAGAAGGAGAGAAAGCTCACACTCGGCTCTATGAATTCAATTTGTATTGGCACAATGCAATTGCATAGGGCAAGTGAAAGCAGCACCTGTCTGCATTTTGCTTAAATCTAGGTAGGCAGAGTCCATTATGTTTCTCTACCGAGAGAGCTTATTGCCTGGGAACCTTTCAGCGACTGTGCTGGTTTGTTTTGTATTTTCTTGCAGCCTAAAATGATTTTTAAACCTATTTATATCACATAGGATAATTGTTCTGCTGTTTTATAACTGCCACCTGGGATCAAATGTCAGTAAATGTATTGTAATGTTGCACCCTTGTGAATTAACAAGCCCATGCTTAAATGCAAGCCTAAGCCCTTCCTGATTCACCTGGTACGATACAACAATGTTTTTTTAATATACAGTATGTGTCAGTAATAAAAAAAGCTACCCAGCTCCTCCCCCAATACACCACTCCTTCCTTCCCCATACACCACCCAACTCCTCCCCAATACACCACTCCTTCCTTCCCCATACACCACCCAACTCCTCCCCAATACACCACTCCTTCCTTCCCCATACACCACCCAACTCCTCCCCAATACACCACTCCTTCCTTCCCCCATATACCACCCAGCTCCTTCCCCAATACAACACTCCTTCCCTCTCCCATATACCACCCAGCTCCTCCCCAAATACAACACTCCTTCCTTCCCTATACACCCCCCAACTCCTCCCCAATACACCACTCCTTCCTTCCCCCATACACTACCCAGCTCCTCCCCCAATACAACACTCCTTCCCTCTCCCATACACCACCCAGCTCCTCCCCAATACACCACTCCGTCCTTCCCCATACACCACCCAACTCCTCCCCAATACACCACTCCTTCCCTCTCCCATACACCACCCAGCTCCTCCCCAATACAACACTCCTTCCCTCTCCCATACACCACCCAGCTCCTCCCCCAATACACCACTCCTTCCTTCCCCCATACACCACCCAGCTCCTCCCCCAATACAACACTCCTTCCCTCTCCCATACACCACCCAGCTCCTCCCCAAACACAACACTCCTTCCCTCTCCCATACACCACCCAGCTCCTCCCCCAATACACCACTCCTTCCCCCATACACCACCCAGCTCCTCCCCCAATACAACACTCCTTCCTTCCCCATACACCACCCAACTCCTCCCCAATACACCACTCCTTCCTTCCCCCATACACCACCCAACTCCTCCCCAATACACCACTCCTTCCCTCTCCCATACACCACCCAGCTCCTTCCCCAATACAACACTCCTTCCTTCCCCATACACCACCCAGCTCCTCCCCCAATACACCACTCCTTCCCTCTCCCATACACCACCCAGCTCCTCCCCCAATACAACACTCCTTCCTTCCCCCATACACCACTCCTTCCCTTCCCCATACACCACCCAACTCCTCCCCCATACACCACTCCTTCCCTCTCCCATACATCACCCAGCTCCTCCCCCAATACAACACTCCACCCCTCCCCCCATACACCACCCAACTACTCCTCAATACACCACTCCTTCCCCCTCCCATACACCACTCACACCATCCCCCAATACAACACTCCTTCCTTCCCCCATACACCACCCAGCTCCTCCCCCCATACACCAATCCACCCCTCCCCCCATACACCACCCAGCTCCTCCCCCCATACACCACTCACACCATCCCCCATATACCACCCAGCTTCTCTCATTGGTCAGCTCTAACTTGGAAATGTGACATCATGAAAGGGGATTTTGCACTTTGCATCAGCACTTTGTATATAAGGCCCAGTGTATATTACCTAGGGCTACAGGAATCATAGTGAGCCAAAATTCAACATACCTCTGACATTTTATCTCATCACGGGTTAAACTGCAACTAGATTTGTTTTGTTACATAGCATCATTGGCATAATTATAATCATAGAATTGTTTACTATAATTAAAACTAAATTAGGACAGATAAATTACAGAAACACACCCCGGCCTTCTATCGTTTATAATTGCCTACTAATTACTTAGCAGCTCTGTTTTTTTGTAGATATTTTTTTTTTCTTGCTTTGGTTTTTACTTTCAAACTTTGATTTCTGATTCTGTGAGAATGCCCCATTACAGTCCAGTTACGCCCCTTCAGTGATATAGTGGAGGTGCGACTGAAATAAGTACTGTACAATTCTGTTTCCAAAATACACAGAGTGAGAAATACACGCAAGACGCGCTCCGCAAAATGGTTTACGTTCACCTCAACATTAGGCCCGTGGGGTCAGAAGTAAGTTTGCTGTAATTATTATTTTTTTTATCAAAGTATTTTTTTGCATTGCAATTCCCGGGATATACAGACTGAGCTTTTTTTCAGTAGCATATTTGAATATATTTTTATGATTTATACAGAAAAATAGGCAACATTTTGGGGGAAAATGCCTTTTGAAGATTTGGCTTTTTGTAACTTTAGGTGTGTGATACATAGCAATTTCATTCATTTCTCACAGCTAGGTCACCTGTCTAATACAGTACGTGTATTCTTATGCGTAGTCTAAAGTGGTAATACTACAACGCTACAAGCCCCAGTGAACAACATCACCCTATGGGGAGAATTCAGGTCAATGTACTGCCGCGATATTAGGATGCGGACATTACCACTTAATATGGATCTATGGGGAGCGAGGTAAGGTTAGTGACGTTGCTGGCCGCAGAGCACCATCACCCTACCGTTCCGGAGGGACCCTTATGAATCATCTTATGCTGCCCATCCATTACACGATGCGGGGACGATGGCACGATTACGACGCCATCGTCTCCCGCGGGGTGAACTGCATACACTGAACGTTCAGACGTTCAGTGTATGCAGATCAATCATCCCCGAACATGGCAACCTGACGGCGGTCGTCAGGTTGACCGTCATGTTCGGGCGATGATCGATGTTAAAAACGACCAGCACGCGCGCGCGTCGCTGGTCGTTTTTAACCTTTTACTGCCCGATTTGCGGGCGATTACCAAGCGATGGAGCGATAACAACCGTCGTTATCGCTCCATCGCTAGGTTTAATCGCCTAGAGGATGGGCAGCATTACAGTTCCAGAAAGGCAGCTCCAAGTTCAAAAGTTACTTTAGATTAATTACTAAAGTGCAGATGATAAGATCGTTTTACATTCCCCTATTTAGTAAAGACTCGAGCTAAAGTTCTTTGCTTTGGATTTTATACAGAGTTGACAGCCCCCAAATCAGAGAAGTGTTAAATATATCTTCACCTAAAATCTAATAAAACTGTAAAACATCCCGGCAAGTGCGCAACTCGGTTTAAATGATAGGCAGCCTAAATACATTTTCTCTGTCAGCATGATTAGACGCGTGAAGAACAGGGTCACGTTTAAAGAAAACAGGGCGTCACATTTAAAGAAAAAAATAAAAATTTGGGCCAAGGATTTGCTTAAAAAAATATAAAAAAAGCTCTGAATTTCTTTCTAATTTCAGTTTTCTTTCTGTACATCTCTTCCCCAGTCTCCCCAATGATAGCAACCTCCCCATAGAAGATAAAAGATGTCTTCTGATCTGAGCTAGCAACATTTTTCTGTGCAAACAGTGCAGAAACACTGGCATTAAAGACACATTAGGGGGCTATTCATCAATAAATGCCATGGCCCCAAATTAGCAGTCTAACTCGCCATGATGCATTAGTGCACCGATGTCAGGTCAGCTGCTCTGAAAAACAGCTGTTCCAGCAAAGACTAACATACACAATACCGCTAATAGTGGCAAAATAGTCATGCAAGCTCACTACAAGCGCCGAAGGAGGGGGAAGGATCCAGACCCTCTTCCTATAAGATGGAGATATCTCAGCAGGCTGACCTAATATGAAGATAGCAGTAGTTCCTGCAGTCAAGTTCCAAGAGCTTTTCAGTTTTTGGAGCCTGAATAGTATAATTACTTTGTCTGTCCACATACTAGTGTGTGGGGTTGGTGTGGCACATCACATTTTTACTGTACACAGGAGATATATGGGATACATTTTGCGTTACTAAATTGATGAATAAATTCAACACATAAATATGGGTAAAAATTGCAGAAAATATTATTTAACGGAGCAGAAGACGATGAAAAATAGGTCCCTTATGTTTTAACTGTTGTTCAGAATAGGTATGGCTCACTAAGGGTCTCTGTATTAAGCCTCTTACCATTTTAGCATCATTCTTATTTAGCAAAAGCTGAGCGCACGAGATATCTCAGTTAAGTAACAATGTTACAGCAGGAATGGGATTGTATTACCGGCGGCTGTTTAGCCACCGGTTCAAATCCTGACAAGGAGAGACCGACAGGCTGAGGTAAGTACTCTAACCCTCCCCTCTCCCCCCCTAACCCACCTTTAGGGGTGCCTAACCCTAACCTCCCCCCTAGTGCCTAACCCTAACCTGCCCCCGTTAGTGCCTAAACCTAACCCCCCCTCCCCGCTCCCTAAACCTAACCCTCCCCCCGGGGGTGCCTAAATTGAATCCCCCCTTCCCCTAGCCTAACCCTCCCCGGGGGGTGCCTAACCCTAAGTCCCCCAGGGGTGACCTAAACCTAACCCTCTCGCCCCCCAGCGGCTAACAGAATGGGCGGCCGTACTAACCTCAATCGGGCCCGCAGAGTTCTGTAGTCCGGCATCGGGATTATGACAGGCGTCTGTATCTTGACGCCTGTCGTAACTCCTTAGCTGGCGTTCCAGAGTCGGGATTGTGACCGGCGGCCTATATAACGTTACTGCAGTCCATTATTTTATTTGATGGAAACTTTCATCTCCAATTTATCAAGTTCCAAAAAGCTGAGATTGCGTCAGCTATTGTAGAGCCTCATCCAGAATTGTATGCTAATGACGCTGCTGTTGTTTCATATGTGAAAATAATATGTGCATATGCAAAAATATGCAAATTGTCGTAGCTGCTGGGAAATCCAAGCATCTGAGTAAAATGACGCAGCATCTGCGTACAAAGACTTAGCATGGATCGCAGATCATTTGATCATGATAGTCCTGATCGAGCCTATGTGCCCGATCCAATTAGGTGTGAAATGACGTTGCATTGAGCACATAAAAATGTGCAAGTCCAGAAGTACCGCAAATGCGGCATACAGTCGCACTACCTCAGGGGCGCGAGTAACTCGGACCTTTTTGGATCGAGCCCCGTGGTCCAGCAGAATGGCCGTGGAAATTGAGCCACCAGAGCTATATTTGGGATCGCAGACTGAGGCTGGGACACAGACCCGAAACGGTCGCATTACGCCAGCGTTCTTTACCGCCTCTCCCCGAAACATCCACCAAGTGCTCCCTGACCCCCTAAATGACTTTGATACATTCGTTAATGCAATTCACTCTTTTCAAAATAGTCAAATGAAGACAAAGTACTTTTTTGTTGCGCAAGCTGTGCAGAAACATCATTTTGACCTTTAAAAATAAATAATGCAACACGTAATAATAAAAGAAAGTCATTACAAGTAAAAGGCCCTGATTCAGCCTCGCTCGCTGCCGCAGGCAGCTCGCATAGTCTGTGGGCATTTTTTTTTTTTCTCAAGGCCACTCACAAAGCTGTGGGTGTCCACCCACAGCTTGTGCGAGCGGCCTGGAGACCGTCGCGATTATCACGACCATCAAGCTTGCGACGAGACCCTGGGGTAGGGTCTCGATTGCCGCAAGCCCGAGTGGACTCCCTGCTCTAATAGAGCAGGAAGTCCACTACTGACATCACTAGTGATGTCAGTAGGTCCTCCCACAAACGCCAGGCGTTCCTAAGGGAACGACTGCGTTTGTGCAGCCACCCCCCCCTACCCGCCTACAAAACGGGGCGAGCTGTCACTCACCATCGACAGCCGCCCGGTCTTGTAGCGAGCCCCGCAGCGACTGAAGCTCAGTCGCTTGTCGGGGCTCACGCTTGCGCAGGGCCCGAACATCGAGCCGCTTGCGAGCGCTGTGCGCTTGCGAGTGGCTCCGAATTAGGCCCGAAGTACACTGTGTACTGATTTAAAGGTAATTCATTTATGCTAATGTATGCAAAGCAGATAACGGGATTAGGCATCCTGTTACTCTCCAGCTGTTATACAACTAGAAGTCCCAGCACGACAGGAGATGCTGGGTATTCTAGTTCCACAGTAGGCAAAGAGCCACAGTTTGCTGTCCTCTCATGTATGGGAAAGATTAAGCACTTGCCTGCTGCTTACTGCTATTCAGACCACACACCGTGAATTAAGCAATTATCAACAATAATTAACTGTTGCTACAGTATCTGCATTCTCTACAATGAACAGTGCTATTTAAGTCATCTATTGTCTCTGCTGCCTTCACAAGCAGCTATAGAGTTATCCTCCTAATACGATTTGTCTGCAAAGTTCCCCAAAGCGGCCAGTAGAGGGCGTATATGTTTGTAGTTTTCAGTCTCATCAGGTAAATAAAAGACATGCTTAAAATATTATATGTAATCTGTGAGGAATACTGAAAACAAACATAAACAAGATCTCGCTAAAATGCAACGCAGAGCGAAGCGCTTATATTTTCTACCTCTTTTATGTCACAGTTAATTTAGCAGAAAACAAGCCAGTTGTATTTCAGGCCCATACATGAGATCTAGAATGGTATTATATGGAGGTGACACTCCAGGTTTAAGGTGCATTGATTGATCAACCAGAGGACATTGATGTTTGTCGATATGATGAATAGTCCAATAATCTGCAGAGTTAGCGCTCACTGAAGCCAGCTCTGCGCTTACCGTAGCCGCAAGCATGCTTGGGGGAATTTCAGGGGGTTTTCCTTGACTGCCAAAGTAGTGTGTCAGTCTCCCACATGCCGCCCCCTTCCCAATTTAAATGCCCCCCCACACACACTGTGACATTCTGCAAATTGCAGCTTTGAACAGTAGGTGTTGGTCCCACAATGACGTAATCTTGATGCCTCTCTCCCTGCACCTCTGACATGGTTTTATGGCATTATAAAAGTCGGCAAGTAATAGCCTCGCAGATTACTTTTCCATGTCATGTTTTGATTAAAGGTTTTTGCTCAGGTGCTGGCAATAGTCAGCAATGTTTGTACTGTAATTGTCTTTACTTGTGCATAAACACAGCTATACTCACCCACTTTTCTTCTGTCCCCTCTGGGAGTGGGCTTCCCAAAGCTTGGAAGTCTGACAGATGTTGTGTAGATTAGGCAGATATAAACATAACATGCAATGCTACTATAGAACTATGTGGCTAATTATATTCGCCCCCTGTAGCTATTGTGTCTTATATAAGACAATATATATGATAGACGTAGCTTACGATCTTCTGCAGACTACAAGCAAAAGTACTGTAGTAGTCTGTGACTGACTGTCTGTCCTTTGCCTTCTCTGTCCCTCTCCCCAAAGCTCTTGTATTGTGAGCGGATTATCCTACGTGAATCAGATTGACAGGATGGTTTTGGAAGACAAAAGGGATTATGGGAGGCAGACAAAACAATGGCTCTGTGGAAAAAACTAAAACTCTGCCGACAGGTTTAGCAAAACTGTAGTAGCATCTAGGAAACTACATTGAATATGTATACAGGTTGAGTCTCTCATATCCAAATATTCCGAAATACGGATTTTTTTTAGCATGACTGAGATAATGGAATCTTTGATTTTTGATGGTCCAATGTACACAAACTTTGTCTAAGGCACAAATTATTAAACATATTGTATAAAATGACCTTCAGTCTGTGTGTATAAGGTGTATATGAAACATCAATGAATTTCATTTCTGTACACAAACTTTATTTGAGCCACAAAATTATTGAAAATACTGTATAAAATGACCTGCAGACTGTGTTTGTATAAGGTGTATATAACACATACATGCATTATGTGTGTATATTTGGGTCCTATTCCCAAGATATTTCATTATGGTATGCAAATATTCCAAAATACGGAATATTCCGTTATCCAAAATACCCCTGGTCCCAAGCATTTTGGATATGGGAGACTCAACCTGTATCATTAAAAAAAAAGGAATTTCTTTAAATGTACATTAGACAGATACGAAAGGGGAATACAATAAACAGTGTTATATTATGCCAGTTATTTTGCTGGGACAGCGCTATTGATCTTACCATACTCTGTTCGCTCAAATATAATATCCACTTGCTGCATGGAAACCCCGGCCCAGAGTCACGATATCTGTTTATTGCTCCCCAGCCTTATTTAATGTATACACTGAGTGCGTTTCTGCTAACAGGCTAATTCCATCAATTACTGCCCTGCGGGTGAAGTTCAAGGATAGTGAAGGTCTTTTATAGTAATGTTTTGCCTGCAGTGATTCTAAGAGTGATCAGGTCATGGTGTAAATAATAAGTACCAAATACAATCTAGTCAGCAACGCCGGAGAAATAACAGCCTTTATCTGCCGCTTGCCTCAGGTAGAAGAACAACTACGGTAAGCCTGTCTCTATACCCAGGGAGGGAGCAGGCTGGATCTGCAGGTCTGGTCAATAGAGGTTCTCTCTCTGTCTCTCAAGAGAGCATCCGGTATTTCCGCATGAGTTATATCCAAATACGGTATTTTGCAACATATCAAATGGTTAAATAGTACGCTACGGGTTTGCAAATAAAGATACTTGTGACTGTCTGCTGTGTGCAATTCAGCAAATGATTAAATCCAAATGATCGTAAAACGTACAAGTTACAAATAGTACTACTGAGTTCTTAAAAGAGGTGTCCACCTTCGTACAGCTCCCTATATTTGGTTAGTGAGCCCCCCTTTCTACCCATCTCACACCTTAATGAGCCCCTAGAAAGCCTGTGTGGCTCAATTATAAAGCCCATGTGATCTGCTTACCACCCTGCTGGAGGACCTGAGACCTCAGCTATCCCAGTAGTGGTGCAGACTGTCTCTTTCCTCAACAAACTATCCCATCATCATCATCATTATTAAACCATCTAAATAGGTATATCATGCATGATAGTGAGTGGGGATCTATATAACTGATGCAACAAGGTTGGGGAGCCAACAGTTTATACTGCAACACATTAGGTCCCCCAGAATGAAAGCTCTGCCCCTGAGATATCTTGTTTCCATTTCCAGTTAAAGAGGGTGCAAATAGGATATTGAACATATTTATTTAGGCATAAACACTTCAATGACGTGGTATAAATTATTTAGTTGAATAAAACAAAAGCTAAGGTGTAGTTACAGTTGAATGTAAATGTTTTGGCACCCCTGTCCTAACTAAATGTTTCACTTAACCTAACCTCTGGGTGAAAACTTGAACATGACATACAGTACTTAGGAGACAGAGTGAAAAGTGATAAGGTGCCAACCAATCAGCTCCCAACTGTCATTTTTCAAACACAGCCTGTGAGAAGACAGTTGGGAGATGATTGGCTGGCACCTTATCACTTTCTTATCACTTTTCACTCTGTCTCCTAACTGCTTAGTAAATAGACCCCTAAAGCACATTTTAATGCGGCATTTCCATTTATTTGTTGAATTAAAATAAAACAGTGTATGTGGCATGTGCAAAAGTTTGGACAACCTTTCAGTTGCTGCATTAATAAGTTATAATGCCTGAAAACTTAATTTTATAGCCTAAAAAACCAGTGCAATTAAGATATAAAAAATGAAGGCACTTTTCTTTGTTCAGCAAACTCATAGATGTAAATCATCACAAATAATCAGAACCTTTTAACTTCCCTGTTGTGCTTACAGCCCATAGGACTGCCTGTAAGTGATCGGGCAAAGTAGAACCAACCAGCAATATAATGCAAGGGACCTGCAGAAAGCTTTGGGTGTACAGGTCGGCAGTAGCACGTTGCTTACACAGAAGTGATCTGCATGGACGAGTTGTCAGGAGGAGACTATTGCTGGGTGGAACAAGGAATGGATTCATATAAATGCAAGCAATTCCTAGAAGTTAATGAGTCAACGAACAAATTGAAGCTCATAAAAAAAGGGTGCCTATTATAGCAAAACACCTATAATCAGTACTAAATAATCTATGGGAAGATCTCAAACACGTTACACAGGCAGACCCAGATTGTATTTGTAACAAAACTTAAAGCTGGGTACCACCTGGCCAATCTGCCTTCCTATCTGACAATTGGTAAGTGCATACACACTACTCGATGCGTCAAGATTGATGTCACAACTGGGCGGGCATTTACATGTGCCCGTCTAGTCAGCTGTCAATCACTGGCGGCCTCTGCAGCAAGTGTACCGGGGGCGGTACACACAGCACGATGGACCAATATATCTGCAGATATATAGGGCATTATCTGTGCTGCACAGCCGACGTGATATGTCTGTGTATGTTCACAGACATAAAGCTGGTACAACATGCCAACACGCCCACGGTAAATCGGCTGTTCAGTTGAACGGCCAATATGTCGTCCAATGTGTACCCAGCATAAGACTATGGGGTCTATGTACTAAGCAGTGTTAGGAGACAGAGTGAAAAGTGATAAGGTGCCAGCCAATCAGCTTCCAACTGTCATCTCACAGGCTGTGTGTGAAAAATGACAGTTGGGAGCTGATTGGCTGGCACCTTATCACAGACTTATCACTTTTCACTCTGTCACTTATCACTCATAAGTACATAGGGGGTCATTCAGACCCGGTCGTTAGCGCCGATGCGCTCAGACCGGGTCGATGGCCCCCCAAAGAGCATGCGCACGACGGCGCCGGCGTGCGCATGCGTGAGACCCGCTACGACCGACAGAGCCGGTCATAGCGGGTCTCGATAAAAAGTGGGCGAGCTGTCGATGTTGATTGACAGCTCGCACCGTTTGGAAGGCGGGCCGGGGGGGTGGCAGCCCAAATGGGGGCGTTCCCATGGGAACGCCTACCGTTTGGGGGCGGCCCCACTGACATCACTAGTGATGTCAGTGGAGAGCTTCCGGCTCAGACAGAGCCGAAAGCTCTCTGGGGCTTACGACAAGCGAGACCCTACCCTAGGGTCTCGTCGTAAGCCCCGATGGTCGCGATGATCTTGACCATCGCGACCATCACCTTAGGCGGTCGTAAGGCTGTGGGTGTTAACCCACAGCCTTACCACCGCAAAGGAGGACGTCTTGAAAATTCAAGAGGTCCTCCCCTCCCATTTAGACCGACCGTACGCTCTGTGCGACCAGCTCTGAATGAGGTCCATAGACCCCTAATTCTGAGCTAGAAAAGTATTATACGGAAGAATATGAAAAACTTCCAATTGCAAGGAAAGAGGTTGCAAGAAATTTTTAGAAGTTGTGTTTTCTGCAAAAGAGGGTGTTGCTAAGCAATGATTGACAGGGCACCCAGACTTTTGCATGCTGTATGCCAAATTCTCTGTTTTTTTTTTTTCCAATCTGTTAAATTCAGCAAATAAATATTACTTGTGCATTAAAATGTGCAGAAATGTCATGTCAAAGTTTGCACCCTGCTGAGGCGGTGATAACTTCCTTCCCCTTAGATATTCAGTGAAACGTGCGATATTACCAGGGGTGCCCAAACGTTTGCATACAGTTGTACATTAGTATGCATCAGTTTATTTGCAATCTTTATAAAATATTGGAAAATTGTGCAAATAGCATCTAACATAGAACACACATGGTGATTTTTCACTTAATTCAAATTCAAGACTGTTACTGTGATCTATATATATGCCCAGGAAGGCAAAAGCTAATGCTTGAAATCCATCTGAAAGTTAAAGAAGAGGAAGTTGGATCTTCTGACTGTCAGTGACAGTGACAGGCTCATAGCTATCAGGGATGACACAGACTGTGCGCTGAAATGTGTTGGGCTTCACGGTAAAATTATTGTTCTCCCGAAGACAATGAAGGGGTTATGATAAAGATGATCCAGGAGCTGTATTCACTCTAGTAAGAAGTACTAAAAATTCAGGAACATAAATTTACGGTGGGGAAGCTGGGATGTAACAGGGATTTTAGGCAGGATAAGGCTTCTGTGCAATGGGCAATAAAGTCCTGGTATATGTTACCACCAGAAGCTAAGACGCCAGACAATCTATACTGCTGCAGTAAGAATATGATGTCTTAAAAAACACAGATAGATAAGACACAAAATATAATGGTTGTAGCAATGCCATAAATTATGCAGTTTTCACCCAGCGCCGTATCCAGAGAGGGTAATAAACTCCATAACCAATACAAGCATAAAGCAATTTTCATACTGCCTCCCAATCTAAGTTCCTCTAGACGAAGGCAGGAAATTCCCTTGTTGTGGGGCGTACAGCTACTGTACTATGTGGCTAACGCTCATGTGAGTCGTATTGAAAGTTCCGAACACATTTTTTGTATGCAAATGAGTTGATCATTATTATGGGGTCCCATAATAGTGAATTTAAAATGTGACACACATGTATCCTGAAGTTTGTGCAGGACATACAGTTCATCACTGGTTTGTTTTGGGTACGATAAAACAAATCTAGGATCCTATCAAGTGCTGTACAGCTATAAAGATCGCAAGGCGTTTACTGCAAATTGAGACTGTAGGAGATTTGTAAGAAAGTCCTTAAACAGAGCTGCAAGTCACGCAGAGCAAGCTGCACTTTTAACAGAGAAAGCTGCCAACCTTACAAAGAAAGCTTCCATTCTAATCCAAAGAGCTGCTAATTGATCATAAAGAGCGGCAGAAAACCAAACAGTAAGCTGCCAGGGGTCTTGTAGAAGCAGCAAGAAGTATAGAGGTAGCTTGGGTTCAGCCAAGAGGAACAGAGGGAGACTGGATCCAGCCTGGAGGAGCAGAGGGAGTCCAAAGTTGTTTCAGATGAGTGCGGCTTGTCCTGTTTCCTTGTCTTTGTTCCCAATTTGTGTAGCTGCTATTTTTAATACCCTAAAAATAACGTGCATTTTTGGGCATATCACTGTTTCATACATCTACTAATTATTTATTACAATTATTAACATTTTGACATGTATGCATAATTTACATCTATTTTTACCATGTGGATTGGGGTGTAATTTACTCTGAGCCGCCTGTGGCTTATGGGTATGCAAACCAACACACATGGGGAGGGGTCTGAGTTTTCTGCATCCGAATTGTGCTTGCTTCTAAACTACAGACAGTAGCACTGCTCAGTAAATATCCTCCTTTGACTTCATGACATGATATAACAGACACAGACATGTAGAGCAAATTCAGCAGGATTTTAAGAACTAGATTCAAGAAAAGGTTCCTGGAAAGTAACAGATACTGGTTCAATGAGGGGAACTGTGTGATTAAAGAATGTAAAGATTGTGTAATATCTGTCACAAAGTTATACTATAGTGACTGCACAATATCAAATCACCTGCAGTGGCATGTGCTACACTACACTGAAAATCCAATATCAGCAGCATATCAGTATCAACAGACCAATAAACTCCCTATTGGCCAACGACAGCTTCAGTCAACACCCAACCAGCAGCAGCAGCAGCAGCAACTCACAGATCTAAAAACTTCTTCTAAAAATAACGAGACCAGACAAGTATTGGAGGGGCAAAAAGGTCAGCTCTTATGTAAAATATTCAATTATTCTATTCAATTTAAAAAGGTATAGTGGCGAAGAAAGAATGGCCAATTACTGCACAAATCCCCACCTGCCTAGATAGAATAACAAATTTGGTACGCCGATGGGGGCCTTCTGTCAGTCCATCAGGCTTAGAAATGGGGGCCTCCTGCCAGCCCATTTCGACACCAACTTTTCCTAGATTTCCATACTCTCTTCTAATGACCATCATGACAGGCTCACTCGTACAGTCGCTGCCGCTGACCCCAGTAGGACACAAAAACAGCCTAAAAAGAGTCCCAGAAAGGAGTGAGATCTATTAGAGTAAGGTAGCCCTATTACTGACTGCCATTCTCTCCTGTCCCAAAAGTCGATTTCCAAAAGAAAGAGGATGATCTATCTGCACTAACATATGATAGCCTAAAACCCTACCCCCTAAAGCCCTAAGCTACCACTAAGATGGGAGTTCTATTAAGAAGTGATGTTGCCCATAGTAACCAATCAGAGTCTACTTCTCATTTATCTAGCACCTTCTAGAAGATAATACCTGGAATCTGATTGGTTGCTATGGGCAACATCACTTCTTAATAGAACTCTCATCTTAGTAAATTTACCCCTAACGGTCAACAATAAACTGACCCAACCCCCTACCCATGCTACTGCTGTCAGGGGTCCCAAAACCCTGCCACGTGCCAAGGGTTTGAATTGTTCTTCAGGTATATAAAATGCCCCCTGACAGTCCACTAGTGGCAATGGCTCAAGCGGGAAAGGAAGTCATGTAGGGCAACAAGCTGGAATGAAGGGAGAGTCAAATGTCACTAAAGTAAGTCAGGTGATTTAGACACAGGAGGTGCTGGCAGCAAACATCACATTTTGGCCAAATGTCAGACACTGATAAAAACCATTACAGGGACTAATACACCCAATAGGATAATCCCATCAGGCACAATTAACTGTGGCACCATAAATCCACACATCAGGCTAATAATTAGCTTTACCCATTCCTCATCTTGTAGCGCTATCACTTCCTCCAATACAGATGCAGCAACTGCAGAAAGTTAGAGCGGAAAGGGTAAAAACCTCCACCTGGTTACGCTAACTCAATATCAACACTTGAATCAGTATCTGGCAAACTACAAAGGCTGCAGTGCTGCTCCATCCACCAGATAAAGCAGCTGGTGGGGCTGTAACAGAAGTGATTCTGGGGTCTATTTACTAAGCAGTGTTAGGAGACAGAGTAATAAAGTGATAAGGTGCCAGCCAATCAGCTCCCAACTTCCATCTCACAGGCTGTGTTTGAAAAATGACAGTTGGGAGCTGATTGGCTGGCACCTTATCACTTTTCACTCTGTCTCCTAACACTGCTTAGTAAATAGACCCCTCTGTGTGTACACATGACAATTACATATCTGTGAAGTCCAGTCATAATATAAACTCCTGCTGGATTCGGACAATTTATAATGTGGGTAAAAAGTACAGTATAAATATATATATATATATATATATATACACAGTATATACACATATATAAATGCTTTTCGTTCTTGGTCTTTATCTAACTCTGCATCCTCGTTACAGCAGTAATTATTGCGCACCGTGCTCTCTCGAGTCACCGAGCCAGATACGTTGTCTGGAACCATTAAGTGAGAAAATCAGGCAGTATAGAAATCATAGGGGGAATGCCACACGGACCACTTACAGCCCAAATCTGCTGAAAAACGGAAACAAAAAAAACTCCACGGGCAAAAGCCGCATGAGGCGATTATTACGTGGAAAGAAGGTTTCGCTCGTGTCTAGCCCAAAGCCATTTATGCTAAACTTTTTTGTTAATTTTATATCCAAAATATTGTGACTATCCCAGGAAAATGGGACTGTTGACAGGAAGTTTGGTGCTGCTGTCTTTGGAGTGTCTCCAGCCACTGATTACACCTCTTATTGCGTCTGTAGCTCTATATAAATGCTGCGGCCGATGGTCTTTCTAGTGGGATGCCCACTGGCTGAGGCGCTAATCTGTCGCTGTGCATATTGAGACGCACTATTGGTCACACCATCAAAGATTGCACCAGCCCTACGGAGGAGTAGATTTTCCACCTGGACACGGACACCTGTGTCAGTGCAAATGCGTCTTTAGATGCAGTCGCTGACCGCTACACACCTGTGACACGCCCACCACGTCTGGCTAGCAACCCCCTATTACCAGCCAGAAACGCCCACTGAAATTGCATATCTCTGCGTGTAATTTCAATCTTGGTCTTTGTGCGGTAAATGGGGGCGTATCTATAATGGGTGCAGGGTGTGTGGTGCACACAGGCCCCTGGGTCCAGGGGGTCCACACCGCACACCCTACACCCGTCTTTTCAATACTTACCTCTCCAGAGTCCCGTGTCGGCGGTAGCAGCACTGTACAAATCACCGGCAAAATGGCATGACGGCCATTTTCCCGGCGTTTTGCGCATGTTCAAAAGGGAAATCGCCTGTGATATGGCTGCTGTGCCCTTTCCTGGTGGCCTGTGCATGTGCAGTAGACTCTGGCACAGCGTTAGAGACTACTAGTGCCAAGAGTCTACTGCCCGGCCATGTGCACTGCCAGCCACCAGGTAGAGAGCAGGGTGCCCAGGTCGGAGACTGCTCATGGGCCCCCTCCTATTTTAATACGCTCCTGGCTGTAACCATGGTGATGCATGAGCAGTGCGACCGGAATGCATGCACAGACCAAAATCATTGGCCGCTCGCCTCCGACAACGCCACCTCTGAATCAGGCCCATTGTGGGAGCTGCCATATTGCCTACCTCCACAGAGGTGTACATGAAAATAATCATGAAACAGCAACAAGATAGCCACCATTGTTCAAAGTGGAGTACGGGGTATATTTACTAAAGTGCAGGTATTTAGAAGTGGAGATGTTGCCCATAGCAACCAATTAGATTCTACTTATCATTTATTAACACCTTCTAGATGATGATAGCTAGAATTTGATTGGTTGCTATGGGCAACAACTCCACTTCGATTAAACCCGCAATTTAATAAATATACCCCAATGTGTTTATTAGACATGGGAGCAATTTTCTATATAATATTTCTCATGCACTTCAATTCTTTTTTTTTTTTTTTTTAATGAAGTACTTTTATGTCTGCCTTGAAAACAAGCCCTTGATATCCCAGGGTAATATGTGAGAGGTGAATAAAAACGTGAAGGCTGCGAGCAGGTTCTCTTTCATTAAAGCCATGTAATGATATGCAGCCAGCATGTGCTACACATTTTGTGGCTCAATAAAATGGGAAAAAGAAACAGGTTTTCTGTCGCCCGTAACTATTTTAAAATATGAGCAGCTTTGCTTGGTATTATATGGTATTTACCAGCATAGTGGTTTTATTGAATCTTTCAGGCAGGATATAAAAAGCACTGCGACTTCCAGCCCCCAGGCACCTGCGGATAATTCAATACAACCTGTCTGAAATCATGGAACCCTGACGCTTGATCAGGTGAAAGAAGGAACATTCCAGCATGGAGAAGTAATCCCAGCCGTTTGTGAATTGTATTCGGTGCTAGAGAATCCATCTCTTTTGTACTAATGTAAAACAGAACCAAATTCTAGAGGTTTCAGACCACACACAGAATGGAGCCTAGGTTGTGTTGTACAGTAATGTATATATTTACGGGCCTCTGTTCTTTTAAAGGTTCCCTACATAATAAGTATAGTAAGTAGCATTAATTTATTACATTTTAGCAAGCCGTACATGCTGCCATTTCCTGGAATTTCCGAAACTCACGAATTTAGGGAAGTTCTGCTTGCTCCTGGGGGAGTGGGCAACCCTCCTGCATACCCCAAATTCTCAGGTGACACGATTTGTTATGAAAAGCATAATAGTAGCCATTCCATCTGTGATGCAATGGCGGGAATCCTGGCAAAACCTAGCGGAGCTGTAAATAATTTGTTTCATGGAGCCACACTCCCACCCCTCTCACCAGGACAGCCCCTCCCCTGAGGTTCCAGAGAGCAGATCTGGGAAGTAGGTAGGTATTGTGATTTAGGGGGAGATTTAATAAAGCTTGGAGAAAGATAAAATTGGAGATAAATAGCACCAACCAATCAGCTCCTAACTCATTTTACAGGCTGTGGGCAGTAGTCAATTAGTTTCGCACCCGCGATAAAGTTCCGCCTGCCGGACATTTCACCTACATCGCGTCTTTTAGCCGTGGAAAGTTATAGTGCGTGTCCCCGCTATTTGCCGTATTCAATTCCAAAAGACGCGAAAACGGAGACACGCAAAGTGAGAACAGGCGGAAAGAGCTGTCAGAATCGGGGAAATCAACCTGAACTCCCCAAAAAGATGCAGAAACAGTGGGGATCAATGTAGTAGTACCCGATTAGTCTTAAATAAACTGTTTGGGGTACTTAAGTTGGTACAATTGCCTTTAATTAGCGTCTTTACACAAGTGGTGAAGAATGGCATTAAACAGTTTTTTGGGGTGAAAATAAGTAGTCCTGACAAATTTGGGGTACTTGAAAATGGGTGCTAGCATGGTTTAAAGTCGCTAAAGTGAAGTTTTATAAAATGTTAAAAAGCGCACCTGCAATAAAAAAAAACACCTCACCCATACTTGCAGACCCCCAAAAAGTCTTTCACTAGTTTTCATGTTTGTACCCCCACTTTGTACTTTTTTAGGGATTTTTTGACACAGTTGTCCTTTGGGGGGCTGTTCCAAGGGTTCTGAGTGGTTTCCCTTGCCCTTCTTTTCTCCTGCTATTCAGAGGCGAATCTTTTCCGCCTATTACATTACATTGATTTTCCGCATACGTGAAAAGTATTTGGAATTGAGGCCCTGATTCAGAGCCGGACGCTCTGACCAGAGCGCTCGCTCTGAATCAGGGCCCACCTCCATAATTATGGAGCGTCCTCCTGGACGCTCATATAGCTGTGGGTCACCACCCACAGCCTATACGAGCGTGCAGGTTGATGGTCGCGATGGTCTTGACCATCGCGACCATCGCCACTGCGAGCCGGAGCCTGCGGTTGAGTTTCTCAACCGCAAGGCCCGGAGTGATTTTGGCTCTATCAGAGCCAAAATCACTCCCACTGACATCACTAGTGATGTCAGTGGGCCGGCTTCTGACGGTAGGCGTTCCCTTGGGAACGCCCCCGTCTGGGAGGCACGCCCCCAGCACGCCCACCGAAGGGGGCGTGCTGTCAATCAACATCGGCAGCACGCCCCCTTTGATCAGACACAACGAGCGAAGGAAAGTCCTTCACTCGTCTCGCGTTTGGCGCATGCGCACGAAGGAGCTCCCTCCGTCGTGCGCATGCTCAGTGCACACCATCGACCCACTTGCGAGCGGACAGCCGCTCGCGAGTGGGTCTGAATCAGGCCCTGAATACGGAGATAAGTTTCCGACTGGCGAAAAGTTGGAATTGGCGCTACTTTTCGCGGATCTCGGCTTTTCGCTTCTAATTGAATACGGCCCTGTTTTTGAAAAATGACAGTTAGGAGCTGATTGGTTGTCGCTATTTATCTCCAATTTTATCTATCGCTGAGCTTTATTAAATCTCCCTCGTACTATCAAAATAAAGTGCTGGGCATAATGCAGGTAATCTACCCTAATGGCCATGCCCTTGTGAAAGGCCGATATTTGATGGTACTGAAATGTTTGGGAGATATGCGTGAGTGATGCCAAACGGGTAAATATGGTATGTAGTCCATACTTGCTTACTTTTATACCTCAAGTGTGAAATGCAGGGGGATTGGCTATGTGTTGAAGTGCAATGCGTCGATTTGTGGAATTCTGCAGTTGGGGAGTTAGGGCCACAAATATGCCATTTCTTGCAAAAAAAATGCCTTCAAGTCCTGGCCTATTGGGGAAGTGGGTGGAGTTCGGGAAGTTAGTCTATCTTGCTGGGGTCTGGGAAAACTCACAGAACTTCAGAAGTCTTTCAGAGAGTAGTTAAGTATGATGTAGGCATGTTTTACTCTACCTTTCTTGCCTACCTGTTATCTACACTCAGTCAAAGTAGCCATTTTCTAGGCTGAACCAAAATTCATAAGATGGCAGCCTATCAATTTGCTAAGTGTCCGGTGCTTCATGGCTCAGTTGTGTGGCTGGATTGCAGCATTCTTTTAACTAGCTACTGATCAGGGCCGTAGCTAGGGTAGTGCGGCCGGTGCCATCGCACAGGGCACCACAAGTCAGGGGGCACTGTTTGGGCCTATCAAATTTCTGTTTATGATCATTCTTACTTGTAGCTTCCTCTTATTTCATCCCCAGCATCTCCTGGCCTCCCCTATCTCTTCCCTGACCCTTCCCCATGAGGCCATTCCCCTTTTTTGGGTGCATTATGTCCCTTTGAAAAATGAGGGGGCGCCAATGCTCTTTCTGGCACACAGCACCAAAAAGTCTAGTTACGGCTCTGCTACTGATGACACAGTGGTGGCATTTAAGGGTGGGTCCAAGATGAAACATGGAGTTGGACTGCCACCCTGCATGCAGCTTTTTTGCCAACATATAACAGCAGGGATCTCAGAAGTACTTACTGGCATCTTTTCCCCTCAAGTCTATGATTGTTGTCATAGGAGCCCACCTGCAAAGCCTAGCATGGGGCCCTGCAGGTGTTAGAACAATACCTATGGAGTCAAGAGCAGAATTCAAAAACAGTCCGGGTCACAACGGTGCAAGACTCACAGGAACGCAGGATCAGCACATTGGGCAAGACTAAATTATCACCAACACAGGAGCAGAGGCTGAAGCGAATTAAACTCTGAGAAGCCAAAGGAGTGAGTGCAGGAGCTGAAAAGCCAGTCCCCTTCTAGTGATGGAGCAGAGTGGCAGTCTAGGGGAGGAGAGAACGCTACGTGATAATGTCACCAAACCTGAAGCTGGAGAAGCTGCAGTGCCTGAGATCAGGATCTCAGGTGGCTGTTGCTAGGCAACAAACCTGAGTGCAGCGGCCCTCGCCACTGAATCTGGCAGCAGTTTGGAGTTTCGTTGTATGGATACTGTATATATACCAAACGATACCACGAAACAGCTATACAAATGAGAATAAAACATGTTTGGAAGTGTTGCATTTGTCAGAGGGGATTATACCTTTTGGACGCAAGTTGTCACTTAGTGATAATATATCCCCTGTATTTTCTCTCTGAAAGGTCTCGCCAGAACCAGTATATTGAGCAAAGAAATGGCCTAATCTGAAGAGCAAAAGTGAGCATTAAACCCGATAAGGCACCAAAAAGGCGACATACAAGGTAACGCTCTGGGCTAGTCATCAGCATACATTAAATGTGACTTATTATCATACATGACATTGTCATATCTGTTAAATAAAGATTTCTGATAAATACTGAAACTAATCCTGCTGCCGGTACACTGGCGGGGGGGGGGGGGGGGGAGACTTTGCTCCAGCTGTCAATCACGTGTGCAGCGGAGGAGACAAACCGAGGGTGCAGGGGAAAGATAACTGATTATCATTGTTCTTAAATTAGGGCCATCTTTCTCTGGGTGACAGTAGCTAGAGTAATTCTACATTGTTGTCACAATGCTTATTATATTGCTCTGGAACAGCCAATAAAACGCGCTGAATAGAGGACGGAAGGGGAGAAGTGTTAGGATGCGAGAGAAACACCAGTAAAAAAAGAAAACTGCAGTGCAAAGGATAGAATCTAGAACTAGTCCCAAGCCAAATATCTCGTCCTGCCACCCTCTACCTCCATATCCCCCCCCCCCACCAATCCTCACACATCACGTTACTTGTGGATTGGCAGTTCTGGCTGTCACCAAGTTCTCACTAATGCTTGTGTCACTGGAACCTAACTAAAACCATGGTTACACTACACAATCAGTGCACTGAGCCTGGGCCCAATATAGACTGCCCCCCAGTGGTTAAAGAAAATGAAAAAAAAAATTACAGCTATGATCGCCAATGGGCTAGGTGTCGTTGCATAAATGGGCTGTTAAGCAAACTCTGGTAACGCTGCTATTCACAGGGATAAGAGATGAAGCAACAGCACAATTTATAAATAATATCGTGCTGGGTCACGCAACAATAGCAAGCTGTCTTATATTTGTTCCATGGGAGTGTTTGGGACCTGCCTGATAGAGGTCACCTGGACGCGGTGGCAGGCCCATAATTATGGCCATTATTATGCAAAGAACCTCTTTGATGCTATTTAGCAGTTATATAATTAGGTCTAGCATGGTTAGAGTGTGCACTTGCATTTGTCTCTTTATTATTGCAGCACTACAAGTCTCAGCAGGTAGCACCTCACATTGTGCTTAAGGTGTGCAATCTAGGGCCCCTCCCCCTATGTACTGTATTAGGGCCGGCTCCAGGGGTCTGAGCACCCTGTGCCGGCTCTTTACAGTGCGCCCCAACATCGTGCGCGACCGAAAATGGGGACGTGACCTAAACACAATAGGCCACGCCCCCTATGTGACATTATTTGGAGGCGTGCCTGCATGGCACGCCTCCAAATAACGTCAGGCTGGGGGAAGCCTCACTAAATGGGCTTCCCCAACCCTCTCCCATCACTGAATAGATGCCGTGCGCATGCACGCAGCATCCATTCAGACTCCGGGGTCCTGCACTGCCGCACAGCTGTGGTGGTGGGGGTCCCCAGCCTCCCAATTTGACCACCCATGGGCCACTTCAGCCCACGGTTGGAACAGCGGGACAATACTGTCCCGCTGAAATCGGGATGTTGGGGAGGGGTGCGCCCTCTATGTGTGGCGCCCCTGTTCAACCGCACTGGTCGAACACCCCTAGAGCCGGCCCTGTGTCCTGGAGATGACTATGGGATTGATTCAGAGTTATATGGTATTGCACCAGCGCAGGAAAGCGGTATATATCTCTTACAATAGTATTGTGCTAATTACCTATGATACCTGCGGAAACAACAGTGTCAGCATGATATAAGGAGTGAAAACATTACATAAATAGGCTCCTCAGTCACATCCCTGGACAGGATGAATGCGTCATTAGATGGAATGTATGTGTCCAGTTACCAGGGAGATCACTAAGAATTCCCAGGGGTTCAGTTGCATAATTACAGATTTTAAGGCAATAACACTTTTTTTTTAATATAAATTAATTCGGGAAACGTTTGTTAGTGCTATACTGTATGAGAAACACAAAGGTGTAAATTTACTAAAGGTCCATTCTAATAGATTTTAATAAATTTAAAATGGATCTGTTTGGTGTTTCATGGGCTAAATCAGACATTCACTAATAGATGATTTTCTTATATTAATTTTCAAGTCTTAGTGAATGTGTGATTTAACCCCTTAAAAACATCTATGTTGATCGATTTAGATCGATTTTGAATAGATTAAAATCAACCTTTAGTAAACTTACGTGTGGCTAAGGGACGGGGGGTGGCTATGTAGGCTGCGTGTGGCTAGGGCGAAGAGGGGCTTTAGGCTGCCTGTGGCTAAGGGAGGGGAGTGGCTGTGTTATGGCTATGTAGTCTATATATATATAAATATATATATATATATATATATATATATATATTTCCCAGGAACAACCTGAAGCCAATCAGATAATAACAGCAACACTGATATTTAGTTGGAGGCAGAGGCAGGGTCTGGGGGAGGCCGCGTGCATAGCCCAAGAAAATTTTGCTATGGGCCCCCCAGGTCTAGTTACACCTCTGGCAGGGTCTCCCAGCAGCACAGAGCATATCAGGAGATGAGCAATGTGTTTTTGTGTACAGGACTGCATGTTACAGGGGCAGTTTTATGATGTGCAAGGGGAACAGAGGGGGTCATTCAGACCCGCTCGCGAGCGCAAGACGCTCGCAAGCGGGTCGATGGTGCGCATGCGCGAGACCCGGCTAGCGATGGGATAGCCGTCGCTCCGGGTCTCGCACCAAAAGGGGCGTGCTGTCGATGTTGATTGACAGCATGCCCCCTTTGGTGGGCGTGCCAGGGGCGTGGCTGCCAGACAGAGGCGTTCCCATGGGAACGCCTACCGTCTCAAGCCGGCCCCACTGACATCACTAGTGATGTCAGTGGGAGTGATTTTGGCTCTGATAGAGGGTCTCCGTCGCAAGCCCGATGGTCGCGATGGTCTTGACCATCGTGACCATCATCATGGACGCTCGCTATAGCTGTGGGTGGTCACCCACAGCTATGCGAGCGTCCAAGAGGCTGCTCCATTTTCATGGAGGAGGGCCCTGACTCAGAGCGAGCGCTCTGGTCAGAGCGTTCGGCTCTGAATCAGGCCCAGAGGCAGCAGGGAGTCACATACCTAATTGGTCATAAGAATAGGATCCCTTACCAGCACAGAGTAGTACATGAGATACTTCTCAAAAAAATGAAGGAAGATTATGGCAAACACAGCTCTAAGTTCATACCTCTAACGTGTAAACTTTTAGCTTATGTTTTGACATTTGTTTTTTTTTATTGTTAAAATTTGCTAATAAAATTATATTTAAAGGCAATCTGGTTCTCAAAAAGTACTTTTTAAATAACAAATCTGTCCTGAATTGCTCAGTATTGTCTCAGCGTGATTTGAACCAGTTAGGTGGCCATGAAGCGCTGTCATTTAAAGAAACTGGAAAGTTGCGGAAACATGTTGCTCAGTACATTATACCATACTAGACGTCCAGAGCAAAACAATTCAAGTTATTTTAACAATGCTTGACACAATAATCTTGCTGCGCTTATAGAATTAATTTGTCCCCCCGTGGATTTAGTTAACTTAAATAAAATTAAATTGTTTACTTATTACTTTGTAAGTGTTACAAGTGCCTGTTTTATATAAGGAGGTGACACTCTAACCTTCGAAAGGACACACAATACTAATTAAAGAATTAATAATTCTAATTAATAATAATAATTAATTAATTAATCTAATTAAAGAAAGACAATTATTTGTAATAACTAGGGAGGACAATCCCAGGATCGGCGGGATTGGGCCAAAATCAGGGGCATTTTAATAGTGGGATTGGTGCTTCCAATCTCAGGTTTTGTGGGATTAAAGTGCACATGCGCAGTGTAGCCGGACAGCGCTGAGCACTTGGCTCAGAGCACAATGCCCAAGCCCGGTGGGCAGGCTGTGCGTAATGTCAGAGGTCACACTGCGCAGTCCCACACCAGCCCGCCCCTATGCCCGCCCACGGAGGTGAGTGACTGGAGTGCCGCGTGTGTGCCTGTTGAGACATGGTGAGTGACTCAGCCACTGCGTCACACTGTCACTTTGAAGAGGACTGGGTACCGTCGGGTACCTGCTGCGCTGCCTGCTGTGCTGAAGTGAGTGCCTGGGCTGGCCTCCTGCACTCCCTCCCTCACTAGAGTGGACTCTGGAGGATGGGTCACTGTAAAGAATACAAATGAAAAATAATAATATTTTCACACACTTACCAATATTTTACCCGATTTGGCCGATTTCGACGAATCGTGACGACAAATCGTGTAAAATATGGCCAAACCGTGAGTGTCCTCTCACAATCACGATGCCAATGCCCGTCCCCACTGGTCGTACATCGCATCTTCAGATCTGCCGTGCTGTAGGGCAGGTTTGCCAATCTGGGACAGAATGCACTGGATGCCCGATAGATCTTAAGTCAGATTGGACATTTTTTACTCCAAATCGTGAGCAGGACTGCCGGGGAGCTGCCGGGGGAGAGTTCAGGGGAAATCGTAGACATCGTGGGATCGTGTGCAGATCACCATGTGTGGGGGCGGAATCGGTATGGAATCCCGGCTGCCGCATGGCTGGCAGTTCGATTCCCGGCAGCGGCAGCCCGACAGATCAGCAGAGCCCGGCAGCGGAAGCCCGACAGCGCTGGAAATCCCAATCGCCCCTAAGGTAAGTATAAACTAACCTAACCCCCTAATCCTAACCCTCCTTATGGGTGCCTAACCCTAACCTCCCCCCAAGTGTCTAACCCTAATCCCCCCTCTAAGTGCCTAACCCTAACCCCCCCTTCCCTGCTGCCTAAACCTAAGTCCCCCTGGGGGGGGTGCCTAACCCTAACCTCCCCCCGGGGGTGCCTAACCCTAACCCCTCCCTTCCCCTAGCCTAACCTTCCCGGGGGGGTGCCTAACCATAAGTCCCCCCCGGGTGCCCTAAACCTAACCCTCCCCCCGCGGCTGTCTGCTCGCGGCGCCCGGCATCAGGTAAATGACAGGCATCTAGATATAGACGCCGGTCATTTATCCCACGCCGGGATAAAGCAGCCCGGGAAGCCGGCTGTCGGTATTAAGGCAGCCGGTTTCCCGACTGCGTACCGTGTGGGCACCCTTAGGCAATACTGTAATTTACAAGATATGACAAACAATTCTGACAATAAAGCAGGAAGGAACCAGGCACCGTAGGTGAAAACTTGGAGGGCCACCATTTTCCCTTCACTGTTATAAGGCCACTTAAACTTAAAAAAAAAAAAACATTAAAAAAGAAAAAACCCAGCAACTTCTTAGTAGGCATCTGACTTAGCAGATGTCCTGTGATACACGTGCTTGACAAGAATAATGCAACCCGAACTGTTAAGTTGGTTTTAATGTCCGACAGTATCGCTCTACGTAACAGATGGGTCTGCAACATATTTTATTCCTAAAGCTCCCGGTGGAGATAAAATACTATTCCACAGCGTGCCTGTTGTGTCTTTCCAGTACATCAACAAAGGTGCAGACCTGAATATTTTATACATTAGCAAATGGATTAATTTTTACAGATTATTGTACTAGACTGATCAGAAGAGCAAGTTTAGTTTTGGTAGTTTGCGTTGGAGAGTAATGACTTTATGAGTAAAGAGTGTATGGCATTTGCATTATGGACATGCTTATGCTACTCACTTCATTTAATGTGGAGCCTTAAAGAATCTCCTGAAAAAAAAAAAAGGGCTTAAGTGCTAAGTACTCGTGTTTTCCATTCATCACTCAATACCGTCCTTCCTATCCAGCTATTAAATCCACATTCCATTTTACAATTTACATATTTGATGTCGTGTTACAGTACAGCGACGGCATTTTAGAGCGTTTCATTTCCCCCAAGCAGATGTAATCTGTACACATTCTACATTAAACTTATGTACCCAGACTTATACCAGTCATCATTAAAAATTATCAATACGAGGTGGCTGGCTGTTGGTGGAGAAATGATAGTTTTATATCGGAGAGCCATTTTCCATCTGTGATAGGAAACTGGTACGGAGGTGACTTGTGCAGGAAAATGGAGTCCGTTTAGAGGGGAAATAATCGTTTAAATCATGAACGGAAACATTTAAATCATGAACCGAATTGAACAGAATTGGCAGGTATTATGAAATGGAAATAAAATGAGGCACTGTACATGCATATATATATATATATATATATATATATATATATATATATACAGTCAGGTCCATAAATATTGGGACATTGACAGAATTTTCATATTTTGGCCTCTATTCACCACCACAATGGCTATGAAATGAAACAAACAAGATGTGATTTAACTGCAGACTTTCAGATTTAATTTGAAGATAATTACATCCAAATCAGGTGAACGGTGTAGGAATTACAACGGTTTCTATATGTGCCTCCCACTTTTTAAGGGGCCAAAAGTAATGGGACAAACTAAACAATCCTAAATATAACTTTCATTTTTTAATACTTTGTTGCAAATCCTTTGCAGGCAATTACAGCCTGAAGTCTGGAATGCATAGACATCACCAGACGCTGGGTTTCATCCCTGGTGATGCTCTGCCAGGCCTCTACTGCAAATGTCTTCAGTTCCTGCTTGTTCTTGGGGCATTTTCCCTTCAGTTTTGTCTTCATCAAGTGAAATGCATGCTCAATCGGATTCAGGTCAGGGGATTGACTTGGCCATTGCATAACATTCCACTTTTAAGCCTTAAAAAGCTATTTGGTTGCTTTTGCAGTATGCTTTGGGTCATTGTCCATCTGCACTGTGAAGCGCTGTCCAATGAGTTCTGAAGCATTTGACTGAATATGAGCATATAATATTGCCCGAAACACTTCAGAATTCATTCTGCTGCTTTTGTCAGCAGTAACATCATCAATAAATACAAGGGAACCAGTTCCATTGGCAGCCATACATGCCCACGCCATGACACTACCACCACCATGCTTCACTGATGAGGTGGTATGTTTTGGATCATGAGCAGTTCCTTTCCTTCTCTTCTCTTCCCATCACTCTGGTACAAGTTGATCTTTGTCTCATCTGTCCATAGGATGTTGTTCCAGAACTGTAATGGCTTTTTTAGGTGTTGTTTGGCAAACTCTAATCTGGTCTTCCTGTTTTTGTGGCTCACCAATGGTTTGCATCTTGTGGTGAACCCTCTATATTCAGTCTTGTGAAGTCTTCTCTTGATTGTTGACTTTGACACATATACATCTACCTCTTGGAGAGTGTTCTTGATTTGGCCAACTGTTGTGAAGTGGTTTTTCTTCACCAGGGAAATAATTCTTTTGTCATCCACCACAGTTGTTTTCCGTGGTCTTCCGGGTCTTTGGTGTTGCTGAGCTCTCCGGTGCGTTCTTTCTTTTTAAGAATGTTCTAAACAGTTGATTTGGCCACTCCTAATGTTTTTGCAATCTCTCTGATGGGGTTGTTTTCATTTTTCAGCCTAATGATGGCTTGCTTCACTGATAGTGACAGCTCTTTGGATCTCATATTGAGAGTTGACAGCAACTGATTCCAAATGCAAATGTCAAACCTAGAATCAACTCCAGACCTTTAACCGGCTTAATTGATAATGAAATAACGAGGGAATAGCCCACACCTGTCCATGAAATAGCTTTTGAGTTGATAGTCCCATTACTTTTGGCCCCTTAAAAAGTGGGAGGCACATAGTGAAACTGTTGTAATTCCTACACCGTTCACCCGATTTGGATGTAATTACCCTCAAATTAAATCTGAAAGTCTGCGGTTAAAGCACATCTTGTTTGTTTCATTTCATAGCCATTGTGGTGATGAATAGAGGCCAAAATATGAAAATTCTGTCAATGTCACAATATTTATGGACCTGACTGTATATATATATATATATATATATATATATATATATTTATTAGAGATGTACGCTGACCCCCATGTTTGGATGTGGATTTATCTTTGTGTTTTGGTTTTGGATCTGTATTTTTTTTTTTTTTTTAAATATAAAATGTAAAAAAGAAGCTAAAATGCTGTCATTTTTAACTGTTTACATGCAATCCAAGACCCGAGTTCAGTTTTTAAATCCGGGTTCCAAACCGTGGGAAGATCCGAACCAGAACAAGATTCGACTTGGAACTCTTAAATTCGATTGTTGTCGGTTCTCTGAGACCTGGACCGCACATCTCTAATATATACTGTATATACACACACATACACACATGTGTGACGCTCCACGACACTATAGTTTGCCGGAGAGGAGATGCAGGTGGGCAACGATGGGGGGGCAGACTATTTGCGTTATTAAGCCCAGCTCCCTCGTGGCAAAATACTGTTAATTCCACATATTAACTAGGGAGCGGGGCCAAATGACACAATTCTCATAGAATCGCGACATTAGGCCCCGCCCCTACTCACGTAGCCGACGATCCCTGAGAAAATTTCTCCCATCCTGCCCACTTCCCTAGGAAGTGGACAGGATGCGGGAGAAATGCCTACTTTTTTCCGGGGGTACAGGGGGTTATCCAAAAAATGGGGAACCTCATTCATGTCACGGGAAGGTAGGCAAGTATGATCAAACATAGTCAAAATAGCAGTACTCACAGGATCCCGATGAAGGAATTAAATCAAAAACGTTGGCTCTTCAGTGAGGGATGTAGTCAGCATGTCTTCACATGGCATGCCGACGGACTATATCCTGGCGCCGGAATCCCGACCGCGGTCGGGATCCTGGCTCGAGAATACCGGCGGCCGGCATGCCGAAGGTAAGTATCAGGGGGTTAGGGTAGGTTTAGTGTTAGGCACTAGAGGGAGGGTTAGGCACTACGGGGGGATTGTTAGGGTTAGGCACTGAGGAGGGAGAGGATAGTGTTAGGCACTGAGGAGGGAGCGGTTAGGGTTAGGCACTGTGGAAGGAGCGGTTAGGGTTAGGCACTGTGGAGGGAGCGGTTAGGGTTAGGCACTGAGGAGGGAACAGTTAGGGTTAGGCACTGAGGAGGGAGAGGTTAGTGTTAGGCACTGAGGAGGGAGCGGTTAGGGTTAGGCACTGAGGAGGGAGAGGTTAGGGTTAGGCACTGAGGAGGGAGAGGTTAGGGTTAAGCACTGAGGAGGGAGAGGTTAGGGTAAGGCACTGAGGAGGGAGCGGTTAGGGTTAGGCACTGAGGAGGGAGCGGTTAGGGTTAGGCACTGAGGAAGGAGCGGTTAGGGTTAGGCACTGAGGAGGGAGAGGTTAGGGTTAGGCACTGAGGAGGGAGCGGTTAGGGTTAGGCACTGAGGAGGGAGCGGTTAGGGTTAGGCACTGAGGAGGGAGCGGTTAGGGTTAGGCACTGAGGAGGGAGAGGTTAGGGTAAGGCACTGAGGAGGGAGCGGTTAGGGTTAGGCACTGATGAAGGAGCGGTTAGGGTTAGGCACTGAGGAGGGAGCGGTTAGGGTTAGGCACTGAGGAGGGAGCGGTTAGGGTTAGGCACTGAGGAGGGAGAGGTTAGGGTTAGGCACTGAGGAGGGAGAGGTTAGGGTTAGGCACTGAGGAGGGAGCGGTTAGGGTTAGGCACTGAGGAGGGAGCGGTTAGGGTTAGGCACTGAGGAGGGAGCGGTTAGGGTTAGGCACTGAGGAAGCAGCGGTTAGGGTTAGGCACTGAGGAGGGAGCGGTTAGGGTTAGGCACTGAGGAGGGAGCGGTTAGGGTTAGGCACTGAGGAGGGAGAGGTTAGGGTTAGGCACTGAGGAGGGAGCGGTTAGGGTTAGGCACTGAGGAGGGAGCGGTTAGGGTTAGGCACTGAGGAGGGAGCGATTAGGGTTAGGCACTGAGGAGGGAGAGGTTAGGGTTAGGCACTGAGGAAGGAGCGGTTAGGGTTAGGCACTGAGGAGGGAGCGGTTAGGGTTAGGCACTGAGGAGGGAGCGGTTAGGGTTAGGCACTGAGGAGGGAGAGGTTAGGGTTAGGCACTGAGGAGGGAGCGGTTAGGGTTAGGCACTGAGGAGGGAGCGGTTAGGGTTAGGCACTAAGGGGGAGAGGTAAGAGTCAGGCACCAGGGATGGAGGGTTAGGGTATGGAGAGCGGGAGGGTTAGCATACCGACCAACAAGTGTCGGTATGCTAGACCTTTTAGGATGCTGGTGTCAGGATTCTGTCAGCCGGGATCCTGAGCACCAGCATCCTGTACCAAACCCCATCAGTGAGTGTCTGTATCTTCATTTATCAACAGTCCCATGAGTGCCACTATTTTTGAACTATATATCTATCTAGAAAATATATATATATAAAATATTTTTTTAATTATTTGCATATGTGTATAAAAGATGGCCAAGAAAGAAATGATCGCCGTGTCCCTCTTTTAGGGCCTAGGTATGGATTAAATGCCCTCTGAGTTTAGGTTATTTTGTAGCAGATGGTCTTTCCTTCAGGACACACAGGCTAAAACCACAGACACGTTCAAAATCCATTTAAACATCAGATTACTTTCATTCTTGTCAGCTAAAGTAGCCGGGAGAGATCAGCAGTTCCAGCCTGTTCCATTAATCAAAATTCAGAGAGAAAAGCCAACGTGCGACTACAAAATCCCCCGACTCGTCGCCAGCTTTACGTACAGGGAGTCTGAAGCCATCAATCTTGCTTTCTTTTCCCTAACGGTCGGATGGAGGGGATTTTCTTTCCCACTATCTGCTGTCTTTGCGCAGCCCGTACAGACGCAAAAATCGGAAGCTAAATGAGGGGGGGTCAGAGTTACTGGGAATGATAATTTATGTCCTTTATTGTATTTCCTAACATTATTTCTCCCATGATGCCAATTACCAATAATTACAGGAATTTAGATCACTTTTAAATTAATGAGTCTCTTTATTCTGTAATCATCATTAGTTTATTTGTGTTGTTAGTTCTTTCTTATTAAGTTTGACAATTGTGCAACAACGCATAAGAGCTAACACAGGAAAATGCAGATAGAGCCGTTTGCTTTCTGTAAGCATTCAGTAAATGTATGGAATCGCACTAGTATAGCGTCACCCAGCTACATGAACCTGCCTGTGAGCAAAGTGTTTTATGTCATGCGTATTCTTATATATTTTTATTTTATCCACCTAAATTTTAAAAGACTTTATTTGCTATTTCGTATCTCTCTCTCTCTCTCTCTCTCTCTCTCTCTCTCTCTCTCTCTCTCTCTCTCTCTCACAAGAATAATATAAATAGGACAATATCCATAGTATAAATGTAGTTTTCATATTAATGGGTTCCAACAGTCCCGATTACACAATTTATCTGGATTGGCCGGGAGAAACTCCAAACTCCGAAGCATCAGGTGATATCTGGCTGAAGAGGATGTTGCATGATTTGTAGGGAGTCAAGCAAATGAAGCATTAGGGATTAAACTTAACTACTCAACTGTGCCTTCAATTTACACTGTCGGGTTGTTTAAAAGAAAAGCGACTATTTCTTTCCTACATCATCACAAACAGCAAAAAAAAGAAAAAAAAAGAGACATCTCACAGTCCATAACTAAAAAAAAACAAAACAGCTAAGATGGGTCAAAAAGGTCAAAGCACAGCATGCTTCATTATGGGCTTTTAAATGCTAAATATAAACAAAATAGATTTGTGGCATCCAAGGAGTTAATCTAAAAACAAAAATTCAATTGTAGTTACAATGGATGCGTATCAGACAAGAGTAAGTGAGACTATATCCCGCTCACGCGAGCTCAGGGAGGACAGAAACTTCCCGTGGAGCAGAAGGGATTTTGTTTGCAGCTACAAAAACCAGGGGGGTCCAGGGCGAGTGCCCACAAGGATGGGGGGGTGTGAGTTTGGTTGATGCTGCTGGCGTTTTTACGCCACTGCAACGGTAACTCGCCCCCCTCGCATAAATTGATCCCATAAACTTTAAGCCATTTACATGTTATACATAGTTACTAGATTTATGTCTTTTGCATAATATAAATTGTTTATATTTCCAACTGCTGGGTACACACTGGAGCGATGTTGGCACAATATGTAATTTCCGGACGAATCATAATGACATATCGGCCGCATCGCTGTGTGTATACGGCAAAAATGCGCTCTCCTGCGGACGCTTGTGACATCGTACAGTCGGCCATGCTGCACTTCCAACCGGACACTATCACAAGCGGGCCCAAGGTATCGTCCCGTCATTCATTACCTCGTTCTGATGTGTACCCATGATTCGATATGGTGGCCCGTCAGGCCAACATAATCGGCTGAGTACACATCGCTCTGTGTGTACCCAGCTTTATGACAAAGTCTGGCCCTTACAAGCCTGATGGGTATACATGACATGTCAACTCCTATAAAATCACGGGTTTTAAATCTCAACCTCTTCAGCTGTCAGGGTTTGCTGAGACTTGCAGTTCTTCAATAGCTTGGTCACCAGATGTTATAAAGCTTTTATTCAATTGCACAGCTTACTGTGAGATTTGTTGGTTTTAGGCTGCAAGCTGGGCAGTACAGCATCACCAAGCTGAGCCAAAGGGTTAATAAACGTTGTTAAAAATGTAAGCGAATGACGTGGACCCGTCCTTCTCATCAAGTGCATCCAAAATCAGATTAAAAAGAGAGAGAGAGAAAAAAAAAGGTCTGATCTGCTCATTTCAGTAGCAATCTTTTAAAAGTTTGATCAGATATAATAAAGATTTTAATAGAAGAAAAAAAAAAAAGTTAATTTCTTTTGTAATGTACCAGAGATTGAGTCTCTGCTAATGACTCTAATTTGTATTCCTAAGAACTGCAGGTGAACGATTCAGTTGTGGATAATTTCTACTGATGTAGAACCAACACATATGGCGTAGGCTTTATTCATGCCTAGCCCTAGACGCATGCATATAAAGATGTGCCACATACTGTGTCTTGTACAAAAGTGCGCACAGGTTGGAGATGAAATCACACCATTGATCACATTTTGTAGCTACAGAAAGATCCTGGAGGTTGCAGCAGGAAAATATATCGGCCAGTGTTTGCCACCAAGACCATTTGATTTGCATATGCATTTTGCATTTGCTTTTACAAGGGAAGGCATACTAATATTGCATCAATTTTGTACACTTATGCTGTAATATTTGTACAGTAGGATAAATATTTGTTTTCAGAACAGAACATATTAAATACCTAAAATATTAGCTATATACTGTATGTACAATAAAGGTATTGCCCTGCTTTTTGCCATCTTTGTTAAAGGGTATTGGGATCATTGACTGGCACACAGGTAACTGCACAGGAATCATGCTGTAACCCATAGCAATCACGCAGACTAACACTTTCTATTAGTATGAAAGCAAACGGCTGGTGGCTATGGGTTACAGCCAAGACCACCAGGAGAGCTTTGAGTCCTGGTAACAACAGGAGAGTCCAAGCATATGGGGGTATGGCCCCACCCCAGTGGGTGTCCATAAGATGAGATAAGAGGTCAAGGAGAAGACTTTCATGTAGGATAAGGCTGCCTAATGTGGTGACATTCCATTTTCAGTGAGTGGTGTGTGTAGTGGATATTATATTGTTAAGAGTGTGAGTGTGTAGTGAATGCTATACTGGATAGGAGTGTGTGGGTGTTACAATGTATCTGAGGGAACTGTAGTGTGGCATAATATGAACAGGAGGCACAAAAATGTGGCATAATATAAACTGTGTGCACTACAATGTGGCATAATATGTACTGGGGGCACTGTGTGGCATAATGTGCACTGGCAGCACTGCACTGTGGCATAATATGTACTGGGGGCACTGTGTGGCATAATGTGCACTGGCAGCACTGCAATGTGGCATAATATGTACTGGGGAACTGTGTGATGTAATGGGAACTACAGAACTACGATGAGGCATAAAATGAACTACTCTACTATGGGGCATAACATTAACTAGGGTACTAGAAACGGGCATGAAATGAACAACCGCTGCAGAGAGAGGTATTGTGAAGGGGAACCTTTTAAAATGTTACTATGGGCCTACAAATTTCTGCCCCTGTCCTTATCCTCTTTCCGCCACATTGGCCGGAAGCAGCATTTGTTTTGAACTAAATGGAATTGCTGCTGGCCCCACCCCGCCTCCTCCCCCCCTCTGCTAGACCACCGTGGTGCCCAGGGCACGTGCCCCACCCCATACTTACCAACTACTTGCTGCACCTTCCCGAGAGGGGACCTGGCTGCTGTCATCTTCGGGGGCGGAGCCTGACTATAGCCATCATTAGGCCCGCCCCCTTTACAGGAAAGCCCCGCAATTCGCGGGTCCGTGAGGAGGGGGTGGGGCTAAATGTCACAATTCACATAATTTAACCCTGCCCCCTCCCTACGGACCCGCAAATTGCTTGGAAAATCTCCCCATCCTGCCCACTTCACTAGGAAGAGGGCGGGATGCGAGAGATATGCCTACTCTTTCGGGGGTGTGGGGGGTTCCCGGAAAAAATCGGGAGCCTCCCGCGACTCCCTGGAGAGTAGGCTAGTATGCCCCACCCTAGAAACACCCATGGCCATTGATAGCCTGTTTCCCATGCAGTAGTGCAGGCCAGGCCAACCTGTGGCTCTCCAGCTGTTGAGAAACTACAAGTCCCAGCATGCCTTGCCACAGTTTTGCTGTTAGGAAATGCTAAAACAGTAGCAGGGAATGATGGGACTTGTAGTTTCACAACAGCTGGAGAGCCACAGGTTGGCCAGGCCTGCAGTAGTGTGAAGTTAGCACTGAGCAGCCAGCTCTTAAATATATGGCAGGCGGGTCACAAATGGTTAAAGATGGATTGTGCAGAGGGAGTGACACAGATCTGTATGTAGGCAAATGCTCCTTCTTATTTACTGTACACCTTGAAAGCTGTACACCCATGAAATGGACAAAGCAATAGATACGTGTATTTCCCTTCCAGCAGTTTAAGAGAGAGAGAGAGAAAAATGCAAGTGATACAATATAGTAAACGATTAATCAGTCACAATTCTTTTTCTTGAACTGAAGAGATCAGGGATCAGTCCCCTGCAGTTATTAGGTCTTCAATGTATTTTCTTTTGAGCAATGTGTTAATCGTGCACTGGTAAGTAGGCAGCTGTGGACCGTTTAAGATGTGATTTATCAAACCCTTACATTTTTATAATGGTGATTCTTTTAATAACAGTTCTTTAAATATTAAAACAAAGTGAGTGTTAGGCTGGCTGAAAAGAAATTATAGCTTTAATATAGTCGCCTGCTACAGTGACTAAGCCGCTGTAAGGACACCTAGGTCCCCAAACTCCTTCCAGAAGCTGCACTGCAGAGGATATCCAACCTGTTTACGATAGAGCAATGCTATATTTTTACTTTATTGTTTTGCATTACTTTTAATTACTAATATTTGTTATGTTTTATGTATCCAACATCTTGTGTTGAATAGTCGGAATATGGAACCACCAGTGGAAACTGAATGGACAATAACTTAGAAGGGTAAAGCCATACTGTGGGTAGTCCACGGGAACATTTTTAAGTGGTCACAAGTTTTCCTATGCCACTGGGGTTCTCTGCACTTCAATTCCATCTCAATGAGGAAGAGTCCCTTAGCCCTCTGAGCTCTAGTAATCCCTCGTGTTGCCACGGATCACATGGCAGGGACGAGCGTTCACACTGATCAAACCCTCCCCCCCCCTTCCCCCACCCGGATCTGCCCCTTTTTTTTGTAGGGTGTATGGTCACGCCATCACTCTTTGGCCATGCCCCCTAAAGCAACCAGGCCCGTCCCTGCTCTCTACGACTCTGGTCCCCTGCTGCAGACAATAAACAGTCTCAAAAACATAGAGAAACGAGGAGCTGTTCTTTATTTAAGAAGATTGAAAAAGAACAAAAAAATAACATTTGTAGTACACCCCAGTGCTGTATATTTATGCACAAAGTACAAGATTAGCCACAGGGTATAAATGCGCAAGTAAATTCATTATAGGCTGACATATTCTATCTCATTTCACAAAACCCAGCGCCACAAAACAATATGGATGAAGTACGGTGCTTCATTTGATACTTGTAGCACTGTTGTGTTTCTCTCGCTCTCTTCCCATTGTTCTAAAGCGCACATAGTAATTGCCACAGTAATTGTACCTACTTGCCTGTGGCTGCCGAGATAAGATCTCTTGATTTAATTTGTTACAAAATGTTTGTTTTCTATTTTCTATCCATTTGACTCCAGGAAGTGAAGCTCTGGTGGGAGCAGTCTAGTCTTTAGTTCCCTCGTTTCCCCTAAACGTTATACCATAGATCTTCTCCAATTTCTGCATTAATTCTCCCGTACAGACAGGATTTGGCTATATTTTGACTACTGGATGATAAAAAAAAGTCAATGCATAAAACACTTTATTTTTTCTGAATTTGTACTCTCAATAAATGGTTTTGTAGGATGTGGATTTTGTTAAAGGGAAATACACTCTCTTTCGCCATACCTAAGTCATTTCCCCCATACTGTAGTACCCTGTGCTGTATGTTCAAGCGTTCCACAGTATAAAAATGACCAAGGTGATCCAAACAGGTTGCAAAATCATTCTGGATTGGGCCATGACATTTTGCATGTTTTGCAGACTATATTTAGACTATAAATTCTGCAAAATGTTAATTTACAAACACAGGGACCTGATTTAGCAGAGAATGGAATTACAAAGCCGCACACAAGTATGTTCTATACACACAGAGTGATTGCCCAATCGCAATATATTCCTGATATTGTTTCCATGTAAAGGTATGATGGAACATATAAATAAGCTACTACCCAGTTGGACGGTATATTTGTTACATACCAGCGTTTTAGTTATTCATCTCTGGCTGTGGTTTCCTTGTCCTGATGCTGTGATCTTTCTAATCATCAACTGGTTCTCGAATATCTCAGCTGTCTGCTTGTTCCAGGTCTTTTGTGGATTCTGATTACTCACTGTTTGTACCTCTTTTCCCCATGTGGCCAATCAAGCAGGTTCTCTGGCAATTCAAACCCCTCAGTCTCACACTGCCCTTCCTGTGCGGCAGGATACATTGCTGTGCAGAAGTGTATAAACATTTCATTGCTGTTTCCTGGATCCTGACCTCAGTTTTACATCTGGTCGCACTGAATTCAGAATACAACTCACGATGGCACTTCATCACTGCTACCTGCCCTGACCTCAGACTGTACACAACTGCGCTACATCACTGCCTTCTCTGACTACAGACTACTCACAGCTATGTTTCATCACTGATACCTGCCCTGACCTCAGACTGTACACTACCTGCCCTTTCCACAGACTACCCACAACTACATTTCATCACTGATACCTGCCCTGACCTCAGACTGTACACTACCTGCCCTTTCCACAGACTACCCACAACTACATTTCATCACTGATACCTGCCCTGACCTCAAATTACTCACAACTACACTTCATCACTTTTGCCTGCCCTGACCTCAGACTATTCACAACTACGCTTTATCACTGCTACCTGCCCTGACCTCAGACTGTACACAACTATGCTTCATCACTACCTTCTCTGACTAGACTATTCACAAATACAATTCCTCACTGCTACCTGCCCTGCCCTCAGATTACTCACAACTACAACTCATCCCTTTTTCCTGCCCTGCCCTCAGACTACTCACAACTATGCTTCATTGCTGCTACCTGCCCTGACCTCAGACTGTACACTACCTGCCTTTTCCACAGACTACCCACAACTATGTTTCATCACTGATACCTGCCCTGACCTCAGACTGAACACTACCTGCCCTGACCACAAACTACTCACAACTACGTTTCATTTTAGCCTGCCCCAACCTAAGAAGACTCACAACTTCACCTCATCAATGCTGCCTGCCCCACAAATTTGGCTTGTCTTGTACTTCACACCATCGCTCACACCATCACGACACTCTGAGCAACCGAATGGCTGCTCAGAGTGTCTGTCGGAAATAATCCCCTGGGGCCAGAGGAACTGTGTACAAAGATGCCCACAAAACGCTCGTGACATGCCCGTATTTTACTAGCCACCCCATTACCTCCCATAAACGAACACTGACTGTCAATCACTCTGCATTCAAATTCTCACTACGACCACCGTAAACCATCATAAAACGTGCTGTGCGACTCAGATGCATGAGCAGTACAAAAAACATCGGCCAACTGCGCTGACATCAGCATAGCGTCCACCTCTGAATCAATCCCGGTATGTACAGTATAAGATGGTATGCCGGGAGTGATTTTATTAACTCTACATTCTTTCTTCATTACCTGCATTTTTATGAAGCCAGCCAGAGTTATTGGCATGCACCGTGTCTTTACCGGTAATATCTTGTTAGGAAACGGACGTACCGTCCTGGTCTAATTACATCTTCAGGGAAACTCTCGCTCTCCCTTTGTTTTGCCTGAAGCTAAAATCCACCAGGAGTCCAGTGGTAATCTGTAATTTGTATGCAAGACGACATCATCTATCTGTCAACATGTTTATCTCTCGTATTTGCTATCTCTTATTTATAAGCCACATCAGATTAATGGATGACAGTAGTTTTCATCACAGGAAATTTGATTAATCAATTTAAGTGCTTAATCACTGCTGCCTCCAAGAAGAGAGAGCACGAGGGAGTTCTCCCTAATCTAGATAAATTTAGGTACAAATGGTAAGAAATGACGTCTTGTGATGTTCTTTTATTTGCAATGGAATAAGCAAAAAGTATTTCAGATCTAAAAGAAGAGGAACAAAGGGGTTCTTTAGTAATGGAAATTTTTTTTCAGATGTTCTATTAATAGCACTTTTCGTATGAGGAGAGTTCTAATAGTGGAGGAAAATGTTTCTCGTCTCACATCTGGGAAAGGAAGTATTATTGTACTTGTTTTGTTGTGTAACCTTTATTTTTGGAAAGGAATGTTTATGGGGATTAACCACCTTTCTAATTTATTTTGTTACCATCCCTCTAAAACAGTAGTAATTTTCCCTGGGATATCCAGTAATTTGCTCGGCAGGAGAGCACATTACAGTAGGGGAGGTCAGCTGTAAAATCAGCAGGGGAGGTATGCCCTCAGTTCAACAGGAGAGTTCTGCTATCAGATCAGCAGGGGAGGTATTCTCTCATTTCAGCAGGGGAGGTCTGCCCTCAGTTCAGCAGGGGAGGTCTGCTCTCAGTTCAGCAGGGGAGGACTGCTCTCAGTTCAGCAGGGGAGGACTGCTCTCAGTTCAGCAGGGGAGGTCTGCTCTCAGTTCAGCAGGGGAAGTATGCCCTCAGTTCAGCAGGGCAGGTCTGCCCTCAGTTCAGCAGGGGAGGTCTGCTCTCAGTTCAGCAGGGGAGGTATGCTCTCAGTTCAGCAGGGGAAGTATGCCCTCAGTTCAGCAGGGGAGGTCTGCCCTCAGTTCAGCAGGGGAGGTCTGCTCTCATTTCAGCAGGGGAGGTCTGGCCTCAGGTCGGCAGGGGAGGTCTGCTCTCAGTTCAGCAGGGGAGGTCTGCTCTCAGTTCAGCAGAGGAGGTATGCTCTCAGTTCAGCAGGGGAAGTATGCCCTCAGTTCAGCAGGGTAGGTCTGCCCTCAGTTCAGTAGTGGAGGTCTGCCCTCAGTTCAGCCGGCGGGGTGGCCTGCTCTCTGGCATTGCAGACTGCAGATCTGAGTGCTGCATTCAAATGCGCAGCATCGGATCATTATTGCGACCATCACACACTGAGTCAGAAGACGCAGACACTGGCCTTGGGACTCCCACAAAACAGAGGTGACACACCTCCATTTTGGGAAGTGGTCCCCGCCCTCTAACACCCAAAGCATGTCACTCATCCTGCAGCTTAGGGGGCACTGCGAGCGATCTCCTGGTACAAGGTCTGCACATGTGCAGTACGGATCCTACGAATGCACAAATAAAAAACCGTCAGAGATGTACGTAAACCGCCAGGTCTGCGTACATCTTTGAATCAGCCCTTTTGTTTTTCCATCCATGTGCTGTAAGGTCTCAGCTCTGATAAGAGCAGTGGGAGGGTTAACCAAGGCCACCAGTAAATTTTCCTATGGGACACCTCACTTCAAGTCTGGTAAACCTTTAACAATCGGTCCCGTGATAAGGATTGATGTTGGAACACTCACTCCAAATTTGGGAACAAAAGCGTTTTAAAATTGTTTTGAAACATCCACTTCATCTTGGAAATAAAACACATATAAGAATAAAAGAGACAAATTTGCCCCTACTAGGAAGCCCCCTGGACAATTAATCAGCCTTCTTCAAAACTTTTTAAAGAATCTTTTTTAATCTACCCCTGGAAATGAAAACAAGTGATGTCACTGGCTTCTATGGATCTGATAAGCTGTATTCTCATAAGCACTGGTCCCGCCCACGACATGTTTGCCTACACTTAAAGCTAAGAAATAAAACCATACAAACACACATCTATTGGGTAGCCACCTCTGATACCGTCTTCCTTAAGAAGTTAGTGGTTGTTATACATGCATCATAACATATTGTCTGACTTAATGACAGATGAAAGAGTGTTCGTGTAATCATGTTATCTGTGCCTGGTATAAAGATAAATTCTAATTAAAAAAGGAAATAATCATTAAAAGATTTATACACAGTGAACAGCAAGATTAATCAGCGACTCCATTACACGACAACACTTCAGCTTCTTCCCATGCAGGCTGAAAATGAAATAGTATGAAATAGTAATAAAGAGTTTAGGTGCCTCCAAAGGGAACTAAAGAATATATTTTATCTAAATGTACTTTAGTTTTAGGTTCATCATGGCAACCAGTCCATACATTATTCAAAGACTGAGAAATCCTTATTGCATTAAGGATTTCATTACCACCTAGGTGCCCACGTATCCTGGCTCCAGAATCCAGACGGTAAGTATTAGGGTTCGGGGGAGGGTTAGGTTTAGGGTTAGGCACTAGTGGGAGGGGTTAGATTTCGAGGGGGGGAGGGTTAGGGTTAGGATGCGGGGGATGGAGGGTTAGGCTGCGATGGGAGAGGGTTAGGCTGCAGGACAGGTGGGTTAAGGGCAGGTTTAGGGGATAGCACACTTACCTCATCCTGTCGGGATTCTGACTGTCCGGATGCCGCTGTCTGTATTCTGACCGCCGGCATCACAACCATACACATACCTGGGCTGATGTAGAGCTGAATACAGCATCACTGTTTTTGCAAGAGCTTAGTTTTGGCACAGGCAAGCATGGTGAAGCAAAGCTAAGCATGTCTTTTGCGCCTAGTATAGTGTATGTGAGCACTTATGATCATGACAGTAGAAAGTCGGTCGCACACATTGTCCTAGTATGGGGCATATTCAATTGGGCGTGAAGTTTAGCAAGGTAAAAAAAACCTTGCGTCCCTCGTGCCCAATTTTGGATCACCGTGGGTATGCGTGCTCCCGATACTCGCGGTATCCAATTTAAAAAAAGTGGTCGCAGGGTTTTCAGAGCTGAAAACCCCGCACCGTGTGAAAAAAAAAATTCTACACTTACCTGCCCGGGGTTCTCCGCAGCTCCCGGTGGCCTCCCCTCCATCTTCTCACTGGAGAGGGGGCTGCTGGGAGGCTCCAGGGCTGGTGGGAGGAGCAAGGGCTGCTGGAAGATGTAGTTCTCCCAGCGCCCATTACGAGGGGAGGGGGGAGCACACAGACACTGGTGGGGCCACACACACCGGGGACACACACACAATACTCATAACCACGCACTCACTCATACACACTTACAAACGCACACACACACTGATATACTCACCCTGCTGCAGAAGAGCCGGCTTCTGATTCTGGATGCAGAAGAAGATGCTGCAGAAGGTAATTAAGGACTAATTATGCAAATTGGAAACTTCCAATTGCTTAATTAGTCCTCAGGGATGTGCCGCCGGGGTCCCAGAGCAAGTCTTGCTGATTTTTCCTAAAATTAACCTTTTTAGAAAAAAAAATCACACTTGCTCTGGAGGTGCGGGAATAAAAAGCTCCCAGGGCTCAAAATAGAAAAAAACACGCAGCTAATTGAATAGCAAAAATTCCGCAGCTGCAGGAAAAGCCTCACAGCTGCGGGATTTTTGCTTTTCTCGACCCCAATTGAATAGGTGTTTTAGATGCAGAATGTACGTATTTGCTTACCAGTGTACAATGAGAGAGGCTTAGTACAGGAGGCAGAAGACATAAATGTATATTAATGGGCACATATAATAATCCTTCACAGGGAGGGACTTAACTAGGGTTGTGAAGGCCCAATAGCAAAAGTTTGTTAGGGCCCCTATGTACCACCCAATGGTGAAGAAATGTATATAACACATGTAACTTTGACAAGGAAGATGGGCCCCCCTCAGCTCTGGACCCCATAGCAGCTGCACCCCTTGCACCTAAGGTAGTTACTAGTGTTCACTCTAGCTCCGGCGGCAGGCAGGGCGCCGGAGCTATAGAGGGCAACTTTGTCGCGCGACCAAAAAAGGGACGTGGCCATGAAAAGGGGGCGTGTCTATAAGACGCGTCCCCTTTTCATCATACTTGGGGGCGTGCCCGGCACTTACGGACACGCCGGGCAGCCCCCAAGCGCTGCAGACAGCGAGAATAGATTCTCCGGCGGTGACCGTGTCACCGCACAATTCTCCACCCACGGGACACTGTGACCCGCGGGTGAAGACGGCACCCGCAGACTGTGAGGGCAGGGTGCTTTTTGTCCTCCAGAAGAAGGGCAGGGCGCCGCGCCCCGCTAAAACAGCCTAGCGGGAACGCTAAGTTACCCCCATGTTCACAGGTCAAGTACCCAGGTTTTAAAACCCTTCACATTGATTTTTTTTTTTTTAAATGTCAAAGGCCCAGTGCTAGGATTATTCCACAAATTATTATTATGTTAGCTAGTAAAATGCATTCAGGCTAACTCCCTGTATTGGTACTAAACAAAAGCATACTAGAGGACTTAGGAACTGATTCAGTAAGGATCGCAACTGTGATGGAAATAGCGTTTCTGCACGCAGTCTCACTGCAATAGTATGCTAATCCACTGCGATCGCTATGCCATCACAGCACAACACAAGGACGCCCACCTTACCTTACACACATCCGTAATACTTAGCAAGACTGCGAAACCATCGGTAACATGGAGTACCATCGCAGCCTCACGCACACTTGCACAAGCTCTGACCTTACTCAGGAATTGCTAACCTCAGCGCACGCAGTGAATACACAAGCTGAGTATGGCATTGCAGTGCCCAATTTATGCACGCCCCTGCTAATGGCGTTCAAACGCACTGGAACGCCTGCGTTTCGCCAACCCACCCCCCCATCACTGCCCCCGAACAGTACTTCCTGACAATCACTCTGCAATGGGTCTGCATAGTCACTGCGATCCCAGTCCCAGTGGCTGGTTCGCGGACTGCGATGCAGACCCATGCGCAGATCGCAACAATCGGCCATCTGCGTGTGTAATTGCAGTTGCGTGCCTTGCTGAATCAGGCCCTTAGTGAATATGTCAAATTAGTAATTGTATTGACAACAATCTATAAATAATAGGTACAAAAAATACTGTGTTGTTTTCATTTTTATATAACAGCTTCATAATGGAGGTAAGGTGCAATCAGGGAGATTGGCAGACTCTTCAGGGAGGCAGGGAGATTGCTACTATTTCAGGGAGTCTCCCTGACAATCAGGGAGAGTTGGCAAATATGTATTAATATATACTTTTTTAATGTCATATGGGTAACAGTGAAAGTTTGCTAAATAATAATGAGAATCTACAAAGTGATTTTGCGATCTGTAAGATCTATGTAATAATTGTGTAAGGTCTTTCCTGTCTCCTTAACGCGCACGCAGCAGAAGCCTGAGGAAGCACCCTAACGGTTCCCACTGTGAGGGAGACATGGCAGACCTACAACCATACTTGCCAACTCTCCCTCATTGTCAGGGAGACTCCCTGAAACAGTAGCAATCTCCCTGACTCCCTGAAGAGTCTAGCAATCTCCCTGCATTGGTTATTATTGTAAGGCACACTATAGCTACTTGCATTTTCTGAAAAGTATCTGTGTGTTTTTGCAACCAAATTGATCTTGCTAACTGCTTTGGGGCTCATTTACATGTGGATGTAAGTCAATTTTATGACACGCCTCTCAGATGTAGCAGTACACGCCCACTTTACCGCCGCGTTCATAGGTGCTGCTTTCACAATGCCCCTGAAATGCTTTTTCAATGGTAGGCAAGTACGCCTAGAAGGGGAGGACCGGCCGCCAGTAACTATAGGAGCCGGGAAAGTGGGGACACGGGCACAAAGAAAATGTGGTTGGGGGGGCAGTTGGGCCGGAGCGGTTGGGACAGAGCTATTACAGATCAGGAGAGTGGGGAGGTTGAACAGCAGAGAGGCGGGCGGGCCGGAGCGGAGACTGAGGTGACCTGGGTACAATACTATTTTGAACTAACAGTATAAGGAATTCTGTTATTGTAGTCACACAATAGTGAAATAATAGTGATTTAAAAGCCACACCCTTTTTGCAGAGACTAGATAGCATTAGATCGCCCACAGTATAAGCAGGGACGTATTTATAATGGATGCAGGGTGTGCGGTGCAGGTGCATTCCCCGCTACAAAATCAACCCTTGTATCTGTACCACTAAAGACATTTCGCCGTGTTTGCCCACTTGCTGGCACTGTTATATTGGTACCTACTGTATGGTTGGGATTTAATTTGACTCCTTCAGAATCATCTAGGTAGCATCACTCCTTAAAGTTAATAAATCTATGTACCGTATGCAGAGACAAAAATAACCACGTGTTTTACTAAATGATTATATAAAAAATGGTCTAAACTTTACTAAAGGTCAAGGTTCGGACATCGTATCCATGCAGCAATATACTATGGATCGGTCTTATTCAATGTTTGCTTCCCCATTTGCAATGGAACTACAAGTTCCAGCAGGCATTGTAAAACAGAGGGCAGACTTAGGAAAGAAAAGCACAAGGTGGTTTTCCAGCATTACAAGGGGATCGGTATGAATCACCGCCGTCCGCACGGTTCAAATTCCGACAGCGGCAGCCCAACAAGGGTGCAAATGCTGAACGGAGTTTTAGGTAAGTATCCCTCACCTATCCCAACCCTAACCCTCCCTTAGGGGTGCCTAACCCTAACCTCCCCCCCAGTGCCTAACCATAATCCCCCCTCTAAGTGCCTAAACCTATCCCCCCCTTTCCCACACCCTAAACCTAAGACTTCCGGGAGGGGGTGACTAAATCTAACCTCCCCTTCCCCTAGCCTAAACCTAACCCTCCCGGGGGGGTACCTAACCCTAAGTCCCCCCCCCAGGAGCCCCTAACCAAATCCCCCTCCCCGTGCGGCTGTCCGCACCTGGCGCCCAGCTTACCTTCGATGGGGAATCCGGGCGTCGGGCTCTCGGCATAGGTAAAATGACAGGCGTCGGGATTTCGACACCTGTCATTTAACCCTTGCCGGGATTAGGCAGTCGGGAAGCCGGCGGTCGGTGTTCCATCCATCGGCTTCCCGACTGCATCCCATTACATGTACCAACATGCCCTGTCAAGCAGCGTCTGGCAAGGAATGCTGGGACTTCTAGTTCCGTGCTAGAGGTACACAGGTTGCTAATGGTATGTCTTCGTTCTATGCTTGATAAAGCGTACAATGCAAATATTTAATGTGTAATACTGACATTATAATAGTGGCTCCTATTCTCCCTGTCTCCTTTTTAAGACACTGGTACAAAAAAAATAAAAAATAACTTCATTAAACATCATGAGCCGTGTAAATGGATCATACCTGCATAAAATTTGACAACGCCATTGAGTCAATTAGAAATATACCGTTGTACTAGAAAGGATAGAGAAAGGTCATGCCTATTTTTCATCCGCTTGTTTTTATACCTTCTCCCCTAACGCCTATTTTTTTCCCATGTAATATTAAACTTTAATTAGTCCATATCTGGATCAATTATAACGCGCTATAGTAAGGACCTTCAGCCAGCAGCAGAAAATGTAAATGCCTTGCTCGTGGAACGGAGTCATAACGCAGATCCCAACTACAGGACTTTATCTTCACATCAGATTTTCACTCCGACAAGATACATTTTAGAACCTTCCAGTTTATCCTGCTGTTAGGGGGCATGCCATGTTATTTGCTATCTGTAAGACATGTTCCTTCTCAACCTCTGTCCCTTACAGACGTTTGTTTCTTTTTTCTTTTCTTGAAAAAGGACGGTGTTACATGTGTGCTTTTTACATTAGTAATTATCTTAGTAAAAATCACAGCTGTAACTGTGGGTCCAATTCATTCATATGGAGGGACAGATGTCACACTGAGGGCCTGATTCAGAGCCGGACGCTCTGAAAGAGCGCTCGCTCTGAATCGGGGCATTTTTTTTTTTGTGCGGCCTCCTGGCCGCTCGCTTAGCTGCGCGTGACCACCCACAGCTATTGCGAGCGGCCAGGTGATGGTCGCGATGGTCTCGACCATAGTGACCTTCGGGGCTTGCGACGAGACCCTTGGGGTAGGGTCTCGTTCCCGCAAGCCCCAGTGAGCTTCCGGCTCTTAATAGAGCGGGAAGCTCACCGCTGACATCACTCGCAGTGGCCAAACATCTGAATCAGGCCCTGACTCCCAGGTAGAGCTCAGATTCGAATAGTTAGGAGCAGGATGCCAGCTAGCGGCAGGATACCCCAGGCTCAAAGATTCACAAAGAGAAGACCCGCTACTGTGTGCAAAAGCAGAACCACCACTGGCGGGACCCAGATGAGACAGCCGCCGTAATCAAGGTCAGATCAGTGAGAAGGTGCTGAGCAAGCCAAGATTTATGTTCCCCCATAAAACGATACACATTTTTTAAAATTCTATGAAAAATGAAAAGAATGAAAAATCGGCATGACTGACTGCATGGCATTTAGACATGCGCATTAGTTGTAACAAATTTAAATTAGGGATGTGCAGGCTCGGTTCTACTCGGTTCCGTTCGTTTTTTTTTACCGAATCTTATTGGCTATCCAAAACTCGTGACAGCTGATACCCAATAAGATTCGGTATAAAAAAAAACTAACGGAACCGAGTAGAACCGAGCCTGCACATCCCTAATTTAAATGCCCGCCCAGTTGTGATGTCAGCGCAGACATTGAGCGGCAGACCGGTAAGTGTGTATTGGCTTACCAATCGGCTGCTCGGTATGCGGATCCCTGCGTTGGCGGACGCAACCTAATGTCTCATACACACTAGACGATATGCTCCATTAGCGATATCGTCAGTGTTAATTAACCCTTGAGCTCCCTGGCAAATGACATAAGGCCTGATTCAGAGCCGGACGCTATTTGCGCTCGCTCGTTCATTAAAAAAGGGTGGCTATTCAAATGAACCGTTCGCACTTTGCGGTCTGTTCACGCCTCTATGTCTGAACGAGCAAACAAAACTTGCGGTCATAATTTTGAAAAAGACCACCCCTGGCCGCTCGCACCATACGTCATGTCCGCTATTTAGGAGATTAATCTAGTACATCGAACAGCGTATGAACTGCTCGCTATTCTTGTGGTTGGTTTTTCCTACCACAATCTTGCGAGCAGTTCTGACTATAAATCAACCAAGTGACGTGGTTAATGAAGCTCCTGTATTAATTATGCACACCCATAAAACGCCCATTTTGACCCTTAAGCACGCCTGCGATCAGATCTCCACTCCCCGTTTTCAAGCACCTTCCCCTGTTACCACCCACATACGCCTCCTCCTGTCACTCAAAATAGCAGCCATTTGCTATTTAGCGAACAAACGATTTTCGGCCGCACTGACTGGTTCGCGCATGCGTATTAAAATCCGTACGCATGCGCAGTTGTGCGAACATCGGTCGGAACGAACGAGCTGCCGCTTATGAGCGGTTCTGAATCAGGCCCATAGTGCATACACACTAAATGATATCTCTAACGATATCGTTCAGTGATCTCATCCTGCCACATCTCCGAACAGGCAGTTCCTGATGATATCATCAGATTGACCTGCATGTTCATCGTTAACGACCTGCAGGAGCGCGCATTGTTGGTATTTTATTCCATACACACTGAACGATATATCGTTCAACGATATCATTATCGTTCATAAAAATCGTCTAGTGTGTACGGCTTATAAGGTAAATGGTCTGAGGTCGTGCAATCTGTGCTCCTTATTTTTACAATTGTGTAATCTGTCAAATTCCGCAAGAGGTTTCATTCCTTTAAGCTTACTGTACATAATGACTGGTATATTAGGCTTAGAGAGCACTTATCTAAGAGCAGTTCTCTAGTATTTTAAGACGGCTATAGAAAAAGAGAAACTTTGCAAGGATGAGTCTTACGCTGAAGTGTTTTGCAGCTAAAAGCAGCTTAATGCAGTATTTGATCAGAACAACTTCTGGGTGTTTACAGTACCGGTCTTCAGGGGCCCATGAAGCATTTACATGAGTGATTATACCCTAGTCTGCTGTCAAACAAATGCTTCCACAACTGCCAGATTAATAGTGGGATGGATAGAGGTGATGCCACCGGCCCCTTCCACAATACACTGACTTTTTACTTTTAACTTCCAAGGTAAAAGTTAGATGGTAAAGTATTGTTAGTCCGTTCAGGGACATTGTACGGAAATATATAAAGTACAGTCTCTACCTAGGGAAATTAATTTATTCATTGCTGGGAGAAGGGGATGTTCATCTGTCATTGTGAAGGGAAAGTCTGGTATCACTCTTTGGGCAAATATATTACATAATTACATTAATACCTCATTTCAATAACAAAGGAAATATGGACAGAGTGAAACCAATTCAGAATAATTGTGTCTTTGTGGTTCTCAGTGGAGATGAGTGAGCTGCAAGCACTGCGGCAGTCACCTAGCTGTGTAATCAGTACTGCGGAACTGTGAGTTTATACCCTCAGCACAACATACTGATTTTCACACTTATTTTCCGTACCTGCCAGTAAGCGCCAGTAGCTATCGCTGGTGCACAAATATCCCATTGTCATCGTTACAAAGCACTGACTGGTCCATCACTTATGCGTGTACATGTCATCAGCACAATTAAGCTGCTTTGTTTCTGCGCTTGTATTACTGTAAATGCCGCAAGCCGCAAACCAATTGCTGCATCTGACAAGAGACGCTCAGACAAACTCTTCATTTAGTCATACGGCAAGACACCGAAATATATCAGATTAAAAAATGTATCAGGGTGTACACAATAACCTTGTGTCAGTGGCGATAAATGTAATATAACATGATTCAGAAAACTGTCAAAGACGCTGCCATCCAGGGAAAGAGGAATCTATTAGTAACAATGCAAAAATAAATCCAGTTTTATGGGAATAATGCTGAATCTTTTTGAAAAAGAGGATGAAGAGCCACCACCAATACATCCTATAGACATATATATATATATATATCTATGGCGACAGCAACTGAGTTGTCCTACAGTACCTCCGTATGACTGTAATCTGTGGAAAGGTTGTAGAAACGTATAGGTCACTGACCAGAATGAACCAAGCCTGCCACTGAAGCACTTTGCCATGTTGTCTCGGAACATGTATTCAGTACCAATACCCACTTTTTGGTCTTCACTACAACTTTCGGCAGTCTAGCCCTCATGTTTTGTGGTGTATAAAGTCACCCCAGCAAGGCTTCTCATTGAAGTCCTGCATAGTGGGTAGAGTGGAACAGATCTATGTGTAATGGTAACAAATGTCTCGAAAATAAATTAGTTACTAAAGGTCCTTTAGAGCCCGTAGAATACACATCTATTTTCACGCCACAATTCGCCCAGGAGAAGAACATATAAAGAAAAGTCAATGAGTATAATTCATACCTAGTAGTGCTCTGTCTATAACACTAATCCCCTGCTCCATACCACCACCTCTAATGAAGAACAAGAGGCTGGTAGTGACCAGTATTAGTATGCTGGACTGGCTGTTTTGCATGCTAGCCGGGTTGATTAGCATACTAAGACAACTGATTGGCATACTAAGATAACTGATTAGCATACATACTAAGAGGACTGATTAGCATACTAAGACGACTGATTAGCATACATACTAAGACGACTGATTAGCCTACTAAGACGACTGATTAGCATACATACTAAGACGACTGATTAGCCTACTAAGACGAATGATTAGCATACATACTAAGATGACTGATTAGCCTACTAAGACGAATGATTAGCATACATACTAAGATGACTGATTAGCCTACTAAGACGACTGATTAGCATACATACTAAGAGGACTGATTAGCATACTAAGACGACTGATTAGCATACATACTAAGACGACTGATTAGCCTACTAAGACGAATGATTAGCATACATACTAAGATGACTGATTAGCCTACTAAGACGAATGATTAGCATACATACTAAGATGACTGATTAGCCTACTAAGACGAATGATTAGCATACATACTAAGATGACTGATTAGCCTACTAAGATGACTGATTAGCATACATACTAAGACGACTGATTAGCCTACTAAGACGACTGATTAGCATACTAAGATAACTGACTAGCATACATACTAAGACGACTGATTAACATACTAAGATGACTGATTAGCATACTAAGATAACTGACTAGCATACATACTAAGATAACTGATTAGCATACTAAGATGACTGATTAGCATACTAAGATAACTGACTAGCATACATACTAAGATAACTGATTAGCATACATACTAAGATGACTGATTAGCATACTAAGATAACTGACTAGCATACATACTAAGACGACTGATTAGCATACTAAGATAACTGACTAGCATATATACTAAGATGACTGATTAGCCTACTAAGACGAATGATTAGCATACATACTAAGACGACTGATTAGCATACTAAGATGACTGATTAGCATACTAAGATAACTGACTAGCATACATACTAAGATGACTGATTAGCCTACTAAGATGACTGATTAGCATACATACTAAGACGACTGATTAGCCTACTAAGACGACTGATTAGCATACATACTAAGACGACTGATTAGCCTACTAAGACGAATGATTAGCATACATACTAAGATGACTGATTAGCCTACTAAGACGAATGATTAGCATACATACTAAGATGACTGATTAGCCTACTAAGACGACTGATTAGCATACATACTAAGAGGACTGATTAGCATACTAAGACGACTGATTAGCATACATACTAAGACGACTGATTAGCCTACTAAGACGAATGATTAGCATACATACTAAGATGACTGATTAGCCTACTAAGACGAATGATTAGCATACATACTAAGATGACTGATTAGCCTACTAAGACGAATGATTAGCATACATACTAAGATGACTGATTAGCCTACTAAGATGACTGATTAGCATACATACTAAGACGACTGATTAGCCTACTAAGACGACTGATTAGCATACTAAGATAACTGACTAGCATACATACTAAGACGACTGATTAACATACTAAGATGACTGATTAGCATACTAAGATAACTGACTAGCATACATACTAAGATAACTGATTAGCATACTAAGATGACTGATTAGCATACTAAGATAACTGACTAGCATACATACTAAGATAACTGATTAGCATACTAAGATGACTGATTAGCATACTAAGATAACTGACTAGCATACATACTAAGATGACTGATTAGCCTACTAAGATGACTGATTAGCATACTAAGATAACTGACTAGCATACATACTAAGACGACTGATTAGCATACTAAGATAACTGACTAGCATACATACTAAGACGACTGATTAGCATACTAAGATGACTGATTAGCATATATACTAAGACGACTGATTAGCATACTAAGATGACTGATTAGCATACATACTAAGATGACTGATTAGCATACTAAGACAACTGATTAGCATACATACTAAGACGACTGATTAGCACACTAAGACGAATGATTAGCATACATACTAAGACGACTGATTAGCATACTAAGATGACTGATTAGCATACATACTAAGATGACTGATTAGCCTACTAAGACGAATGATTAGCATACATACTAAGACAACTGATTAGCATACATACTAAGACGACTGATTAGCATACATACTAAGATGACTGATTAGCACACTAAGACGAATGATTAGCATACATACTAAGACGACTGATTAGCATACTAAGATGACTGATTAGCATACATACTAAGACAACTGATTAGCACATTAAGACGAATGATTAGCATACATACTAAGACGACTGATTAGCACACTAAGACGACTGATTAGCATACATACTAAGACGAATGATTAGCATACATACTAAGACGAATGATTAGCATACATACTAAGACGAATGATTAGCATACATACTAAGATGACTGATTAGCACACTAAGACAAATGATTAGCATACATACTAAGACGACTGATTAGCATACATACTAAGATGACTGATTAGCACACTAAGACGAATGATTAGCATGCATACTAAGACAACTGATTAGCATACATACTAAGACGACTGATTAGCACACTAAGACGAATGATTAGCATGCATACTAAGACGACTGATTAGCATACTAAGATGACTGATTAGCATACATACTAAGAGGACTGATTAGCATACATACTAAGACAACTGATTACCACATTAAGACGAATGATTAGCATACATACTAAGACGAATGATTAGCATACATACTAAGACGACTGATTAGCATACATACTAAGACGACTGATTAGCATACTAAGATGAATGATTAGCATGCATACTAAGACGACTGATTAGCATACTAAGATGACTGATTAGCATACATACTAAGATGAATGATTAGCATACATACTAAGATGACTGATTAGCATACATACTAAGACGACTGATTAGCATACATACTAAGACGACTGATTAGCACACTAAGACGAATGATTAGCATACATACTAAGATGACTGATTAGCATACTAAGACAACTGATTAGCATACATACTAAGACGACTGATTAGCACACTAAGACGAATGATTAGCATACATACTAAGACGACTGATTAGCATACTAAGATGACTGATTAGCATACATACTAAGATGACTGATTAGCCTACTAAGACGAATGATTAGCATACATACTAAGACAACTGATTAGCATACATACTAAGACGACTGATTAGCATACATACTAAGATGACTGATTAGCACACTAAGACGAATGATTAGCATACATACTAAGACGACTGATTAGCATACTAAGATGACTGATTAGCATACATACTAAGACAACTGATTAGCACATTAAGACGAATGATTAGCATACATACTTAGACGACTGATTAGCACACTAAGACGACTGATTAGCATACATACTAAGACGAATGATTAGCATACATACTAAGACGAATGATTAGCATACATACTAAGACGAATGATTAGCATACATACTAAGATGACTGATTAGCACACTAAGACAAATGATTAGCATACATACTAAGACGACTGATTAGCATACATACTAAGACGACTGATTAGCACACTAAGACGAATGATTAGCATGCATACTAAGACAACTGATTAGCATACATACTAAGACGACTGATTAGCACACTAAGACGAATGATTAGCATGCATACTAAGACGACTGATTAGCATACTAAGATGACTGATTAGCATACTAAGATGACTGATTAGCATACATACTAAGATGAATGATTAGCATACATACTAAGATGACTGATTAGCATACATACTAAGACGACTGATTAGCATACATACTAAGACGACTGATTAGCACACTAAGACGAATGATTAGCATACATACTAAGATGACTGATTAGCATACTAAGACAACTGATTAGCATACATACTAAGACGACTGATTAGCACACTAAGACGAATGATTAGCATACATACTAAGACGACTGATTAGCATACTAAGATGACTGATTAGCATACATACTAAGATGACTGATTAGCCTACTAAGACGAATGATTAGCATACATACTAAGACAACTGATTAGCATACATACTAAGACGACTGATTAGCATACATACTAAGATGACTGATTAGCACACTAAGACGAATGATTAGCATACATACTAAGACGACTGATTAGCATACTAAGATGACTGATTAGCATACATACTAAGACAACTGATTAGCACATTAAGACGAATGATTAGCATACATACTTAGACGACTGATTAGCACACTAAGACGACTGATTAGCATACATACTAAGACGAATGATTAGCATACATACTAAGACGAATGATTAGCATACATACTAAGACGAATGATTAGCATACATACTAAGATGACTGATTAGCACACTAAGACAAATGATTAGCATACATACTAAGACGACTGATTAGCATACATACTAAGACGACTGATTAGCACACTAAGACGAATGATTAGCATGCATACTAAGACAACTGATTAGCATACATACTAAGACGACTGATTAGCACACTAAGACGAATGATTAGCATGCATACTAAGACGACTGATTAGCATACTAAGATGACTGATTAGCATACATACTAAGAGGACTGATTAGCATACATACTAAGACAACTGATTACCACATTAAGACGAATGATTAGCATACATACTAAGACGAATGATTAGCATACATACTAAGACGACTGATTAGCATACATACTAAGACGACTGATTAGCATACTAAGATGAATGATTAGCATGCATACTAAGACGACTGATTAGCATACTAAGATGACTGATTAGCATACATACTAAGATGAATGATTAGCATACATACTAAGATGACTGATTAGCATACATACTAAGACGACTGATTAGCATACATACTAAGACGACTGATTAGCACACTAAGACGAATGATTAGCATGCTAGTTGTCTAAGCCACGAAGCCTCCCTCAAATTTTAATTTTATGCTATTTGATATTTTAGCATTGAGTAGTGTATTTACCAAAAGAGAACCTGTTGTTACCATTCGGCGAACCAAGGTGCTGCCCCCCACAGGGCGTGCCGAGTGCTGACATAAAAGAAAAGCAGCTGGTAGCTTCTTACATGAGAAGCTTCTCAATCTTAGTCCTTATATGCGACCAATGGGAGAGTGACGCTTGGTTATGATGTCACAGCCTTCGTTGTTGCCAAATTTGATGAGTAGGCAGGAATATTAGTGAAAACAGTCTTTTAGGGTTCATAGGAATATATATGAGCTGGGCTGGAGAGCATTGAGTGTCTCAGTTTTCCAGATCACTGCTAGTATTATACTCTAGAGCGTATTAAAAAAAATAAATCATAACTGTATTCATTTTTAACATTTACCATCATCCAATTGTAGTTATGCAAGAGAATGTGTTAAGCGTCTTACTTTATTCTGCAAAATTAATTCCTGCAGGAGACCTTTAAATGTAGTGAATTAAGTAGAAAAGTCACTTTCATGCCTAATAGCGCTGGGTTCATGAATTTGTTTTAAAACAATTTTTCATGTGGAAAGCTGTATTCCTGCTGGTGCTATAAATTTGCCTGTAGATATCTCTGACAATCCTTGGTTGTTTGGCTGATTATATAAGCCGGCACTTTGTTACAAAGAGTAACAAAGTGAAACAATAAACCTGAAAGTAGATGGGTACTTATGTCAAAAAGCATAGAAAACCAAAGTTAGTATAGGAGGATAGAATTACCTCAAAATGTTTTGAATCACCATATTATAGGCAATAATAATACGGGAGGGGTGTGGGGTCCCGGCGTTCAGGACCTCGGCGGACAAACTCCCAACAGTGTTAGGATACCGACGCTTGTGGGTAGGTATCCTAACCCTCCCCCTCTCAATACCCCTTCCTATCCGGTGCCTGAAGCTAACCTCCCCCCTCGTGCATAAACCTAACCTCCCCCTCCCCGCACCCTAAACCTAACCCTCTTCCCCCTAGTGCTTATCCCTAACCCTCCACCTAGTACATACCCATAATCCCTAGCCCTCGCCCCACCCCCGGGTGGCAAATGCCCCACCCCCACCGCCAGCTACTTGGACCAGTCTGTCTAAAAAAAAATGTGATCTTTCAGGGGAAGGGGTTTCCAGGTCGCTGGAACCCCCCCTGACTGCGCCATTGGATCGGTGCAGCGCAGTGCTTGTTTCACTGTTTGGCCTTTTATCCTTACATTTTACTTTAACTTTTATACTTCAAATATGTTGTCAATTTGCAAAGTGTGAGATTGTGCATGCACGTCAGTATAACTCATGGGCGGTGCAATCACATGACATCCACCAGTGAAAAAATCCTGCTCTAGTGCCTGTAATGACTGCGTTGTGCGCTGGTAAATTATCCCATTTCTGTGTCATCTGTAAAATATCCTTATCCTATGATTCATCTGTGAGTAGCAAATTATCAGACACTTTATTGTGCACTTGTGCCACGGACCGTAACACCAAATCTTACATATGATGGCTTTCCCACTCTCTCTTGACCATTTGCTGTCCGTAGACTTCACGGCATTTAACTCTTACCACATAGAGCTTGGTTCGGATTAATATTCAGGAGACAATTGTGAAATAGATTGGACATTGTTAATGCAGCGTGGCTGTACAGTGAGTTCTCAGAATATTACATTATAACAATGAAGGACTGACTATTGAGACAAAGCTAAGAGGCAATTAGGAGAGCAAATACCATTATAAGACATAGCTCACAAGGGCTGATGTGTCACAGACATCAGACAAGGTGCAGTGTATAGTATTAGGGAGTAAGTGTCACTCAGGAAATAATTGCACTAGAAGTCTATGTAAAAGGTGTACAGATAAAAATAAATGATACATTTTTTTTTTTGACAGATGGAAGGAACAGTACAGGCGGAGGGATAAGTGGAAATTAAAGACGAACAAAATATGTTGCTTCATTTCGAGTCTCTATGAATATCGGTACTTGGTTTATGAAAGTCACATTCAATGGAAAAGTCAAACTTTTCTATTACGGTTGATTGTGTCCACATTTTGTCTTTTATAGTGTCACCTCTGAAAAACGATTGAACACGTATACATTAAAGAAAACTATTTTGTCAGGAGTGGGGCTGCCGGATCATTACGGAGGGTCCGGACAGCCACGCTCCGTCTTACCTAGTGCTGGCACACTCTCCTGTGTGCCCGCTCTCCCCGCAGCTGAGCGGCGTTGGCCACGCGGGACTTCCTTAATGCTGCTGGGGAGATTACAGCTCAGCCCCGCTACCAGCCACTCTTTTTACTTACCTGAGGATGTCTTCACTGCCTGGTACTGTTCTCCTCTGCATCCACGCTGACTTCTCCGGATCATGGGCGCAGCCATCTTGGTTTGGTCACCTGATTCGGCAACTGCTAATCCTGCCCTGCTTCTGGGTCAGCTGTGAGTAATTGTCCAACCAGCAACAGACACTGGGTATTTAAACCTCTGTGCAACGTCTCCTAATGGTTTCCTTTTGGCTACTGTCGGATCTACGTTTGTTCCTCACCTAGTGAACTTTCGCTATTGTTTGTCTGAACTCAGGGCCTGATTCAGAGCTGCTCGTAAGTGGCCGCTCGTTCGCTCCGAGCGATGTTTGCACATCTGCGCATGCGTATGGGTCGTAACTCGTAATGCGCATGTGCCAACCAGTCAGTGCGGTCGGAAATCGTGTGTTCGCAAATAGCGAGTGCCTGCTAATTTGAGTGACAGGATGAGGCATTTGTGGGTGGTAACAGGGGAAGGTGCTTGAAAACAGGGAGTGGAGATCCGAACGCAGGCGTGCCAAACGGTCAAAACGGGCATTTCAAGGATGTGCATAATTAACAAAGCAGCGTCATCGACCACGTCACTTGGTTGTTTCTTAGCCTGAACTGTTCGCATGATTGCGGTAGGAAAATCCAACCACAAGCACTGCGAGCAGTTCAGACGCCTTTCGATGTACTCGATTAATCTAATAAATAGCGGAGATGACGTATGATGCGAACAGCCAGGGGGCGTCTTTACAAAATAGCGAGCGCATGTTTCGTTCGCTCGCTCAGACATAGAGGCGTCAACAGACCGCAAAGAGCGAGTGTTCAATTTAAATAGCCGGCCCCTTTTTCTGAACGAGCGAGCACAAATAGCGTCCGGCTCTGAATTGGGCCCTCAGTTCAGTATCTCTGAAATTAGCTTCCAAGCCATCGTTATATTGAGCACAGCTCAGGATTCTGCTCAAGGACTTTTTGCTATTGTTTAACAGAGTCTGCTTCGGTTAGGTTTCCGTCTCAGTTACCTGGGCTCAACCCAGCGTTACTACATGGAGACTTCAGTGTCTACAGAACTGTATATTACTCAGTAACAGAACAAGGTCTCCTGCGTTTGGCCTAGCAGAATTACCTCAGTACCACTGACTTCGGAATCCTGCTGTTCATCTCTGAGTTTAAGTTCTAAACATCTGAACCAAAGTCTTCTGCTGTTGTCTGAGTCTAATAAAGTTTTGTATTTTATCCTGATCATCACGTATCCAGTTCCTGCTCCTACACAGCCTGTCTACATCCATTGTTATTGTGACCTGTTAATCCTAACTCTGTGCTGTCCTATGAGGAAGACTTATCTCAGACCGCCCGATTTTTCGCCACCTTCGCCTGTTTTGTATGCGAAAACTTTTCGTGCGCGCTCCGTATTCAATTGTCAAACAGGCGAAAACGGGACCCGGCGAATGTGAAACAGACGATAAGTGCAGGATACATTGGGGGAATCACTCTGTACCCTAGAATAAGATGGGCTGACTTCGGAAATCATTATGGTAGTTTAGTATTAGCCCTAATTGAACTAGTTAGAGTACTTAAGTGTTGGTAATTGCTTGCTATTAGCGTGTTGGTAAAAGTGGTGAAGAATGGCATAAAGCAGTGTTTTTTGGAGAAAATAAGTAGTCCCAGCAAATTTGGGGTGCTTGAAAATGGGTACTAGCATATTTTTATGTCTCTAAAGCGAAGTTTTAGACAAGGTGAAATTCCTCCGTCATACAAGCACGTGCAATCCCCAAAACACTTGGCCCCTTCTTACAGCACCCCCAGAAGCTTATTTCGCTAGTTTTTTAAGTTGTCCCCCCACTTTTTTAATTTTCACCCCAAATTTTTCTAAGGCGTTTTTGGGGTGTTCCTGGAAATTTTTATTTATTTTTTGGGGGTAAATTGTCCTTTGAAGGGTTGTACCAAGGGTTCTGCACCCCAAAATATAGATTATACATATTTACATACAATATCTGCACCCCAAAATATAGATTATACATATTTTTTTCCTGCTATTCTGTGTAGAAAAAGTTTCGCCAATTTCAGTGCATTGACTGTCCGCATAGGCGAAAACAGACTGGAACTGAGGGCCTGATTCAGAGCCGGACGCTCTGACCAGAGCGCTCGCTCTGAATCAGGGCCGGCCTAGCTTAAAATGGAGCGGCCTCCTGGCCGCTCGCATAGCTGTGGGTAACCACCCACAGCTTATGCGAGCGGCCAAAACGATGGTCACGATGGTCAGACCATCACGACCATCGGGCTTGCGACGAGACCCTGTGGTAGGGTCTCGCTACCGCAAGCCCAGGAGTGCTTTTGGCTCTATCAGAGCCAAAAACACTCCCACTGACATCACTAGTGATGTCAGTGGGACCGGACCCAGACGGTAGGCTTCCCATGGGAACGCCTCCGTCTGGGCAGCCACGCCCCTGGCATGCCCACCAAAGGGGGCATGCTGTCACTCACCATCGACAGCACGCCCCCTTTGGTGCGAGACCCCGAGCGACGGCTTCCCCTATTTGGGTAACATCGACCCGCTTGCGAGCGTACAGCGCTCGCGAGCGGGTCTGAATGAGACCCTGAATACGGAGATAAATTTTCAGGCAAAATTTCTGCAAAAAACCCCCCGGCGAAGACGGCTTTTCGCTCCTATTTGAATACGGACCTTAGTCGTTGACAGAGTTATTGATGCTGCAGATGTGCCTGCAATGACCTATAGACAGTGTTTGGAATATGACTTATTTGATTAAATTACCAATGAGTTGTGTAAGTCTATAGGAGCAATTTAATTCTCGGCGATCTATTGGTATCATTAAAGTAACTTTATAGATACGAGAAGACAGCTACAATCTAAATAAAGAACATTAAATGGTGTAAACTGCAATAAATACATTATTACACTATTTATATATTACCAGTTATTTCATTTACATAGTCCACTCATATTACGCAGCACTTCACAGAGAATATTTAGTCATTCACATTAGTTACTGCCCCAGTGGAACTTGCATTTGCTAGTGCTTCGCCCACCATGAAATTGATTCTGCCAACCATGTTTTTTATTTGAGGTGTTCTAGTTGTATTGCTTTGCATAGGAGCCCTGTTGTGGGAGTGGCCAAGGTGACCAGCAGCGCTATACAGACTGTTGGTGCAGATACAATGGTGATGGCGGATTGGCTGATAGCGAATGCACCTCTGACGCCTATAGGTGCTTCTTCATTCCTCAGGCATAGATTATGTTTTATGTTTTCATTATTTTCTATCTATAGTTGTATCTGCTGCATCAAATAATTTCCAACTTTCAGCTACGCCTAACGGCGAATTCGTATCTCTCAAGTAAAACAAATGGTTACATACATGGGCGTGAGTGTATGTCTGGCGTAAACTGGTCACATGTGCTAGCCATAATGAGCCGTACACATACTGATACTGAAGGAGCAGCGTATAAGCATATATTTGTTACTCTTTTGGCATAAATCGCACCCATTTCATACTCATCATGAGCCGCAACATCTCTAATGTTCCAAAGAAAAAGAGAAAAGCACAGAAAAAAAAACAGTTGCGCAGTCACAATCCTATATATCACAAGAGACAAAATAAACACATCAATCACCACACACGAAATACAACTAAAAAAATCTTTCTAAAATATATTTAAGATCGATTTGCTGTCAAACGGCCAGAAATGTTATATCTCATTAGACAAAGATGAGATAGGTAACGGAATAGTTTCCCCGCTGTAAAAATAAATATCAAAATAATGCAATAAAAATAAAAAGGGATGTTCATTTCTGCTTTATTGTTACCTTTTTATTTATCTATTGTTATACACAACGGGTGCTGCGGTACTTGACTAGCAACACGATGGAGATTGCTCCTGCTGGAAATCTGGTTACAAGTCACACAGTTATTGTCTGGGCAATTTCCTAAGATGGCCGACACTCTGGATAAAAATGACGTGTTAATGCCACAACATCACTAAACATTTTGGTGATTTATTCCACTTTGCAAACCCCTCTGCTCTATGTGAAGGTTGTTTGGTAGCTCCTATGTCCCGCTCAAGCAATCTATGCAGATCTGAGATCCATAAGTGCTGTCTGTCCATTAAATATGCAGGGGCGGATCGGGACGGAAAACCAGCACAGAAAGTTTCTGGAAGCAGCCGTAATGGAGGCGGAGTCTGAGGGGGTGGGGTTTGTTAACTTGGCGGGATTGATCCTCATAGGGTGGAACATATAGCAAGTGGATGGAAAACACTCTGGACGGCTTAAATTAAATACAATAGAGCCCAATTATATCGGGCTCTACTGTATTCATTTAAAGCAGGGGTGGGGAACCTTTTTTCTGCCAAGGGCCATTTTGATATTTAGAAAATCATTCGGGGGCCATACAAAATTATTAACTTAAAATTTGCCTCCTATATTTGGTTAAAAACGTTATTAACCCTTAATGCGATGGCTGTAAGTAACTGCGTCTCTTTGGTATGTTGCCAGGCAGAGGAGGAGCAGTCCCTATGGATGTGTGACAGGCAGATTGATAAGGCAGCCCTGGGGTCCTCTCAGTCCTAACCAGCCTGATGACAGCACTGACTGTACACACCCCCTGCTGTGCCACCACTGCCTGCTTGCCCACGCTGTTAGGGTGAGACCCTGCACGCCCCCGCACTAACCAGCTCAATAGCAGCCATATGACAGCCCTGATCCACCCCCCCCTTGTGCGCTGCCTGCCTGTCGCTGCTGATGGGGAGAGAGCCCTGCATGCCACCCAGTGACAGCCCTGATACCCTGATCCCCCCCTGTGCTACCTGCCGCCGCTGATAGGGAGAGAGCCCCTGCACTAATCCGCCCGATGACAGTCCTGACACCCTCCACCGCTGCGCTACCTCCCACCGCTGATAGCCGATGACGGCCCTGACACACACACCCTCCCCCCGCTGTGCTACCTGCTGCCGCTGATAGCGCAGTGGGGGGAAGGGGTGTGTCAGTGCTGTCATTGGCTACCCACCGCCGATGACAATCCTGACATCCCCTCTCCCCCGCTGTGCTACCTGCCGCCGATGACAATCCTGACATCCCCGCTCTCCCGCTGCGTTAACTGCCGCCGCTGACAGCCGATACACTACACTGATTCTGCTGCTGCTGCTGACAGCCGGCCGGGCCAGGTGATTTCACCTTGTGGGCCTTATTTCCCACCCCTGATTTAAAGCATCTAGAGTGCTGCCCATTCACTTGCTGTGTGTGTGTCTAAAATATATATATTATATAAAATATATAATATGTATATATATATATATATATATATATTTTTTTTTTTTAAAAACATGCAGCTCTGGCACTCACAGTAACTGTCAGACAACATGCCCGGTGCCCTCACAGAAGCCAAGTTAATATATCCACCCATGTGCGGCACTCGCGGCAACAGATTACTATAACAGCATCAGAATATGGTCAAAGTTTCAGTGCTCGTTTAATACGTCTATTATACAATGTACATATTCTGATGCTGTTATAAGGATTTATTGCCAAGAGTGCCACACCTTGGTATATATATATATATATATATATATACACACTGGCAGGCAGATATATACAACATCATATATAAATATATATAAAACACAGACAGGGCAGCTCTATAATACACAGTATAGTCTGATGGTTTACTCACTGACTGTCGCATTACTTGTGTGACGCAGTCACAATTGGCTGGATCAAGCTCCTTTTCTTCCGCCTGGCTGTAGAGATGGCTGTTGAGTGAATGTCTCGACACAATGACTCGAATCGTTTAGATGTTCGAATGATTCGAGTCACTCAAAGTTTGCTGTGTTGAGACAGCCACCTCTCTAGCCTCTCTGTCAGACACAGAGTCGCTACCGCCGGGCCCGGGGAGTGTGCACTCACTCGGGAGAGTCAGTGCAGTAGGATAATCTGAAGTGCGGGGCTGAGGGGGGGCGGAGCTGGCAGAGACTCACTCGGAGTGGCAGCACCCCTAGGTGCTACTGCTCTGCAGGATCTAAAAAGGCCGTGTCCCGAGACACTGTCTCGAAAAACTTCACTGAGCTTAGCCATGTGGCTCAACTCAAGTACAATGAATCGCTCTGCCCATGACTACTTGGCTGCTGCAGGCTGCTCATTGTAGCAGACGGAGGGGACCTGTAGCTGGGCTGCGGACTCACGAGCTGGAGGAGGAGCTGTCAGTGGCGACTTACGGCTCCGCAAAGGCTCATGGGAGGAGCTGCTGCGACTGGGCATGCACAGGTGGCCCAATCCGCCCGTACAATTATGATGGAAACTGCTGTTGTTACCGGAGTCATTTGAAGAACCGATATGATCCATTGGGGCAGCATTAAGTTTTTTTCTACCCCCTGGAATATAGATTTTGAAGTTTAGCCCCTTTTCTCCTATTGGTGACCATACCCTAAGCTTGGTTATTATGCGCCATTATGTACCATTGGTGTTAGCAAATGAGCCCTTATTACTCCATGCACACCAGGTTATTATAATGTCTGGTCACGTGAGCAATGGTTACAATGAAATACATGGATAACATGCCTTTAGCCTCTTCTTATGAAACATTGAATGAAATGTCATTTACTTTCAGCAAATTTTGGAAAGGTTGTAGTATTTCCCAACACGGGAACCATGTTAGAACCTCATACGGACAGCTGACTTCTTATACTGAGATAAGCTGTTGAATAAATGTAATTATTCTAACATTATACAAGTGCACTTACTAAGGTAACTCTAGTACATTTGTTTCAAATTATATTTTAACATCAAGAGCAAAATGTGTCTCTTGATTCAACAGTAAAACACTAAGAGGGTTATTCAGACCCGCTCGTGAGCGGCAGTACGCTCGCAAGCGGGTCGATGTCCCCCACTGCGCATGCGCACAATGGAGGGAGCTCCGTCGTGCACATGCACGAGATCCGGAGAGCGACGGGCTCTCCATCGCTCCGGGTCTCGCACCAAAGGGGGCGTGCTGTCGATGTTGATTGACAGCACGCCCCCTTTGGTGGGCGTGCTGGGGGCGTGGCGGCCAGACGGAGGCGTTCCCATGGGAAGGCCTACCGTCTCAAGCCGGCCCCACTGACATCACTAGTGATGTCAGTGGGAGTGACTTTGGCTTTGATAGAGCCAAAATCACTCCAGGGCTTGCGGCAGCGAGACCCTACCGCAGGGTCTCCGTCACAAGCCCGATGGTCGCGATGGTCAAGAGCATCGCGACCATCATCATGGACCCTCGCTATAGCTGTGGGTGGTATGAGGACACTCCATGAGGACGCTCCAAAAAAAGGTAGGAGGGCCCTGATTCAGAGCGAGCGCTCTGGTCAGAGCGTTCAGCTCTGAATCAGGCCCTAAGAGCCATTTGCAGAGTTGATGCCAATTTATCCATAGATGCTTCATGCGTATATTGGCCCGCATGCAAAGTTGCTTGTATCTTGCGATGCCCCCTATCTGTCCCTCTGTTTTGCTCCTCATCATTAACAGCATAAGAACGCACCTGCATACATTTTTACAAGGTGTAACAGATCTGGCAAATTTCAATCATATTTATGCTCACTTCAAGCTCGGCATAGTGCACATAGGCACAAACCAGTGGAGGCTCCCGAGTTGGGGGCTGCAGCACAGTCCAAAGTTCACATAGGGGAGCCACACCAACTGCCACCCCAAAGGCTGCCAAACATCGCCGGCCGGGACTCACTGGCAGTTGGTGGTTCCCCTATTTGAATTTTGGACTGTGCTGCAGCCCCACCTCTGGATCCTCCACTGGTGCCAACATGCCCTTACTAAATTTTGCCGGTGACAACGCCCCTTTACAGCTAAGTTACGCCTCTTCAGTCGTAAGTGCAAATAGAATCGAAATGCGTACAGTCCTGCATCGCCCGCATTTGTGTGCGCCAGTTCTGGAGTGCGCACGGTGCAAAAATACATGCAAGGTATGCTCTGCGGGTAGCGTATCTGAAACTCAGCATCAGGCCCTACAAATATAAATGTCATCATATTTACATTCTGGGGTATGTACACTTCTGCACAAGACTAAGATCGGGGTAGAGGTATGCACCAGTGAAAAGTGTGGAGAAGTGTTCTAGTGTTGAAGCTACCTATGGCAACCAATCAGCTTCTACCTATGTATTTGATAAATGCAACCTCAAAGCTAATTGGCTGCCATGGGCAACTTTTCCACTGGCATACTTCTCTACTCTTTACATTGCGTCATACATCTATCCCTTAGTATCTAATGTTTTAAGTACATATTTATCAAAAGAAATTGGCAGGATATTCCCCGAAAACCCACAAATATGAACCACTGAATTGGCGCAGTTGCATGGAATGCACCACATCCAGCTGGGTGTTAGCTGACATGGTCACATCCCATGTGGGGGCAGTTGTATTGCCCCTTGGGGGTGGGTAGGTAATTCAAAGGGGGGGGGGCGCTAATGGCATCATGAGTGGGAGTGTGATGCCCCATCATAAAAATTTGACGGTATTTTAAAATAATTAAAATATTACACTTTGAGAATGGGAGCTTCACAACTGGGGATCTATTATCATTATGGAGTGCAATTGCTCCCTAGTGGTAATAGATCCTCCTAACTGACACTGGGGGGGGGTCTATGTTAACTTAATTACATTAAAAAAAAAAATCAACAATTTTTTTATGGCCATTTTGTAAAAAAAAATTGACAGTTAAGCGACCCCACGGTGTATGTAGGGAAATATTGGAGATATTTGCTGCAGTGCCCCGATTTTGATTGCACAAGCTTAGCTTCTATTGGGACGGCTAAATTGTGAAATTTACCAAGCTCGGCCCAGTAGCTAACTCCGTCTACCAATGGTGTTAGCCAATAGTAGCCTATAGGCTGCTGCAGTGCACTTTTTTTTTTTGGCGAGTGATCCCCCAGATCCCATTCTCCTGCTCCGTATTGATGCATACGCAGCATCAGGGTCCGAGCTCAACTCTTTGACGGGACAGGGTTTCTTGGAAGCTCTGTTCCGGCACATGAAGATCATAATTGCAAGCAATAATATTAATTTTCGCTTTGTGATTAGTATTATTATTATCACAGCTCAACTGTAGGAAAAATGTAGGATGTGGAAAATTTGAAACTAGACCAGCAGTAATCTATCTATCTATCTATCTATCTATCTATCTATCTATCTATCTATCTATCTATCTATCTATCTGTCTGTCTGTCTGTCTGTCTGTCTGTCTGTCTGTCTGTCTATCTATCTATCTATCTATTTTTGTACTTATTTTGACAAAAAACCATTGATTTGAACTGCATTTGGTGAAAACTGTTTTGGAAAACTCTTACATTCATCTAAGTCTAAAAGCACTTTAATACAATTGTCATGTAACACATGAAATTATGGATGGATGGGATGTGAGAGTTTATTGTATTTGCTTTTTGTCTCAACACTGTGTTTGTCATTGGTTCCTGAACTTGGCTTCAAGGCACCCTAACAAGTTCAGGTCTAAAGGATATCCATGCTTGTGCACAGGTGACTTAATTAGTACTGCATCATTTTGATTAAACCATCTGTGCGTAACCGTGGATATCCGTAAAACCTGGACTGACCTTGACTGTTAGGGTGCATTGAGGAGTGAACCAATAAATGTTAAATATGTGCACCAGAATGTCTACAGGGCTAGACAAGTTCTATTTAACAAAAATGTTAGAATGTTTCAACGACTAATAATAACAGAAATAATTTTTTCTCCCAATAGAACTCAAAGCACTTTTTATTTGCAGAATAAAACTCATAAAACAAAAAATAAACATGTCAAAGTCCAACAGAGTAAAGCAAAGAGAGCTTGACATTGGTTATGATGACAACTAGGGGTGTATAGCACGTGCCAACTTTGGTATGTACTGTAACTCCCTCTACCGGAGGTCCATGGAGAGGTAGGTCAAGATGGGCTGGGTGGGAGTGTGGTGTTATGAACGGCATCACAGCCCACCACATGCTGGTGGTGGCTCCACAATGACACAATTTAAAGCAAGTTGCATCATCAAGTCAATATTCTGCCCACTTCTTGGAGGCTTGTCTACTCTCATGAGAAAATGAGAGAGCTCCCATTTATTTGTATGTTTACTGGACATTCCAGAATAGTAGGCAAGTATACCAAAGATGAGCTGCAAAGCAAGAAGCTCAGGCCCCAAACGAAGTAGAGGACACTATGTGTACTGCAATTACTCCTACACTATTCCTATTGGGAAGTTTGTTGGGGTTTGGTCCATTCACAAGTGGTGGAAGCAACTCCTGGACAGATCACAATCACACACCTGGAACTTTGGCATACATTCAAATAACCCAGATGGAAGGAGGATATATTGCCAACAAGAAAATAGCAATCTCCTCTAGATTTGGAGAAGGCTGTATAATACTTCAGACATGACAGCCTTCAGAGTTAAGAGTATCTCCAACATACTGTAGTCTGCTATTATAATGTCACTTTGATAGTGGTCTGGTATTTTTCAATATGCTTAGTTTTAGCTTGTCTTCTACTATGTGAGTTTTCCTCATCACATTTCAAACCTGCAACCTTTTCTTCACCTCCCCAATATTCCTGTCAGACCAAGGTGATTGGGCATGTGATATTCATGGCTATATACAAACATAAGCGATAGTATCCATCACATCTACCACAACATTATTATAGCAATGAGAACAATCTAGAGAACAAGAATCCACACAAGCACCAATTATATCTTAGAGATCAAGGTTTGCAGCCAGAGCCTGGGGTGTAGCACCGCTCAATGGACAATGCCTAGACAACTCCATGGGCGATGTTCGGTTTTGAGGGGCTACGTATGAAAACCTGATGCGGTGGTAATTTGACCAAGCAAATTTGTCTATCATTGGGCCAGAGACTTCTAATGCTATCTGAAAGATGAGACCAAGAGTGTGATCACTATTATACAGCACAGATTAAATAAATAGTTTAAGGCCAAAAGCCTCATTGTGTAGAGAAGATCTTGAACAAGGTGTAAGAGATTATTATTGACAATGATAAGTCATCTTTGATGCCCCATGACTAGAGCAGTAACAAGGCTTAAAATCTGCACAAGAGATGAGAAGGACTTTGAACACCAAATATATAGCAGTAAAGATAACAATACAATCAAATTAGTTTTTCCGAATAGTAGACCATAAGGTTAAAGGTTTGTTTTAAAAAAATCACATTGCTACTCCACTTTGATTACTCAATCACAGAGTGACTGGCTGGGATTGCAACTTGGGTTATGCATTTTTGCCAAGTCAGGTATCAGTAATGCATGCTACATGTATACTTGCATAGTCTAGATCCATACTTGTCTTCTTAAGAATGTTGGGGAGTCCTTCCAGACTACATTAGAGCGGGGAACTCTACCGCTGGGTACCCTATCACATTCTTGCCCACGTTCCTAGTGAAATCAGCAAGGACAAGATAAAGCGATTGCAGTGATTCACATCATAGCTTTAGAATGTAAGCTCTTGCAATCAGTCCCTCTCTAATTTTTTCTTTTGACATGTAATTATTACAGATGAGCATTTTCGGTTCTACTCCATTCTTTTTGCCAAATTAGCTCAATTTCAGGTTTATCTTATTGGCTATCCAAAACACGTGAGAGCCAGATAACCAATATGATCCGTTTTTCAGATCCGAACTTAACCGAGGCAAAACTGAACTGCTCATCTCTATTAATTATGTAATCTGAGGGTTGTAATTATGTATTTATAATATATTTTTCGCAGTGGTGGGCCATGATGACAGGAACTGCATTACCAGTTGGATCTCCCCTCTGGGATCCCTTGCTCAGGAGATCAAAAAAGATGTTGGTAGAATACTTTTAAGCTTCCCATTTTTAGTTCGGAAATCCTAGCAATTTTATGGCATAATAACAGATAAAGAATAGAATAGTGTGAAAAATTTGTACATTTTGTGTCTCAGCCATCCCGTGAAGGAAAGTGCTGCATGCAATTTTATTTAGTTGCAGCTAAATTTACATTTTAAATCAGTCTGCTCTATCCACTAAATATTTTAGAACACATGGTTTTCGAATCATGTGGATTTTGAAAATGTTTGTCCCTCACAATGAACTCTGGGGAAACTGCGCTATATATATATATTTCTTTCTTTTTTTTTTTTTGCATTCTTTGCAAACTGATTCATCTCCAGCAGTGACCCCATACTATTTCTGGGAAGTGACTCTTTGCAGCAAATTGTGCTGCCAATTTCAGATTGATATAGACAATAAGGATAACAATTTGAACTGCTTTGAAAAAATTACTTTTTTTTGTAAGCCACCAATATTATTCCCATAATGGAATGGTAGAATTGCTTTTACGACTTGGCACTAACTGATGATGGCAGTGTTTTATTTTTTAAGTAGGGATTTTGTGTGCAGATAATGGCATAAATATAAATTTTTAAATGACTTTTACTGTGAAATATAATGCATTTTAGATGTCAATTTGGACATCTTTAATAGGGTTGAGAGTTTATCCAGGAGTAAAAATTATTTTGCAACTGTACGATTCTGAATTTTAATCCTGTGAACATCCACAGAATATTCTGGAGCTTTTAAAGGTTGAGTGCAGTTATTTATATATTTATTTATTTATTTTCCCCATCGAAATGCCATAACAACTTCATTACTTACCCAGGCGGTAATCTGCTGTTGATTGAGATTAATAGAGAAAATATTTTCAAAACACTTTAGCAAGCATTTGCATTAATCTATGTTGGGAAAATTAATCTTGTGGGGCGACCTGAAAAAAGGTGTTAATTGCAGTTTCAGATGTGAATACATCAAAAGTTTTCTGAGGTGTGTTTTAGCAGCCGCTGACAAAATTCACAGTTGAAAGAGAGAAAATCCCAGCAACAACACGAGTTTTTAATTATAGAAACAAAAACAACATTACAACGTATCCGTTCTCTAGTGATATAATTATAGTTTATAGATAATTTGCATTCTGAAATCATTTACTTTGCAATTTAGGCTAATGGCTGTGGATCTCAGCTGTTGTGGAGCTAGCATGCTGGGCCTTGTAGTTAGACAGCAGTTGGAGAGCCACTGGTTACTTCCCTTAGAACCGATATTTGTTTAGTTTTTCAATGGGCAAAAAATAAAAACCTCATAAAATATTATATCATAGTAGTTGACAATTTAATAAAGCGCCTTTACTGTGTGTTTGGTAAAAAAAAAATTGCATTATGATCTTATGTATTGAGTAGTACAGCATTATAGTAATAACAATGACAACTATTCCTTGTTCGGGCCAAAAATAAGAATAATATATTTGTGCTGTAGTTCATAGCAAATTATTATTATTATTACTACAATAATAATAATAATAATTCACATTTTTTTTATTTTATCAGTTCGCACAAATAAATATATCGATTTCTACAGGTTATACTAAATTTCTGTTATTTAAAAATTTTTATGACACAAGCTTAACTGACATTTTAATAAATATACCTGTCAACTAAATTATACCAAACCCTCATTTTGCCATTAAAATAATTGGGAGTTTTTACTGGCTCATTAATAACTAGAGAACACTTAATATATATGAGAAACAAAAATATCTACAGTATATGGCACTCTGAATTAAACACTTGAATGGGTGAATGTAATAATAATCAAGTTAACCACTCTGCTGCTAGGTTACTAGCAATATAAAAATCTGAAATATAAGGAAACGATAATAGACAACAGCACTTGGGTGTATACAACTGATTAATGGGTAATAGTGTCCAATAATAATTTCAAACAGCAGTTGTCATTACTTGAAAAACAGAAGTAAATGTGAGTCGCTTTAAAAGGTAAAAAACACACATTTAATGAAGACAGCAATTAATAATTTACATTTTAATAAATGTGACTGTCAATTAAATGATGCCTAATGTCTTATTTTGCCATTACAGTACATTAATATATAACCAGGTTTTAATTACCATGTTTGTAAAAATGACACTTTATGAAATTAATCCGAATAATGCTTATAGAATAACTAGTGTAACCCATAGCAAGTTAGCAACCATTCAGATATTATTTCCTTTTCTGATAACTTTCTGTTCAATATAGTGATATTCTGACAAGCCAATAGGTTAAATCTGTGCAAATCATTTACGGAACCAATATATTGTTTAAAGTAACTCTTCTGCTCAATAGGTTTTAATACAGATTTCCTGGTTAATAAAAAAGTATAATTATAAGTTTTGTTATTCTATAATTAGAAGTTTAACCACCAAAACAACTATCGCATCTGTCTGAGATGTAACCTGCACATTTCAATCTCACTTTTTATCCCTTGTCTCTTATTTATGATTTAAAAAAATCAATATGGCTGCCACCAGGGACACATAATGTCATCGCAGCACCAGACCATTGGATGCTCTAGGAGCAATTTTTCATTTTAATGCCACATTAAAAGGTTAACGCCTCAGGAATGAGAGAACTTATCAGGCTTTTCGCATTACGCTGTAGCTGTTGGGGATTCCCCAGTTTAAACTCTATGCTATACATTAAAAATGAAAGATGGCTGCTTAACATATTATAGATTTGAAATGAAAAAAATAAATATTCCTTTGCCCCTCCAGGATTTGTGGAGATGTCAGGATGATTAATAGAAAAATAATAAAAGGTTTGTAGATATGTGTCACTATGAATGCACGATTAATTAAATTACTGACATCGGGCCACAAAGCTGTACACATTACAGCTATTGATTGGTTACTCAACAAATAATTTACAATATCTGTTCCTAAATAACTGTTTACTAGAAAACACACATGTGAATATACATATTAGAAGATGAACAAAATAAGCTTTTTTCCAGTTTTCAATTTGTGTGTGTGTGTAAAGATAGATAGATAAATAGATAGATATGAGATAGATAGATATTAGATAGATAGATAGCTTAATAGATACATAGTTATGAGATAGATACATATGACATAGATATATAGATATTAGATAGACAGATAGACAGATATGAGATAGATGTGTATATATATATATATATATATACATATGTATATATATTTATATATATATATATATATATATAAAATAGATAGATATTAGATAGATAGATAGATAGATAGATAGAGATAAATAGGAGATAGATAGATATGAGATAGATTTGAGATAGATAGATATTAGATAGATAGACAGATATGAGATAGATAGATATGAGATAGATAGATAGATAGATAGATATGAGATAGACAGATAGATAGATAGATAGATAGATATTAGATATATAGATAATATTTTACAAACCACAATTTAGCATGTCTAGAAAACCATCAGTTCACAAAAGTGCAACAAAATAGTGCTTGAATGTACAATAGTAGCATAAGTAGCATAGAGGACTGACCATCTGGCAGTTCTGGCAAATGCCAGAAGGGCTGATGGCCTGATACGGTCTGAGAGCCTGGCTGAGCAGCTCCACATCCCATTGCTTTGCTTGGCCAGGATACAGAGAGACTGTGGCGTGCCGCCAGGCTCCCGTGGCTTGTGGCACACCCCTGTGAGATTTAACCATGTCCCCTGCATGCACAGACGAGAGTCTAGAGCCCCAGTTTGTCCCTGGCAGCCATTTATATAAGCATTGTTAGCAAGCAACTGAGACATTAGCCTGTTAGCCCGACAGCTGTTTCTATGTCCACCTTCTTCCAATGGGCAACATAACCAAAGGGACAAAACATAAAACTGATATACCCACAACTCACTGGGTTACATTACCTCCTGCATACCGGAGAATGTGCACTCCCCTGTCTTTACGAAAATAAACTCTGGCTCCAGCAACTCTGTCTAATGCATTTATAAATAAAAGAACAATACTTTTATGATGATGATCTAGTGCAGTCTGCTCCCATGTAATTCCCATGTGATTGTGTATATCTATGTAGTTGAGAATGGCATGTCCTAAGATGGACATGCCCATTCTGAGCAAGGAAGTGCACCCTCCTATGCCAATGCTCTCACTGCTGTGTCATAGAAGGAACAAGCCAGTAGAGGAGAACCATGTGCCAGAACAGGTAAGTATTACATGGGACTGGGGCAGGCTAAGTTTACCCAGCATATGCCTTGTCCATTTTAGTGGTATATTATATGACTATTAGTACTCAGTCTTCATCCTGTTGCTGCTGCTGGGGGCGGGAATACCGCTGTAGTAATTTCTGATTAGCTCTCTGGGACAGGGAGAGCCCATCAGAACAATCAACGCATGTTGCCTAGTGTCTGATGGAAGGTCTAAAACGGACAGTCTCCAATGAACAAGCTGCCAAGCAGCATGGGAGCCGCGCAGCTCAGGAAAAAAAGGTATTATGGGAAGGCCATCACTTCCACACCAATCAATGGTGGTAAACATTGGAATGCCACCATTGACTGGAAAAGCCACTGCTATCAGAATAAAAAACATTGATGGTTAGGAAGAATTGCCTATTGATGTCCATCCCAACCATTATCTTTGGACCTTGTACTAGCAAACCCACATTGGTAAGTTTTATACTTTTACCTGTTTAGGGAGACATTGGGGCTGATAGTGTGGGATCTGTACACACCCACATGGCACCGACCCCACCCACCCAATACTGACCACAATAGGCACCTGAACATTTTCACTGACAGGCTCATAATGCAGCCCCAATTGAGTCATCAAGCCCCGTATTGCCCATTTCATTGGGGAAGTGAGTGTATGTCCAGGAGAGCTCCCCGAATTTCAGGAGCCTGACGGACATTCTGAGAGAGAAGGCAAGTATGAGTATATGCTGTATGTTATGGTTATCAGGTGATAACCACATGATTAACAAAGGCTCAAGGAGACATTTCTAGCTGAACTTCGGAACCTGGAAACTTCAGAGTATTTCCCATTTATTGTCAGTGATCTGTCCCAGGCAACACACAACTCTGCTCAAATAGAGGGATTTCAGGTCATTGTGGGATTTCTGACATGAATGAAAAGAAGACTTCCCTCAAGTGGGATAAATAGGGTTCAGAAGTAGAGACCTTCTGTTGTATGCGCTCATATATACGTTTGACAATTGTCAGTGCTTTGGTGAGTTATAAATCTGAGGGGTTGTTGAAGTGTGCCGTAAATTCCGATAAGGAGTGTGTAGATCAGGCTGTCTGCTGGGCAGCGCTGCCTACCTGTGATGTACAGCCCTGATTTAAGTTGGCATTTTTAAATAATAAATTCCATCAGGCAAAGGCATTTATGCATTTATGTTATTGTGTCTTGTCCTGTAAAAAAAAGCAATTTAATTAAATAACAGGTGCTAAAACGGGTCTATCTAAAGAATATAACAAAAGTCTCAAGCAAGGGTGCAACAATGTATCGCAGGGCACCCCAGCAAAACTTGTTTCATGACCCAGCAATGGTGCTTTAGTCTTGTGCTGTCAACTGGAGCTTTACTGCACATGTGCCAAATCCTTGCATGGTCAGAAGAGGCCTCTGCTCTCAAAACAGAGGTGCCTTCAGGGCAGTCACCCCCCCTAAAGCAGCAGTAGTTCTGCCACTGGTTACAAGAACATTTTAGGATAGTGTGTGTTTGGGTGCCGAACGAGGAAGGTGGGTACAAAGTACCAGTGTCTGGACCAGGGCAGGGCATGCCAGAGGTGCAGACGAGCCCCCAATATGTTTTTTGGCCACACCCCATTCAGCACAATTTCTGCAGAGGGCCATATATTCACAACACAACATGGCCATACCTCCTCATGCATGGTCATGTCTCCTCATACCTCGGCCTGACAAGTCTCTTGGCAGCACCAACTGTGCATATTGAGAATGATGAATGTATTTGTGACCAATTTATACTGATAAGTTGATTTGTAAAATGATCAAGGCTTATCAGCGGCATGGGTTAGGTAGATCTTGGGTGTTGTCTTGATATTTACATTGGGGACAATAGTGGGTATATTAAAATCTATTTAATTCTGTATTAAACAACATATCTGCCAATCATAATGTGTTTATACTATGATAAATATGTACAGGTATTATCCTCTCTTTTGCAAAGAAAACAAATATACAATTAAGTCATGAATGATGGGCGGGCCCATACAGGTTGGCATAGCCGGTGATGTCATAGCAGGTATAACTGACACATCATTAGATGCAGTCACGAATTAGGACCAACATGTTTTGGGTCATGGAACAAGAAGTGGTGAAGCCTTTAAGTATTTTAATATTGAATTAACAAGTAACTGCCAGTTTTACAATTTACATGTTATAGCCAATAGAACCTTTGAATCGTGATGGTCATAGAGCTACTTTAGAAAACCACTTATCGCCTTTATTTAAAAAACGCCCGTTTTCGCTTTGGGTAGGGATTTTTTTCCAGCTGATAATTAGAGCCACATGAAATAGTGAATTGGTTTGAGTCAAACAATGGACAAGAGTATGTAAACAAACTGCACACAATTCACTCATTTCATTGGCTCCATTTTATCATGCACTGCAATCTCATTGGTCAGAAAAGTTCACATCACAGTGAAAGAGCACTTGTTACCTAACAACCGTGGAAGCAGCCATATTGTGAGCTGAGGCAATGTCCAGGAGCATGCAATAGCCTATTCACTGATTAAAAACTAGAGGCTTTTTGAGACACAGAATGGAGGCAGCCATTTTGTGGGCTAAATGCCATTCACATGAGCCATTTCAATTCTTCATATCAGGAAAAGTCCTAGTTAATGTGTCTGCGTACATACAATAATGCTTTGATCTAACATTGAACGCTGATATCTTGCATGCATGAGAAACCGTGGTGCAAAACCTTGCAATGAGCTTGCATGCAAAAAAACATGGAGGCCAAAGGGGCAAAAACATAAGCTGCTGGCAAAAATGGCAGCCGCAAGTTTGTGTAGTGACGTTAATTCTTAAATTATCCCTCTAAATTGTAACGGATTGATGTACACACCAACAACCGCAATGACATAATTTGCATGCAACAATGTCGATTGTGCTTCACGTGGCTTAACAGATAATTACTGAGTCCGATAAGTCTTTAAATCTCCACCGTGCCATCAATACAAAGAGAAATGCCGTCATTGGTCAGTTGAGTGCTCCGAAACATTCCTAGTAATAAACTTTTTTTCCCTTGAGCCATTGGGTTATGCAGCGTACAGCACTGGTCCAGGCGTTCAGTAGCTGTCATATTGTTTCAAGTAACAAAGAAAAACATATTGGTGAACTTATCCAGAAACAGCACATGTACAAATGTTTAGAAGCCTTCAAGGGCTCTTCAGATTGTGTTTCAGCTAAGTAATATAGATGAAGCACATCTTTCGTTACTGCATGAAAAAGTGTCACCATTCCACCAGCTGTAAGGAAGGGAATCAATAAAATGAAACGCGAGGGCTTATAAAGCAAGTGTGTAAAGGCAAGCTGCCCTTTTCCTTCACGGCTGTAAATTAAGCACAGCCTTTTCTTTCCCCAAATCAAAGCTGTTCCCTGTCCCATCACAGTTTTCTCAGGGTTAAGAAACTAGTTGAATTACAGCCTATAAAATGGCCTTTTTTTCTCAAGATACTTAATGTAATGATTTGGTCTACTAAAGTTTGTCAGGTCCAATCACTCTTTCCCAGTCCGAGTCTCCCAACACAGTACATTGTGTGTGTGTGTGTGTGTGTGAGTGCGTATGTGAGTGGGAGTGCGGACATTTAGCGGTTGCTAAACAATAAAAATCCTCTGTCCGTTTACTTATTCTGCCTCCAGGAATAATGCTGTGTTCTTTGTAAAATCAATTGTAATATATACTTAATACTTTTCTTAGGGGAAAGGAGCAAGATAAAAAGCTTAAACCACATCCCCCGTCCTTGTAAGAGACACAAAGCTTTACCCTTCAAAGATCCTTGTCGTCATTCAGCCAGCACACAATTACTGTACGCTGAGTCCGTGTTTCCTCCTTTGTAATTTTACCTGTCCTGTTACAGTTACAGGGATCCAATACGGATCTGAAATTAACAATGAGGACTCTGTGACTTTAATCCCAATTATATTGATCTGAATCTGAAGCCTACATTGACCCATTTTCATTCTACGGTGAGTCAACCACATCATTCGCTCCTTCTCCATTTTATAGAATAACACCAGATAGCTTTATTTAACAAGACAACTTTCATAGAAAACAGACAGCGGTCATCTGTGTGATTTAGACTTGATGTGCAATGTAACTGCCGAAGCTCTAGTAAGAGGACTGTGAATACCATCTGCCTAGGAGGTATTAGGGGACATGCAATATTCTAACCAGGCGCGAGTCTCTATACGCCATTAGGACATTCCACGAATCATTACTTACTAAACTTGCTTTTCAATGATTGAAAAAAGCATTTTCTATAAAGAACTAAATGGGACTGGTGCATGCTTCCGAACCGTGTACTGTATATGCAAAGTACTGTTGATATAGAGTCAAATACATTTCAGTTGAATCTCCACTTGTGATTGACGGGGCGTAACTGGGCTGTAATGGGGCGTTCTCACGTAGGCAATGCTCAGCGAAGGCATGCTGATGGATCTGCGAGCCATGAAGAGCTACACATAAGCGTAAATACGCCAGTTTTCAGAAGGGTCTTTTTGCATCAAGTGCGCAATGATAATGACGGCGGCTATCAAACCAAGAGAACAGATAGGGACGGTCCATCAGCAAAGATGTATATATATATATATATATATATATATATATAATATATAGGGAATCGGGCACCATCCTAAAAGGCCTTAAAAGAACTGGAACTACTTCAGACAGTCGCTGCTCGCTGCTGCCGACTCCCCAGGCCAATTATAATAATTTTACAATGTAATCAAGCGTTTCCATCTTCTTAATTCAGTCATGTCATCAGCACATCATTGATACATCTCAGATCGATCATAAAAAAATTAAATAAAAAAAGCTAGAATGCACATTATCTCAGTCAAGCCAAAAAAAATCCGTATTTCGGAATATTCCGTATTTCGGAATATTTGGATATGGGAGACTCAACCTGTATTATTATTATATTATTATTATTAATAATAATAATAATAATAATAATAATAATAATGCATTTTTTCTACATTGGTCTACAAAGTTATGGCTGGCCTCTTCCCTGGTCAGTGAATCCATCCTTGGCTCCTTGGTGACTTCCATTTCATGTGCAGTGACAAATAGGACAATAAGGGATCTATTTACTAAGCTGTGTTCGGAGATAACGTGAACAGAGGTAAGGTACCAGCCAATCAGCTCCTAACTGCCATCTCACAGGCTTTGTTTGAACAATGACAGTTAGGAGCTGATTGGCTGGTACCTTATCACCGTTCACTTTATCTCCTAACACAGTTTAGTAAATAGACCCCTAACTGTCTTTTATAAAACACATGAAGGGAAAAAAATCTCAGGCTGATAAATGGTTAATAAGCCCATAGCACACTGACAAACACCACAAGTGTGTTGTTCTACCAACAGCAACCAATCAACATTCGCTTTCTTTAGTCTACTCTTATGAAAGCTTCTACCTGATTGGCTCCTGTGAGGGATTTAGCATTTATTTAATTTGAATTAACGGTAACAGGCCGTTTCATGGCTTTGCTCAGCAATAACCTTTGTACAAGGCTGAAATCTCAAGCGCTATTTATTATTATTAGCAGGTTCCCCTGCAAAAGCAATAGTACATCATCATCATCATTTATCTATAGGGCGCAACAGATTCCGCAACGCCAGACAATCAGTGTAATAGATATATAGTATAGATATATCGGGCCTGATTCAGAGGTGCGCACTATTGCAGCCGTGACTGTATCTTTTGCCGCGGTGCGACTTGCGTCTTTATGCTAATGCTCACTGTCTGTGGCGCTAATCTGCCTCTACGCGTATAATGACGCACCATCGGTCACATCATCCAGCATTGCACCAGCCCAATGGAGGCACAGAGAGACCGTCTGAACATGGCCGTCTATGTCAGTGCAACTGCATCTTTAGACGCAGACGCTGACTGCGACACGCCTGCGTCTATGTAGCCACCCTCCTGTTACTTCCCAGGAACGCCCATTCAATCCCCAGCTCGTGTCCAAATTCGTTCTGTGGCTCCCGGTGGTAACCATTGGGACTCATGCGCAGTGCCACTCAGACGCAACTAGAGATGTGCGCTGACCTCTATATTTTGGTTTTGGATCTGGATTCATCATTGTGTTTTGGTTTTGCAAAACCGCCCTTAAGAGTTTTAGTTTTGAATCTGGATGTTTTTTTTATTTAAAAAAAAAAAAAAATTATAAAAATGTAAATTTTTGCAATCCAAAACCCTAAATTCGGTTTTAAAATCAGAATTCCGAACCACAGGAATATCAGAACCGCGACTCGGATTTATTCAGATCTCCTCAGGAGATTAGAACCGCGACTTGGATCTGTCCGGAATCATGAAAATCGGGTGGATTCGGATTTCTGGAGAACCGAACCGCACATCTCTACTGAAAATGTCATCTGATTGCGTGTGGCATCGACATTTGGTGCACACCTATATCAGGCTCATAGTAATTTACCATAAATATTCCAAATTATACTTTCTATTTATCTATGCTGCACGAACATCCAGACTAGTATAGACCTGCTTGCACATATGGTTTGGGAGGCTCTCCAGCTGTTGTGCTATTTCCATGTTCTCAATAGGCCTGACAATCAAAGCAAGACACAGCATGCTGAGACTTTTAGTTCCCCAACAGCTGACGATCCACAGGTTGCCAAAACCAGTTTGGGAAAAGTTAAACACATATTTTATTTGCAGGTATGCGCTATTTTCTGTAAGCTATTTTTTGTTTTTTTATTGTTGTTTTTTTTCTATCCAAAATCTCTAGGTTATAACCTACAATTGACAGGGAAAAAAAATATAGTTATTGTATTCATGGCTTCTGTGTATAGCACAGAATGCTTTTCTGTATAGACATTAATAGTTTTCTCACTTCCAGAACTCCGTGCGTTTCACCTTGGGGTCTGCGCATCTGTCTCACTGTTCAGTTTGCAACAGACTGATGGAATTCCCCCTGGCCAGTCAGGTAGCTAATCCAATACAACATCGCCACAAGGTGAACAGGAAGACATTTCCACTGTTCGCTGTTATGGCTGATCATTTCAAAGCCCCGTGAGGTTTTTCAGCTGCCTGTAAGCACAGTATACACCAAACTCCAAATATTTCTCAGCTGCTCATGTTAGCCGACGGTGACAGGCCGGGCAACAATTGACCTGGTCTTCTGTTACTTGTAGCAAATAATACAACAATTTAGAAGTTGTGCCTTAAAACAGGCCGCGCGTTTCATCACAAAAAGCCATCCCCTGAAAGATTGTGCAGGCTTACTAGCTGAATTGAAAATGTTAGTTATACAAGTAAAATACACCTTGTTATGCTTAACAACATATAAGGCATCCATCTTGGTGGTCCCTAGGAAGAGTTCAAACTTTCAGCAATAAGTATGGCAAAAATAATAATAATAACAATAATAATAATTATTATTATTATTATTATTAATAATAATATTTATAAAAGGTATTGAGAAAAAAATAAAATAAAATAAATATATATATATATATTTTTTTTTTAAATATCTTTTGCTGGAAGTTCGAAGTCTTCCTATGGACCACCCAGATGGACTCCTAATTATTTCACAGTATGTGGATAGTGTTTTGCACTACTAAATAGTATTACTTACATCTGCTAGAATTAATATTATTAATATATATATGCATTTTCATCCCTCTGCTACTTGCCAAGTGTATATTGCAGCTGAGACCATTTATTATATAAATTCATATTTTAGAGTAATTTGATTACAGCTGAGGCAAGGTCGTATCAATTTTTATGCCTAGGTGCTAAAATGTCTAGGTATTATAGCTCTAGACTTTGGTGACATATTCCTGGTCTGGCAGCAGAACCCCCAAATGGACATTTTGCTCTGGAGACAAGGACCATCTGCTAATCACAATTCAGTGAACCCTTAATGAGCTTATAAAGAGCTACCAACAGTTGGAAGAATGAAATAACCCTAATCATATATATATATATATATAAAAAAAAAAATATATATATATATATATATATATATATATATATATATATATCTCCATGTGAGAGTGCCAGACTCCGAATCTGAAACCTTTTTCCCACTTGCTACCACCAGATATAATGTCTTGCTTACGTCAACTATTTGTATATTTGTAGCAACTTTATAGGAAGCAGGCAAAAACGCGTCTGCGTTTTTTTTCCCCAAAGCTTTTCAAAGGTTTCAAAGCTTTATTACTTTTTAGTTTATGACATTTCAAGAAAACGTCATGAAATGAATTATCGTAAGTGAATAAATGGCAGGCATAAACTCATTTAGAGAAAAATGGAGCAGACAGCAATGGTTTAATAGTCCAACTATTTGTTATGGAGGAAGGAAATCAAAGAAATGGAGATTATAATAAAACACTCTGGGAAAATTGTGTTTGAATAGCGCATAGAATCTAGAAAAAAAAAAACAGCAAATGGAAATCTTTTAATTTGGACCATAAAGTATAAAAGTACTGCCGTTGCTAGATGTCAAAATTGCTTTTTTTGCAGAAATCTCTAAACTGATCAAAACTCCCATAAGTTCTTTTGAAAATGATTTAATAAATCTCTAGAGTTGAACATAAGGTATTTTCCACATGATGGGTAGGAATGATTCAGGTGCCACGGAAAAATTGCTGTTCTGATCATTGAGAGTGCAGCCTTAAACGAGGCATGTCTGATACAGCGGCTAGCCTTCCCTTAAACACGGCTCAGTGTGGGTGCAATAAGTATTAAGTTTAATGATATTCTCATTTGAACTGAACTGTAAAATTAACTGAGAACTTTCAGATCTTATTAAAAACATCTTTATTGTATGCTGATCATTAGCTAAGGATGCTTCATATATACTGTAAGATTTGTTATACTAAAGAGTACTGAGAACATTTATATTTGTTACTCCCATTGCGCGTGAACCCATAACCAACAAGTTAAACAGTTTTAAATCTCAGATTCAATAATGCATAACCAGGTTGGTTTAGATGAACTTATTGTATGCTGCAGATTTTTAAATAAAAGGTATTGCATAACGCAGTACGATCACAGCAACAAGACAATAAATTATTATAATTAGAGATGTGCGGGTTCGGTTTTACTCGGTTCTTTTCGCCAAAATTAACGCAAGTTCGGATTTATTTTATTGGCTATCCAAAACACGTGATAGCCGATAGCCAATAATATGCAGTTTTTGAGATCCGAACATATCCGAGTAAATCTGAGTAAAACCGAACCCGCACATCTCTAATTATTATTAGTATTATTAATAACGTTTATTTATAAAGCCCCAGCATATTCCATTTTTTCAGATTTTTTTTTTTGCTTTAAATGGCGTTCGTTGTGCTACTGTAGCCTATGGGTTACACGTCACTAAAACCCTCTCCAGCAATGGCCTCTGCACACGCGTGGTCTGTCGTCCACACATGCACAGTAGTGCCAATAGAGGAGTGAGGAGACCACTGATTGGTCACTTCATTCCGAGCGCATCGCAGGGTTGGGATCTTTTCAGAGCCCCTGATAATGTGTGTGCTATATCAAACATTCGGGTGCTATTATCGTATACTACAATGCAATCATGGGCACTAAAATCCAGCCCAAATCACATTGAAGTATGTGATTATCGGAGAATGGGCCCCTTGGTGAGCGACAGCGCCCACAAAGTAAGAGATAGAGCAAAAATAAGAGCTCTCATGGTGCAGTATGTAAGATACACCTTAGGACAGTGGTCTCCAACCGGTAGCTCATGGTCTTAATTTTGGTAGCTCACCTAGCTGCATTACTGCCGAGTCAACTAGGAGGAAGTGACCTCTGACGTGTGCTTCCCCGTGGCATCGACGCCATGGGTGGAGCCACAGGAAAGCACATCAGGTGATTGCCGCAGGCTCTACAGCAATCACCTGACGTGCTTCCCCGTGGTTCCACCTACGGCGTCTACGTTACGGCGGAGCAAGTGACTCCTGCCCTGCCCTGCCGGAAAATCACACAGCAGCCCTGCCTATATCTTTTGCTCCTCTATATCACTTACCTCCTTGGAGCCAGTAATTAACAGTGAAATGTGGCTGTGCTTAAATTTTATTTTCAAACTACAACAATATCACTGTAATAATTAAATGCATTTTTATTTTCTATTAAACAGTTTTTTCTTTTTTTTTTCATTAAATTACCTTCAATTGTTCGGTTATTAGCCAGATTTTATTTTCTACAGTTACAGTAGGTTTAATTTTTCTAAAGTAGCTCACACCTCAATTAACGTTGGAGACCACTCTCTTAGGGTATTCAAAAGTGATTCTGCATATTTCATAAGGTGTGTCTTACCTACTGCACCAACATATATAACTTATACGTTATTATAGGCTCTATTCATTATCAATGAATCTCTGCAAAAGCAGGTGAAAATGAAAACATTTTCACCTGGTTTTGTAGAAATTAAGTTTTTGGGCCATTCATCAAAAGGTAATGCAGAAGCTATCACAGATACAGTATCTCCTGCTTACATCTCCCGATGTGGCCCGTTGTCCCCATACTCTAGTATGGGGACAGAAATTTATCAAGCTCCAAAAATGCAATATATATTCGGAGTTTGACTGTTGGAGCATTCGCCATCTTCCTCAGATGTCGTTTGCTTCTGCTCGCAGCGTACACTGGAGTCCCGGGTTGCGAAGAAGGATCCTTTCGGATCCGTCCACCCCTGTCTGGCTCCTTCCGCTGGACGCCAGGGCTTTTGTGCGCCTGCGTGAACTCTAGGTCATGCAGGCGCACTAGTTTCACCGTGAAGCTGCTTCAAGGAGACAGCTGATTTTCAGAGCAGCTGTCGCATTGCCGGAACAATGATGAATTGCTCCAGCGCCCGCAGCGAGTTGAAATGTTATTTATCGGGGTCCACTCAGACCTCGATAATTAACATAATGAATAGACCCCTATATATGTATAGTGAACTTTTTCTTTCACTTATGGTTTCTATTTGACCTCATTACAGATGTGTTTGCTAGAAGCATGGGCGCTGTACTCTACATTCCCAAATTTACAATAGCACGCACAACAGCTCTACCACCAAATAAACTGCCTGCCACTTCTAATGAGATACCTGCAGAAAGGAACATTACATCTGATTTTCTGTAATTCTATTTCTGAATGTATATCTAGCATTGCAGGCATGCTCCATTTCAGTCTTCAGACATTTGCTCTATAAATAACCTTTCAAAAGACCTCTGAGATAACAATAGCATATTTTTTTTTTTAGCTGTTATCCAACTTTGAAAAGCAAAAATAAAATCAGCACCAAATCAAATAAAAAGGACTTAACGGGGGAAGAACTGAATTATTCCACATGCATTCAACCCTGGAACCATTTATGCGTTAGAGCACATACGTTAGATTTTTTACACGTTGTGCAGTATGTGTAATCTTGCTCAAAGTCTTAGGGCCTGATTCAGAGCGAGCGAACGAAACATGCACTCGCTATTTTGTAAAGACGCCCCCTGGCCACTGGCATCCTACGTCATCTCCGCTATTTATTTGATTAATCGAGTACATCGAAAGGCGTCTGAACTGCTCGCAGTGCTTGTGGTAGGATTTTCCTACCGCAATCATGCGAACAGTTCAGGCTAAGAAACAACCAAGTGACGTGGTCGATGACACTGCTTTGTTAATTATGCACACCCTTAAAACGCCCGTTTTGACCGTTTGGCACGCCTGTGTTCGGATCACCACTCCCCGTTTTCAAGCACCTTCCCCTGTTACCACCCACAAACGCCTCATCCTGTCACTCAAATTAGCAGGCACTCGCTATTTAGCGAGCGCTCGATTTCCGACCGCAATGACTGGTTGGCGCATGCGCATTACGACCCATATGCATGCGCAGATGTGCGAACATCGCTCGGAGCGAACGAGCGGCCGCTTACGAGCGGCTCTTAATCAGGCCCTTAGTTCTTTGCATAGCTTTATTTTATGTACCATTTTTGGGGGGCATCGCCATGGGTAAACTAATACCCCTTTTACACCATAGCTAAAACACGGGTTATTGCAGGGTTAACCCGGGTAGCTCCTTGGCAGGGGCTGGCTGGCAACTTTAAGCCTGGGGGGCAGGCACAAGTAAGTGGCCCGGTTTTTCCACCAGCGCATTGCAGTGGAGAAAGACACATGATAATAGCCTCTGTAGGTGTGGCTTGTCTAATGTGGGCGTGCTTTAAATAGCCAATTAAATATATGAAAAATTGTTATGGCAAAGTGCTATAAACAAATACAAAGACCAGCCCCATCCCAAACCACAAACCATTCTAGTGACACCTACAAAATGCGCAAAGTACTTTAGTGACGGCTATACAATGCTGGAACCATTCTACTTATCAATATACAATACAGGGATACAGGGACTATTCCTGTGACTATTATACAATACAGGGATTATTCTCATTACTAAGATACAGTACAGGTACATTTCTCGTGATAGATATATAAAAAAGGGAGCATTCTAGTGACCAATATACAATGCAGGGACAATTCTAGTGACCAATTTAGAATGCAGGGACCATTCTAGTCACTGATGTGCCATATAATGCAGAGAGGTCACAGTGACCTCCAGATCAGGGAGCGTCGCAGTGATGTGCCATATAATACATAGAGGTCACAGTAACCGCCAGATCAGGGAGCGTTGCAGTGATGTTCCATATAATGCAGAGAGAAATCACAGTTACCGCCAGATCAGGGAGCGTTGCAGTGATGTGCCATATAATGCAGAGAGAAATCACAGTTACCGCCAGATCAGGGAGCGTCGCAGTGATGTTTCAGCAGACTCGGAACAGTGTTCAGTGTGCAGCTACAAGCTGCATGGATGTGGCAGGCAGCCGGGTAACAGGCAGAGAATGCTGCCCAGCCGCTCTGATGGTTCTATTGTTGGAGCGACTGCAGAGCACTTTCTGCCTGTCACCCGGCCGCAGGGGCTGGCTGGCAACTTTTAGCCTGGGGGGCAAATGCATGCAGGCGGCCCTGGCAGAGGAGTAGCGTGTAGCCAGGGTGTCCGAAGAATATGCGTGCTACGGCGCACCCCCCCCCTCAAGTGTTCCAGGGAGGAGGTGGGTCCATATGGGATTAATGTAAGGTAAAAATAAAGATTAGGGCAGCCCCCTGTCGTAGTGCCCATATGCAGTGCCCCCGTGTGCCACAGGAGAGAACACCCTTATGCAGGCCTCCAGTAGTGCCCCCAGCAGTAGTAGTCCCCCCCTTTGCAGTGCCCCCAGTAGTAGTAGTCCCCCCCCCTTTGCAGTGCCCCCAGTAGTAGTAGTCCCCCCCCTTTGTAGTGCCCCCATTAGTAGTAGTCCCCCCCCTTTGCAGTGCCCCCAGTAGTAGTAGTCCCACCCCTTTGTAGTGTCCCCAGTAGTAGTAGTCCCCCCCTTGTAGTGTCCCCAGTAGTAGTAGTCACCCACCCCCCTTGTAGTGCCCCCAGTAGTAGTAGTAGTAGTCCCCTTATAGTGCCCCCAGTAGTAGTAGTCCCCAGTAGTAGTCCCCTCCCCCTTGTAGTGCCCCCAGTAGTAGTAGTCCCCCACTCCCCTTGTAGTGTCCCCAGTAGTAGTAGTAGTCCCCTTATACTGCCCCCAGTAGTAGTAGTCCCCAGTAGTAGTAGTCCCCTCCCCCTTGTAGTGCCCCCAGTAGTAGTAGTAGTCCCCTTATAGTGCCCCCAGTAGTAGTAGTCCCCAGTAGTAGTAGTCCCCTCCCCCTTGTAGTGCCCCCAGTAGTAGTAGTCCCCCCTTTGTAGTGCCCCCAGTAGTGCCAGACCCCCCCCAGTAAATACACATAATATAAAAAACAAAATAAAAAAAAACACTTACCTGAATCCCCGCTCCTGCCGCCGCCATCTGCTCCTCTGTCTGTCCTCCTGGGCCGCTCTGCACTATGGGAGAGACATCATATGACATCATGACGTCTCTCCCATTGCCCACTGCGGGAGCCGGAAGATGGAGCGGCTCCCGCAGTGGGCGCAGCAGCAGCAGCTAATGAGAGTCTGACAGACTCTCATTGGCGGCTGCTTACAACAAACACACAGCTGCCGGAGCCGGCGGCTGTGTGTTTGTCAGTGTAGCGCTGACCGAACTCCGTCCGGTCAGCGCTACACAAGCGGTGCAGTCTGTGTCACAGTGACACAGACTGCACTGGGCCGCGGCCCGCATGCCGCTGCGGCCCGGGGAGCACATGGCACCCTGCCCCCCGGCCCAGCCCGCCACTGCTCCTTGGTGTAAAAGGGGAAAAGGTTGGATTGAATCCAACCCAAGTAACTTGCAGGGTTTAGCATGGGAATAACCCGTGAAACCCTGCAGTGTAAACGGCGTGATCCGGGTCACGTGATCTGGATCGTACCACTTGCCTGCCGATTGGCCGGCTTCAGTGACCCTTGGAGATGACGTCATCTCGAAGCGTCCACTTCAACGCTGGATAAGCCGGGTCTCTGCAGACCCGGCATCGGTGTGAATGGCGCCAACTCAGGAATATCCTGGGTCGGCACTGGGAAAATTCCGGGTCTGATCCCGATTGGAACCCTGTTCCAACCACCGGGTCAGAACCGGAATTTCGGTATAAAAGCAGTATAAGTGACTATTACTTTACAATGTAGATATATTTTGTAGTTATAGTGGATCAATTAAATGTACAGTTTTAATATAGAGTTAGATGTCAAAGTGGTTTAGTAATTATAATTTTTAAAGAGATTTGTGACTGAGTATAAACCATGCAGCATCACATTTCTGTGAGGATTAGGGAATTGGGTCAATTTGAGGGTTTGGACCAAGCAAATAAACTAGGAAGTTCCCCAAAATAATTTAAGCAAACAGCTTCCACTGTGGCTGGCCAGATACAGTAGCACCATGCTCCCCCATCACACAAGTCTTGGGGTCAGGTCTTGTGGAGTCGGCACAGCTGCAGCTATCTTTGTTCCGAATAATAACCGTATGTACTTCTATTTGCCAGTATTGATGCTATTCTGTTGTATGTCATGGAATTACATTTCTTAGCAAGGCATCGGAGTATTTACTTGGATTAACAGTGCATGACATTATAAGGGGCTTATAAAACACAGACCCAAGGGTCTGTGTGGCAGCAGACTGTGACAGAGGGTATGTAGAGCAATAGATGTGGTGTACTGTAGTGGTGGTAAGGAACAGAGGTGGAGTGGTGGTGAGTAACAGATTTGATGGATAGATGTGGTTGTGTGGAATCGAGATGGGGTACTGGAGTGCCGGGAAAGTGGTGAAGAATAGAGGTGGTGTACTGGACTGTTGTCTTAAAATTAAATTGATGTGAACGTTGTGGTAAGGAATAGGTAATTACTGTAGTGGGGGTGAGGAACAGAAATGGTCTACTGGAGTGGAGGTAAGGAATAGGGTTGTGAAATGGAGATTGTGTCCTGGAATGGCGGTAAAGAATAGCGGTGTTAAACAGGACAAGTGGTGAGGAATGGGGGGGGGAAGTTCTGTTGTAGTGGTGAGAAATAGAGATTGTGTGGCAATACAGAATAGTATTTGAGTGGAAAACAGATGTGTATTGGAGTGGTGTAGTGCATTATAGGTGGTATACTTCAGTGGTGGAGTATAGGTGTGATAATCTTAAATACAGGTGGTTACTGGAGTGGTGGTGTGGCATAGAGGTGGTATATACTGTAGAAGTGCTAATATGAAATATAGGTGCTGTACTGCACTAGTTGCGATAGATTAACTAGAGTTAATCTATTGGAATGGTGGTGTGAATTACAGGTGATTTACTGGAGTGGTGATGTGGAATAGAGGTATTGTATTGGAGTTAGGGTGCAGAATAGAGGTGGTACATTAGTGATAGTGTGGATTAGAGGTGGTGCACTGAAGTGGTGGTGTGGAATAGAATAGAGGTGGTGTACTTGAGTTGTGGTGAGAAATAGAGGTGGTGTACTGGAGTGTTGTAAAGCATATAGGTGGTGTACTGGAATGAAGGTGGTGTACTTGAGTGAAGGTGAGGTATAGAGGTGATGTATTGGAATAGAGGTGGTGCGTTGATGTGGTGGTGTGGATTAGAGGTGGTGCATTGAAGTGGTGGTGTGGAATAGAATAGAGGTGGTGTACTGGAGTTGTGTGAGGAATAGAGGTGGTGTACAGGAGTTGTGGTGAGGAATAGAGGTGGTTTACTGGAGTGGTGGTGTGGATTAGAAGAGGTGCATTGGAGTTGTGGATTGGAGATACGGTGAGGAATAGAGGTGGTATACTGGAATAAAGGTGGTGTACTGGAGTAGTGGTATGGTGTGGAATAGAACAGAGTTGGTGTACTGGAGTTGTGAGGAATAGAGGCGGTGTACTATAATAGAGGTGGTGTACTGGAGTTGTGAGGAATAGAGGTGGTGTAATGGAATAGAGGTGGTGTACTGGAGTGGTGATGTGGATTAGAGGTGGTGCATTGGAGTGGCGGTGTGGTGTGGAATTAGTATAGAGGTAGTGTACTTGAGTTGTGAGGAACAGAGATGGTGTACTGGAATAGAGGTGGGGTACTGGAGTGAAGGTAAGGAATCGAGGTGGTGTACTGGAATAGAGGTGGTGTACTGGAGTGAAGGTGAGAACTAGAGGTGGTGTACTGGAGTGGTGGTGTGAATTAGAGGTGGTGCATTGGAGTGGTGGTGTGGTGTGGAGTAGTATAGCGGTAGTGTACTGGAGTTATGGAGTGGAACAGCACAGGCAAAAAAAAGTCACATTCCTCTTTCCTGTATTAATAAATCGCTCTGCGTTTGCTCTCTGCATACCAGTATGACATCCAAAATAACCTGAGGAACCTCAACTGTGAACTTTCAACGTTTCTCTTTGTGTCTTGGGAGCTGCAAAGCTTTATGCGAGATCAATATTTACTTCACTACACATAGCAAGTGACGTATTCCCTGAAATGTAACTTCTGTTAGGAAGGAATCTCCAGTCAAACAGTTAATCATGTAAAGAGAGTAACTGTAAAGACCCTTGTCAATATCTGAATGAAAACAGCAGCTTATTAAAACCATCTGAAGCAAGTGAATGCCAATCAGCTTTCTCTAACAAGTATGAGGTCAAACATCTTCTGCCTAATCTCCTTCTATAGGAGCTGAGAAATGCAACCTTAATCAACTAAAGCTGTAATTCTCTCTGGGGGCTGCTGTGAAATATTAGGTAGAAGTAAAATATATATATATTAAACACCATGATAAACCGAGATCTTGGGTCTGAATTATGTTGCATTATATACGACCAGTGATTTTGTAAGCGTCATTAATCTCCTTTAGTGAATCTCACTTAATATTCTTAATTGTCAGCTAAAATATTAATATCTCCTCAGCACAGGATGTATCTAGAGCTCATTTTTAAAGGAACTGAATATATTTTGTGATACTGCTGTAATAATTAGAATGTAGATGAGTTGACCCCAGCAAATATCATTTGGGAGCTAACGAATATCTTCGTTCAACAAATGCACAGTAGGACCTAAGGTATTACATGCAGTATGAAAATGTATTGAGGCTTGCCTAATTACACAGGGCAAAGGGCTTAAACGTCATTGGATCCAAAGCAGCCAATCATAGCACAGCTGTCATTTTTCATTCCCAGTATAAAAAAAGCGTGTAAATGTTGGGCTGCACAGTGGCACAGTGGTTTGCATGGCTGCCACACCGCCCTGGCATCATGAGTGCAACTCCATGATTGATCCAGTATTTTTTTTTTACCGTTGAATCATACATTATTCTCTTGCTCCGAACACTTATACCAATCAGGTTCAAGCTTGGAAGGTTGAACTTTAGCAGTAATGATCGGGTTTGGAAAGAGCGACGAGTTTACTGAACTACACTATTTGCGATATTGAAACAAAAGTTATATATTAGGCAAATTGATTTTAAATTGTTTAATCGGTCAAACAAAATAAAGTGTTTGATGTTATTTTCCGAGTTGTGTGATATTTTCTATTTACCTTATACTGTTATAAATAAAAATAAATATAAAATCATTTTAATATAAATTATACATTTATTTCATAATATAAATATAAGAAATAGTGTCTAAATAGATATTTTAAAATATTACAAATCGGCTTCAATATGCGTTTATGCAATTTCATGCCATTTTTTATTTTTTTTATTTTTATGGAATTTGTTGTTCGGAAGCAGCAATAAAAATAAATATTTGTTCCAAACATCACTGTTTTTTTTTCCCAGCATGACCTACAGTATGGAAAGTGCAAAACACTACAATTCAAAACTTTGCTAATTTACAAAAATAATCTCAAATGGCAAACCCTTCAAAATAGAAGCAATATTAGAATTTCATATTATAGGATAAATCAATAAAACTATACAGTTATAAAACCCAGTACCTAGAGGTTACTAAACTGAGGTCTGTATTTCAGGTTCTCCTGCAGATCCCCCGACGTCTTGTTCTCGACCATACTCTGGCAGGTGGGTGTGAGGACAGTGAGACAAATAACACTGGACTCTCCTTTTTCTGGGACAAACTGATCTTTCTTCAGCCAGACAGTGGGCAGGAGTGGGAGAAACAGTGCAAGACAACTGGCCAAACCCCAGGTTTAATTTCCAATAGTCCATCCAAAATTCAATTTACACTATTGGGTGAAATTATCCTATAATTTGAGACCCCAAACCTGCCAAAATAAAGCAAATTATGAAGATGAGCAATTGCTTCCATTCCTCTTGAGCTATCAGACACTGAACAAACAGGCTGCCGACAGTAATTACGTCTAGAACAGATGTCAGACAACTGGAGTGTTCTTATACAGAACATTATACCAGAGCTGTGTGTCAAACATATGATGTTTACACCTTAATAGTTAAATGCCACTTAGAATAACGACTAAAAGTATATTAAGAGATGGAAATATTAAAATAACTTAATAAGGACTCCGGTTTTTTAATTAGTTTTTTTTGATTCCGGAATTACACACTGACCTTTAATTTAGGGATACAGAACAAAACTAGAGGAAATTTACATTATATGGATAATTGAACATCTGTTATAACCATAAGGTGTGGGGATGTAAGTTACTCAAATACTATACAAAATATATCTCTGTAATTGTATCGTAATCCAGAGAGGGGAGAAAAGCTGTTACCATGGAATGCCATTATACTGAGGAAACATGGGCACATGACGACCGCGCTAAACTTCTTCCAAAGTTTGCAAATGTAATACTGAGTTGAAGCTTTTATGATTCATAGAACACATTCAGTTTATTTAGCAAGATTCTGTCACCCGTGGCAACAATTGTGACAATCACAGTGGTACATTTAAAAGTGAACTGTCGAGGATTCCTGTGAGGAATTATCTGTAGAAACACAAGTTTACCTGAAGCTTATAGACTGTGGTGGCAGCCATTTTGTGTACTGAAATAAAATATAAATGCAGGATACTAAGTCACTGGTGACATCATTGAGGAACTTTTTGAGGCAAAAACTGTAGGCAGCCATTTTGTGGGCTAAAATAATATACAAATGCAGCCAATTACTGTGACTCAACAGTGACATCATTGAGGTATGGTGTGAGTCAAAGGTAGCCATTTTGTAAAATAATCCAACCACATCATTATTATTTTCACTAATTCCTACCGAATGAACATGCTGCATTTTCATGACTATTGGTTGCTTCCACAAAATGGCCATCCTCACTTTAAGAAGCATGATGTTCATAAACAAATGGTTTTTCGAACAGAGAAATTTTTTATTTTTTTTTGCAACCGAGAACCATTTGTCAACTCAGACAGTGTAGTAATGTACTACAAATCTGCTATTTATTTGGTCAAATACCAAATAGAGCATTTAACCATGAATGAATTACAATAGTGATCTCAATGGAGCAAGTTCATAGGTTGATATTTAGATTTCTTGTAAAAAAGAAAAACCTTTTGCCTTAAATGAGCAATTATGTAAACTGTTTAGTCATAACATGACCCTTGTTCGGCGAGTTGTGATATCATAGCTGTAGGACAGCAAACGTTCATGAATTCTGGATGGAAGGCACTAATAATATGCACAAACAAACTAACGTTTTGAGGTAAAAAGGGCAAGTGTGCATAAAACAATTCCAAGTAAAATAATACCCAAGTAGTCGTCACGAGAAAAATGATTTAATTTATTACATTATTATAATAGCTACAATAAGCGACAGTCTGCACATTCCCCCCAAAATATGAGCCTTCGCCAAAAGCTATTTAGTGATGGAACAATTACTCTGTTACCTGAGGACAAGCCAAACATTTTCAGTCGGTAATCACAAAACTGTCTAATATTTTGACAAAGACATTTAGAGTGCTTTTCTAGAATTGACGCCAGATAATTCCTGTGCCATAGAACATCATGAGGACCCGTATTCTTGGCTTTGAGGACACGAAAATGAACACTGGGTGACAGTTTGAGCTACATCCCATAGCACCTCACAACCGGGAACAAAGAAAGTTAAGGCAAAGACTAATTTTGATATATTATTTAGCTGCTACACTTTAAAAGGCTCCATAACATATGTCATTAGAGAGAATTTATTTGGAAATGGCATTAATGGGAAACGTGACAGAGGATAATCCTCCCATCAATCTGGGAATGCTTATTCAGAAATTAATTTTCAACAATGCTTTTTAATTTTCATCTTCCTAGTGGAAGAACATTACGTTCTCACTTTTGGACTGCCTGCTATACCAGTAAATTGCAGCCAGTTTGGAGAGAGAAAGGAAAAAAGTTCCCACAGGCAGGAAATGGGAAAGGATTTAAATAAATTACATAAATTAACAAATACACAAAACATATGTTGTCATGCAAACATGAAAATCTGCAGCCGACAGACATTCAAAATAAAAAACAAAACAGCATAGAACCAAGTGGAAAAGAATAAGCTTCATTATCAAGCAGCAAAAGAAAAATATTACATCGTAATATGAAGGATGCAAATAAAAATACAGTTGTTTAACAAAAAGCGATTTAAAAAAAAAAAAAAACATTTTTAAATATCATCTCGACACTGTTGGGGAACATTTGCAAATACCTTTGTGTGGTTTAGATGCAGATGTTATTTAGTATTCCTATGGATGAATTTGCAAAGTATGGTTTGCCTGACCAGTGAAGCTTACAGTCTATTTTTTTTTTCGATGTCTGGGGCACAAGTGACTTTTCCAAGCTCACAAGGAGATGGACCTAGGACTCACAACGGGATCTCCATCACGGCTGTCTACGGCAGGCAGTGCCCTTAACTGCTGAACGATTCCCTCTACCCTACTACCTAAACTTACCTGCTCACTGGGTTGTGAAATTGTGTAAGCCACATGAGGAACCAAGATCTCATTGCTGGCTATAGTTCAATGCATATTAGTACTCCTTGCCCAGAGATGGCTAAAAACAAAATTCTAACATTGGCCCACCAGGCAAAGGATTGTGTGTCAAATGCATGATCATGCTTTAAATGGATCTGTGATATAAGCAGTATGTCTTCCAATATTGTCTTAGAAAACATTTGTTTAAATGCTTCCTATTGTTCTCTTGTAGGACCGGAATGAGCATGCTAATTCTGTTTACAATTGCATGATTTTAAATAATGTGCAAATGGTTCATTGGACAGAGGTGCATCCAACACCAGGTGCTGACAGCTTGTGTGCTCTTTGAGAAAGGGATCATTGCTCTTTGAAACAGGGATCATTGCTCCATGTGATGAATGTGCTCACAATACACAAAGGCATTCACGAGAACACTGGAATCCGTAGACACAATAAAACTAGACAAACTGCATCTATGATCAGTCTAGAATGATCATGAACATCTTTGTGCTATGCTCTCCATAAGGATCAATGATCCCTATTTTGAGGTGCAGTTAATTTGTGCTTAACGTCCATTGGAGCAAACCTCAGTGTAACAGACCACATGGGCATGAAAAATTGTAGACCAGGAACTTTTAAAGCTTGTATTTCACCCCAATTTTTTTTTTATTTTAAATTCTTTTCGGCGTTGACATCGCCAGCTTTGCCAAGTCTCCCATCCTGAAAAACAACTTACGGAAATCTCATTTTCCATTTCTTGCACCATGGTGTGTATGCTACCAAACACTCTTCCGTAAGGAAATGTTTTTCATTATAAAAAATATGTTTTTTTTTAAATGCCTATCTCTGAAAAATGATATATCGGGGCTATCTTTCAGCTACAACTGTAAAAGATCTTTAGCCATACAAATAAAGAGTAAAAGACAAATAATACCATTTTAGTTGCTTATACAGTTCCATATTGTCAGTAACAGGTGAAAAACAAACAAAAAAATATATAAATAAATTACGGTTGTAAGCAGATCCAAAATATACATGTCAGGTAACTGAAAAAACATGTATTTGACAGGATTATTTTTTAGGAATCTTAACCTTATTAAAAAAAAAAAATCGATATTCATGTGTATTTAATGATAACTTCAGAGCAACGCAGAACAAAAAAAAACACATATAAAAATTAACTTTATAACAGAGATTGCTTATTTTGTCACTTTTTGTTTTCTATGTGCTTTGCTACACAAGCTATTTTATCACTTAGGAGTGCTATTATCTCCGTAGGTCGCGCATTGCGGCAAAGTAACCATTCATGAACATCAGATGACTAGTCTCCGCCGTAGAGTCTAATGAGGTGAGTGACTATTCGCTTATTCAGGTGAGATAATACTTGGCATGAAAGGGTCTTTGCAAAAGAGAAAACAAAAAGTTTTCGTTTTCGCTTTAGACGATTACTCCCCCGAGACTTAAGCTGGGTACACATAAGACGATGTTTTGGACGATTTTCCAAATATCCAACGGATCGGAACGACAAATCGTCCACATCATTAAATGTGTACGCTCTTCAAATTGGCCAGCTGTGTAGGTCAATCTAAAGATTCGGTGGAATGACACCATGCTTGTGGATGCGGTAGGGGAGAGACATATCGGGCGGTCGTACACCAGATCGCGTGGTGTGTACGGCTCGCCCGACATATCATTCGGTCGCATCGTGCGGCGCTGGGTACACACATCGTCTAATGTCTACCCAGCTTAACCACATAAAAATGCTTAAAATCGCATAAAGTGGCATTGTGGATTTTTTCTTAATATTAATCTCTGGAGATTTAATGACAAAGACTGAAAATCATCCTAGCTTCTCTCCTAGAGGAATATATTATTGAGCAGAAACCAAGTGCTAAAGTTAGCTTATCGATTTTACAGTGCAATATCCTTTACAAAATACTGGCATCAAGATTTGTCAAAAAGCACTGAGTTGGTATTTAACTATTTCAATGGCCTAGTCAGTGATTTAGACCAAACCCGGGCAGCCTATAATCCTTTGCAGAATGGAAATAATACCTAGAAACTGATTGTGATTGTCAATATATTAAGTGACAGAAAACAAAAACAATTTAAATTTCCACTGAATTTCCAAAAACATTATCAGCAAATCTACAACATTACAAAACCCTACATAATACACACCGCACACCACATGCAAAATCAGAGAATGTATAAGCCAAAAAAATAAACGTAACACTTAAAAATTTAAGTGGGCATAGCTTTCAATGGGCTTATTTTCAGGCACTTATTTGCAACAATGACATTGGACAACAAACTGTAAATTAATTGTATATATTTTATCTGCCGAGATATACAGTAAAGAGCAATTTTGGCTGCTATGCTTTAGTGACAATTTTGCACCTAAATGCAATATCAGTATACAGATTGATCCCTCATCAACCTCCAACAAAAGAGTATTATGCCGCTAAAATGCAATAGTCCAAAACGGTCATGGAAAACTTATATTTTATTTAAAAAGTTCAATACTTGCATTTTTTGCATTCATATTTATGGGGTTTTAGACACGATAATTATAATTCCTTATCACCTGCCGACATGTATAATCAAACACATGCAGGTACATGGTCTCCGATAGGAATTAGCCCCTATATCTTTTCATCTCTCATCATTTCCAAAGTAACCAATCAGATTCAATTTCTAGCTGTATTCTTTCTAGTGCAATTTAGAAAATGAAAGCAAATATCTGATTGGTTACCAGGAGTTGAAGCACTTTCATGCACTTAATTAAATGAAAAACAAAGGGCCCCATTTATTAATGCATTATATTCTTGTTATCACTCATTACTAATCTTAAATGGTGTCTAACCAATCAGTTCCTAACTGTCATTTTACAGGCTGTTTTTGAAAAGTGACAGGAGCTGATTGGTTGGAGCACCATTTAAGATTAGCAACGAGTGATAACAATATCACTTGTTATTAAATAGGGCCCATAGTCGCCATGGGGAAGGTTTACTAAACTTTGTAGAAAGTAAAAGTGTGGATGTTGCCCCTAGCAACCAATTAAATTACAGCTACCATTCATTTAGTACAGTGACAGTCTATAGAAAGTGCTAACTAATCTAATTAGTTACTATGAGCATCCACGTTTCCTTTTAAGTTGAATCTCCAAAAGCCTAGCACTTTAAAAGTGCTGAGCATGTTACTTCCCAATAATTTCCAGGGCTATAACTAATGGTAGGCCGCGATGGCACTCGCCAGAGACGTCAGTCGAGAGGTGGGGGTGAAACTTGGCTCAGCCACCCACAGATTTTAATTCTTGTGCATCACTAAAGGCTGGGGAAGGCGCTTTACAAATGACCCCAGGACTGACTTTTGGTCTGAGTTGCTGGCTCTGAGCCTCCATGTTGTTGTGGCCCTGAAGGGCAGTTTCTGCAAGGTCATGACGCCGCTTAGCTGAGCACCCTGGCAAACATTGGTTACGTACCCTCAATAATTTCCTCTTGACACAGAGAAATTCCATTAGACCTGTCTGGCCAGTTGGCAGGGTACGTACAGTATGCTGGTGTTTGCAGAGCCTCATAGCAAAATATAAAGCCTTAGCCAAAAATGTTCAGGCCGACTAAAAACTGTTTTTGACCATGTGACATGTTTTGCTATGACTACACTATTACGAATTTGTTTGCAACTTTGCGTGATATGTGTCTATTGTATATTGGGCCTGATTCCAAGTCATACGCCAGTGCCGATGTTCCTGCAATTGAGCGATTGTCGGTGAACTGCGCATGTGTTTGAATCACACTGAATATGCCCCAAACTTCATTAGTGACCCGCAGGGTGATTGACAGGCAGGCAGGCACGGTTGTGGGAGGTAACAGGAAAGTGAAGAGCAAAAAGCAGGTGCATTGGTTTCTGGGCATATTGCTGGGTGCGTCTGCTATTAAGTGGCTCCGGCGCGTCTGTCCAGGTGGTCATGCCGTGTGGCCATAGACTTGCTCGAGTGCCCGATTATCGGAGGATCTGCGTCTGGACTACGAATGTGTACGCCGAGGCTACGCTCTTGCAATGACTCCGGTGGTCATCTCTGTACCGTTTGGGGCGGCTGCGACTCTTATATACTTTCTCACATCCGCCTCTTGCAAAATCACAGCTGCGATGACGATAGCATACAAATCTGAATCATTGCGTCCTTTCTGCTCAGGTTATATAATATCATTCGCTATTGAGTCATGATTTATTACATGGCGCCATCAAACCTCTGATGCACAGAAATGGCGAATGTAGATGAGTACCTTTTTACGCGCGGCACCTCTGTGTTTTGTCCAGTACGTAAGTGGCCCCCTGTTGTGTTTTATTATTGGAAGTGTTGTGCTTATTATTTATGAGAACCGATATGAAGTAAAGCTCCTATTTGGCCATAGCCTTTCAAAATGAGATATTTTTTAACAAGATTTATTTTATTAACTACCTCTCACTACACTGCCTTCCATAACATAATAATTGTGGCTCAGACATTATTAATATAGAGTACATGCTGCAAACGGCTGGAATTACTGAGTATTTCAGTCTCTCTTGATTTAACTCAATATTTTTCTTAGTTAATTATAAAGACATTTTATTGCACCTTTATCCCTTCTAGCCCACAGTGACTACAAACCACAACAATTTCCATGACGGATGACAGCAGCCGCTATCCAAACCTCGAGACAGACGGTGCGTGCGAGACAATGTTCTGGCATCCTTCATGCAACTAACTCTTCCAGTACACGTTGGAGTCATTGAATAGACCAGTGGTGGGCAATAGTTGGCCCTAGGTCCCTAGTCTGTTTCTTTACCTGTATCTTTAGCTAATTCCTTGCTGTATTGTCATATTGTTTTGTAATAGAATGTAGCACTAGAGTAAAATACCTTCTGAGATGTTATAGATGTCTCAATTTTTTTCATGACACAGGTTATTTAAATTCATTACTGAGATTAAGGATAATGGGCCTGATTCAGACCCGGACGCTATGCTGCGCTCGCTCGCATTGAGCGAGTTTTGCGCAATCTGCGAATGCGTATGAGTCGCAATGCACGTGCGGGATCCAGTCAATGCGAGGGGAAAGTGCTCTCCCGTAGCCCGCAGTCGGGCCGCTATTTTGAGTGACAGATAGTGCCGTTTGTGGGTGGTAACAGGGGAAGCTGCTTGAAAAAGGGGGTGTGGATGTGCGAACACAGGCGTGCCCGACCGTCAGAATGGCGTTTAATGAGTGTGCATAATTAGCAAAATAGCGTCATTACACACGTGATTTAGCCAGAATTGCTCGCAATGTTGTTGTGGGAAAAGGCTACCACAAGCGCTGCGAGCAGCTCCAATGGCTCTCGATGTTCCCGATTAATCCTACAACTGCAGGAGATGACGTGTGTTGCGAGTGGCAAAGGGGCGTCTTTATACAGGTGCGAGCTCATAGTGCGGTCGCTCGCTATTACTTAGTGGGCGGCTTTACGCGACGCAGTGCGAGCACATGATTTAAATAGCCGGACCCTTTTAGCCAGTGAGTGGATGCAAATAGCGCCCGGGTCTGATTCAGGCCTAATGTGCAGCCCTTTTGAAGGGTAGAGGGCCAACCAATGCGGCCCTGGAATGTGTCAGATTGCCCATCACTGGTATAATAAAGTGTTAAAAGCTGCATACTGTGGGCCTGATTCAGCAAGGAACGCAGCCACGAATTCGAGCGCACCCGGCCGATATTTGCGTTCTGAGCATGCAATGCAGTGCACATGCGTGAACCGGTCGTTGCGATCGGGAAGCGATCGCAATGAGTACGCAGTCCCCACATAAAGTGATTGACAGGAAGTGGCCATTTGTGGGTGGTGACGGGGGGGTGGTCAGAGACACGCAGGCGTGCTAGTGCATTTGAACGCCATTACGGGATAATGCATAATTGAGCCTCTGCGATGGAAGACGCAGCCAGAGCTCTAGATGCACACAGGAAGTGGCCCAAATCCTGAGTGATGTCATGTCAATCACTGTTATGCTAATGGATTCGATGGTTCTCGATATTACCGATGTTTTCGGTGTCTAGCGAGGTATTGCGGATGTGAGTAAAGGGAAGTGGGCAGCATTAAGTGGTGGGCATCTAGTTTTTGTGCTGCGGTGCCATCGTGATTGGGTTCATTAGCATATTCTCGCAGCGGCCGGGTGCGTGCGTAGACTATGGGGGCAGTATGTGTGCAAGGCTGTGGGAGCAGTGTGTGTGTGTGAAGCTATGGGGGCAGTGTGTGTGTGTGTGTGAGGCTATGGGGGCAGTGTGTGTGTGGGGCTATGGGGGCAGTGTGTGTGTGAGGCTATGAGGGCAGTGTGTGTGAGGCTATGGGGGCAGTGTGTGCATGAGGCTATGGGGGCATTGTGTGTGTTTGTGACGCTATGGGGCAGTGTGTGTGAGGCTATGGGGGCAGTGTGTGTGAGGCTATGGGGGCAGTTTGTGTGTGAGGCTATGGGGACAGTGTGTGTGTGGGGCTATGGGGGCAGTGTGTGTGAGGCTATGGGGGCAGTGTGTGTGAGGCTATGGGGCAGTGTGTGTGTGAGGCTATGGGGGCAGTGTGTGTGTGAGGCTATAGGGACAGTGTGTGTGTGAGGCTATGAGGGCAGTGTGTGTGAGGCTATGGGGGCAGTGTGTGTGAGGCTATGGGGGCAGTTTGTGTGTGGCTATGGGGACAGTGTGTGTGTGGGGCTATGGTGGCAGTGTGTGTGTGAGGCTATAGGGACAGTGTGTGTGTGGGGCTATGGGGGCAGTGTGTGTGTGAGGCTATGGGGGCAGTGTGTGTGAGGCTATGGGGCAGTGTGTGTGTGAGGCTATGGGGACAGTGTGTGTGAGGCTATGGGGTAGTGTGTGTGTGAGACTATGGGGACAGTGTGTGTGAGGCTATGGGGCAGTGTGTGTGTGAGGCTATGGGGACAGTGTGTGTGAGGCTATGGGGTAGTGTATGTGTGAGACTATGGGGACAGTGTGTGTGTGGGGCTAGGGGTAGTGTGTGTGTGAGGCTATGAGGGCAGTGTGTGTGAGGCTATGGGGGCAGTGTGTGTGAGGCTATGGGGGCAGTTTGTGTGTGTGGCTATGGGGACAGAGGGCTTCATTCAGAGGCGGCCGTACGGTCTACGACCGCACGGCCGCCTCGATGTTTGTCCAGTGCGCATGCGCACGAGGGAGCCGGCTCCTTCGTGCGCATGCGTGAGACCCGCTACGACCGACAGCGCCGGTCATAGCGGGTCTCTTTCCAAAGGGGGCGAGCTGTCGATGTTGATTGACAGCTCGCCCCGTTTGGAAGGAGGGCCGGGGGGGTGGCAGCCCAAACTGAGGCGTTAGCATATTCTCGCAGCGGCCGGGTGCGTGCGTAGACTATGGGGGCAGTTTGTGTGTGAGGCTATGGGGACAGTGTGTGTGTGGGGCTATGGGGGCAGTGTGTGTGTGGGGCTATGGGGGCAGTGTGTGTGTGTGTGAGGCTATGGGGGCAGTGTGTGTGTGGGGCTATGGGGGCAGTGTGTGTGAGGCTATGAGGGCAGTGTGTGAGGCTATGTGGGCAGTGTGTGTGTGAGGCTATGGGGACAGTGTGTGTGTGGGGCTATGGGGTAGTGTGTGTGTGAGGCTATGAGGGCAGTGTGTGTGTGAGGCTATGAGGGCAGTGTGTGTGAGGCTATGGGGGCAGTTTGTGTGTGAGGCTATGGGGGCAGTGTGTGTGTGAGGCTATGGGGGCAGTGTGTGTGTGAGGCTATGGGGGCAGTGTGTGTGAGGCTATGGGGGCAGTGTGTGTGTGAGGCTATGGGGACAGTGTGTGTGTGGGGCTATGGGGTAGTGTGTGTGTGTGAGGCTGAGGGCAGTGTGTGTGTGAGGCTATGAGGGCAGTGTGTGTGAGGCTATGGGGGCAGTGTGTGTGAGGCTATGGGGGCAGTTTGTGTGTGAGGCTATGGGGAGAGAGGGCTTCATTTAGAGGCGGCCGTACGGTCTACGACAGCATGGCCACCTCGATGTTTGTCCAGTGCGCATGTGCACGAGGGAGCCGGCTCCTTCGTGCGCATGCGTGAGACCCGCTACGACCGACAGCGCCGGTCGTAGCGGGTCTCTTTCCAAAGGGGGCGAGCTGTCGATGTTGATTGACAGCTCGCCCCGTTTGGAAGGAGGGCCGGGGGGGTGGCAGTCCAAACGGAGGCGCTAGCATATTCTCGCAGCGGCCGGGTGCGTGCGTAGACTATGGGGGCAGTATGTGTGCAAGGCTGTGGGAGCAGTGTGTGTGTGTGAGGCTATGGGGGCAGTGTGTGTGTGTGTGTGAGGCTATGGGGGCAGTGTATGTGTGGGACTATGGGGGCAGTGTATGTGTGGGACTATGGGGGCAGTGTGTGTGAGGCTATGAGGGCAGTGTGTGAGGCTATGAGGGCAGTGTGTGTGTGAGGCTATGGGGACAGTGTGTGTGTGGGGCTATGGGGGCAGTGTGTGTGTGGGGCTATGGGGGCAGTGTGTGTGTGAGGCTATGGGGGCAGTGTGTGTGAGGCTATGGGGGCAGTGTGTGTGTGTGAGGCTATGGGGACAGTGTGTACGTGGGGCTATGGGGTAGTGTGTGTGTGTGAGGCTGAGGGCAGTGTGTGTGTGAGGCTATGAGGGCAGTGTGTGTTAGGCTATGGGGCAGTGTGTGTGAGGCTATGGGGGCAGTTTGTGTGTGAGGCTATGGGGACAGAGGGCTTCATTTAGAGGCGGCCGTACGGTCTACGACCGCATGGCCGCCTCGATGTTTGTCCAGTGCGCATGCGCACGACGGAGCCGGCTCCTTCGTGCACATGCGTGAGACCCGCTATGACCGACAGCGCCGGTCATAGCGGGTCTCTTTCCAAAGGGGGCGAGCTGTCGATGTTGATTGACAGCTCGCCCCGTTTGGAAGGAGGGCCGGGTGGGGTGGCAGCCCAAACGGAGGCGTTAGCATATTCTCGCAGCGGCTGGGTGCATGCGTAGACTATGGGGGCAGTATGTGTGCAAGGCTGTGGGAGCAGTGTGTGTGTGAGGCTATGGGGGCAGTGTGTGTGTGGGGCTATGGGGGCAGTGTGTGAGGCTATGGGGACAGTGTGTGTGAGGCTATGGGGCAGTGTGTGTGTGAGACTATGGGGACAGTGTGTGTGTGGGGCTATGGGGTAGTGTGTGTGTGAGGCTATGAGGGCAGTGTGTGTGAGGCTATGGGGGCAGTGTGTGTGAGGCTATGGGGGCAGTTTGTGTGTGAGGCTATGGGGACAGAGGGCTTCATTCAGAGGCGGCCGTACGGTCTACGACCGCACGGCCGCCTCGATGTTTGTCCAGTGCGCATGCGCACGAGGGAGCCGGCTCCTTCGTGCGCATGCGTGAGACCCGCTACGACCGACAGCGCCGGTTGTAGCGGGTCTCTTTCCAAAGGGGGCGAGCTGTCGATGTTGATTGACAGCTCGCCCCATTTGGAAGGAGGGCCGGGGGGGTGGCAGCCCAAACGGAGGCGTTAGCTTATTCTCGCAGCGGCCGGGTGCGTGCGTAGACTATGGGGGCAGTATGTGTGCAAGGCTGTGGGAGCAGTGTGTGTGTGTGAGGCTATGGGGGCAGTGTGTGTGTGTGTGAGGCTATGGGGGCAGTGTGTGTGTGAGGCTATGAGGGCAGTGTGTGAGGCTATGGGGGCAGTGTGTGTGTGAGGCTATGGGGACAGTGTGTGTGTGGGGCTATTGGGTAGTGTGTGTGTGAGGCTATGAGGGCAATGTGTGTGTGAGGCTATGAGGGCAGTGTGTGTGAGGCTATGGGGGCAGTTTGTGTGTGAGGCTATGGGGACAGTGTGTGTGTGGGGCTATGGGGGCAGTGTGTGTGTGAGGCTATGGGGGCAGTGTGTGTGAGGCTATGGGGGCAGTGTGTGTTTGAGGCTATGGGGACAGTGTGTGTGTGGGGCTATGGGGTAGTGTGTGTGTGAGGCTGAGGGCAGTGTGTGTGTGAGGCTATGAGGGCAGTGTGTGTGAGGCTATGGGGGCAGTTTGTGTGTGAGGCTATGGGGACAGAGGGCTTCATTTAGAGGCGGCAGTACAGTCTACGACCGCATGGCCGCCTCGATGTTTGTCCAGTGCGCATGCGCACGAGGGAGCCGGCTCCTTCGTGCGCATGCGTGAGACCCGCTACGACCGACAGCGCCGGTCATAGCGGGTCTCTTTCCAAAGGGGGCGAGCTGTCGATGTTGATTGACAGCTCGCCCCATTTGGAAGGAGGGCCGGGGGGGTAGCAGCCCAAACAGAAGCGTTAGCATATTCTCGCAGCGGCTGGGTGCATGCGTAGACTATGGGGGCAGTATGTGTGCAAGGCTGTGGGAGCAGTGTGTGTGTGAGGCTATGGGGGCAGTGTGTGTGTGTGAGGCTATGGGGGTAGTGTGTGTGTGGGGCTATGGGGGCAGTGTGTGTGGGGCTATGGGGACAGTGTGTGTGAGGCTATGGGGCAGTGTGTGTGTGAGACTATGGGGACAGTGTGTGTGTGGGGCTATGGGGTAGTGTGTGTGTGAGGCTATGAGGGCAGTGTGTGTGAGGCTATGGTGGCAGTGTGTGTGTGGGTATGGGGGCAGTTTGTGTGTGAGGCTATGGGGACAGAGGGCTTCATTCAGAGGCGGCCGTACGGTCTACGGCCGCACAGCCGCCTCGATGTTTGTCCAGTGCGCATGCGCACGAGGGAGCCGGCTCCTTCGTGCGCATGCGTGAGACCCACTACGACCGACAGCGCCGGTCATAGCGGGTCTCTTTCCAAAGGGGGCGAGCTGTCGATGTTGATTGACTATGGGGTCAGCGTGTGTGTGTGTGTGTGCGCATGTGTGTGTGCATGTGTGAGGCTTTGGGGGCAGTGTGTGTGTGTGCGCATGCGTGTGTGTGTGTGCGTGTGTGAGGCTTTGGGGGCAGTGAGTGTGTGAGGCTATGGGGGCAGTGTGTGTGTGTGTGTGTGTGAGGCTTTGGGGGCAGTGTGTGTGTGTGTGAGGCTTTGGGGGCAGTGAGTGTGTGAGGCTATGGGGCAGTGTGTGTGTGTGTGTGTGTGAGGCTTTGGGGGCAGTGTGTGTGTGTGTGAGGCTTTGGGGGCAGTGAGTGTGTGAGGCTATGGGGCAGTGTGTGTGTGTGTGTGTGTGAGGCTATGGGGGCAGTGTGTGTGTGTGTGTGTGTGTGTGAGGCTTTGGGGGCAGTGTGTGTGTGAGAGGGGGCACCAAAGGAAATTCTTGCCCTGGGCTCCACTTGGTCTAGAGCTGGCCCGGAGAATAACAATATATGACAAAAACATTGAGGAAAACGCTAGGTATACCTTTACCAAACATGTAACCATATGGTGGTGCTAAACAGGCACCATACACTTTTCCCACTTCACAATTCAAATTTTCTATAACTCCCGATCATATAGACCTTTATTTCAAATGTTAACTATTTTAATTTAATTTTGTAATACATCAGCTTCTGATTGGCTCCTGATTGTTCTATTACAGCCACCTATATAAAACTGGGGACACACAAAGATGTGAATAGAGAACGAATTATAAGAAAAGGTGCTCTGACCCAAGCGGGACACCCATCACCATGCTGCGAATGGTACAGCCTAGTTTTATGCATTTGCATTTTAGTCACAGCAGCGGTGCTAATGGTAACGTATCATCCCCTTCCCCGGCATTACAAAGTCACCTTTTATAAACCAGCAAATAGACTGTGACCGTCGCTTTCTGAAGGAGCCATTTTAATTGTTCCAGAATTCTGTACTAATTTGTAGCAGAAATCATATGTTGAGCCTTCTGTGCAGTCACTTGGCAAAACCCTTAAATGTGAAAACACTAAAGCGTTATACACATTAAACAAATGAATCATATGCTCTGCAGTGAGTAAACAGAAAACTGCTGCCATTTTCTGCAGGAATACAGACAACAGCCATTTATTTATATTTCACCATTTGATGTACCGTGTAGGTGTATTTCCGCGTGCCGGCATTGCTGCGTTTATAAGGACAAATGGTAAAATAAGCTGAAAGAAGCCGATGAGCAGTTTGACATGAAATACAAGCAAGTGCGAATATTCCAACATGGTCCATGAGGGGGAGAAATTTAGCAAAAGTATCTTTTTGGTGTGAAATATAACAAGAATTAAGAATAACAGACTTTGGGGTATATTTACTAAAGTGCAGGTTTTTAGAGGTGGAGTTTTTGCCCATAGCAACCAATCAGAATCTACTTATCATTTATCTAGCACCCTTTAGAAGATATTAGCTAGAATCTGATTGGTTGCTATGGGCAACTACTCCACTTCTAAAAACCCAACCCCTTTGCATATAAATTTAGAAATGAAAGTGTTTTACTTTTGCAGCAAAAATGGCTGCTGCAGATAACATACCTTCAAACTGCTCCAAATTAGGCAGGAAAGTGCCAATTCTAGGGAACGACCCCCCACCCAAATACTTTGTATCCACCACCCATCCCCCTCGATGCCGCTGGGGTCGGGCGAGAGTTAGCAACAGCCTAGTGCTTTAGAATCACTAGGTATTAATATTATCCTTTATTTATATGGCACCACAAGGGTTCTGCAGCACCTTACAAACTACGTAAACAAATGAGCAAACAAGAAAAACAGTTATTAACAGTACAAACAATGCAGGACAAATACATGGTGTATAAACATTGCTGCATAACACTTAAATAAGCAGCAGAGTGTCAGCAACCAAGTGTTAGGTGCCGTTGTAGGGAGCTAGCAGTAGATGAAAGTAAAATTAAGACAAGCATAAGCTTGTGAGGGAAGAGGGCCCTGCTCGTGAGAGCTTACATTCTAAAGGGGAAGGGCAGACAAACAAGGGCGACACAGATGGGCTAGATAGCGAGGAAGGAGCATGCAGTAGCGGGTTAGGACGAGTGCTGGAAAGCTTTGAGGAAGAAATGGGTCTTGAGAACCCATTTGGAGATTAGGAGACAGGACGCTCAAGACATTTTGATCTAAGGCCAGGAGGAAGAAAAAAGCCATCTACTTGAAGAGGTATGACCTTGGCAGACGTAGTGTCCCTCCAACAGGACGTAACTACACCTGTAGTGTAGCATGACCACACCCTCTTTTTGGATTCAGTATACCGAATCCACTATGGAGGCAGCCATTTTAAGAATGCAGCATTCACTGTGGACCTTGGACCTCTGTAACACTATTGGCTCCTAGTGAATGGATTGACTGCATTCTTAGGAAAACTGGTTCAGGCAACAAAATAGCTGCCTCCACTTTGTTGGGAGGAAAAGCTACATTTAGGCTGCATTCTCGAGAAACTTTGTTCAAGTCATAAAATGTCTGCCTCCAGTGTGCATGGGGAACTTGAAGTAAACACTTCATCTATTTTTTTTTTTTACAAACCGCCACAAATGCTAAAAAACTCATAAATGCTGCATTATTGTGGAGTCTCACCAGTGGAGCTGTTTATAGACACAGTATACAGCGAAACACCTGCCGCTGTTGTCATACATCATTTCGCCGTTCCAAGCTAGTGATAGAATGGTTGTAAATGGAGAGATGGAAAATGTCTGTATCCGCTGCAATTAAACTAAACAGTGTAGAATAGGAACTAGTTCTATTTTCAACAACATAAACAGCGAGGAAGCTTTCTCTGTAATACATTACCTGGCATGATCATTGTCCTTGTGGATGCTATCTCACTGACAAGCCCTCTAGAATTTCTTATCTATAATAATAGTAATTGTATAGAGTACGGTGACAACATAAGATATGTCAGACTGCAAGACCACACCAATTAGGGTATCCCCAGGTGACATTGCTACTGCCATATATATATAACACCTCATTTAGGACCCTTACCCTGGAAATATATGTTCTATCTGTTTTATGGGACCTATTTATTAAAAAATGGGATATAGCCCAGAGGTGTATTTACACCTAGGGGTCATTATACGCCAGCGATCGCATCCTGTTACTTATCACTCCTTATTGCCGTATATATCTCGACAATAAGGAATGATTATTCATTGGTATTTATTAAAAATCTGTAGCTGGGACAACAGTTATTTCCGACGAAGAGCTTAACAGTCTCTGAGCCATATTCAATTTGAGCCGATCTGCGTTAAGTTAACGCGGCCCGGACTTAACGCCGACTTCACCTGTTTTTGTAGGCGTTAAAGTATCGCGCACATGCCCGCTTCACCCCGTATTACGGCACCCGGCGATACTGTAATAAGCGGAAAGTACTGTCATTTTTGGGCTAATCATCCTGTCCCCCCCCAAATGATGCTCTGACATGGGGGTTCACTATGGTACCCCCCTGATTTGGCTTGCTGAAGGTATTGGGGTTTTTAAATGGGCAAAAATAGCTGCTGAATAGCGTTTTTCTATACCTGATGCAGAATAGTATTTAGGTGGAGTATTTTTTTCAGAAAATAACTTATCCCAGCAAATTTGGGGTACTTGAAAATCGGGGTCAGCATATTTAAAGTTGAAAAAGTGAAGTTGAAAAAATCATGAAAAATCCACCTGCCGCAAGCACCTGCAATCTAAAAAACACCTGTGGCATACTTGGGGACACCCCCAGAGACAAATTCGCTAGTTTTTAAGTTTGTACCCCAACATTTTTTTTTTTGCCTCCTTTTTCAAAGTCAATTTTTGGGGTGTCCTTAAGTTTTTTGTTACATTTTTTGACACAGATTACCTTTGGGGGACTGTCTGAAGGCTGCACGGGGGTTCCCCAAACGTTGCACCCCAAATCCCCAACTCTGCACTTTTTTCCGCCTGCCATTCATAGGCGATACTTTACCGCCTATTACACTGTATTGACTTTCCGCCTAGGCGGAAAGTCTTTCAAATTGAATACGGGGTAAAACCAAAACAGGCGATAATGACATTATCGGCGGAAACTTAACGCAGATCCGAACTCAACGCTTCAAATTGAATACGGGCCTCTAAACTGCTTAAAACTATGCAGTCATAAATTCACGCACGCTCTGCGCCATTTTGCAAAAATTGGAGCAGTAGTGGATGGGGACTGCTGGAGAGGGATCATAAGATCCTCCTCTGCCGTTAACCCTGCATCGGGCACACCTCTGGAACTCCCAGTATCGGGCGCAGTGCGCCTGACAGGTGCCTGTTATAAAATCGTCATTAGCACCTAATTAACTCAATTCTAACGCTCTTAAAGTGATCAGTGACCTTCATTAGGATGTACAAAGAGACAATATATGGAAATCTGATTCACAAAACCACATTTATTAGCCTTAAAGCAAGTAAAATAAAAAATACTAATAAAATACTAAGAGGCCACCCTGGACAAACCTACATAATTCCGCAAAATACCCACAACCTTTGTAATTTTCATTCATAAATTGAGCAAAATACACAAAATTGTGAGAAAATAAAAAGAAATACGTACCTTCAAAAGTCGGACGAGTTCGGGCGCAATGAGCCTCAGAGGCATACTTACCTACCTTTTCTAATCTCTTCCCGGGAGAAGCCCGGGTAAGAGAAGCAGGAGGGGGGCGATGGGGGCGGGGCCTAACGAATCGCGTCATTAAGCCCCGCCCCCTCACGGCAAAACTCCCGCGATTGGGTAAAATTTACATAGGGGTCGGGGCCAAATGCTGTGATTCATGCAGAATCACATCTTAAGCCCCGCCCCCTTCACGGAGACCCGCGATCGCCGCGGGTATTCCCCTCATTCTGCCCACTTCACTAGGAAGTGGGCAGAATGCGGGAGAAATGCCTACCCTTCCGGGGGTGCGGGGGGTTACCCGAAAAATCGGGAGCCTCCCGCGAAAACCGGGAGGGTAGGCATGTATGCTCAGAGGCCAGGAAGGTCACTACTGCACTCCACGCAGGCGGTGGGAAAACTGACTAGGGGGGTTTCAAACAGCACGTAGAGATAGGAAGGTACTAGGAGGGGCAGGCCCCTGCGCCCAGTGTTGGACTGGGGCATGAAGGGCCCACCAGGGGAATGTAGTGGTAGGGGCCTATGCTTAAGGGGTGTGGTCAGCCACTAGTGGGGGTGTGGTCATCCACCACAGAGGCTTGGCTGACCATTAGAGATTGCATGCTCTGAACCCCTGGTGCAGTTTCTATAGAAGTGAACCAAGCACCCATGTTCATCAGTGGTCCTGCTCCACCAGGTAACTGACCATCTAATTAACTATGTATATTTTTAGTGGACAGTCTGGAACCTGACAACTAGAGGAAGAGGTGGGCCCTCAGGTAGTAGGGCCCACCGGGGATTTCCCCTGTACACCTGTGGGCCAGTCCGACCCTGCCTGCGCCCCCTTGCAGCAGAGAGGTGGGCGAAAACAGCTTTGTGGCGCCTGTCAGGCCAGCTGCGCCCGACGCAGGGTTAAAGCCTCCATAAGGACAAAGCGAGACCAAACTCTGAACTGCTAAAATGAATATAATGGCACTGCAATCTTCCCGTTACTTAGCCTAATGCAGGAGATATCTCTGCCGTTTCCTCATGATTTTTAGGTAAAAGAGGTTTGATAAATAGGTCCTTAAATTTTTTAAGTTACAGCAATGATTGCATGCCCATTATTTGCATCAAAGAAGCCGGTGAGTGCACAAAATGAGTGCTGTCCACTATCCACAACTTTTGTCCTGTAGCCATGACAGCCCTGTCACCAAGAAAGGATAGTGCATGTTATGTTTCCTAACCTCAGTTAGTTCCTCTATTCATTTAAGTAGGTGTCTGACCTTAGGGTACTAATTATCGCCCTTAAAGGTGATTTTTTATTTTTATTTTGCTTTCCGCAGTGATAAAAAATATGTTATTGCTGCATTTTAGCAATAATGAATGATATTCAGCTGTCTCAGATAAATTGTTATTTTTAAAAATAATTTTCTTTTGTTATCACCTTTCGGAGATGCTATATACCGCCACAATGCTTGTTAATTAGGCTTCCCAATGTATCTGTCATGTCATATCTGCTTTCTAGCGCGGGCTACCAACGCCATGTGACATGCATAGAGCAAAGGCACACACTTTTGTCATACGGCTCTCTGTCTTGAGGTAAAATGCCTCCAAATCCAGCCATAATCAATTGATATGCGTTAAGAATATATCATTTTTGTTTCCCTTAATCGTTCCTTTAATAGAACATAATGAGGCATTTCACAAAAAAATGCCTTTTGGCCTCGCCAAGTTCAAGCCTCCCAGCATGGCGGAACTAACGCCAATGCAAGGGACAGAAGCTGCAAAGAGGTGTGAAGGTTCGAGTGGGCGCGTCACTGGTGCCTGCTGCAACATTGATAGACATTACTAATTGTGGCATGCATTTTAAAAGGGTGCAGGCAGTCCCGTCATTGCCTGCACCCACTATTATTCAAGAGATCATACAGTGAAGCGACGGGCGATCGCATCATTGGCTGGCCCCAACAGTATGGCTATCCAAAGATGTTGTGTTTCACACCTGCCTCCTGTCATTTCAAACAGTTAAAAGTGGATATTAAACCTGTGTCACCAACATATAGTGGAGGCATCCATGTTGCGAATCATTCATGTAGTCTATTCATTTACCAGGAATCACCGACATGCACAAGGCATGATTGCATTTTAAGCATGTGAGTCTGGACGTCAGTGAGGCACTTTTCAACTCACTAGTTCCTTGTGAATTAATAGGTTACTTTTAGATACTGTGTGCGCCTCAGAAAGTTTCCCCCGCGATGTTCCAAGCGAACTGAGGCAATGTCAGGCTGCAGTATATAGAATATTGCTGAACAAAATGGCTGCCACAACTGAGGGTAGTTGACAGAATGACCCACAAAAAGGGCTGAACCCATTATCAGTAGGTGAAAAGGGCATTTAAAAAAGCAATGGAACATCGCCACCTACATGTGATGTCTGAGTGATGCAACTTAAATTCTCCTCTGCACGGAAAGCTGTATATTATGAAGATTTATTTTTCAATCTAATCTGTCTTTAAGGCACCTTAACCTAACAATCCACAAAACTGCCAAAAGAGTTTGATCTATGCTGTGTTATCTCTGTCATAAAACTACTAAACACTTTCTTTATGCCGGGGCATGAAGTTAAACGCCTCTGTCCAGGTGATTTAAAGGCAAGGTATGAAAAGACTACTGGGAGAAACATTTTTAATTGTTTTGCCGTTATTTTAATCTTTAGTGCAACAACATTCACAGGTTCTTAATTTTACGGTTTGCTGTTCAATAGCCACGTGGAGCAAATAAACTACAGCAGTAAGTATTGCTCTGTAACTAACAGAGAATAAGGGGCCTGATTCAGAGCCGGACGCTATTTGCGGTCGTTCGTTCTGAAAATAGGGGTGGCTATTCAAATGAACCGTTCGCTCTTTGCGGTCTGTTCACGCCTCTAGGTCTGAACGAGCGAACAAAACTTGCGGTCGTTTTTTTGGAAACTACGCCCCCTGGCCGCTCGCATCCTACGTCATGTCCGCTATTTATTAGATTAATCGAGGACATCGACCAGCGTATGAACTGCTCGCTATTCTTGTGGTTGGTTTTTCCTACCGCAATCATGCGAGCAGTTCTGACTATAAAATAACCCAGTGACGTGGTCAATGACGCTGCTGTATTAATTATGCACACCCATAAAACGCCCGTTTTGACCTTTAAGCGCGCCTGCGTTCGGATCTCCACTCCCCGTTTTCAAGCACCTTCCCCTGTTACCACCCACATACGCCTCCTCCTGTCACTCAAAATAGCAGGCATTCGCTATTTAGCGAGCGCTCGATTTCCGATTTTCGTCCACACTGACTGGTTCGCGCATGCGTATTACGAATACGATCCGTATGCATGCGCAGTTGGGCAAACATCGCTCGGAACGAACGAGCGGCCGCTTACGAGCGGCTCTGAATTAGGCCCAAGGTTCCTAGCGTCCTCTGTTTGTTCTTCTGTTATGTGGAAAGAGGGAAAAAAAGAGGACTCAAATAGATATTAAATCTTAATCATATTAGTCCAATTATAGACTCACTAAAATATATATTTTTTGTTTGTTTTTTACTTTGATAATGCGATTCGCAGAGCTCCCATCTTGGCGTCACTCCCCCCCCCCCCCCGTATGTCATGAGCCCACGTAGCATTTTAGGGTCACACTGAAGCTGTTATCGCTACCCTACTGGTGCAGGTCAAATACACTTTTTAAACCAGTTTCTTCATTCATTCATTCAGACAGACACAGGATACCTAGGCTGTAGAAAATAAAATATAAGCTAAATACTGATTATATGCAGTATAGGGAACTGTCAGAGCCATCGGCCCTAAGAGCGAAAACCAACAGTAAAAAATAAAATAAGGCTTTTTGTGCAACTTTTTATCCATGCAAAATAGTTCTTGACTATACACGTCTAAAGGGTAAACATATTTTCATAAAAGTGTCTCTTACAGTAAGGCCCTGTCCTGTTTCCTATATACACCGAGCACTTTTGCAGCTGTCAGGGGCCAGGTATGCAAATTCCGCGATCGCACGGACAGGCTTAATGACGCCCTCTATGTCTTAGAGAGAGACGGCAGAGTGATCGCACGCCGGTGTAATGACGCCCACTTTTCTTTCTTAGCTCACGTCATCTCTAGGAAGTGTATGATTATTCTGTAATATCGAGAGCCATCGGAGTAGCACGCAGCCCTTTGAGATAGACCCTACCCCGCCGCAAGCACTGCGTTCACTGCAGGCTAAAATACAACCAGGTGACGTGTACAATGACGCTTCCATGCTAATTATGCACGCCCAAAGAACGCCGTTTTGACACTCAGACATGCCTGCGTACGTTCATCCACTCCGTTTTCCAGAACCTTCCCCTGTTACCACCCACAAACGGCACTGTCACTCAAAGTAGCGCTCAGTCTTTGTGCTATGAGCGCATGATTCACGATCGCAGTGACTGGCGTGTGCACACGCACTGCGAAGCATATGCATGCGCAGATGGGCGACTATCGGCCATAGTGTGCGATCGCGGCTTAGCGACCAGGTCTGAATCAGGCCCATAGTGAAGTCCTGTCCCGTTTCCTATATACACGGAGCATAATGGAGATTTATAATAGACTATATAATCTAATAGAGAGAGCTTATAGCAAATGGATAATGATGATGATAATGTGGATGTACTGTAGTTTCTGTAACACAGGACTGTCATGACGAACATCTCTAAGTGTAATGAAAACATTGATTCTTATGTCAGTAGTTTTCTGAGAGATCATGCTTAGGGGCCTATTCATCAACACTAAAATAACGTTTTTAAGGACATTTTCCTTAAATAACGTTATTTTGGTATTCATGTAGCCACTTAGCACAGGAGATATCACAGATATCTCCTTGCTAAGTTCCCCTGCGTTAATTTCCACACTCCCCATACATTAGTACATTAGTATGGGGATGTGGAAATTGTGGTATTCATCAAATTCCGAAAATTATCAATTTTCGGAATTTGATGCAGTTACTATTCGCCACTGTGAGGTGGCGAATAGCAAGTTAAACTTACCTGTATCCGCGTGTGCAGGTCCCCCGACGAGTCCCTCCGGCGCTCTGCTCCGTCCTCAGGCTCCAGAGGCTGGTCGGACATGTGTGCTCCCCAGCAGACCACAAGAAAGTTTAGACAAAAAAAAAAAAGTTGTTTTTTTTTCTAATCTGTCATGTGGTCTGCTGGGAAACCACATGACAGACCAGCAGGACGGAGCCGGAGGCTGCTGCGCGGACAGGTAAGTCGGGGGGGAGGTGAGCGGAGGGGGTGGGGGGGTCGGGGGGGTACACAAACTTAACGCATCTGTAGGCAGTGCTGCGCATGCACTGGTTTTACAGATGTAACAGCGCATGCGCAGCACTGTTTCCAGATGCGATAAGGTAGTGTAGGCAGGGAAAAGTATCTATTTCCCGAAAAGGTGTCATCGCAAAAATGACAGATAGATACTTATGGAGAGGTGGAATGATGAATTCCACCTATAATTAGCTAGAACTCCATGAGAGTTCTAAAGCTAATTATCTCCAGAGAATTTTTAGGTTTAATGAATAGGCCCCGTAATCCGCTATGTTATCTTATTTGTAGAATATACAGAACATGGCTATGAAATGAACTAAATAGTTCCTGATATACGCAAGACCTGTCTGATGTACCCATAAACTTATGTTTTTTGGCAGCATATTTGGTGTAGTAATTAGGATTACTACCTCACAGCACTGAGGTCTTGGGTTCGATTCCCACCACAACCCTAACGGTGTGGACTTCGTATGTTTTCTCTGTGCTTGCATAGGTTTCCTCCGGGTGCTCTTGTTTCCTCCCACAATTCTAAATATACTGGGCGGTTGCATGTGGTAGGTAGTATAGATTGTACGCTCCACTGGGGCAGTGAATGGCCAAATATTCTCTGCAGAGCGTTGTGGAATATGTGTGCACTATATGAATAACTGGGAATAAATAAATACAGTAAATTGTGTTTCCAGCTATATCTAACTAACTGTGTACAGCGTATGTTCCATTTTTTTTTCTTTCATTGCTTCAGGCTATAAAAGTACTGTCATTTTATATGGAAGGAAGAGTGTTTTGTAACTTGCTTGGTGATTCGATGCCAGTACGAAGCTATAGATGCGCTCTTGATACCTGTCTGATTCTAAAATTTACATGTCTCTGGTCATTCTCACATTATAGACGCCTCTGGCTCTAGAATTCTTCCACAGGTACGATAGCCGCTATGTTTGCTTAGATGACTTAGCCTGTAAGAACTGTGCCGTACCCTTCAATGTAATCTATTTCACAGTGAATATAGGGCCTAATTCAGCAAGGATCGCAATTGCAAAGCTGCACGCAGGCTATAGATATATGATGTATGCACGCAGGCTATAGATATATGATGTATACGCAGGCTATAGATATGATGTATGCACGCAGGCTATAGATATATGATGTATGCATGCAGGCTATAGATATATGATGTATACACGCAGGCTATAGATATGATGTATGCACGCAGGCTATAGATATATGATGTATGCATGCAAGCTATAGATATATGATGTATGCATGCAGCCTATAGATCTATGATGTATGCACGCAGGCTATAGATATGATGTATGCACGCAGGCAGCTTTGCAATAGCGTTCCATGCAATTATGGTAATGCAGCAGGAGGCATCACGCCTCCTGTGCATTATTTAGCCGAGCTGTGTTGTCCAACGCGCATCGGATACTCTGCGGACCATCGGCCGGCTGCGTGACCCATGGGGTCCCGCAGCCAGCTGCCGCAGAATAGAGTGAGAGGACAGGAAATCTCCGTCAGCCAACGGAAATCCTGGCCTCTTCCCTCCCCCGCAACGGCGGCGACACGCCTCCGTTTCAGGAAACGGAGGCCATCGCCACCCCCTCCCCACCCACAAATGCCAGCAGACTGCCAATCACTGATAGTCTGCTGGCAGTCTAGTGTCCACTGCTGAATTAGGCGCATAGTCCAGTTTTTCTATATATTGTCCTATTACAGTAACCAGGGCAAAAAATACAACTGATTTTACCAGTAATCTCTAAACATCAATTAATATATCGCTACTGTAGCTGCTGCATTGGAGTATTTGCTTTATCCTTTCTGGAGCAAATAACAGGTGGATCCCGACCTGAGCCCCCACTTGTCTGTGCCACCTGTTCTCGGGTCCAGTTCCCGGCAGTGTCACTGACGTGATATAAAAATGTTGCCACTTTGTTGGTCAGTAAAGTCTGGAGAGACGGTCAGGAGACAGACAGAGAGGAGGACGGCAATAGGTGACACTGATTATGAGTGACTTGAGTAAACATAAGCAGGAGACCATTGTCTAATAGGAAAACCATTTATAATTGTTGGTAAGCTATTCAATGTTACTTATTCAATTATATGGCACAATGTGTACATATGCAATTTAAGCTATAACAAAATGTGTTATTTTACTTAGGGGGAAGGAACGGGAGCACCCTGGAAGATCTCTTTAAGACTGAGATAATCCGGGATGGTGTTACTGAACTTTGCTCCGGAAAGTCCAGGAATCAGAAAATCTGACCGGAGTCTAGAGGTGACCTTATCCTGGACCCACACCATATATTCAAGGCGGTCTCGCCTCTGCTGTGGCTCATCTTGAACTTGAATCTACAAGTCTGCGCAGCCCCTTCTGGCTGGGAAGAGACTACGGGGCCTATTCATCATAACTAAAAAAAATCGATTAAGGTAATTAGGTTTAGAACTCGCACAGAGTTCTACCTAATTACCGGAGGAATTCATCATTCCTCGTCTCCAAGTATCTATTCCGAAAAGCTGTCATTTTTGTGATAACAGCTTTTCAGGAAATAGATACTTATCCGTTCCTGCTCTAACTTACCGCAGCTGTAAGCAGTGCCGCGCATGCGCTGTTACATTCACAAAATCGGCACATTCACAGCACTGCCTACAGCTGCAGTAATTCTGTGTGTCCCCAAACCTCCTCCCCCCTCCTCCCCTCCACTTACCTCCCTGTCCCCCGCCTACCGGGCGCTGCAGACGCGGACCCCTACCTTCCTTCTGAAGAGGAGAAAACAGTAAAGTTAAAAAAATATATATATATATATATTTTTTTTTTTTTTTACTTTACTGTGTTCTGCCGGGAGAACACAGTCGGAGAAGCAGCCAGAGCCGGAGGAGGACCTGCCCAGCTGAAAGCAGATAAGTGTAACCCGCTATACGCCACCTGAGAGTGGCATATAGTAGCACCATCAAATTCCGAAAATACATAATTTTCGGAATTTGATGAATAGCCTAATTTCTACATACCCATACTAATGTACTAATGTATGGGGAGTGTGGAAATTAACGCAGATGGACTTAACCAGTAGATATCAGTGATATCTCCTGCGTTAAGTGTGTTAATGAATACTAGAAAAACTGTAATTAAGGAAAACGTCCTTAAAACAATTATTTTAGTGTTTATGAATAGGCCCCTGTGAGATATCTGCGGCAGCTGAGCAGATTTTGCGGGGACTGAGACCTGCTGCGCAGCGAACCGTCTGCCAGGACAGGAATTAGTCAGTTAGAAGTAAGAGGATTTTAAAGCCTATTTGAATTCTTAAAACAAAACAAAAAAGTAAAAAAAAAATTGCAACAGACATGCAAAGAAAAATCAAATAATGTAAGATAAAAATTAAATACTTAAAATGTTAATATCTCTGTGAGGGTAGATATGTACAGTACTAGTAACCCACAATGTATTCATGAACAAAATATGTTCTCATAAATCTGCATTTGTTTTGTAATTCTACAAGTATAAAGGGTGATTTTTTTTTTTTTTTTTTAAATAATTTGGTCGCTGAATTCTGCTGTTTCGTGCAAATCAATTGTGTTCAATTTCTATTTTTAGATCAAATAAAAAAATGTATCCATATGTTAAGCAGAAATGTATTAGTTAACAGGCCTCCTCACCACAAGCCCCAAACAAACATGACACCATCCAAGCAGCTAAAATGTGCATGGATAGACTGCAAAACAAAATATTATCTCCAAAGCATACAATGCGGTCTGGTCACGAGGGGCAAACACGCATTAAGCAGTTAAGGTTTGTTTGTTTTTGGCATGAAAATAGTGAAAGTAAATGTAATATTTATCTCTCTCACAGCTAAGAAGTTTCAGCCTCTTCCCTTCTGATGTGACAGACAGTCCTCGTCCACCCCCCACCCTCAGCCCATCAGTATGGAAGATCTTTATTATCCAAGTAAACAGACGGTGTCCAGCGGTGGAGATGAGATAAATTATTGCTCTCCGTTAAATGGACTAGTGCTGATCCGCTGGATGTGCTGCCTTTTATCAAGAGTGCAAATAATGAAGATTCCATGCACTAAGGACAATGAAATGAGCCGCTGCACTATTGATGGGGTGTTTGTGCTACACCATGAGTTATGTCATAAAGGCTACACTCTATTAGGGATGCAGTACTTTGGAAGGAACAGACTAATATTGCTCTCGGAATTATTTATGTCTCCCTTGCTAGGTATAAAGACCAAATTGATCTGAAAGCTCAAAGTTACTGTAAATTTGGAATATGTGCGTTTTTCAAAAAGAGGTTGCCCCTTTCAGATGTGCAGAAGTATTTCCAGAAAGTTTTTATTATATATATATATATATTTTTTTTTTTTTCATATATATATATATATTTACATTATATATATATATATATATATATATAATAAAGGCAGACCCGGCATTCCAAAAAAACAAATATACTTTGGGCGGTGCCCTCACAAAAAGAAAGTACTATACCAAGGTGAAGGTGCGGCGCTCGTCCCAGCAGTAAATCACACGCAGGTCAATAAATGTTCATCAACGTTTCAGTGTTTATACACTATCTTCAGGATGTCATGACATGCACAGTAAGAAAAATCACTGGGAAAATGGCAGTCACATGACAAAGGTCCTGATTCAGACCCACTCGCGAGCGGCTGTCCGCTCGCAAGTGGGTCGATGGTCTGCACTGCGCATGCGCACGACGGAGGGAGCTCCGTCGTGCGCATGCGCGAGACGCGACGAGCGAAGAACTTTCCTTCGCTCGTAGTGTCTGATCAAAGGGGGCGTGCTGTCGATGTTGATTGACAGCACGCCCCCTTTGGTGGGCGTTGCCGGGGGCGTGCCTGCCAGACGGAGGCGTTCCCAAGGGAACGCCTACCGTCAGAAGCCGGCCCCACTGACATCACTAGTGATGTCAGTGGGAGTGATTTTGGCTGATAGAGCCAAAATCACTCCTGGCCTTGCGGTTGAGAAACTCAACCGCAGGCTTCTGCTCGCAGTGGCGATGGTCGCGATGGTCAAGACCATCACGACCATCAACCTGCACGCTCGTATATGCTGTGGGTGGTGACCCACAGCTATACGAGCGTCCAGGAGGACACTCCATATTTATGGAGGTGGGCCCTGATTCAGAGCGAGCGCTCTGGTCAGAGCGTCCGGCTCTGAATCAGGGCCAAAGTCTACTCACTAGTGTCTGCAGCTAGAGAGAGGGTCCGGACGAGACTGTGCATGGGCCCCCTCCTCACTTAATACGCCAGATATACTCTGAATTATAAAATGTCCACCAAACATAGCAGCACATATTTTTTATTATTATTATTATTATTATTATTATTATAAGTCATATAATAAAAAAGTATTGTAAGTCACTTTTATTTCTTGTTTTGTTCAGTATTCTGTAAGGTGCTGCAAACCCTGGTGGCCCCATATAAATAAAATATATTGTTATTATTATTATGATTATTATTATTATTATTATTAATAATAATAATAATAATAATAAATAATAATAATAATATAATAATACTATAATAATATATTGTATTTACTGTATATGGTGCCATCAGGGGTTTCCAGCGCCTTACACAATACTGAACAAAACAAGAAAAAAAAAGTGACTTACAATACAAAACATTGCAGAACATGGAAAGCGTTTCTAAACATTACCGCATATACAGTCATAATAGCCAAATGAGCAGCGGGGCGACTAAATCCAAAGGTTTGGTGCCGTTGCAGGAAGTAAGGAGGAGATGATGGTAAAATGAGGGAAGGAAAAGCACGTGAGGGAAGAGGGCCCTGCTCATGAGAGCTTACAATCTAAAGATATTTCTGAATAAACAATAATGATCCACATAAATCTTTATACTGAAAATTATTGTTTACGCACAGTAAAATATATGTATATTCTAAATATAACTGATTAATTTCCTCATTAAATTAGATTTCCTTGAGGGCAATTAATACCCTAATAGAACACTGCCGCATGTATACATGCTAAATAGTGGTGTGAAGAACCCTACTGTAAAGCTAATTAATGTTATTTTTTTTTTTTTACATTTTTCTAGGTATGAGAAATAATTACATTTTTTATGAAACTGTTTTTTGTGTGTCTTTTGCATGAGTTTTCCTCACATTATTTATTTATAACTCATAAAGAGAGAATGCTTGTCCCCTGCTTGTACAGTACTTGGCCGTTGGACTGCCTCCAGGAATTCCCTATCCTGAATTGCGTTTTTTAATCTATTCATTGCACACTGAAATGGTCTGATAGTATGATGGTTAATTAACTTAGAAGCAAGCAGCCGAAAACATTGACATTAATTCATTACGTATTCCGTTTGCTTGTATGCTTGTTTACATGTACCAGTGTGGGCAGACAGTGCCTGAAACACTGTGACTAGTGAGGAAAGTATTTTGACTATAAATTTGATATTAAAACGTGGTCATCTTATTCTTAATATATGTATACAGTCAGTGCCACGTGGAGACATTACCCAGGTTCATTTTTGGGGGCCGAGTGTGTCCGGCGTTGCCGAGCAGGGCCGTAGCTAGGGTAGTGCGGCCGGTGCCATCACACAGGGCACCACAGGTCAGGGGGCGCTGTTTGGACCTGTCAAATTTCTGTTTATTATCATTCTTGCTTGTAGCTTCCTCTTACTTCATCCTCAGCATCTCCTGGCCTCCTCTATCTCTTTCCCTGGCCCTTCCCCTTGAGGCCATGGCCCTTTTTTTAGTGCATTATATCCCTTTGAAAAATTATGGGGGGCGCCGATGCTCTTTCTGGCACAGGGCACCAAAAAGTCTAGTTACGGCTCTGTTGCCGAGTACGGTAGTATTTGCTTACAAAGGAAAAGCTGTTATCCTCCCAGTTGCAATGTGACTACTTTAGCGCCCAAGGCATTACCGTGTAATAAAATGGTATTATTTGCAAAGGAGAATTTTTCTTTTCAATGTTAGTAAACAAACCTTAGCGTGGCGGCCATGCAGATATGCTGATCTATATTTCCTTGTGACTAATAAAAAGGGCGCACAAGCTCATCTGAGTCGCAATAAACAGCACTCGCCGTGCGGAGTCCATCCACTGCCACTTTCATGTCAAGTAAGCTTATAGTCACTTCTTTCATTTTACCTGGGGCTCCATTCTTTACAGCAAATTGGACCTTTCGCTCTGAAAGAAATAATTACTCTCTGAGGGAAAGGGAGCTGGTCGTGAATGCTGATATGACACACAATGTCACCTTGCCAGTCAATGCAGGACTTTGTCGTTGGTCTCTGTCCAAATTCTGAATTCTTCCTCATAATGGAGGTCACCTCTCTATAGAATTTGTTGACTATCTCCAAAATGACAAGGAAGAAAACGCACGTCAGCACTTTTTTTTTTTCTTCTTTTCTACCAGATAAGGAAGAATTGCAGAAAAAGATAAAGATAGAGAATAGAATCAAAATCTCGGGACGGGTCACTTGGAAAGTGTTGTCTCCAAGGAATGGAAACACCGTGCGATCAAATGGGGAAAATTTCTAAATTTGAAATTTAATAATGGGAAATGGGAAAGTATAGAGGGTGGATTTACAGCCCAGGTGCGTGGATTTAAGTTCTGTGGAAATGTGATATGTTTTTGACAACGGATCCGATGGGGACTGACCTCAGCTGGGCTCCGTGTTGTGAGGAATAGGGGTGTCTCGGCTCATGAAATGTATGGTACCTGATATAGATAGGAGGGTGTTTATAAAACCATCATGCACAGGAAACTGTGAACAAGGCTGATGTAACTCATACCAACCAATCAGAAACATTTCTACAGTACCATTTACATAACTGAAGCAAAGCTATGCGTTACATCACTAATTTTTTAATACATTTTGCCCATATGGATTTAAAGGATAAATCCTGAGGACAATGATCCGATCCATTTTATTTTTCACATTTTCGGGCCCCATGACCACTTTCAGGGTAAAAAAAGCTGTAATATGTGGCTACATTGCCCCGTGTTGGCAGGAGGTGGCGGTTAGGTTGTTAGAAACCAGCTCCCCACTGTGTATACATGCTTGGCACTAGGACCCAGAGTCTGCAGAGAGGTCTGTCCTCCAACCTGATGTGCTCCTGCAAGTGTGACTGCAGCCATCTTAGTACTGTGTGAGAGTGTCACTGTGGAAGACAGATGTCTTACACTTAGCTCCAGGGAGACCTGCAATTACCTGCAATCCACAATGATTCCAGCATCCTGCACCACCACCTGCAAGCAACATACACTCACTGGTGGGTGAGCTGTATAAGACCCCGCTCCACTAAAGCTTTGATAGATAACAGTGAGTACAGCTGTACCTGTTATCTATCAATAAACCAACACCACCGGTTAAGTAACTGGGCTTTTCATAATTTGAGTCATCCGCTGGTATGTGCCTACATAACTCTGCAGTATAAACACCAGCACACACATATATTTCAGCATACAGTACGTATCAAGGTGACACAGTGCGCTTATCAGGTGATCTTCATTTTCGAAACTCATCAACCATAAGTCAAAAGTTTCTCAACATCCATTTAGGTATTGAAATGCTTAGAACATGGGCGTGAGATTTTAATAGAAGAAAGAGAAATGGAAATTAATCATTTCATCAAGCAAATCACTTAAATATTGACTTTAGGTTAGAGACAAATGGCCCCAGTGTGGCTCGCCAACAACCAGTGGGCTTATAAAGGTTGTATGGGCCCAGCAATAAATGCTTGGCCTCTAGTGATTAAATAGAGACCCCAGGGGGTATTTTTACTAAAGGGAGAGTTTTTAGAAATGGAGATGTTTCCCTATAGCAACCAATCAGATTCTGCGTAACATTTAACTAGCACATTCTAGAAGATAAAAGCTAAAATCTGATTGGTTGCTATGGGCAACATATCCACTTCTAAAAACTCTCACTTTAGTAAATACTGTATGCCCCCGGGATGTTAAACCGATAGAGATCAGGGAAAAGACATAAACATTAGGGGGCTGGACAGAAATCAGGCGTATGTGCTTCTCCATTGTATGAGCAGAAAATTATGCATATAGTAATCTATACTCTATGTAGGGGTGTACTCATTTTGCAGTGCGCCAACGCCCTATCCGTTTGCATTGTTTGCTACCAGTTAACATTAATGGCCACTTGTAACATGTTTGGAAACCACTTACGGCTTACGGTTAGATCCGTCTGTGGTAGGTGCTACCACAGCCTCCTCCGTGTTGTCATTAGAACATTCTCATGAATTTTGGTTCAGCCAGCAAAATGGCCGCTGGCATCATGAGTAGGTAATGCTGTCACCAGGGGCTACCATAGTTACAAGGGGTGCAGCCGCTTTGAGGCCCAGAGCTGAGGGGGGCCCATCTTCCTTGTCAAAGTTACATGTGTTATATACATTTTTCACCATTGGGTGGTACAGTACATACAGTAGGGACACCATTGGGTGGTACAGTACATACAGTAGGGACACCATTGGGTGGTACAGCACATACAGTAGGGACCAGCGGCGGCACCAGGGTGGGGCTGCAGCGCAGTCCAAAATTCAAATTGGGGAGCCACACCAACTGCCAGTGAGTCCCAGCCATCTATGGGCCATATTCAAATAGAGACGAAAAGTCAGAATCCGCGGAAAAGTATAGCGGATAACGTCAATTCGCCAGGCGGAAACTTTTCGCCGTATTCAATTGCAAAGACTTTTTTCACATGCGCAGAAAGTCAATGCACTGTAATAGACAAAAAAGTTTTGCCTATGAATAGCAGGCGGAAAAAAGTTTTTGCGGTTTTGGGGTGCAAAGGTGCGGAAACCACTCTGCACCCTTGGGACAGCCCCCCCAAAGGATAACTGCGTTGAAAAAAAAAAAAAAAAAGGAACACCCCAAAAAATGACTTTGAAAATGGGAGCGAAAAGGTACAAAGTGTGGGTACACACATAAAAAGTAGCGAAATAGACTTTTGGGGGATCTGCAAGTATGGGGGAGGTGTTTTTTTGATTGCAGGTGCTTGCTGAGGGTGCGTTTTTGGCGTGACTTATAACTTCACTTTTGCGAATTTAAACCATGCTTGCACCCATTTTCAAGTACCCCAAATTTGACAGGACTACTTATTTTCACGAAAAAATACTGCTTAATGCTATTCTTCACCACTTGTGCAAAGATGCTATATAGAGGCAATTGAAAGCACTTAAGTACCCCAAATAGCTTCAGGGGGGCTGATCGGGGACATCTATACTTATCCCCAATGTTAGTGCATCTTTTGGGGGGGGGTGTTAGGCTGATTTTCCCATCTATGACAGCACTTTTCTCCTTTCACCGGGACACGTTTTCACGTCCTTTGGAATTGAATACGGCGAATAGCGGAAGCGCGCACAAAAAGTTTTTGCGTCCAGAACACACGATGTAGGCGAAAAGTCCGGCAGGCGGAAAAGTATCTCGGGTGCGAAACTAATTGAATACGGGCATACGTTTGGCAGAGTTTGGGGTGGCAGTCGGTGTGGCTCCCCTATTTGAATCTTGGACAGCGCACCTCCGGAGCCGCCACTGGTCGGGACCCTTACAAACTTTTGCTATGGGGCCTTCAAACACCTAGTCACGCACCTGGCTGTCGCACTTAAGCTTTGGTATTTACATGGGCTCCAAATAACATTTTTAGAACTACAAATAAGGTTCTGTGCTAAAATCTGTATTTTCAGAGTGAAGTGTAAGTTTGAAATCAAATAGCGAGGAAGGTGGATGGAATATAAAATGAGAATAACTTTGATTGCGGCTTCCTACCTAAGGAGCACTGGTCTTTTTGCAAATACGTTTTAATATCTCCGCTGGGGCATTCAAATTTGGAATTTATTAGCAATGTGTGGACTTTAATCACAGAAAACCACAGCACAACTATACGGCATATTGGGGAACTGTCGTTTTAAAATGACAAAGCACCTGAGGATTTCTCTCTACCTTCCACTGTGATAGATCAGCACTGTTTGTCCTCCTTTGTGTGTACATAATATCAAATAAGTTATCTCCTTCTATTGTGCTCTGTTATGTGGACAAGGTTTAGAAATGTGTTAAAAAAAAAATTGCGTGGGAGATGTTGGGGTCCGCACAGAGGGCCTGATTCAGACCCGCTCGCGAGTGCTGAGCGCTCGCAAGCAGGTCGATGTTGGCCCAGTGTGCATGCTCACGACGGAGGCGGCTCCATCGTGCGCATGCGCGAGACCCGGATAGCGACGGGCTCCGGGTCTCGCTACAAAGGGGGCATGCTGTCGATGTTGAGTGACAGCACGCCCCCTTTGGTGGGCGTGCCGGGGGCGTGGCTGGCCAGACGGAGGTGCTCCCATGGGAACGCCTACCGTCTGGGGCCAGCCCCACTGACATCACAAGTGAAGTCAGTGGGAGTGCTTTCGGCTCTGATAGAGCCAAAAGCACTCCAGGGCTTGCGGCAGCGAGAACCTACCACAAGGGTCTCGTCGCAAGTCCGATGGTCGCGATGGTCTTGACACCCACAGCTATACGATCGGCCAGGAGGCCGCTTTAAAAATACAATAGGCGGGCACTGATTCAGAGCGAGCTCTCTGAAAGAGTGTCGGGCTCTGAATCAGGCCCAGACATCCCAGGCAGAGCCGTAACTAGACTTTTTGGTGCCCTGTGCCAGAAAGAGCATTGGCGCCCCCCTCATTTTTCAAAGGGACATAATGCACCCAAAAAAGGGCCATGGCTTCATGGGAAGGGCCAGGGAAGAGATAGGAGAGGCCAGGAGATGCTGGGGATGAAATAAGAGGAAGCTACAAGTGAGAATGATAATAAACCGATATTTGACAGGCCCAAACAGCGCTCCCTAACCTGTGGTGCCCTGTGCGATGGCACCGGCCGCACTACCCTAGCTACGGCCCTGATCCCAGGTGTCCCTATTTTTATCAGAACAGTCCTGTTTTGCTTGTACCATTGGAAACCCGATGCTGAGAGATTGTTAGACAAAAGTAAAGCATCTTAAAACTGCAGGGTCTCACAGCGGCCATGTTTTTTTTAAACAATAAGGGTTAAAAAAGCCAAGAATGCTTATACCCTTCAAATAATTTTTAAGCACCTTCTTTTACGAGCAATAGAATATTTGAACATTGTTTAGCCAATATTAATATATTAGCCGACTATCTTGAATAATTCCACATACTATGTAGGTTGGTAAATAATTTTCCAGCCTAATATTTCTACTTGACAGCCAATTTATCTGAATCACCTTTTGTATGGGCTTCCAAGACTCTTCACAGCCATTTGTGACAGTACAGTATGCGCCTATTTTTCAGTGCTTATGGATCATGGACGACAAATTCTTGCAGCAAAATATTTTCAACTACGGGATGATCAACTTCACCTTGCACCAAACTAGAGACAGACATCATGCACAAATGCAGCAACCTGAAAATATGGACTTTGCATCAGGGAGAAATGAATTTGATTCCACAATCATCCTCATCATCTTGAGAGGAGCCTCACATCATTACACTGTTTTGGGGGGACTTTGCTTCTTCCACTTTATAACTCTCAGCCTGTTGTGTCCAGCTGCCTCTATTCCCCTCCTCACATCATGTCACTGCCCCTGTTACGTTCTGCCCTGTCCTCACACATCACTCATCTCCTGATATACTCTGTGCTGCTGGTGACCCTGCTCCTTCTACTATATAACTCTCAGCCTGTGACTTCCTACTGCCTCCATTCCCCTACTCACATCATGTCACTGCCCCTGTCACATGCAGCCCTGTCCTCACTAACACATCACTCATCTCCTGATATACTCTGTGCTGCTGGGGACCCTGCTCCTTCCACTATATAACTCTCAGCCAGTGACTTCCTGCTACCTCCATTCCCCTCCTCACATCATGTCACTGCCCCTGTCACGTGCAGCCCTGTCCTCACTAACACATCACTCATTTCCTGATATACTCTGTGCTACTGGGGCCCCTGCTTCATCTACTATTGCACAATTTCTGCACTGTGCCTACATGTCATAAATGACCAACATTGTATTGTAAATATAAAAACTGTTGAAATGAAAAAATGTAAATCTAGAAAGGAAAAGTGAATACAATGCGGAGAAGTTCAAATGTTACAGAATTTACTGCTGATTCTGAGAACAAGTTTTACAACCTTCGCTTGGTTCCATCCCAGAGACTCAATTCTGCACTAACAGCAGTTGGTGTGATCAATGGAGGAACCAACACATTACTCTCAAGTCAAGATTACATCTGACAACTCCCTTTGTTTGGGATTCTCAATCCTTATATAACCTGAATATATATTCTATTTCCTTAGACAAGTAAGACGTCAACAGACACAGCAGCTATAACTTCTCATAACCAGTTTTTCATTGAACTAGTGTAGATTATTATAATTATATAGCTGAGATGTCATTTTTACATAGTACAAATTTGTATTTATTCAGATATAAATATGAGATAGGTAGTTAGCTAGAAGGATAGATAGATAGATAGATAGATAGATAGATAGATAGATAGATAGATAGATAATCAGATAGATGGATACATAGATGATAGATAGATATGAGCAATAGATAGATAGATAGATAGATAGATAGATAGATAGATAGATAGATAGATAGACAGATAGATAATGATAGTTAGATACATAGATAGATCGATAGATCGATAGATAGATAGATAGATAGATAGATAGATAGATAGATAGATAATGAAAGAGAAAGATGGACACAGATGATAGATGTGAGATAGATCGATAGATAGATAGATAGATAGATAGATATGAGCAATAGATAGATAGATAGATAGATATATAGATAGATAGATAGATAGATAGATAGATAGATAGATAGATAGATGGACACATAGATGACAGATAGACAAATAGATAGATAATGAGAGAAAGATGGACACATAGATGATAGATAGATAGATAGATAGATAGATAGATAGATAGATAGATAGATAGATAGATAGATAGACAAATAGATAGATAATGAGGTAGATGGATACGTAGATGATAGATAGATAGATACATACATACATACATACAAATAGCTCAGAAAAGTACGTTTCTTTCGGAGCTATTTGTGGACATTATTTTCGCGGAGGGCACCAGTTAGTACAGCACTAAGCAAATGACCTCCACTGTATTTCATATTACATGTCTTTAAAGTTTAATGTATCTTTAAAATGATTCCTGTCATTTAACAGGGTTGTAATATTAGATTATACACAAACATAAAATTAGAACAGTGTAACAACCTTTAAAAATGTAATAAATATAAATCTATAACTGAAAAGGAATAATAAAAAAGAGTTACTAGGATGGAATCTTCAACAGAGAAAGGAGATGCCTTTTGTTTTCAGATCTTTCATTATTTAATTACAAATATTTGCACATAATCTCTGGATAAAAAAAAGTAAGAGTACGTTATAGCAGAAAACCACACACATACCCTTCCTGACAAAGTACCCGATATTCACTTATAATAAAATTAGTTCGCTCGCTAGATAGCAGCTAATCCATCAAACTCATCCCTTTTATAATTAACTCAGCTGATCAATTTTATATGATCTATGTTCCTTCAAAGTGGCAAATTCAGGCTAAAGAAGTTTGCCATCTGCTCCTAACTTAAAACAGAGTACAGAATTTTTATGCAGTGTCGAGACAGGCCCCGTCATCTTACATTTTTTTTTTTTTCAAAGACATCCAATGTAAGAATGTGCTACAGCTATGCTGAGATGATTTTATATCTAAGCGTGTCTGAGACATGCTTTTAGCAGCTGTAAAAGATGAACCAGTCTTTCATCTGTTTTCTTTGTGTTGCCTATGTTTGTATAGTATACTGTATAACATCTGCACCCCTGATAATCACTTTATATGCTGTAGATATGTTGGAACTACCAAGGCCAAGTGCTAGATAAATGAACATATTGATAAATATCATGTTACAAGAGTGCACCATGGGAGTTGTAGTTCTACAATAGCAGAGGTTCCAAAATTGTCTAATTTTAAAAGGCTTTGGATTATCAGGTCTGTTCACTGTGCCATCCTCCCCTCCCTCATCTCCACTCTGCCATCATGTGACATGGGGGTGCCGGGGAGAGGCTGCAGGGAGGCTAGTTTGCTGGGGAGTGCCGGGGAGAGGCTGCAGGGAGGCTAGTTTGCTGCTCTTGTGGGTTTGGAGCCGCATCCCAGCCTTGAGAGGCACAGAGACACCGTCTGTGGTGCCGATCACAAGCCAATCAGTGCTCGCGGACCGACAGCCAATCAGCAGAGGCTGCCGGTCCGTGAGCTCCAATTGGTTCGCGATCAGCTCCATTATACAATGATGGCAGTAGTGACAGTTCCCCAGCGTGTGGAAGCCCCGTCCCGTGCCACCCCGAGCTCACCCGCCGCACGGCCCTGGCAGGTAAGAGAAGGGAGATGGGGCCTTACTGTGGCTTAATGTAAAAGAAGCCTTACTGTGGCATAATGTGTAAGGAGCCTTACTGTGCCATAATGTGTAAGGGGCCTTACTGTGGCATAATGTATATGGGGCATTACTGTGGCATAAATATATAAGGGGCACTACTGTGGCATAATGTATAAGGGGCATTACTGTGGCATAATGCATATGGGGCATTACTGTTGCATAATGTGTTGTAAGGGGCATTACTGTGGCAGAATGGGTTGTAAGGGGCATTACTGTGTTGCATAATGTGTTGTAAGGGACATTACTGTGGCATAATGTGTTATGATGGACACTACTGTGTGGCATAATGTGTTGTAAGGGGCATTACTGTGTTACAAAACCACACACCCTTTTCGTCCTCTGTGTTGTATTTTTTTTTTTGGGGGGGGGGGCGCGCCAAGTTATGGCCTTGCCCCGGGTGACAAAAATCCTAGTTTCGGCCGTGGTATGAGTGACATAAGACACTCACATCCGAAAAAAAGTGAAGCCAGGGTTACCTGCTGCTTCAGTCTTTTGCGACCAATACAAATCTGATTCTCTCTTTATAAAAAACAGAAGACACTAAATGCTTTTAGTTTCTAGGAAAGTGGTGCAGTGGAACTGGCAACCCAGACTTGGTCTTTCAGTTCCACTTGGAACACAACAAGAACAAATAAAGCAGAATATTAAATTGGTCAAATTAATTTAAACAATAAATTAATTTTTTTTTTTTAAATATCTTAAACATAGATGTGCTTTGGTTATCACCTTCCCAAGATGAAAAGAGCAGAAGTATGGTGGTAATACAAATATAGCTGCAATCCATGCAGAACACAAGGAAGTTTTTGCCAATGGGGTAGCCCTGTCACGTGTAGGGAAGGGAATCGTTGCTGACCGGCAGTACCCCCTTTTGGCGTATAGGAAAAACACCTGTTTTCATTAGCCATAGGGTTTTCCTCTCTTTGATAAAAAAAATATACATTGAGAAATACCTAAGTTATTTTCAAGTCTGTTATTTACTTAAGTAAGGTGCCCATGACGTTGTTCTACTTAAAATGATTCGGAGAATCTGGGGGATTATTTCTCTCAGAATAAAGGATAATGTAGGTGCACAGTCTAAGCACTAAGAAACACCGACATTCAGAATCATTATAATAATCTCTGCAATTTAACATGGAGTACAAATGAGTTTCTCAGCACGTTTGGCCAAAAATGCATGCGTAATATATACACATTAATACAGCAGCACAGAATATATATTGCCCCCTTTAAAATAAATAAATAAATAAATAAAATAAAATAAAAAAAAAAAAAAAAAAAAAAAAATATATATATATATATATTAGGGATGTGCGCTGGCCCACCGTGTTTTGGTTGAGGTTTTGAATCTGTATCTCCTTCAAGGTTTTGGATCTGGATTTGGTGTTGCAAACCACCCTCAAGTTTTGGTTTTGGTTTTAGATCTGGATTTTTTAAATAAAAAATAGATAGAAAGTTTGAAAAACAGCTAAAATCATGTAATTTATGCATCCAAAACCTGAAATTCGGATTTAAAATCCGAATTCCGAAACCGCAAAAAGATCAGAACCGCGACCCGGATTTACCCGGACCTCCTCAGGAGATTAGAATCGCGACTCGGATTTACCCGGATTCACTAAATTCGGGCGGATTCGGATTTCTGGAGAACCAAACCGCACATCTCTAATATATATATATATTTATAACCACCTTCCATACTCCTTCCCTCTTGTTTGCACAACTTTCAAAGGGGATGCGGTCAATATCCTGACCGCATGGATTTCGGCACACAGAAAGCCGGAACCGGAATCCTGACACTTGTCAGAATCCCGGCTCCAGCATCCCGACCGCCGGAATCCAAAAGGTAAGTAGCTGGGTTGGGGGGAGGGATAGCGTTAGGGTTAGGCACTAGGGGGAGGGTTAGATTTAGGGTGCAAGGAGGGGGAGGTTAGGTTTAGGCACAAGGGGGGAAGGTTAGGGTTAGGCTGTATTCTAACCCTGTCGGGATGCTAACGTCGGGTTCTGACCGCCAGGATCCCGGGCGCTGGCATCCCATACCCATCCCCTTTTAAAGTGGGTGCTGCCAGGCAATAAGAGAGTCCTCATTTGAGGGCATCTAAATGGACAGGCAGGTTTGAGTGTGATAGGAGCCGCTGCTCTGTTCAGTCTCTCTGGACACAATGGTACAAAAGTTCTTATTCTGTGTATTGAAATGTATTGTACACTTTTATTTCTGTAACTTGAAAAAGAATAGCATTACCCAGCACTAATGATAGAAATAGCATAAACTAGACACAGATGGACTGCCAGCAGCTTTCATGCACAGTGTGCAGACTTCCCCTCGCAGTTCTGCCGATAAAATTAAATTACCCTTAATATTTCAGTCTTAGGTGTCTCTTGAGTAGAAATTCAGCTCCTAGAAGCTTCCTTTCTTATTTCTCAAAATACATGCAGACGGGTATAAGCATATTTCTGGGTCGACTTCTTCATTTCCTGCTAGTCTAGGACCGATGATGTCATTGCTCAAATAGTTTCTGTTTTCATCTTTGTGGTATGCCAGTGACTTACGGGCATCCTGGGTGCAGATAATGCGCATGATGGATGTGAATGAAGAAATTTCATACTTGCCAACTCTACCTCATTGTCAGGGAGATTCCCTGAAATAGTAGCAATTTGCATTGATTTTCGGGGAAAATAAAACATTAAGGGGCCTATTTATTATTATAGCCAGAAAATAAAGTTTTTCTATCACCTATCATAGTGTCAATAGAAATTATTTTTACGGGACAATTACTCTTTAAAAGTCTGGGGACAGCGTAGTGATGCTGAGCTCCCCAGCAGTATAGTTCAGAAGTTGTAATAAGATAAGATACATACTGCTTTGCCAGCCAGTCCCAATTCCTTTACTGTTTTGCCAGCCATTCCCGGTCCATTTCCTGATTTGCAGAAGTCCTCTGTACATTACACACTGGAAGTAATCAGTACAGGTGAGCACAGGTGCACAGATGTCTCCAGCAACCTAGATTGGAGTAAATGTCTTGCAGCCTCTTCGATAACATCACTGACACAAGTAGATTGGCAGATACAAAGACATGACCAGCGATGTTACCTCAAGTTGGTAGAAGACGTTATGTCATGCTTTGCTATTTGAGCTTTTTGACCCATTTGTTTTATAATTAACATCGGATGGCTGTGGGATGTGCATTCTGCTGTTTGTTGTACAGAAGGAGGGTAATTTGCTGCTTTCTGGGAAAGTTCCAGTAAAAAGTCAGGGTGAGATCAAGGAATACATACACGAGGAGGGGGGTTTATTATGTTAGGGAAAGAAGTATGCATCATACTCACCTTGAAAAAGACCCCAGTCAGGGGTTGAAACGTGTTGGTGTCAGACGGGAGAACCACGGACTAGCAGGGAGTGCAGCATCCGGTAGTGGAGATCTAAGCCCAGACCAGCACAGTTCCCGGGACTACTTCTGTGTCACCATACACTCTGGCTTATCAAGGACTGTTCGTTAACAGCTCCTTTACTCTAATCCGGTAATTGTTATCCTCCAGCTATTTGTGGATACCCTTGTCTTGAAAACTTTCATTTATATGTGTGGATCTATCAAATGTTTAACACAGGTGCTTCATATGCACTTTTCAATTTCTTGTGGACATCTGTGTCCTGAAGATTTTCTATCTTTATTTATGTGGATGTGACTATATATGTTTATTTTATGTGCCATATGTATTAAACTATACCTCACTATATATGTTTTTCCCCTTACTTTTGGGTATCAACCCGGGGACATGTGAGCATTATGCATCTCATATGAAAGAGAACCAGAAATCCGGTTAACTTCTGTGATTTTATTATATATCTATAGCACAGACAAGGAGGTTTTCAAATATTTGTCTATACTATCCTATGTTGATGGAGGTGTGAGGACACCTTCTATTTTTTGATTACCTCCTACCTGCAGCTTTGTTAGCCTGTGCACCGGTTCACCTATCACTTTCTTTTGGACACAATTATTCTTTCTTCCTCAGATAGAGTGATAGTGGTACTGCACAATGTTTAAACATTGTGATCATATAAAGTCTCTCTTAGAAAATGCATTCAAAGAGGAGGGTGATACAGGTGTTTTGATCGACGATGATTTGGAAGGAATTATGAGAAAACTAGAAAATATATTACTCAGGGAGAACCGGTTCTGGTGGGAAACAGTTACACTTGAAAAATATGTTGCCCACCAAATAATACCTAAAGGATTGTTAATTCATAAAACGGCCTCCTTCTAGTCAGCTAGTGAGAGTTTCAAATTACAATGGGATGCCATTTTACATACATGTTCATTTTCTCTAATGAATCTTATAATAGAAGATAGACGGAGGGATCTTAATTTACTAGAAAAAGAAATCCCTACATACAAAGAGATGATCCGACTATTTTCAGATGCACCTGAATATAAAGAATTGGAAAATAGAATAGGGATAAGCATAAGAAGAAATTAAAAAACTCTAGTTGATCGTAAGATTAAAAAATTCAATAGAGATAGGAATAGTATCAACACAACAGATAAATTGTTGATAAATAGTGAAAACAACAAAACTGGACGACAAAGCCGAAATATGAATAACACTCCAATCAGATATAGGGTTGAAAAACCACATTAGAGGAATGATAACTGGAGAGAAGGAATGGAAAGAAGGAACAACCATAGGAAGGATATACGTGAATGTACTAAGGAAGGTCCCCGCCCCGATAAAAAAAATTATGTGGGAAAATAGATTCCATCCTGAACCAACCATTAATCAAATGGAGTTTCAGGAATGGAAGGGAGCAGACGAGAAGTATAAAAGTGGTAAAAAGAGTGATATACCATGTAGACAATCAAAAACTGGCATTAGACTACCACAGGATTATAAAGGAAAGACCTATTACTTTAAAAAAACAATATCAACATCTGTCTGAAGATTGTGAACCCTCGCCTTTTTTTCGGAAAAGGGAAAGATACCCCTTAAGATAAAAAGAAGAGGGTGTAGGGGAGGAATTGAAAAGAAATTGGGGAGAAAAAAGACCTTTAAACGAAAGAAAAAAACTAAAAATATGAAAAATAAACAAATCGAAAGAACTGAAGAAGTGGAAAACACAGATTCCAGTAAAGGGAAGGTTAAGATTTTTAACCTCAGTAGTCATCAACTTAAGGAAACAAAAGTACTTGAGAAAAGTCTGAAATACGCCCCTTCTATACAATTAAACAAATTTACAATATTTGTAGATTTGAACAAATATATAAGAAAATTGTCAATTAAAAGGTTCTTCTTATGTAAAGAGGAAAGTAATTTGAACTTTGAAATAGAAGCAGAAAAAACACCCTTCAAACCAAAGTCAATGTTTAATCCCACATACATGAAAGGAAATTTCGTAGATACCTTTTACAATATGGTGTATGAAGACATAAATAAAATAGAGACTAAGGGCATCAAACAAAACTTAACTTTAAAGGAACGTCAATCCCTAAAAGGATTGAAATTGAACACAGACATAGTTATCAAGGTCACCTTGAAAAAGACCCCAGTCAGGGGTTGAAACGCGTTGGTGTCAGACGGGAGAACCACGGACTAGCAGGGAGTGCAGTATCCGGTAGTGGAGATCTAAGCCCAGACCAGCACAGTTCCCGGGACTACTTCTGTGTCACCATACACTCTGGCTTATCAAGGACTGTTCGTTAACAGCTCCTTTACTCCAATCCGGTAATTGCTACCCTCCAGCTATTTGTGGATACCCTTGTCTTGAAAACTTTCATTTATATGTGTGGATCTATCAAATGTTTAACACAGGTGCTTCATATGCACTTTTCAATTTCTTGTGGACATCTGTGTCCTGAAGATTTTCTATCTTTATATATGTGGATGTGACTATGTATGTTTATTTTATGTGCCATATGTATTAAACTATACTTCACTATATACGTTTTTCCCCTTACTTTTGGGTATCAACCCGGGGACATGTGAACATTATGCATCTCATATGAAAGAGAACCAGAAATCCGGTTAAGGTCAGTGATTTTATTATATATCTATAGCGGAGACAAGGAGGTTTTCAAATATTTGTATATACTAACATACAAGAAAATGTTACATTTTAGGTTCCAACTGGGGTGTATTTAGAACGCTGATTGTATATTACTGTGCGCCCAACTGCCTCATATCCTTCAATCAAATCCTTGTTGGTTTTGATCCCTGCTGTGAAAATAGGCAGTCGGTAAATAACATGTAGCAATGTTATTTATAGTGTGTGCTGGGCTGCTGTGATATAAGGGCGGGGTGTCGTCGGGCCCCTCCAGCAAGCCCGGGCCCGGGTAATTAGTACCTGTTCCCCCCTCTCAGCGCCACTACATACACTGTGGCTTCAGTCACGCCAAATAGCCCCTCTCGTGGTTCCCAGTCACCGGTGACTCAGCCTTTTCTTTCTCGTTCAAATTGTGCATCTTATTCACATAACTAAAACATCTGGAAGTGACATAACTACTTTGCTAGCTTACACTGATCATTTAGATGTGCGACATTTGTACATCTGTATGCGAACGCGTCTGAATCTGTATACAAAGTGCTACAGTGCAGCAGCTGCGGATTTCTCTCTTGCCAAGTTCCGTTGTACGTTATCTGCGACTGTGTACGTGTCTAAAACGAAATCCCTGTGCGAGTCTAGTGTTTTGCTGTATCTGTAATGCGAATACGATGTACAATTTAAAGAAAAAGACCATATGCTACACCTCTCGGTGCGGCTCAGTTGCACAGGGCATCTTGCGCCGTGTGGCATATAGACGCTAGACGTAAAAGGACATATCTGTAACGCTTCCATCAAATACTCTTTTAGATGAATGGAGAGAGGAAAATAAATTAAAAAACATAAGAAGGTTTAATGGAAAATGCAATAGCTCTCCTTACAACGATAAGCATGCCAAAACAGCATCCATTTCCGTAAGTAAAGGTACAGATGAAGTGGCGAGGGTTTATATGTAACAACGTGGTGATAGGACCTTGTCTTTATGTGCTATTTATGTTCTTATTCTTAATAGTACTCTGCCATATGGAAGATAAACAGACAGATAGAGTTGCATTTGTATGCTCAGAACTCATTATCGATCTGCTGGGAGGATCAATATAAGTGAATAATATATGTTACCCATATATAAACTCAATCTCAATACAGAGATTGTCGGCTTGGCTCTTTGTCGGAGTGCGGTTAGCATTATTGAGTCTTTTTGGGTCCTCCCTACGAAATTTTACGTTTGTGGCGCAAAAATAGAGATGGTCAAATTACATACTGTATTACGGACTGTCTCATGAACGAACGTGTTAAATTTAATATATATATATATATATATATACAGTATATATATATATATATATATATATATATATATATTTGTTTTTTTAAAGACAAATTGGCACCTTTTGTTAACGTGTTAAGTAAAATATATATATATAAATAAATATATATTTATATCTTTAGTTTTATTTTTTTTAAAAAGACAAATTGGCACCTTTTGTTAATGTGTTAAGTAAAAAAAAAATAATATATATATATATATATATATAAATATTTAAAAAAAGACAAATTGGCACCTTTTGTTAAAGTGTTAAATAAATTTATATATATATATATATATATATGTTTAATTATTTATTTTTAAAAAAACAAACTGGCACCTTTTGTTAATTTATGCTAATAATAGCATAATAAATTCTAAGATAATGGCCACATTTGTTTATCCAAGACTAATTAGGCATCAGGTACATATAAATTAAAATCTTTGACTGGTTAAAAAAATACAAACACCAGACAAGACTTTAAAAAAAAAAAAAAAGAAGAAACAGAAAATGTATTTACGTTATGGAAAAAAACTAACCTACCGAGGCTGCAAAACCTGCTCTTTAAATAACTCCAAGACGCACTTCCCTAAATGATAGCTACATGAGCGTGAATACATCAATAAAAAATACAAACAGTGTAAAGAGTAGTGGAGCAGAGATAAGTTTATTACTAATTATGAGCAGCTTGACATGCCCCAACTCCTCATAAAATAAATGAAGTCCATTTTTAATATCTGCTTGCCTAGCTTCTAGATAATAGGCAAATTTACTTCAAGGTCACATCTCATTTGTCAAGTCAGGGCTTTTCACTACACGTGTGGAAAGCAAACAGCGTATACCTATTGTACCACAGTACACTTTAGAAAAAGGGTTCGGTGATACAATCTATAATGCTACAAAACACACAACAGGAGATTTGGATGCCAAGTACACACTCAGTCAGTGGAAAATGTAAATGAGTAGGGAAAGCTGTTTCTCTGTCACCTCATAGCGATTCTGCTGTAAAAGTGTTGCATGGAATGTTTATGGTGTGACAGGGGAGCAGCGTACCCATTCACTTGTATTGTTACATGCTGTCATTGGTCATACATGTAAATAAGAAATATGAATACACATATTTCACTGATACATGACGGCTCTTTACCGTGGGCCATCCGGGAGATTCCAGGGAGGGGGGGTTGCAAATGTACTATGCTGCAATCGATATGCATGGTCATGATGATGCGACTGGCTTCATCAAGGCCTTTTAGCTGCCTACTTCTTAGGGGAAGTAAACGGATGCAGGAGCTGGCCTACACTCTCTGGAGTCTGGGAGAGCTCCCTGAAATTCAAACAATCGCGGAGCGTAGGCAAATAGGGTTATACTGTACTGTACGCAGCAACTTGAATGTGCTATATTGATGTTGCAATTCATTTTAACTTTAATTTTTCACTGAAGACTCATCTATCTATTTATGGATATTTGATTTTGTACATTAACCATTATTATGTTCCTATTTTCATTATATACTACTATTGTTCCCTACTAAAAATATTTTATTTGCTCTCTTATATGTATACATAATTTTTTTTTGCTTTTGCCCATAAACAATTTTAAAATGATAGCGCTCACTAAGCTTCTCTGGAAAAATCCAGGGTTTTGCGGAACAGCAGATTCTCAATACAACCCTTCCATGTAGATTTTTGTTTTTAATTAAATTAAGCTTGAAGAAAAAAATTACATTTTCCATGCAGGGGAACAGAAGATTAAATATATAAATGATATGGCCTCATGGGGAAATTATGAAGGACTATTTCGCCCCAAAGCTGTACGATTCATCCTAAAACTAGACTGACTTCATCCCTAAGCCATGCTGACACTCACCAGCGCTAATTACATCTTTGGCAGGCTATAACTGATGCCCAAACTGATATATAAATGCCTTTTATTCACAGCTGTCACTGAGTCTCAGCAAATCACTATGCAGAACAACTAAGGCGGGGGGAGGGCTGTGTGTGGGGGAAGCTTTAAGGGTACTACTCTGGGTCTTCCTTAGGGGTGATATAGCTATTGGTATGAAACTGTATACAGTATGTGGCAACACTTAAAAAACAAATAGCAATTTCCTAATAACTAAAATGACACATACATTATAATATAAATTAAGATGATAAAAATCTATAACTCAATCCTTCATTAGTTCACTGATCCCACTACCTATCCCGCTACTTGTGCAGCATTTTAAAACAAAACTTTAAAGTTGGTTTGAGCTGTCGTTATTATATATGTACAGTCCTCTCCTGTGATTCCTTATCCTGCAGTTTATCCCAGTAAATCAAACTCTGAGCCAATCACTGGGCATGCCTAGGGAAACAGTCTGAAGTTGCTCAGGTAAATTGGGAAAGGAAAAATTAAATGTAATAGGCGAGGCTTAGGGGCCAATTTATTCATCAATTCTGCCCTTAAAATTTGCAGAAACTGCTGTTACCCCATATTTAAGGGCAGAATTAAGTATCTCTCAAATGTGCCACAGAAGAAAGCATGAGATATCTGAGTTTTCTATGGGGGCGGTATATAACAGGGCCGGCTCCAGGGGTCAGAGCACCTTGTGCCGGCCCCCTCCAGAGCTCCCTATTGGCCTAATTACCATAGGTCACGCCCCCTACAGGACGTTATTAGGAGGCATGTCCGCCTCCAAATAACGTCAGGCTGGGGGGAGCCTCACTAGCTGGGCTTCCCCCAACCCTCTCCCATCACTGAATGGATGCCGCGCGCATGCACGCAGCATCCATTCAGAGTCTCCATGGTCCGGCACCGCCGCACAGCTGCGGCAGTGGGGGGTCCCCAATCTCCCAATTTAACCACCCGCGGGCCACTTCCACGGGTGGAACAGCGGGACAGTTCGGCCCACGGGTGGAACAGCGGGACAGTAATGTCCCACTGAAATCGGGATGTTGGCGCGGGGTGCGCCCTCTATGAGAGGCACCCCTGTGCGACCGCTCAGGTCGAACACCCCTAGAGCCAGCCCTGGTATTTAACAAGATCCGTAAAGCGAAACTTTGCGGATCTTTTCTGCAATGGCTAACGCCATTAGCCCATTACCTGCTATGCGCCTGGCCTGCTGGTGAGGAATCTTGCGATCCCTCTCCGGTGTGCTGCAGGACATCCCAAAGAGCTTTGTGACTATTGCTGCATTGCAATTGCTCAGCTGGAAAGTCCTGCATACGCAAAAAGCGGAAGATAGCGCCGGAGACTTTTTGGTGCCCTGTGCCAGAAAGAGCATTGGCACCCCCCGCCCTATTTTTCAAATGGGGACAAAACGCACCCGAGAAAGGGGCATGGCCTCATGGGGAAGGGCCAGGGAAGAGATAGGGAGGCCAGGAGATGCTGGGGATAAAATAACAGGAAGCTACAAGTAAGAATGATTATAAACAAAAAATTGAAAGGCTCGAACAGCCCCCCCTGCCCTGCCGTGCCCTGTGTCATAGCTAAGGTCGCACTACCTTAGTTACGACCCTGGATGGCGCTCATTTAGCATTTGTGAGCGGTGGAAGTCTGTTCACTATACTTGTGGATAGATTTCTGCCGGTTTATTACTTTCGGGAACTCTTCTCAGTCTTGTTTGAAAAAACTCCATTTGGGTGATAAATCCCCTCTAAATATTCACAATTACATCAGATACATGAAAGAGATACACATTTTGCAGGTGTAAAATATTTTACTTCATGCCAAACAGAAGATTTACCGTCCCTCTCTATTCATGGCATCAAATAAATCCCAGGACAAGGGAAGGAAAAGTGATTTGTACTGAAAATGTCCAGTGACAGAAGGACATGCAGTTGAGGAACTGAGTTTTTTTACCTTGTTGTCTGACCTATGTTTGAATAAATCAGACCCCTGAGGGTAAATCAGTCTTGGTAAGGGGCCGCTGGCGTGTTCTTCAACGGTCGGGACAGTGGAACAAGTATAGATATGTTCAAAACTGGGCAAACTTGTGTATATTTGTGGCTCTGATAAATGTGCTGGATTAACTGTAGCTGAATAGTGTTGTGTTCCACGAGCCATTGATAACAGCAGCGAAACTGAGCTGCCTGGACGATTTTGACCAATGATCAGTTGCAAGTGAGCAAGGTTTATATCCTGTAAGTTTCGATTATCATGTGTGCTCTCATTACTGGGTCCATTCCCAAAGTTTCACCTTCAATTCGGCCGCAAAGAAGAAAATGCAGTAATAGAAAAGGCTAACAACGACATGCTGCTATGGGAAAGCATGGGAAAGAGGGGGTCATTCAGACTCGCTCGTGAGCGTCAGTACGCTCGCAAGCGGTTCGATGTTTCCCCACTGCGCATGCGCACGACGGAGGGAGCTCCGTCGTGCGCATGCGCGAGACCAGCGAGCGACGGGCTCTCCATCGCTCCGGGTCTCGCACCAAAGGGGGCGTGCTGTCGATGTTGATTGACAGCACGCCCCCTTTGGTGGGCGTGCCTGCCAGACAGAGGCGTTCCCATGGGAACGCCTACCGTCTGAAGCCGGCCCCACTGACATCACTAGTGATGTCAGTGGGAGTGATTTTGGCTCTGATAGAGCCAAAATCACTCCAGGGCTTGCGGCAGCGAGACCCTACTGCAGGGTCTCTGTCGCAAGCCCGATGGTCGCGATGGTCAAGACCATCGCGACCATCATCATGGACGCTCGCTCTAGCTGTGGGTGGTAACCCACAGCTATGCGAGCGTCCGTGAGGACGCTCCAAAAAAAGGTAAGAGGGCCCTGATTCAGAGCGAGCGCTCTGGTCAGAGCGTTCAGCTCTGAATCAGGCCCAGAGAGAGACAGAGAGAGAGAGAGGGGGGGGGGGGGGGGGGGAAGGAGAGAGAGAAAGAGAGAGAGAGAGAGGTGGAAGAGACACGGAAGGAGAGAGGTTGATTCTGAGTCGCTCTGACCTCTCTTCACAGACGCAAATGGTGAGTGTTTGCATATAGCGCATGCACAGAAGCGACTGTATGCATTACTGCATCTATCCATTGGAAGTAACTTGTCCAGATCTGTCTTTCCGTGTGGTAGGGCGTTTTTGGGGCAAAAACTGGGCAGTGGAAAAACGATCCAACGAAACAGATGACTTGCTATGGATCAGAAAGGACTTGCATGTCTTTGATAAGCTCCTTCGTTACTATCTTTGTGACGGCTTGTGCAGGTTGCTGCAATCTCTGCAGTCACAACTTTTTCCTCTGCTGATCTCGTCCTCGCTTTCTCTTATAATCAACATTTCATCACTATCACTAATACCCAGGTCTGACTTATCATCGCCAGAAACACCATGACCGACTGTAAGATTAGCTGATTCACCATAGCTATCATCATTGGTGGCATGCAATGCAAAAGCAGGTAATAGCGCTATCGTCAGGGGCATTTTAAGAGGAGGGGGCCCCTGTGCAGCCTCCACTTGGGCCCATAGGCAAACGCAGGGGGGGTTTCTGTCTGCCTGGAAACCCCCCTCCCCAGCCCACATCGTAACCACAATAGAAATAGCAATGCAGTAGAATTTTACAAGTGCTGCATGTTATTCTCAATATCACAAATGAAAAAATTAGCACCACCTGTGGATCTTTTAACATGTATCATCCAGTAATAAATAACCTGTGCATCAACTAGGAGATCTGGAAAACATTCACTGTTAGGGATGTGCTGCTATAGAACCCAATATGTACATATATGTCCAGGGCAGTGCTAGGTTCTTCTGCTGACTCCCAGACTTGCTCTAATACTCTGGAATGGTGACACATCTAAAATAAATACATTCAGCTAAGACAGGATGGCCCTACTGCCGCATTTAATGGCTTATTATGATCGCTGGTCCTGTACATGCTGGAATTATGACACACAATACACTTTGTATGAGGCATATTAAAGCTGGATAAGTGCTAATTATGCCCTCTTCATGGACTGGCCACACTCACTCTAAAATTAAGAATTTGGAAACCCCCCTCTACAAATCCTGCGTTTGCCACTGGGGCCCCCATTTCTCTGTCAGCGCAGTAGATTCTGGCTTCATGCCAGAATCCATTGCGCATGGGCGGGTATCCAGGAAAATTGCTTTCTTCGCATGCGCGCGTTACCGGTTGCCAGTTATTTTTTTGCTGCTCTGTAGCACCAGTCCCGCTATGCCGAGCAGCACACCTGAAACTGCGGAAAGGTAAGTATATCTAAATATGGGTGCAGGGTGTGTGGTGTGGGCCCTCCCTGGACCTAGGGTCCGGTATGCACGGCGCACCCTGCACTAATTATAAATACGTCATTCACAGGCATGTCACGTTGGTTCTGCAACATGGCAGATGCCGATATATCTTGCAGATATATTATTTAGTCTGTCTGTGCATATGGACGACCCGCCGACTGACCCACATGCCGGCTGCAGGAACCACTGACAGTGACGTCACTTCCGGTTCCTGTGGCCAGGCATGTCGAATGGCAGACTGCTAAGTGTGTATGCACAATTCGTTTGTGCAGAACACTTACTGATGGTTGCAGCGGTCGGACCATTGGGCGGTCGGCCGATCTATTGTTCAGGTGTGTACCCAGCTTAGCTTAACCACTGTCATCATCGTCATCCTCACTTTATCATCTGTATTTCATCTTCATCCGAATGTCCCCTATCTACCTCTTCATCCTCCTCTTTCCTTCAGCGTCATCGTTATTATCCTAATTACCTTCAGAATCATAATCTTGCATTAAATTGTAGAAGAGGGTCCTGAATCATTGAACAATGATGGGTCAGTATAACACAATGAATAATTCCAAAACAATGGTCATTATGTGATGTTGCCGATCAATTACAGAGCTATTCTTACAGTGATGTGTACAGTAGGTGTGTTAGTGGGGAGTACAGTATATCAATACCCATTGGTAGTAAGTAATACTAACTCTGGTACGTCAAATCAAGATCGACTGTATGAATTTCAGCTCTTGCAGAACTGTGCTGCTGCTGTACTTACAGTATGAGGTCTAGAACTGGAAGCATTAGACTGCAGTGCAATGTCTACACTATCTGAGTGATGAGGACCACCAAATGTATTATTATTGTGTAAGACAATTACTAAATACAGCAGCACAGAGCAATTTTCACAGTGATCAATAAGTGTGGTAGCCACTAGCCAGTGGGGAAAAAATAATTACCAGCAGTATTGTTAACTCTGGTACATCAAATGAAGATCAACAATGTGAATTTTGGATGGTGTACACTGCTACACCTACGTATGCTATACTGGACTGGCAAGCCTAAATTGCAGTGCTGTTTGCACATACAGTAGTCTTAATGATGATGGTGACCAGCAAGTTTGACCGATCACAGTAATCTGATTGGTTCAGCAATCTATAGGCAACTTCTCCACTTCTAAAAACTCTCACTTTAGGAAATGTACCCCTTAGAATCTTATTGGTTACTATAAGCACTTTTCCTCTTTAGAATGTTTGATTGATCTCCCCATGAGGCAGGTTCATCGAGAGCGAGGATGGGCCCGGTTACTGGAGGGGGAGTGGGAAAATCCAAAAGGCCTGGTCACACCCCTCCTCTCAAAAATTAAAAACACACCATGCGCGCTGCACCATAAGTGCTACAGGGAGTGTCATAAGCGATGCAGGGGGTGCTGCGAGTGCTGCAAAGGGTCCCCATTGGATCTTCCTCTCATATGTCACATGATCACCCCTACTCCCACCGTGACAGGCTCCCAATGCTCGACCAATCAGGTCCCTGGAGAAGGGGTGGAGCTGAGCTGCAACAGGGGACAATGTGAATATCCTCCTCACCAGCTTCTCACCATACTATGCAAATGTCCCACTCAGCAACTGACCTCGGCCCCCGTGATACCCCCCCTCCCCATAACCCTAGTACTGGGTAAACAGTACCCAAGCCTCGAGGATCAATTACATTTTGATTGTTCCGGCCATTAGACCAGCGGAAGGCAAGGACTTACGACGTTGGAGATGTCAGTATTACTATAGATGGCGTTCTGATTTCTGATCAGTATTATTATCTCCGGTATGTCTGTAAATATAGATAATATGTTGCTTCATTATGCGCCAAGCATTATCCCACACACAGAGTACTCAATGCTGCCGTCTGACAAAGAAAATCCTGCCGCACATCTGACGCACAGCCTAAACAGCCCGTACTAAGCTGTAAAATCGCCCCTTGCAATGGCCGCCATCCCGAAAATCCTCCCGTTGTTTTATGAAGAAGAATCTGAATGCTGCCCATACAGCCAGCGCGTATTTCTCAGGGTGTAAACTGTCTACACTGCTTATTTTCAAAATGGTTATTTTCTTTCATTTTCCAATCTGCATTCAAAATAAAAAAAACTAAAAAGAAATCTAAACACAAGACAAATTAGGAACAAGCGAAGACAATGGAATTCTGAATCCGCCAAGCTTTGAAGAATGATACTTTGTAAAATGTCATATTTTTAGTGCCATAGGACCAGTAAATCTTAATTCCATAAGAACTGTTCCATAAAAATCAAGAAAATATATGCAAATGTCTGCGCATTAAGAAAAATTCTGTTGGCAAGAGCATTTCAGAATTATTAAGCTAGTAAGGCTACACAGAAGTTTATGGATTTGCCGTGGAAAGCTTGAAATATGAGTTTGTATGCAGTGTGTTACTCATTACTGAATACAAAGCAGATGTTGACTGAGACATTCAACAATAGTGAGCTAACTACCATTCAGCCTAATGTATTTTTCAATCTCTAAAATTAGATACAAATACAAGTTGAAACTAAAATACACAGAGTATGATGAAGCTAAATGATAGTAGGTTTCGGAGCTAACTTGTCCCGGAAGGTTTTCGGATTTCGGGAGTTTTTCAGGTACATGAAGGAAGAGGCTGTAAATGGTGAATTAAAGCTCTATTAACACAAGACGACTAAAGAATGTATTGGTTACTTTAAACTGAGTGAGCTGGAAATGATGGTATTAAAAATGAAACTGAGCAGTTCTGCGCCAATCAGTACATTCCCGATGCAGGCTAACAGTGGTTTGTACTCACTAAATTGGGGGACACTAGCTTCCAATACTTCCCTCCCCCTGAAATAATAGTACCTCATGGTTCCCAATTCTGGGACAGAAGTTTTATTGAATTTTTTAACCATTTCGGGTAAAACGGAATACAAATGCAAATTCCACTCTGCTGGGTTGTCAGACAGAATCTGATTAGACAGAGCGGCTTCCAATCAGTTTTTAGCTGACAACCCGACAGACAGGGCCTGATTCAGCAAGGAACGCTATTATTTATTTATTAACAGTTTCTTATATAGCGCAGCATATTCCTATTGCGATCGCAGTTGCGATGACAGAATATACTAATGATTGCAATTGCTATGCCGTTGCAGCCAAACATAAGGACACCCACTTTACCTTACGCATATCCGTAATACTTTGCAAGTCTGTGAAACCATCGGTAACATGGAGTACCATCGCAACCTCACGCACACTTGCACAAGGTCTAACCTTACTCAGAAATTGCTAACCTGATCGCACGCAGTGAAAGACCAAGCTGCGTATGGCATCACAGTAGCTAATTAATGCACGCCCCTGTAACGGCTTTGAAATGCACTGGCATGCCTGCGTTTCGCCGACCGCACCCCCTCAACAACCCCCAAACGGTCAATTCCTGTCAATCACTCTGCGATGGGTCTGCGTAGTCACTGCAGTCCCGATTACAGTGTGGTCTTCGCGCACGCGCACTGAGATGCTTACACTTCCGCAGAACGCAACAATCGACGCAGTTGCGATCGGTACTGAATCAGGCTCAGAGTCTGTATTCATCATCCTCCAGGCTCTGATACCTGGAGATGCTTACACTTCTGCAGAACGCAACAATCGACGCAGTTGCGATCGGTACTGAATCAGGCTCAGAGTCTGTATTCATCATCCTCCAGGCTCTGATACCTGGAGATACAACCACTACATCTGTCAGAAAGTGAGATTCTTAAAGACCAACAGGGTCTTTGACGAGAAGACGATTTTACATTCAAAACTAATTAAAATGTAGTAAATACGTATTATAATCCTTTGACTGTGGAGGAAGTGTTTACACTGATGCATATCAGGCTTCCTGTCAGTAACCCTGCAAATGACACAGTCTAGTCCAGGGGTTCCCAAACACGATCCTCAAGGTGTACTAACAGTCCAGGTTTTAAGGATAGCCATACTTGAGCACTGGTGACTTAATTAGTACCTCAGTTATTTTGATTTAACCAGTGGGAAACACTGGTTTAGTCATTCACATCCTAACAGACAGGGCTGCCATGAAAATCTCCAGGCCTGGGTTCTTCAAGGGGGTGTGGTCAGTACTAAGGGGGAGTGGTCAGTACTAAGGGGGTGTGGTCAATCATGCATAGCTTGTATTGAGATTGATGACGATAGTCCACACACTGTTAACGACATTAAGTCATATCATTGTATGGATGAACTCTGATTTGTACCAATCAGTTAACCCAGGATATAATTATCACAAAGAACTGCCTCTATAATGATGATACTTATACTACCAACATAGCGCCATAAACACCCTTTTCCTAGCAATAGTCCAATGTAAACATTTACTTTCGGAAACTTGTCAGAAGCGTAGACTCTTTATCAGTTTATTCTCTGCGTCCTTCGTGCCCTTCCTTGACTTTCATTGGTTTATTAGCATATTGTGCCAGTGGCAAGTGATGCTAATTAAGGGAATGTTTGGAGAAAGAATTATGATACCCCTACGCAGTATATGTACAGCTATTCCTGGTTTTCACAGCAGATGAACTGTAAAACGGAGACATTTTTCTAATCTTTTTTTATTTTTATTTTTAAGAGTTGTGGATTTTATTATTAAATCTCTCTGTCATTAAGCATAACAAGAGCATTGATTTTTCAGAGATAGAAATATATAGAAGATGCGCCCTGCAATAATTCATCTGTCACGTGCGCCGTCATACACGCTCCGTACCTCTATATACTCAAACAACATATTCTGAAAACAGCTGCTCCCAGAGATTATTTACAGCACAGCTCCGTGCCCCCCTAACAAAGGAAGCGGTACGACACAGGAGGATGAATATATTGCGTGTATATTTGATGTCTTGAAAAGGTATATATGAAATATGATTTTACTTTTCATCTTATCGAATTTATTCCACTGGCGTCTGTTCATTTTCTATTTTTAGCCCATTTTATTTATTTATTTATTTATTTATGAACGTTACATTTCATTGTCAGCTCACAATTTTCTAGATAGTTTAATGAGCAATATTTATAATTGGCGATGATTAGGGAGCAATGAGGCATTACATGGAAAGCAGGGTAAAGATAGCTAACACTGAAAAAGGGTAATGTTCTTTATATCTGAGTACTTGGTGTAGACTAGTACAGTGACAGACAACCTGATACTCTTCAGGGGCCCCATTGGGTGGCTTACTAACTATCCAAAGGGCCACCCATTACTCTTTGGTCTCTATGTATTAAGTGTTGGAGAGAGATAAAGTGGATGGAGATATAGGGGTCTATTTACTAAGCAGTGTTAGGAGACAGAGTGAAAGTGATAAGGTGCCAGCCAATCAACTCCTGTCATGTCACAGGCTGTGTTTGAAAAATGACAGTTGGGAGCTGATTGGCTGGCACCTTATCACTTTTCACTTTGTCTCCTAACAATGCTTAGTAAATAGACCCCAAAGTACCAGCCAATCACCTCCTAACTGTCAGTTATTTGAAAAATGACAGGAGCTGATTGGTTGGTATTTTATCTCTGTCCACTTTATCTCATCTCCAGCAGTATATTGTTATATTAATACAACAATCAGCAGGCCATTAGAACACTCCATTAAGCAAACAAATATGGCACCAAAGCAGGAAGGCGCTGGGGGGCTGTAAGTGAAGGCACTGGAGGGACACGTGTGGCCCCAGCATACTGCAAATAGTTGCTTCTGAGGATCTAATGCAACATAATTAAGAAAAAAAACTTAAGAAAAAATGAACCTAGGCATGATCAGCAGTGAAGGCTTACCACCCTAATGCGAGGGCATAGTCCCATTATCTCTATAATGGGCACCTTTGTACCTTTGTACCAACTGCCATGGTGAGCGGGCATCAACTGTACCTGTGTCTGCACTGCACACATTGGGCCTGAATCTAAGTTCCGGGAGGGTAGGTAAGTATGGTGAAATTTATTACATTTTTCTTCGACAGTATTTGAGATAATGAAATGTTTTAATGCATATCATTAAAAATAAACTGACACGAGAATCACGATAATAGCCTTGATACAGTACATCCGCCCCAATATCACCCTACACATCATTTTATCTAATTACAACAGCTCACTCCGCTAAATTAAATCTGAGTTTTTTCACTTCTGTGCAAAAATAGGCGTACCATGCATTGCAAGGAACGCACCCATTCTGCCCTAATCCATTCCCCCCTCTGGCTGTGCTTTTCTACTCCACTTGAAATGCCTCCTTTCTCCTGCATCCATATTGGGCTGATGCTGGATTGAACGTACTGTGGGCAGATTCAGAGGCTTACGCAATGCCACGCAGATTTGGGAAGGCGGCAGTGGGCGTCCCTATGCTCGGGTAAGCTTTAGAGGACATTAGCATATTTTCGCGAATGCGATCCATAAGAGACCATAGTTGCGATTGCATTAGCGTAAATCAGGGAATCAGGACCTGCGTTTGCAGAGCTTATCTTGTGTCTTTTAGCGCTGTGCATGCTCTGAAACCGAATGCGTGTTAGTACGGGTGAGGCGTACACATTTCAAGTGCTTTCCCACTCACATCTGAAGAGGCATGAGCGCCGGTGATGAATTTAGTATGGTTACCAGGCACTTATACAAAAATGTGCCAATGTCACACAGAAAGAACGGTGCCCAAACCCATAAAACGCCAACCCACTATTTTGTCATTACACCAACATCCCTTTCGTCCTGGGCTCCTACCATAAATATATTTGCAAAGTCAGATAATGATCATTCAAGCGGGTTCACTTTGGGGTAAATTTGTGGTTCAGATCCAATTCAGGGGCGTATCTATAATGGGTGCAGGGTGTGCGGGGCACGCTGCACACCCTGCACCCAAACTTTATAATACTTACCTCTCCGAAGTCCCAGGTCGGCTGGAGAGTCGCTACACAGAACGCCTGGAAAATGGCCGCAGTGGCCACTTTCCCGGTGTTCTGCGTATGCGCAGTAGACTACGGGCACAGACTAGTGCCCGGAGCCTACTGAAACTGTCAGTACGCCGCGGCCGCCGGGGAGAGAGGAGGGGGCCCCCAGTGGCAGACGCAGGATTTCCAGAGGGGGGTTTCCAAAGGCTTAATTTTAGAGTGAGTGTGGCCTGTCAATGAAGAGGGCAGAATTAGTACTTAACCAGCTTTAATAAGCATTGTACAAAGTATATTGTGTGTAATGATTCCAGCATATACAGGACCAGCGATCACAGTAAGCCATTAGATGCGGCAGTAGGGCCATCCTGCCTGAGCTGAACGTATTTATTTTAGATGTGTCACCATTCCAGAGTATTAGAGAAAGTCCGGGAGCCTGGAGGAGCAGCAGAAGAACCTAGCACTGCCCTGGACATATATGTACATATTGGGCTCTATAGCAGTGCATCTCTAACAATGCATGTTTTCCAGATCTTCTAGTTGGTGCACAGGTTATTTATTACTGGCCAATACATGTTAAAAGATCCACAGGTGGTGCTAATTATTTCATTTGTGATACTGAAAAGAACATGCAGCTATAGTACATTTATATTATATTACTATTTCTATTATGGTCATGGTGTGGGCGAGGGAGGGGGTTTCCAGGCAGACGGAAACCCCCCCCTGCGTTTACCTATGGCCCCGGATGGTGAGTGAACACTAAATCACTAGGGTAGAGCATGGACTATAACAGGTTGCCAGTATCGTTCCTGGGTTTCTGGATACAATTCTCATCATCTAGGGGTGTAATTACTAAAGTGCAGGTTTTTAGAAGTGGAGATGTTGCCTATAGCAGCCACTCAGATTCTACTTATCATTTATCTAACGCCTTCTAGAAGATAATAGCTACAACCTGATTGGGTACAATTTCACTTCTAAAAACCCGCACTTAGTAAATATACCCCATCGTCTCATCCTTCAGACTTTGAAGTTAACATTTACTGAAAATAATATTTAAACTGCAAAAAAAGTACACTGCTATCGCCTTCAGGAAACATGGCACAATGGGGGCTGGAGTTCTCCAGAGGCCGCTGAGGCGGTATAGCGCATAACCTGCGTCAATACACCGTCTCAGCGCCCACGAGTCCCTGCCAACTGGATGAGGTTAAAGTAGGTTTCTGCTGCCTGGTAAAGTTTCCGGTAAAGCAAGTATTTCCATTCTGTTTAAGGAGGATTCCCAGACAGATCTCAGGGGGGATAACGGCCAAATGAATAAAGTTTTTCGATGTAGTGCTTATTGCTGACATCCACGCTACTGTAAGGCATCAGGTGGCCCCTGAGGAAAGATCAGAACCCCTCCACTCCATAGTACATACTCACCCTTTGAACTCCAAGTCCATTAATCACTCCCTGCACCCCCATTGTAGCTCATACCTCCCATCAATAAATCATGTATGTCCATTTCATGCTCCAGTATACACTGACCTCAGTCAGGCTGGCTGCTTTTATCCCAGAACATGAGAAGTTAAGACTCTGAGAACTATTATATCTGCATCTAAAAAATTAAGCAAAATGTCAGCGGCCAATTAGACGTCAGAATGCAAATATTCATGGATTTATGCATATAAGTTACGCTTTCACCGTTCCTATAAGAGAAAGCATGCTGCTTCAACAGAGGGTTAATTGAATGAGTACACCTACATACTGTAAATATCATACAAACTTGCAGACTTATCTATACACAGTCTAAGCTCCTCTCCATCCACTAGACACAATCAGGTCACTGCAGTGTCGGACTGGGGCATTAAGGCCCCACTGGGGGAATACTTAGGGGTGTGGCAAGCCTCCAGTGGGGGTGTGGCCAGCCTCCACAGTGGCTTGGCTAACCATTAGAGAGTGCATGGACTGAGGAGGAAGGGGGTGCGCCCCCAATCAGTGGGGCCCACCTGGGGTCTTCCCTGTACCCCTATGGGCCAGTCCAACTCTGGATCACTGAGAATAATCTTGGACCCTGACGCTGACGATTTTTGCTCATTTGGGGTCCTCCAGCCACCTACATAATAATCTGTCACTGATTCACCCCAAGGGACAGGTTACAGAGTAGTGTATGGAGCCACCACCCAGCCCAACCTTTGACATCACTAGGGTTCCAGAGACGCACATGGCAGATATCTGAGAAGTCTTATGCAGCAGGCTTCCTCCAATGGGCAATTCTCATCTGAGCCCTGTCAAAAATGTCCCAGGACCATACAGTCACCACCAGAACGTTTACTGCTATTACAGTACCCAAACTTACTGGGAGTTGGCTGAGGTGGGGTGGTGACCCACAGCTATACGAGAGTCCAGGAGGACGCTCCATTTTTATGGAGGACGGCCCTCATTCAGAGCGAGCGCTCTGCTCAGAGCGTCCAGCTCTGAATGAGGGCCAAAGAGTGGACATTGATATAGTGACTAGTGAGCAGGGTTTAAAGAAGAGAAAAGTGGGGACAATTAAGAATTGCTTACAAATAAGAGTGGAAAAAAATATACCAAATATGTGGGATTTACAAAAATGCTTGGAGTGTCCAAAAGAAGATAGGAGAGCGAAAACCAATAATGTTGGTGGAGACTTATTACTGACAGTGAAAAGGAAGGTTATAGCATGGTTAGGAAGGTCAGAAAAGATAGCAGCGGGTTGTGTATATGGATGATCTTGTATAAAATCAATCTTGCTTAAAGATATTGCCGGGGGAAAGTGGTTGAGACTTTATTGCGACCTCCCTACATAAGACACGTGAATTTGGGATAAAATAAATCCTGCCTGATCCAAAGAAACCAGGCCCAGTTCACACATGTCCCAGCTCAATTAACCCAGAGCCACTCACTTTAGGAAGGAATCCCACCCTTTTTGAATCGGGACTGTCCAACCACAATCTGCACAGTTGGAGGAAGGTGTATGGGTAGTTCTAATTCTAAAAAGCAATATGGACGCAGACACAATACTGACCAACGTCCTTTGCATAATCATCAAACATAAAGGACTGTACTGAAAATTAATTTCTAATGAGGAAACAAAGGACAGCAAATCAAAGTCAGGTCCTCTATTTGATTTTACCGGAATCGGTATGACATAACCGCCTGGACATAAGCCCGGCGAATGTAATACTGACGCCGGAAGGCAGAAGACTGAAGATCCTGACAGTATTTTAACTATCCCTAACCCTCCCTTAGGGCTGTCTAACCCTAACCTCCCCCCATGGATGCCTAAACTTATCCCCCCTCCCCACACCCTAAAACTAACCCTCCCAAGGGGGTGCCTAATTCTTACCCCCACCTTCCCCTAGTCTAACACTAAGTCCTCCCGGGAGCCCCTAAACCTAACCACCCACCCGCAAGTTGTCCACTCCCGATGCCCGGCTTACCTTCGTTCGGTATGCGGGGCGCCAGGATTTCGGCGGGTGGATTTCGATGCCTATCATTAGTCCCATGCCGGGATTTCACAGTCGGGGAGCCGGCAGTCTGCATTTCGACCTCTGGCTTCCTGACCGCATACTGATTTTACCGACACGGCATTAATTGGATAACTGGTGGCGATTCAGATGAAGCAGGATTATTCAACTATAAGGGGTAAATTTACTAAAGTGAGAGTTTTTAGAAATAGAGATGTTGCCCATAGCAACCTATCAGATTCTAGCTATTATCTTCTAGAAGGTGCTAGTTAAATGTTAAGTAGAATCCGATTGGTTACTATGGGCAACATATGCACTTCTAAAAACTCTCGCTTTAGTAAATTTACCCCTAAAAGGCAACTATCCGAAGTGGTAAGAGAACCATCTAGAGGCAAAGATTTATGACGTAACATTAAATTTCTGAAACTGTGATCATAATGGTAACAAAGAGGCCAATTGTTGCCAACAGCAACCAATAAACAGCACTGTAATCCAATGATGGGTATTATCCAATAATATAATTATACACTTTAAGCTTAACAGGAAAAAGAACAAAAAACAAAACCCCATAAACATATTAATAGATCATATACTGATCTTGCTTGCCTGAGACGGAGAACAGCTAGTAATTAGTTCTAGCTTGATTTAATTAGGATGACGGCAGGCAATGGAAAGCAAAGGAGAAATCCCAAACCAAGGCTGTGCCAACTCTGATGAAAGCACATTTGTTTCAGAGAGCTTACTTGGCTCGTCCTCCGCATCACTACAACGGGCAATCTTGGTAGACTGCCGGCTGGCAGAATCCTTAATTACCAGTAAATACTTCCGTTCTGTAGTGAGGGTATAAGTATTTGTGAACCTTTTTTACCCCAAGTTACAAAGAGTAGAACAATGCAATATGGTTTAGTTGGAAATAACAGGCTTATATCTCTGTGTGTGTTACTAATACAATCACTGAAATCATGTTATTATAATTATGACATATAGGGCCTGATTCAGAGCCGCTCACGAGCGACTGAACTTCAGTCGCTGCGGAAACCGCTACAAGACAGGGCGGCTGTCGATGGTGAGTGACAGCTCGCCCCGTTTTGTAGGCAGGTAGGGGTTGTGGCTGCACAAACGCAGGCGTTCCATTAGGAATGCTGGCGTTTGAGGGAGGACCTACTGACATCACTACTGATGTCATTAGAGGACTTCTTGCTCTATTAGAGCAGGAAGTCCACTCGGCCTTGTGGCAGCCTAGACCCTACCACAGGGTCTTGTCGCAAGGCCGATGGTCGCGATAATCGCGACGGTCTCCAGGCCGCTCGCACAAGCTGTGGGATGTCTCCCAAAGCTTTGCGAGTGGCAGGAGAGAATTTAAAATAAAAAAAAAACAACCCACAGACCCTGCGAGCTGCCTGCGGCAGCGAGCGGGTCTGAATCAGGGACATATTGCGAATGTGTGACGTATAGACAATAATCAGACAAAAAACTATTTTTTTTTTTATCATAATTCTCAATTTAAACTAAATTGTTACCGCTAATGATTTTGGACTAGGATTAATCATTGTTTTTTGGTGAAAGGTTGACAGGGCATGCCAGAACTAGTTCTTCCCCTGATGGACAGTAATAGGATGACCAGCTCTGTTCTAGACTGTAACCACTTATGTGACGATGAGGGAGATCGGCTAACCAAATATAGTATAGATGAGTTTCTGAAATGTCATTAAATAGCAGCGAGGAATTAACAACAGGAGGGCCATTCACACACAGCTATGTCAACAGCATTGGACTGGCCCATGGCTAGATAGGGCACGGGCTGCAACAAATGACGGTGCAATGGGTAACAATGTCAATATGTTTGGGAGGAGCAAGGAGCAGGAACAAGATGGTAAGGCTGCGGCGTAGCAGACGCTGCTTCTAAGATCTGCTGCAGCCTGCAGGTTTAAAGATTTGAGATCACAGGGAGGTGAGTAGCAGTGCAGAAACACAATAAGAACTTGGGGCACTGTGTGCCATAATGGGGACTGGGAGCACTGTGTGCCGTAATGGGCACTGGGGGCACTGTGTGCTATAATGGGGACTGAGGGCACTGTGTGCCATAATGGGCACTGGGGGCACTGTGTGCCATAATGGGTACTGTGGACACTGTGTGCTATAATGGGAACTGGGGGTACTGTGTGCCATAATGGGGACTGGGGGCACTGTGTGCCGTAATGGGCAGTGGGGTACAGTGTGCCATAATGGGGACTGGGGGCACTGTGTGACATAATGGGCAGTGGGGGCACAGTGTGCCATAATGGGGACTGGGGGTACTGTGTGCCATAATGGGCAGTGGGGGCACAGTGTGCTATAATGGGAACTAGGGGTACTCTGTGCCATAATTTGAACTCCAGCAATGTGTAGCATAATGGGAACTGTGGGCACTGTGGCATAACATGAATGGGTGTCACTGTAGCATAAAGGGAGCATAACATGAATGGGTGTCACTCTAGCATAATTGGAACTGTGGGCACTGTGGCATAATATGAATGGGTGTCACTCTAGCATAATGGGAACTGTGGGCACTGTGGCATAACATGAATGGGTGTCACTCTAGCATAATGGGAACTGTGGGCACTGTGGTATAACATGAATGGGTGTCACTCTAGCATAATGGGAACTGTGGGCACTGTGGCATAACATGAATGGGTGTCACTCTAGCATAATGGGAACTGTGGGCACTGTGGTATAACATGAATCGGTGTCACTCTAGCATAATGGGAACTGTGGGCACTGTGGCATAACATGAATGGGTGTCACTCTAGCATAATGGGAACTGTGGGCACTGTGGTATAACATGAATGGGTGTCACTCTAGCATAATGGGAACTGTGGGCACTGTGGTATAACATGAATGGGTGTCACTCTAGCATAATGGGAACTGTGGGCACTGTGGTATAACATGAATGGGTGTCACTCTAGCATAATGGGAACTGTGGGCACTGTGGCATAACATGAATGGGTGTCACTCTAGCATAATGGGAACTGTGGGCACTGTGGTATAACATGAATGGGTGTCACTCTAGCATAATGGGAACTGTGGGCACTGTGGCATAACATGAATGGGTGTCACTCTAGCATAATGGGAACTGTGGGCACTGTGGTATAACATGAATCGGTGTCACTCTAGCATAATGGGAACTGTGGGCACTGTGGCATAACATGAATGGGTGTCACTCTAGCATAATGGGAACTGTGGGCACCGTGGCATAACATGAATGGGTGTCACTCTAGCATAATGGGAACTGTGGGCACTGTGGTATAACATGAATCGGTGTCACTCTAGCATAATGGGAACTGTGGGCACTGTGGCATAACATGAATGGGTGTCACTCTAGCATAATGGGAACTGTGGGCACTGTGGCATAACATGAATCGGTGTCACTCTAGCATAATGGGAACTGTGGGCACTGTGGTATAACATGAATCGGTGTCACTCTAGCATAATGGGAACTGTGGGCACTGTGGCATAACATGAATGGGTGTCACTCTAGCATAATGGGAACTGTGGGCACTGTGACATAACATGAATGGGTGTCACTCTAGCATAATGGGAACTGTGGGCACTGTGGTATAACATGAATGGGTGTCACTCTAGCATAATGGGAACTGTGGGCACTGTGGTATAACATGAATCGGTGTCACTCTAGCATAATGGGAACTGTGGGCACTGTGACATAACATGAATGGGTATCACTCTAGCATAATGGGAACTGTGGGCACTGTGGCATAACATGAATGGGTGTTACTCTAGCATAATGGGAACTGTGGGCACTGTGACATAACATGAATGGGTGTCACTCTAGCATAATGGGAACTGTGGGCACTGTGACATAACATGAATGGGTGTCACTCTAGCATAATGGGAACTGTGGGCACTGTGGTATAACATGAATGGGTGTTACTCTAGCATAATGGGAACTGTGGGCACTGTGACATAACATGAATGGGTGTCACTCTAGCATAATGGGAACTGTGGGCACTGTGACATAACATGAATGGGTGTCACTCTAGCATAATGGGAACTGTGGGCACTGTGGTATAACATGAATGGGTGTCACTCTAGCATAATGGGAACTGTGGGCACTGTGGTATAACATGAATGGGTGTCACTCTAGCATAATGGGAACTGTGGGCACTGTGGCATAACATGAATGGGTGTCACTCTAGCATAATGGGAACTGTGGGCACTGTGACATAACATGAATGGGTGTCACTCTAGCATAATGGGAACTGTGGGCACTGTGGTATAACATGAATGGGTGTCACTCTAGCATAATGGGAACTGTGGGCACTGTGGTATAACATGAATCGGTGTCACTCTAGCATAATGGGAACTGTGGGCACTGTGACATAACATGAATGGGTATCACTCTAGCATAATGGGAACTGTGGGCACTGTGGCATAACATGAATGGGTGTTACTCTAGCATAATGGGAACTGTGGGCACTGTGACATAACATGAATGGGTGTCACTCTAGCATAATGGGAACTGTGGGCACTGTGACATAACATGAATGGGTGTCACTCTAGCATAATGGGAACTGTGGGCACTGTGGTATAACATGAATGGGTGTCACTCTAGCATAATGGGAACTGTGGGCACTGTGGTATAACATGAATGGGTGTCACTCTAGCATAATGGGAACTGTGGGCACTGTGGCATAACATGAATGGGTGTCACTCTAGCATAATGTGAACTGTGGGCACTGTGGTATAACATGAATGGGTGTCACTCTAGCATAATGGGAACTGTGGGCACTGTGGTATAACATGAATGGGTGTCACTCTAGCATAATGGGAACTGTGGGCACTTCACACAATATACTTTTTCTTAACATCAGCAGTATATACGTTTGGCAATTTTATTGGTAGGGGCCACTACAAGTTAGTTACCTTGGGGCCTACACAAACCTTAATCTGGCCCTGCTACATAGCTATGCAGGACGTCCTATTCCACTGATGGTGATTTTTCTTTTGAGGTTTGATGAGATAATGTTTGAGGAAAAGTATTGAAAGTGCAAGGTATACTCCAATTCATCTAAGATGGCCTGCTGGGCATTGCAGTGCTTCAAGATCTGATGAGACAGTGTCATGTGCTTCGATGTTCTCAGAAGTAATGTTGTTAACTATGGGCTTTATTCAGATTTCTATGCTTTGCCGATGTTTTCACAGTTGAGCGATAATCAGGCATATGCAAATGCACTTTAGACGCACTGCGCATGCATTCAGGGCACATTACAGTAGTCGCCAGCAGCGAGTATTTATTCGGCAGTGTGACTGACAGGGAGAGTTTGGGGGTGGTAACGGGTAGTGATGGGTTAAAATGCAGGCGTGTCACGACGTTTTGGAGGCGTGTCACATTCCAGTTCCCGCTGCCATTCTGCGCGACCACAGAGTTGCACAGGACTGCTAACATCAAATGATCTGCGCCCAGACGCATGCATTTGCAAAGATGCCGGTTGGGCGTCTCAATAGATATCCGAACAACTGCGTCATATATTCGCAGAGCAGCTGGGTACGGAATGGCATGCGGTGGCATTAGCGTAATCCCTGAACCAGGCACCGCGACTCCCTGAATGTATATCCATCTTATTTTAAAACAGGGAAAACATGATAAAAATCCTTCAGACATTGTTACATTGTACAACATTATATATTTAGAGCCTTTACTGATTTTCCTAAATATACCATGTTAATATGAGCACAGCAGTAGCCCCCCTACAACTTGGCTTCCCCTGTGCGCCCCGCTTACCACATTCCCACAGCGGTTTTATGGGCAAAAATAAAAAATAAAACAACAATAAATAAATAAACAGCAAAAAAAAAAAGTATCTGGAATTTACAAAGATGTTCCAGAAATGCTAAACAAGATCATTATTTACTGTACTTAATAATTACTTCCATTTGCTGACTCGGGATGTTTTCAACATAAACATAAATAAACCACTGGAAATATAATAAAATAATTGAAAAAAAAAAATGATATTTTATTAATGTGGCTAATTGATGCGGATCTTGTGACGGATCATAATTTTTCAACATTCCACTGTTTAACTTAGCAAGTTTATGCGTAGGTCATTGGTTACGGAGAAGTGATTTATACGTGATTGCCGGAAAAGAGTAATTGACATCGGAGGTTTAAAAGTACAGATGCAATGTGAAATATAGTACAGTAAAATATAATGTGGATGTAAATAGGTCGTTTATACGGCGGTCTCTGCAGCATATATTAGGTTGTTTTTGATATAATTGACTTCTCTGTCAAAGTGCTTTAAATTTTGAGCTATAGTGTAAGGAGTGTCAGCTCCACCCACTTCAAAGCTGCCGCTCAGGTTGATAACCCTTTAAAGTACTTTATCCTGACAGATTTATATAAATGTACTGACAGACAGTTTTTTTTATCTCACTGACGCGGGTTTTGTAACTCAGCAAAGAAGAATCTACAGAACAAAGTATGTTCATGGCCTATGGATGTGTATATATACGTATGCTTTTTGCGCCATAGGGCGTGACTTAGATGCTCCACCACGGATAGCTATTTCCGGACTTTTTCCTGAATTTAGCTACTAGAGATGTGCGGTTTAGTCCGCCAGAAATTCGAACCCACCCGAATTTTCCTGAATCCGGACAGGTCCGAGTCGCGGTTCTGATCTCCTGAGGAGATCTGGATAAATCTGAGCCTCGGTTCTGATCTTCCCGCAGTTCGAAATTCAGATTTGAGATTCGAGTTTCAGGTTTTGGATTGCAAAAATGACATTATTTTAGCTGTTTTTATAAACTTTCTACCAATTTAAAAAAAAAAAAAACAGATCCAAAACCAAAACTAAAACACTTATGAAAGGTTTTGCAAACCAAAACATGAAGATGAATCAAAACACAAATTCGGGGGTCAGCGCACATCTCTAGTAGCTACACTTATAGGCCCGTATTCAATTAGAAGCGAAAAGTCAGTTGCCGGACTTTTCGCCGTCATCGCTGGTTTTAGGTGCGAAAAAGTATCCAATTCCAAATCGGCGAAAACGGGACCCGGTGAAACTGAAATCAGTGAAAATTTCTGTCGGTTTTGGGGAAATCAGCCTGACACCCCCCAAAAGATGCACTGACATGGGGGATCACTATGGGTACCCCCGAATAGCCCTGCTCAAGGTATTTTGGGCTTTTAAAAGGTCTTAATAGACGCTATTTAGCATCTTCCAGCAAGTAGTGAAGAATAGTATTTTGCAACTTTTTTGGGGGAAAATAAGTATTTCCATCAATTTGGGGTACATGAAAATGGGTGCAAGCATATTTTATAGTTACTAAAGTGAAGGATTAAAGAGCACCAAAAACGCACCTTCAATAAACACCTGCAATCAAAAATACACCTCCCCCATACTTGCAGACCCCCCAAATGCTGTTTCACTAGTTTTTGAATTTGTACCTCCACTTTTTTTTCAAAGTGCTTTTTTGGGGTGTCCTTTGTGTTTTTTATTTGCATTTTTTTACGCAGTTAGTGTCAGGGGGGGTGTCCAAAGGGTGCAGGGTGGGTCCCGCAACGTTGCACCCCAAAACCCCAATTCTGCACTTTTTTCAGCCGGGTGTTCATAGGTGAATTTTTTTTGCCTATTACATTGCATTGCGCTATTGCGCTGGCGAAAAGACGCTACAATTGAATATGGGGATAAGTTGAAACCGGCGAAAATGACGTCATCGGCGAAAAAGTATCGCGGAAACTGACTTTTTGCTTCTAATTGAATACGGGCCACAGTGTCCTTGGAACTTAGGTATTAGTATTTTTGCCGTAGAGCAATTGGTAAGATGTCCCAGATGAGGCATAACTTACGAGGCATGGTGCGTAGGTCACACGTGTCGTACCTCCATCTTTTGCCTATTTATCCAAGTCACAAAGGGCCTCATTCAGGAATGGACGCAATGCCGATGCTTACGCAGTTGAGCGATTATCGGTGATATGCGCCTGCGTATGAGTCGCACTGCTCATGCGTCAACTTTCACATTTGTTTTCGCCTGCTTTGGGGATTTATTCGCAAAGTGGTTGACAGGCAGGGGCTGTTTGTGGGCAGCAACGGGGAGGTGGCGACTCAAATGCAGGCGGTGTCACGACACGTTTTTCGGGGGGGGGACGTGTCTCTCTGCCTGCAACTGCGATCCCGTATGCAGTGAAAATGGCTCCAACGTCTCAGTTCTTGCGGCCATTCTGCATGACCATAGGCTTGCCCACTGATCTGCGACCGAGCTGAGCCTTTGTCCGCAATCCAAGTGTCGCAGCCAGACTGAAATATAGAACCTAACAGACAATGAAGTACAGTAGCTCATGTACTATGACATAGCGAAAAAAATGTTAATTGACCTATGTAAAATAAGCAGGAGCCTTTAAATGTTTACATTGAGAGAAGTGTCTGGGGGAGGTAATGTCCTTCTACTAATCATCTCAGCGCACTCCAACGTCCTCCCTTCACTACGCTCCCAAAAATAAGGACCTTTAACCTGTGTTTCCAGTAACTTCAGAGGGGAAAGAAATCAATAGAGAATGAGGTTACTAGACTAAAACACTCCTTTCTCTCTGTAATGCTGAGCTGATCCATTGCATGGAGAGCCAGGACCACTTATTTCATCAGCGCAGACTTTTGTCTCGGGTGCCCCTGGTCCTGACACTCTCCTGATGGTTTCAATTTTCTGCTCTTCGCCTTTCTGGTTTATGGCTGGTAGTATTAAAAGCCGAAGCATATCCCTTTGTTCTGTATTGTATAAAACTCCTCGCTGTCTTTCATTCTTCCTCTGTGTCTCCCTCTCTTGTGTACGCAGATCTTTTTTCCCACTTTAGTCTAATCCCCGTGATTTGCCCATAATAGCACACTGTGTTTATACTTCCCATAAATGTCATGGTTAAATAATATACACCATTCACTATTTCTGCAGCTACATCAGGAATTACGTGGGGCTAAAACACACAGTATATAGAGTACGCGCAATGTGCTTTATACAGACAGTGGGCCCGATTCAGCAAAGATCGCAATTGCAAAGCTGCACGCAGGCTATAGATACAGTATATGATGTATGCACGCAGGCTATAGATATGATGTATGCACGCAGGCTATAGATATATTATGTATGCACACAGGCTATAGATATATGATTATGCACGCAGGCTATAGATATATGATGTATGCACGCAGGCTATAGATATACGATGTATGCACACAGGCTATAGATATATGATGTATGCACGCAGGTAGCTTTGCAGTGCGATCTATGCAATAATGCAAATGCAGCAGGAGGTGTATAACACCCCCTGCTGCATGCTGCATTTGTGATCCCAGAACTGCAACAGAGGTCGCAGTGCTGGGATGACCATCACTGGTCGATGGTGAACGGTGCCGGCTGGCCTGGTGAGTAAACCCCAGTTTACTCAGGCTGGCCGACTTGCGAGCCCAGCAGACTGCGTATGTCCACGCAGTCTCTGGGCTGGGCACTCCCGGAAAACAGGGCGGACAAGTCCCGTTTCCGGGAACGCCGTGACACACGCCTGCCCCCCGCGCCGCTCCTTAAATGTCCCTGCCTGTCAATCAGCCAGAGGCATTCAAGGGCTAGGGTGCGTGTTAGCAGGACCCATTCTGCACACTCACAGAATGGGTCCTGCGCATGCACAGATTCCCGATAATCGGGAACCTGCGTGCTCTGCTGAAGTAGCCCCAGTATACGTCTAAGGTAGAGATGAGCGGTTGGTTTTCTTCGGTTCTTTCCTCCAAATTAGCGCAAGTTCGGATTTATCTTATTGGCTATCCAAAACAAATGATAGCCAATAAGATTTGGTTTTCAGATCCGAACTTAACCAAGCCAAAACGGAATCGCTCATCTCTAATGAGAGATAGGCAGCTCACTCCTTTGTCTGATGAACTATAACTCCCAGCATGCTTTTTCAGTGACAGGCTGTAATTCAATTGCTTATTACAAACTAGCATGCCTGATTTATGTACCTCACTTACTTTTGAATTCTGCGCACACTAACGCTCACACCCCCAATATGGATTATAACTAACCATGTATTAAAAATAACGGGAAAAAGATGGTGCCAAGCAGCCAACCAATCCGACGTTAGCTTTCATTTTCTCAGTTGCTCCCAGTAAGAATGCCTAATGTGATTGGTTGCTCTTGGAGTGCTTCTCTAGGGACAGTCATTTCAAACATTGGCATTGAGTACTGTAAAACAGGATTCTTCTAAAATACTGTATAATGTGGATGGAGGGGGGGGGGAGAGCTTATTTTTTGTGATGCACATTTTTTTTACTTTATCAGTCCTTTAAAAAGGGTGGCATACCTCTTATTATATATCGTGTAGCAGCATTGGTCTTATGCACAGTTGAAGAAGAATTTGCCGTTTACAAAATGATGTCTGTGTGTCCGGAATGGGCCATGGAGGAGAAAACATATGACAAATCATTACGTGAGATCACATTCCAGATTTTGCGATGGAGTTGGGCTTACGGACAGGGAGCGTACATGCAGTCTGGGGTTTAATGCAGGAGTGGGACGGCAGTCGTGTGTGGGTACGCTCTGTTATCGCAGCCTTTATGTTGGCCCATTGAAAGGTTTCATGACATGCAAAGAGTGCGGCTTCCTCTGAACAGCAATTAGACCATCTCACTACATAAGTTATTCATGAACGTTTGATGAGTCTGTTTGATACTTAGCATCAACCGCTGCCGATTTCTCTCAGAGAACTGACATAGCAATTACAGGGACAAAAAATGACATGCCACGCAGGTGCAATAAAGAAAATATTGATGTTTGGCGTTAAAGAGACACTCTGTTTGCAATTTGGAGTGCATATTCCACATAGCGATTTATCTGTGTAGGCAATGAGTATATTTCACGCGGCATTCAGGACAGTCAGATGACACGGGGAACGCTTGAAGTGCACCTGTCACCACCGCGCAGGGGCGGCAGACATTTTGTGGGCTGAACCAGTAGTCACGAGAACGCAGCCTGTTACGCTACATCACTAGGAGCTAACGGCATTCTCTGTAGTACAGTAATAATTCTCCGTGGAGTCACCTCTACTGTACCCCTTGTGCCTAACAAAGAAATGCTAATAATGAAGCCCTTATTTTGGCTCATGGACAGATGTTTCTGGAATATTAGTCAGACATTTCTGGTGTGCCACAATAAAGCAGGACAATAATGAGCTGAGTTCCGCCACCTGCTTCTCTGTAACTCTATGTCTGGGCCTACATGGCTTCTCCAGTAATAGCGTTTATGAGTATGCAGCCTGAGAACTCACTAGTGACCCCCACTGGGTAAGAGGAATAACAACGAGGGGGAGAATAAGGGTCAGTGAAATTAGGAAGTGTGGTCTGTTCTCTAACTGAGGGGAAAACCCACTGCTTACTGGAGGGGAGCACAGATAGGATAGCACCCCCACCTCATATTCCTTCAGTTGTTCCAGTGCATAGAATCACCTATGGTACAAGGCCCCATAGGTGGCCGAACCTCCATGACATAGCCTACCTTTGTCACTAAATAATATTGATAGATAGATATGAGATAGATAGATAGATAGATAGATAGATAGATAGATAGCTATGAGATAGATAGATAGATAGATAGATATGAGATAGATAGATAGATATGAGATATGACAGATAGATAGATAGATAGATAGATAGATAGATAGATAGATAGATAGATAGATAAATATGAGATAGATAAATATATATATAGATAGATAGATAGATATGAGATAGATAGATAGATAGATAGATAGATAGATAGATATGAGATATGACAGATAGATAGATAGATAGATAGATAGATAGATAGATAGATATGAGATATGACAGATAGATAGATATGAAATAGATAAATAGGTAGATAGATAGATAGATAGATAGATAGATAGATATGAGATATGACAGACAGATAGATAGATAGATAGATAGATAGATATGAGATAGATAAATAGATATATAGACATATAGATAGATAGATAGATAAATATGAGATAGATAAATATATATAGATAGATAGATAGATAGATAGATAGATATGAGATAGATAGATAGATAGATAGATAGATATGAGATATGACAGATAGATAGATAGATAGATATGAGATATGACAGATAGATAGATATGAAATAGATAAATAGGTAGATAGATAGATAGATAGATAGATAGATATGAGATATGACAGACAGATAGATAGATAGATATGAGATAGATAAATAGATATATAGACATATAGATAGATAGATAGATATGAGAGAGAGATAGATAGAAATGAGATAGATAGATATGAGATAGATAGATAGATAGATAGATATGACATATAGATAGATAGATAGATAGATATGACAGACAGATAGATAGATAGATAGATAGATAGATAGATAGATAGATAGATAGATATGAGATAGATAAATAGATATATATGAGATAGATAGATAGATAGATAGATAGATAGGAGATAGATAGATAGATAGATATGAGGTAGATAGATAAATTGATAGATAGATATGAGATAGATAGATAGATAGATAGATAGATATGAGATAGATAGATATGAGAGATAGATAGATAAATAGATAGATAGATAGATAGATAGATAGATAGATAGATAGATATGAGATAGATATATATTAGATAGATAGATAGATAGATAGATAGATAGATAGATAGATAGATAGATAGATTATTAGATAGATAGATATGAGATAGATATATATTAGATAGATAGATAGATAGATAGATAGATAGATAGATAGATAGATGAGGTAATTCCAGGAAAAAACAAACTACTGCAACTGACTTGTTCCTGTAACTTATCAAGTAAAACTTCTCTCTGATAATTACAGGTTTTCCTATCACTGATAACCATCTGGGTGTTTTTATTTTAGTTCTGTATAGTTCGTGCTCCATATATATATATATTTTTTTTTCTTTTTTCAACCTTCTTGTTGGTTTAAGCCTTTACTAGCTGAGCATTGATAATATAGGAACGTGTTAGACTGATAGGTTTCAGGTGATCTGTGGAAATAATTGTACAGTAGCTATGGAAAGCCTTCTATGGGCAGAGGTACATCATCATAGTTACACAACAGCTCTCACTATACAGTATACAGCCTTTAGTAAAGGCAGCATCTAAGCACACTCTCCATCACTGTCACTCACACATGCACAGGTGACATATTGCGTATGTTTGGTATTATTGTTGGAGAAGTGTCAGAGATGGATCACAGATCCCGCCCGGCACAAAGTCTCCGTTGCATTGATGCCGTCACCCACCTTCTGAAAGCAGACTGAGATAGAAGCTTTGACCCTGGACCTCAAACAAAAATTCTCGCAGACTGCTGCACCCTCCAGCATTAGCTCTAGTGGTTTCTTTATTAAAGGGATGGTTGATAAAATGAACTATTGCACATACTCAGGCCAGTGAAGTCTTATTGATCTCAGCTGAAGACGGGTTGTGCATGATTACTGATGGCTGAAACCTATTCCGCCCACTGGCTGGTGAGAAGAATATAACACGTACTGTAGACCGCATCTCCACTGTAAATGGAGAGCAAGCCAGAAGCAACCAGTCCAACATTTACTGTCATCGGTTCCATGCAAGCGAACTTATTGCAAGAGAATATGTCATTATTATGGCTTACAGATTTGTACCATATTGTTAAAGCCTATATTAACTGAAAACACATTATATAAAATAAAATTGCACAAAATTGTCAGGAGATTTGCTTAGAACTACAATTATTTGATCATGGGGGAGATTTTTCTTCCCATGCATGAAATACTTCCTGTGTTTAAATTCCTGTTCTGAATATGGAATAAGGAACCCAAACTGTCTAGTACTGGAGCCCAAATACAGAAGGATACAAAAAAATAAATCTCACTCCTTATATCAGTGTTTCTCAAACCAGGTACTCATGGAACACTAACAGTACATGTTTTCAAGATCATCTTGATGGAGCACAGGTGTGTTCATTTACTACTGTAACACAGTTGACCTACAGGTGCTACTAATTGTTCCTGAGGATACCTTGAAAACCTGCACTGTTAGGGTTCCATGAGGCCTAAGTTTGAGACACATGAGAAACACTGCCTAATATGGTTGGAAAGCATAAAAAGAACCCTTCTGTATCTTTACAAAAGGAGAAACAATGGCGTGACTGAGTCAAGAGCCCCAAGATGAGGAAGGGGGGGTGAGAGTGCATAGGTCTGTGCATGATGGTGTGACCCATGACCCCTACAGAGCCACGCCAACACGTAGCATATAAAGACAGCGCTAGTATTCACAGCAGGACATGGTCATGCCCCACTTGGACAAGGGACCAATTAACGTTTTGTCAATTAAAAAAAAAAAAAAGAATATTCCAGAATAAGTCAATTACTAGTTCTGACTTAGGGCCTGATTCAGAGCCGCTTGCTGTTTGCGAGCGCTCGCTCTGAATCAGGGAGGGGATTTTTTTTTTTCAGTCAGTAGGGCCACCCACAAATGCCAGGCGTTCTTAAGGGAACACCTGCGTTTGTGCAGCCACCCCCCCCCTCCCCGCCTACAAAACGGGCGAGCTGTCAATCAACATCGACAGCCGCCCCGTCTTGTAGCGAGATCCGTTGCGACGGAGCTGCCGTTGCAGTACGGGTCTTGCGCATTTGCACGCTGGAGATAGCGCATGCGTAGTCGGGGACCATTGACTCGCTGTGCACTCGCGAGCGGGTCTGAATCAGCCCCTTAACCCCTAATTATTTCTTTAGCCCCCAAATCAGTGCAGCTTTAGCCAAATATATAAACACAGAGTTTAAATTCTATCAGTCCAAACCAGTTTAGTATCTAAACCACTGACAAACAACAGTGGTACCAACGGCCATCTGCGGACCTCTGAGCGTATATTTTCAGCCTTCCATATTGATCCTTCTCTCTGCATTACACCCCTACCATCCCACCTCACAGTCCAACAAACTGTATCCTCATAAATGATAATATTCATGCTGTCCATCTCATTTGTTCCCAGGAAACTCAAGACAAATGGGCAGTAACCCATATTATCCAGACAGTTGGCGAATGTGTACTATAGACGTGGTTCAATCGAATGTACAAACTATGCCCATGACATCACCACATGCCAAGCTCCAGCTCAGGCCATCATGGCGCAACTATAAAAAATGTCGTCTGATTCCGCGGATTGGAGCGACATAACGTACGCATCATCTGATGTGTATCCATGATTGCGCTTTCCCATCCGCTGACATCAGGGTTGTGACATCTGCCGTTCTGGCGGCCGACGGCGTGCTCTTGGATGCGGCCACTGAACGATATACCGCGCTACAGTATATCGTTCTGTATGTACGGGCAACCAATGTAATCGGTAATCCTGTCGGCCACGATCCGGGATCGTCTGATGCGTAGCCAAAGGCAAACAGCACGATGAGTCGAGTGACAAGTACGCTCTTTCTCCGAACTGCATGCGTTCTGTTCAAGTAGCGGTATGTTTTACATTACGCCGTAATCGCGCATAGTCATTGCCAACGACACTCACCAGATTATCCTCAATATTCACCAGTCTCTCTTTTTTTCTGGGCCGTTTCCATATGTATATACAACCTTTAGCCATTACTGTGAGCATATTGTTTGTTATACGTGCTGTGTTTTTGGTATAGCAATTCATATGTCTGTTCCTGGGTTATACCAATTGATATGAACTTTTGAACGATCTGCTGTTTAATGCGCAGTGAGCACTTATTTAAGGCAATTAAGTGAATGTCAATAACAATTCTCATCATTACTAAGGTAAATTAAACTGTAATCAAGAAATCTGACCTAACGTCCTAGAGTATAAAATAATCAGTGGATTTTATCATGCATGGAGAAAAAACAGGTTGATTACAAATTGTATCTATAGATATATATTTTAGGCTTTAACAAACTTTGTTCAAGCAACAAAATGTTTTTGTTTTTTTTTCCTTCTAAATCTGTTTCCTCCAGGACAAAAGTTATCGTTACGAGATAACCTCTTTAATGAAACACAACAAGCTCTATGTTGTTAAATCTAAGGCAGCTTTAAGGCATTTGAGCTGGGTATTTTATTTTACAGTTGTGTTCTCACCACTTAACTGTGAAAGATATTACTTAGAAAAGATGATTCCTAAAAGGAAAGTTTGGAATCTTATTATTCCTTTGGGCTAGATTGGCCAATCTTTAAAGAAAAAAAGGTTATACCCCTTTCATTTCCTATCCACAGGATAATATTTTACCACAGTACGAGGTCACATGGAAAAAAAAAAGCCACCAGGCTTGTGCCATATGATATATTGTTCTCCAAACAGAGTCAGGACCACAGTGCACAGAGGCAAATCATTACCGATTTTAATAGCGGATATCATGGCTTGATTGATCTTCTCACTGAGGTAGGCAACTATCATTAGATGATGAGGTGGGCAGGAAGAGGCACGAGTGAGATCAGTCTGAGCCACACTCTATTTATAAGCAACAGTCTAGTTTTATTATTGTTTTAACTTAAAGCCGCAATACCATATAGGAAGTTTTTTTTACCCATTTAAATAGCAAGTTAAGGACCTTTTAACCATACATGATTATTCCTAGCTATCCTTCTATAAATCATTATCTCCTTTTCATTACCTCTCTGGAGGGCAACCAAATTTGGGTGTCTCAGCGTCACATATCCAGAAATGGCTGTGTGTTTCCTATGTGAGATTTGGGTAGCCTAAGAATCGTTTACTCTGTCTTGCATGTCTTTAAACCTCTGTCTGTTTTTTATTGCAGAAACAGTTTTACAGACCGGGGCAGGGATTTAATAACGGGGGCTTTGGGCAGCGACCAAAGTGGAGGATGCAGTGGAGTGGTTCAGTGAATAATATAGAACAATAAGTATTTGGAGTGAGGACCCACAGATACAGCACTGCCCACTAGATTATAAATTCTCGCATGAGCAGGGCTCTCCCTACCCTTTCCTTTCACATCTCCATTTATTTTGTCTGCCTTCTATGTCCCTGTTTTATGTATACCCTGTTCTCTCCACTGCCCTGAGCACTGTGGTACCTTAGATATAAATGACAACAACAAAGCCCAGGGCCATAACTAGGGTGGTGCGACCAGTGCTATGGCACAGGGCACCGCAGGGCAGGGGGCGCTGTTTGGGCCTGTCAATTTTCCTGTTTATTATCATTCTCACTTATAGCTTCCTCTTCTTTTATCCCCAGCATCTCCTGGCCTCCCCTATCTCTTCCCTGGCCCTTCCCCATGAGGCCATGGCCCTTTTTCAGGTGCACTATCTTATGTCCCTATTTAATAAATTGGGGGGGCGCCAATGCTCTCTCTGGCACAGGGCGCCAAAAAGTCTAGTTACGGCTCTGACAGAACCCATGGTCATTTTAACTCAATAATATTAAAGGGTGGTGTAATTTATATATTATCCATTGCTTCTAAGCCTTTATACAGATTTCAGTCTACAACAGATCATGATTCGATCATGATTCCACATAACAATGTAGCACAGGAAAGATAATCAAAGCCCCCCCCCCCCCCACAGCATGGGTGTTACTACCATAGGGGCAAGGGGTGCAGCTGCTATGGGGCCCAGAGCTGAGGGGGGCCCATCATCCTTGTCAAAGTTACATGTGTTATATAAATTTTTCACCGTAGGGTGGTACATAGGGGCCCTAACAAACTTTTGCTATGGGGGCTTTAAACTCCTAGTTACGCCCCTTCAACACAGGTAGGTTCGAGATATACTACAGAGCCTGTAACATAAAATTCCTTGTTTGTTTTCATGTCCTGATTTTCCTAATATTAATAATAATAATAATAATAATAATAATAATAATAATAATTTATTATTCATATTTAAAAATGAAAAATAAGCATAACACAACTCAAAAGAGAAACCGTGAAGAATCAAATAAAAGTATATTCAGTATCATCTCCAAATAAGTTAATGTAAAGTACACGAACAAACTGTCTTTGTAGCTGCTACGAAATGAACAGCAGCCCTGATAGAAACAGCCATTGTTCTTGCTTTTGCAAAAAGTTAAAAGTTACTGAAGAGATTGAGACATATATGGCAGTATATAGAAATATTAGCGATTTCAACGTTTTTTTTCTTGAACCTTACATCATCTTTCAAACAACTGATGAAATGATGGCTTCACCGGTGACATTTTAAAAGGGGATACAATGTTATTACCCCCTCGTACAAATGAAATACTCTCTGCTAACCCCTGTGGTGATCGCACACCCAAATATCACACAATAACACACGAGGGACAAGGTCGCGAGTCCGAACAGTAATTACGTTACATCAAATAGTTTTTGTCTCTACGCGGACAGAGGGTGTTACGGGAAGAAAATGCACAATGTAACCTTGTCTTATAAACTTTTATTTTATATTTTAGGCAGTAGATTTCTATATGGGATAATGTATCCCTAGGGTACGTTATAAAGAAAGTAGAGTGCACAATACATATAAATATAAAAGCACAGGAATCCAAGGTGACTTCCACTATACAGAAGAATTATTCTATTCTATATAATTCACAAGATTTACTAATGACAACAGACCACGCCAATTATAAGCACTGGCGTGATGACATCAGAACGCCTCCTTTATACACATCTGATTTACAGGAGTTTATAAATAAATATATTAGCATTACTTATACATTATATAGGAATTCTAAGTGCTAAATGATCTGTCATTTGTGAAATATTGAACGATCTCAGAATTTGTTAAAATGTTTAGTGGTAGATATATCAAATCTTTGTTTGAGAGAGAAAAGTGGAGAAGATGCCTATACAGTAGTAACCAACCAGCTTCTAACTGTCATTTTATAAACTGCTGGATAAATGAAAGCTAGTAGCTGATTGGTTGCTATGGTCAACTTATCCACATTTACTCTTTCAAAAGTTTAATATATCTCCCCTAAGATATGAAACAGAGGAAACATGATATAGATGTAATGTCGCTACAACTGAGGACAGGATGCACTATATTTAAGCATATTCCTGAAATACTGTAGGATGAATTTTATAAAAACTAGTTTAACTTTAAATGCGGGTAAATTGGTGTTAGGACCCAAATGGCCAATCCACAACTAGACAGACAGACTGAAGTATACAGATGCTGTACACGCATATACGCACATATAGATTTTTGTGTTTTATTTGTTACATATTCAAAATCACTGAGGGGCCCATTAATTAATGATTGGGTTTTTGACCAAATAATTATAATTTCTCATAATTTCGCTGCTATTCACAGAAATAAGACATTATCTACCGCCGACACGCATTAAAGAACACATTCAGGTACATGGGCTTCGATAGTGACGTGTAACAGTAAAGTGATCTTGTTAGCAATGGCTTTACTTTTATTTACTGGTGGCCGATGCACTTCTGCGAAAATGTGGTCTACTGACTGCACCTGCGTGAGTGGTGAGTGCCGGTGCGTTTTGTGATCTAACACCATCTTCAGTGAGCGCCGGTGTGTTTTGTGATCTAGCACCATCTTCAGAGGGCGCTGGTGCGCTTTGTGATCTAGCACCATCTTCAGAGAGCGCCGATTCGGTTTTTGATCTAGCACCATCTTCAGAGTGAGCTGGTGCGTTTTGTGATCTAGCACCATCTTCAGAGGGTGCCGGTGCATTTTGTGATCTAGAACCATCGTCAGAGAGCACCGGTGCATTTTGTGATCTAGCACCATCTTCAGAGAGTGCCGGTGTTCTACCACCATCTTCAGAGAGCACTGGTGCATTTTGTCTTCTAGGACCATCTTCAGAGGGTGGTGGTGCATTTTGTGATCTAGAACCATCATCAGACAGTGCCGATGTATTTTGTGATCTAGCACCATCATCAGAGAGCGCCGATGTGTTTTGTGATCTAGCACCATCTTCAGAGGGTGCCGGTGTGTTTTGTGATCTAGAACCATCTTCAGACAGTGCCGATGTATTTTGTGATCTAGCACCATCATCAGAGAGCGCCAGTGTGTTTTTTGATCTAGCACCATCATCAGAGAGCACCGGTGCATTTTGTGGTCTAACACCATCTTAAGAGAGCGCCGGTGCGTTTTGTGATTTAGCACCCTCTTCAGAGGGTGCCGGTGCATTTTGTGATCTAGCACCATCTTCAGAGGGTGTCGGTGCATTTTGTGGTCTAGCACCATCTTCAGAGAGCGCTGGTGCAGTTTGTGATCTAGCATCATCATCACAGAGCGCCGGTGCATTTTTTGATCTAGCACCATCTTCAGAGAGCACCGGTGCATTTTGTGATCTAGCACCATCTTAAGAGAGCGCCAGTGCGTTTTGTGATCTAGCACCATCTTCAGAGAGTGCCAGTGCGTTTTGTGATCTAGCAAAATCTTCAGAGAGCGCCGGTGCGTTTTGTGATCTAGCACCATCATCAGAGAGCACCGTTGCATTTTGTGGTCTAGCACCATCTTAAGAGAGCGCCGGTGCGTTTTGTGATCTAGCACCATCTTCAGAGAGTGCCAGTGCGTTTTGTGATCTATCACCATCTTCAGAGAGCGCCGCAGCGTTTTGTGATCTACCACCACCTTCAGAGGGTGCCGGTGCATTTTGTGATCTAGAACCATCTTCAGACAGTGCCGATGTATTTTGTGATCTAGCACCATCATCAGAGAGCGCCGGTTTGTTTTGTGATCTAGCACCATCATCAGAGAGCGCCAGTGTGTTTTTTGATCTAGCACCATCATCACAGAGCACTGGTGCATTTTGTGGTCTAGCACCATCTTAAGAGAGCGCCGGTGCGTTTTGTGATCTAGAACCATCTTCAGACAGTGCTGGTGTATTTTGTGATCTAGCACCATCATCAGAGAGTGCCGGTGTGTTTTGTGATCTAGCACCATCATCAGAGAGCACCGGTGCATTTTGTAGTCTAACACCATCTTAAGAAAATGCCGGTGTGTTTTGTGATCTAGCACCATCTTCAGAGAGCACTGGTGCATTTTGTGATCTTGCACCATCTTCAGAGAGCACTGGTGCATTTTGTGATCTTGCACCATCTTCAGAGCGCACCGGTGCATTTGTGATCTTGCACCATCTTCAGAGAGCGCCAGTGCATTTTGCATCTTCAGAGAGTGCCAGTGCATTTTGTGATCTAGCACCATCTTCAGAGAGCGCCAGTGCATTTTGCATCTTCAGAGAGTGCCGGTGCATTTTGTGATCTTGCACCATCTTCAGAGAGTGCTGGTGCGTTTGTGATCTAGCACCATCTTCAGAGAGCGCCAGTGCATTTTGCATCTTCAGAGAGTGCCGGTGCATTTTGTGATCTAGCACCATCATCAGAGAGCGCTGGTGTGTTTTGTGATCTAGCACCATCATCAGAGAGCGCCAGTGTGTTTTGTGATCTAGCACCATCATCAGAGAGCGCTGGTGTGTTTTGTGATCTAGCATCATCATCAGAGAGCACCGGTGTATTTTGTGGTCTAGCGCCATCTTAAGATAGCACCGGTGTATTTTGTGGTCTAGCACCATCTTAAGAGAGCGCCGGTGCATTTTGTGATCTAGCACCATCTTTAGAGAGCGCAGGTGCGTTTTGTGATGTAGCACCATCTTCAGAGAGTGCCGGTGCATTTTGAGATCTAGCGCCATCTACAGAAAGTGCTGGTGCATTTTGTGATCTAGCACCATCTACAGAGAGTGCTGGTGCATTTTGTGATCTAGCACCATCTACAGAGAGCACCGGTGCATTTTGTGATCTAGCACCATCTTCAGAGAGTGCCGGTGTGTTTTGTGATCTACCACCATCTTCAGAGAGTGCCGATGCGTTTTGTGATCTACTACCATCTTCAGAGAGCGCTGGTGAATTTTGTGTTCTAGGAACATCTTCAGAGAGCGCTGGTGAATTTTGTGTACTAGGACCATCTTTAGAGATACGGATGTCAATTGATAATGACCCCACAACGCTGTCAAAGTCAGTGTTACTGTGCATTGTGGCATTGTGCAGAGAAGCTGGGAGGAGCCACTGGTCTGACTGTGACACAGGATCGCACAGTACAGACGGTGAACCATGAAGGGGGGTATCAGCAAGTAGTATTTGGGCCACCACAAGGTAGTTGACCTGAGGTCTCCCACAAACCTTAATCCAGCCCTGAGAGGTATATATTTAAGAAAATTTGTATTACAAGCTTCACACAATGTAGGCTATATATATATATATATATATATATATATATATTCGTAGTGCACAATTCCCTACCTGTCTCCGTAGATGTCTCATTATAATTATATTTATACTGTTGTTTATTTCATGCACTGTCTACATAAATTAAAAAAAAAACGAAAAACTAGTTAATATACTGTAGCTGGCTTAATAGAATAAGCAAATGAGTAGTTACAGCATTTGGTGCACTTATATTTACCTCACATTACCTTGCTAGTCTTATAATTACATCTCCAAACTTCTGTTATAATGCAGAGGCTGACAATTCCCACTATAGCACTGCCTGCTCCGTGCATAGGACAAGAGTGCACTCTATGCTCCCATTCCTGGGTGTATACTGTGCTCCAGTGCAATGCCTTACTGGCCTCCCCCGGGACCCAAATGTTACATATTTATAAAATTTGCAGGAAATAAAATAATGAATATATATATATATTTTTTTTTTTCCTTTCGCTTCATTTTTTGAAGAAAAAATGTTCAGGAGCCACTGAACAGCAATCTAATGGGATAATAAAAAAAAACAATAAAACAACAGGTGTTTAGCACATTAATGTGGTTTATTGTTAGATCAAGGGATGAAAAGTGACTGAACACTTTGTCAGATTTTAATTAATTTGCATTAATAATGACACCCCTCACTGAGAAGCCAAACTGTTTTTTTTTATTATTTGAATATATTTTCTGATGAGCCATAGAGAAACTACATGCCAGGCTAGAGAAATCTAATTCTATACCATATGAATTCATGATGTACGAAAAGCCATAAATCTGTGCTAATTACCAGCATAGTGGAGGAGAGACCATCCAGCAGAACAGAGGAAACTTAGGAACTATTTCTTTAACCCATTAAGCACAACAACACACCGTGCAATATTGGAGTCACAAAGACAGCCTGATATGATAAAAAAATGTACATCTAAGGTGCAAAATATGGAAAGTGCAAACATAACGGAAATAATCTTTAGATGCTGCGTAGTTTTCAATTCAGTCAATTAGAGGATGTTTTTCAGATAAGTATAACTTGTTCTCCCTGTGTAACACTACGTAGGCTTTTTGCAACACTGTGGAGTCAATCAAATGAGCTGCAAAGGGGGCGAGTTGCCGTTGCAACGGCGCAGAAATGCCAGCAAGGGCACCACGGCTCACGCCCCTGGCTGTCCATTCTCACCCCAGACTTGCATAAGTTTGTACCCAGCCCTACGGGACTGTGTACAAAAGACTGCAAGTCCGGAGTTAGTGTAAGTGCGGTGTACAGTCGCACTTACTCCTGCCACGAGGGAGCTCGCTGCTAATTGGATTGATCCCTATGACTTTATTTTTAAGCAGTGCAACAACATTGTTTGAACAAAGTAAAGAAAAAAAAGAGAATAGACGCTTACAGTAGTCCTGGCTTCCTTCCAACTTCTACTGAATTAGGGGCGGAGGGGAGCCTGGAATACTGTTGTTTTACTTTTACAGTGCTTGATATACGGTGGCTGAAATGCTCACCAGAGAATACAGGTTCCAACAGATACCAGTAGATCATTTATACACAGGAGTAGATGCACTAAGCCTTGGGGAGAGATGAAGTGGAGAGAGATGAAGTACCAACCAATCAGCTCCTAACTGTCATTTGTCGAACACAGCCTGTACAATGGCAGTTAGGAGCTGATTGGTTGGTACATTATCTCTAGTTGCTTAATCCCTCTTCAAGGATTAGTACATCTCCCCCACAATCTTATTTTCAAACCAACCACTCTGATTAAAAACAAAATAAAGTGACTAAAAGATGTAGAACCTGACATAAGGGCACAAAATGAGAAACCCAGGAACTGGTAACGTTTGTCATGGGGTAGAAACAACAGCTCTTCTAGTAGCATGCCACAATGACAGTACCAGGATTCTGCTAATGTGGCCATAGTTTTACACGGAATTGGTATGATTCCAGGGGTCCGGCGGTTCAAATCCCGACAGCGGCTGCCCGAACAGGCTGAAAATCCAGATCGTCCTAGGTAAGTACTTACTAACCTAATTCTATCCCCTAACCCGTGCCTAACCCTAACCTTCCCCCTCCAGTGCCTAACCCTAATCCCCCCTCTAAGTGCCTAAACCTAACCCCCCCTTCCCTGCCGCCTAAACCTAAGTCCCCAGGGGGGGATGCCTAACCCTAAGTCCCCCCTGTAGGTGCCTAACCTTCCCTCCCCCTAGCCAAACCCTAACCTCCCTGGGGGGTGCCTAACCCTGTCCCCCCGGGAACCCTAAACCTAACCCTCCCCCCCACGGCTGTCCGCATCACTTCGATCGGGATGCCGGGCGCTGGTCTCCCGGCGTCGATAAAATGACAGGCGTCTAGATGTAGATGCCGGTCATTTAACCCTCGCTGGGATTAAGCAGTCGGGAAGCCGGCTGTCGGGATTAGGTCCGCCGGCTTCCCGACTGCATACCGTTTTACACAGAAAATTAAATATATGTAACATTATTAGTTCAAGGAGCTATAATCAGACACAATGAAGTATGACCATTATTCAATACAGAGCCTATTCTTGTGAGCTTCAGTATATACAATACAGAGCTTATTCTATTGACCTTTATACATCATATAGCTTAACCTACTGTAGTGACCTATTTATAATGCAGGGCCTATTCTTGTGACTTACAGTTTATACAATACAGAGCAAATTCTTCTGAGCTATATACAATACAGAGCTTATTCTATTGACCTTTATACATCATATAGCTTAACCTACTGTAGTGACCTACAGTCATGGCCAAAAGTTTTGAGAATGACACAAGTATTGGTTTTCACAAAGTTTACTGCTTCTGTGATTTTAGACCTTTTTGTCAAATGTTACTATGGTATACTGAAGTAAAATTACAAGCATTTCATAAGTGTCAAAAACTTTTATTGACGATTACATTAAGTTTATGCAAAGAGTCAATATTTGCAGTATTGCCCCTTCTTTTTCAAGACCACTGCAATTCGCCCTGGCATTCTGTCAATCAAATTCTGGGCCACATACTGACTGATGGCCGCCCATTCTTGCCAAATCAATGCTTGGAGTTTGTCAAAATTTGTGGGTTTTAGTTTATCCGCCCGTCCCTTGAGGATTGACCACAAGTTCTCAATGGGATTAAGGTCTGGGGAGTTTCCTGGCCATGGACTCAAAATTTCGATGTTTTGTTCCCCGAGCCACTTAGTTATCACTTTAGCCTTATGGCAAGGTGCTCCATCAGGCTGGAAAAGGCATTGATTTCACCAAACTGTTCTTGGATGGTTGGGAGAAGTTGCTCTTGGAGGATGTTTTGGTGCCATTCTTTATTCATGGCTGTGTTCTTAGGTAAAATTGTGAGTGATCCCACTCCCTTGACGGAGAAGCAACCCCACACATGAATGGTCTCAGGTTGCTTTAAAAGTTAAAAGAAAAACTTTGGGTCCAATAGCGAGTGAAGCTCCCTGTATAATGCAGAGCCTATTCTTGTGACCTACTGTATATACAATGCACTGCCTATTCTAGTGACCTTTGTACAACAAAGGCAGCTTATTCCATACCTCCCAACCTTTATGTTTCAGGATGCAGAACATCTTGTGTCCAAAAAGGGGACGGAGCCTTGGGGAACTGGGGGTGGAGGAGCCTTGTGGCACCCCCGTTCACGCCACTGTGGGGGCGTGCCCAGCACTCTGAGATGCTGGGCTGCCCTCAGGCTCCCTCTCTACTGGTTGATGCTAGAACCAAGTGGGCTGAAGAACTGCTGATGTCACAACCATGTGACATCAGTGAGCCACCGTGCTTGAAGTGTGGCGAGTGAAGCCAGTCTAATGCGGGTCCCATGTTCTGAACTTTAGCTGACCTTGCTTCTCCCCCTGTCATCGCAGGTCACTTGGCTGTGACATCAGAGGTTCTTTATCCTACTTGAATTTAGACCTAACCCTACACTGTTAATAGATGCTGTATGCATCTATTCTATTGCTCCCCCCAACTTCCCCCCCACCACCACCATGGGAAACTGTGGACTGCGAGTGGGACATAGAATGCAGAGCCTATTCTAGTGGTTCATATGTAATGCAGAGCCTGATCCAGTGACCTAAATGCAGTGCAGTGCATGCAGAACCTACTATTGCAACCTATACAAACTATTCTAGTGATCTTTAAACAATTACCTTTTACTGTAGTAACCTTTTTGCAATGCAAAGTCCATGTTGGTGATCCCCATACAATGTTGAGCCTATTGTTGTGATGGAATTGGTATTTAATGCCGGTGAATAGCCACCGGATCAAATACAGACAGCGGAATCCTGAGGGACCTAATTCCCGACTAGGGCTGGTAAGTACCCTAACCCTCCCCTCGCCCCCAGCCCTATCCCTCCCTTAGTGGTGCCTAACCCTAACCTCCCCCCCTGGTGCCTAACCCTAACCTCCCCCCTTTGGTGCCTAAACCTAATGCCCCTCTCCCGGGGGGGGGTGTCTAGCCCTAACCACCCCTAGTGGTGCCTAAACCTAATCCCCCCTTTCCCTACCCTAACGCTCCCAGGGGGTGTCTAACCCTAAATCCCCCTGGGTTCCCTAAACCTAACACCTCCCCCGCGCGGCTAGACGTTAAGACACCCGTAGTGAGGCTAATGATAGGCATCGGGATTGCGACGCCTATCTTTAGACCCCTGTCGGGCTGTCAGTGTCGGGATATCGGCAGGCTGGACAGTGCCCGCCGGTATCCTGACTGCATCCCGTTGTGACAGATATACAATACAAAGCAGAAACTAGACTAGTGAGAGAGAGACAATGTCACAATACAAATAACAACAATCTCGCGACCACTGAAACTCACAAAAATGTCTCCTGTATAATACATATATGAATAATATAGTTCTGATGTCCGACAGAGCCAGATGAAGACCCCATTGGGCCCTAGGGACCTAATAATTTCCACCCCACACTCCCCATCCCCTTTCACGTCTCTATTTGTAAAAAAAACAAACAAAAAATAAATAAAAACATAAAAATGGTCTCAGATAAGCTGGGACACATGCTTCCCATTGGGCCCTAGACAGGAGCCTAGGTTGGGTCATCCAGCTAAAATGTCCAAGTGACCATTATCACTTGGGATTAATTTATGATGATGGCAGATCTATAGGGTTGTGTCCCAGGTCCTGCTATCCCTTCTGTGCTCTCACATACCAGCGTAGAGGGCAGGGCTCTTTTGCAAGTGTTACCTCTTTACGTTAAGTGTATGTCGTCAGGAGTAGGCACAAAGCTAGGCCCCTATTGATGTTCCGGAGGCAGCTCGTAGGACATGAACAGAAGGGGTGCCCCATTACCTCTGCTAGACTGCAAGTAAGCATAATAGCGAGAAAAAAAGGAGCCTTATTGCCCTACACATTAGTAAGAGATACACAGTTACTTCTTTAATCAATAAGAATATAAGAGAGCAGTAAATAACTGGCTTATCTAGACATTTTCTAAGGTAAACAGTAGCTGTCAGCATCCAACTCAGTTGGGTAACAGACGTCAGTTGATTTCACAGTTGACTCTACACTTCCCCAGTTTAACGCTGGCTATGGAATTTCTTCCCGCGCTACCAGGAAGCTGATAAACATTCTATCACTGCATTGGCAGCCAAGACTTAGCAGTGCTCAGAAAGCAGATTCAATTATGCTGCGGGCAATTTCTAATTATCAGTACAGTGTAGCTGTATGTAACGCACGTGGCGCTCTGATAGAGGCTCTCACCCCCATAGTTCTGAAAATGAGAAGGAGAAAGCGTCTGACGGGGGTCCTGAATGATTGGGAGCGCGACTTCCTGCTCGTGGTTTATTACCCGAAGTGCTGCGAATATTAGCTCCTTAGTCGCCCATAACTATCATTAACACGTACAAAATAATAGGCTGCCGTTTATATTTTCCATGAGGCATGGTGGTAATATAGATATTAACTTACTGTGTTAATGCTCTTAAACTCTCAGAACACACTTCCTATTATGGTTTTTAATTCTTTACTTTAAATCCTATCATAAATATCACAGCAGAGGGTAACGTCTGTTTATTGTTTCTTTACAATCAATGGCGTGCTGGCTAAATCACACACACACACGCGCGCGCACGCGCGGCTTTGCCGACTGAGATGATTTAGATCAGTGGTCTGTGAAGCTGGTTATAACTTATGGTTTGGGGGCTTCAGCTTTTTCTGATCGTGTCCCTGTTTGGAAATGCAGTCTTCGTACAGTATTGCTTCTCTTGTTCTGTGTTCTGTATGCAATGCTCAATGTCTTTCCCTATTCTCTATGTACAGTGTGACGAATGCACAGTACTCCTCGGGGCTGATTCTGTGTTGGGAATAAAGCTAACAGGACCGAGTAACTTTGCACCTGGGTGCAACCATGTAACACTGCAGGTGGCAGAGATGTCACATGTGCAGAGATTAGATAGTAGAGGGGCGTCTACAAACGTAAATCTAAACTGCAATGTAACAATAAAGCTGTCCAGTGTTTGTCCATATCTACAGTATGCCTTTTGCGCCATATGGCGTTAGATTCCTGGCAGGATTCCCGTGCTGCATACTCTTTCTTCAATTTTGCTACTTTTTCCGCAATCTTGCGTCTTTGTATGCAAATAGTATACTAGGGTCCAGATTTAGAGGTGGACGCTAATGCAAACGCTTTTGCGCATTTTGCCACTTAGCAATTGCTAAAATATGCTAATGCATCAGCCGGCGGTATTTGTACTGAGACGCCCACCGGAGCCCTCTTAGCCGCCCGCACCTCCGTACACAAACGCAGCATTGGACGCAGATCCAGAAAACATCGAATCCTCAAGTGAGTCTACGGTCACTCAGAATGGTCAGCGTAACTGAGACGCTGGAGCATTGTTCTCCGCGTTAGCGATGGCACACGCTGGCTAGCACACGCCCAGGGAACATGCCTGCGTTTTGGCTGGAACTCCCCGTACCCACCCACAAAACGGTCTCTTCCTGTCAATCAATTGTGAGTTGAATCCTCTAAGCGAGCTTGATGGCAATTCATTCGCCGCGTGTGCGCAATGCAGCTGTGACGAATGCGCAAACCAGCGATAATCGTTCAACGGTGTGATAATCAGCATAGCATTTAACGCTGAATCAGGACTTTGCAATAAACTGGGCTATTTGGAGCGATTTAAGAACAGGTGTATGTGGACACATCTGTACATGTACGAGTCAGTATTTACCCTTGCATGGCAATATGGTTTGTTCCGGATACAAAGGTACCTGTTTTTATTACTTTGCTCTTATGTTCTGCCCAGGGGTGGTATGGGCCACTGGGACGCCGGGCTGTTTCCCGCTGGGCCGGTCCCTTTATATGTCTTTAGGGGCCGTCATTCACCACCTCTATGATCCGACTGCTGTCCAGCTCCGATCAGGCAGTGTTACAACTTCTGCGCATGCGCAGAAGCTTACTCTCCATGAGGAAATGGCCGACAGAGCCTGTCAGTAACCCCCAGTGCACCACTGACAGCTCCGTCTCCAGGACAACAAGCAGCAGGCACACACACAGTACAAGACGGCACAGTAGCATCCTGTACACAGGAGCCGGCAGCCTAACGTTTCTGACTGTCACAGTTTGTGTGACAGTCAGTAAATAAGCTGATTTATCTATATTTAAAATATGTCTGCCTGTATATATATATTTATATAGATATATTATAGTACATATATCTGTATTATATACATCACTGCAATGCTCTCTGCATTATTTGGTAGTGACTATGACTCCCTCTGCATTATATAGTGGTCGCTGCGATGTTCTCTGTATTTGGTGGTCGCTGTGATGCTCTCTGCATTATATGGTGGTTGCTAAGATTATTTATATATATATATATATATATATATATATACTCAAGAATAAAAAGTCTCAAGAATAAAAAAAAACAAAAAAAACTATATATCTATATATCTATATATCTATATATATATATATATATATATATATAATGTTTTTGTGGCCGCTGCCATGAACCATGTCTATGCTTGTCATATGGGAGGAGGGGGCAATGTGAGCACCCCTGAAAATGTGAAAGAGTGGGCTTCTATGGCGTCAGCCCTGTTCTGCATATATATACAGTTTCTCCCTTACGCGCTGACGGTCACTTTCGGAACTCCGTCCCCGGATCAGCTCAAAGCAGATTAATTTGTTAGCCCGACTCAGTGTTAATGTCTTGCACACAGATCCATCAGAATAAATTGGCCGCACACTGCAGAATCCGAGCTTCAGTCGGAGTCATGATGTGCCATGTTCTACTTATAGCCGGCGTTTGCAGAGCTCCAGATGCCAGGTGATCGGAATTACTGATGCATTACTTTCGTAGCAGTTTGTTTTATGACTTGGCAGCTCTGGCGTATAGATTCAGCTGTGCTTCATTAGCATACGGCATGACAGCCCTACAAAAAGGTTACATTATGGCATCAAACATGGTCAGCCTTTTCCGTTCTGGAGGCTGGTTATAGGTCATTCCTAACAAACATCTGGGAAGAGCATTTTGTACTGTGCATCTGTAGTATTAATTAGGGGTCCCTCAGGATCCCGGAGGAAAGGGATAAGGATTGTTCCTTAGGCAAAATTGACTAAACTGGCAGTTTGATCTGAGAAGATGGGAGAGCTGACGCTGACGCTTTTATAGAATAAAAAAATAAAAAAACAATACAGATGTGGTCGTTCTATGCGTTATAGATAAAAAAAATATTGATGGCAGGCACGGAGCCATTGTTCTCTCTTCTACTGAAATAGTCTGGAAAATGATGATTTATACATAAAAAAAAAAGCTACATTTGAGAACAGTACCTGAAACAACCTATTTGTACATATTGGACTATATCCTAGCACCGATGCGTTTCATATAGTCCCTGATGATGGCCGATTAGTCACAGAGCTCTCATCCTCTGTCACCTGGCCTTTCCTCTACCTTGGCCATGAAGCCTGGTTTGTCAAGTTCAATGGTGTATCTATCATAGGTTCAGTGTAGGCGTTACATATGGGTCCCTGGGTCAACGGAGGCCCGCACCCCACATCTATTGGATTTACTAACCTTTGCGGCTGCCAGCATCTCTCTTCTTTAGTTTTTTACTCCAGAAACATGGTGCCAAAGCCATATTGCTGAAGAAATCAAAGGAAAAATGGCGTCAAAGCCATTTACCCAACGATATTGTGCATGGACAGTGCCAAAGATTTCAGCGCATGGATGGGGCAATTACTTCTAAGGCGTGGCGGGCATGGAGATTGCGCCCTGTCCCTGGGCAAGTTATACTTTTTTTTTTTAATGATTTGAGTTGTATTTTCTATATTTACTGTATTTAACACTGGCGTTTTTCACAGCATAAAAGCATAAATAGTGTTGGGAAACATTCGGCATACTATGTGTACCTACCGCAGTGTAGACAGCCATTTTGTGCCTTAATATTCCAATCCAGTGACATATCTGAGGCAAATCTAGACAAACCTTCTTATAGCCAATTGGTGCAGCAACATGCTTGGGGCTAAAGACTCTTAAGAATCTGGAACCGGTTCAAAATTCAATACAGTTTCACCAGTTTGATGGCTACAAACATGTTCGCAGTACAATGGTAAATAGAACTTGTGCTCGCAGATCACATTAGAGACTCCAAGTTGAGGTTGGAAAAACATTTGTGGTTTAAATGTTTTTTTTTTTTTATAATATTTAAATAGTTTATTTCCTAGGTCGAAATTTGACCATTGCAGTGTTTAAAGTGCCTAATAAAGAGATTTACGCTAATGCCATTACGTCTGCGATCCTGTCCGCAGCCGCTGTCTGAAAATATGCAAATGTTGCAGACACTGAGGAATGTACTAAGACGCCCACCTGCAAGTTTGCAAATCCTAGCATCTGCGTACATAGACCCAGCATCGGTCGCAGATTGTCCAATAATCGGACTTCTGAGTAACCTGTGGTCATGCATAATGGGTGCGTGTACTGAAACGCTGATGCCACTTTCACTGTGTATGGGATCGCATGCACAGAAAATGGTCACGACACGCCTGCGTTCTTTGCCGCCACTCCCCATTACCTCCCTCAAATGCGCCCTGACTGTCAATTACATTACGAGCAAATAGTCGCCATGAGTGACCACGGTAATGTACCTGAATGCATGCGCCGTGCGACTTAGGCACAGGCGCGGAATGACGACAATCGCACAACTGTGTGACATCGGATTAGTGTAAAGTTCGCTGAATTGAAAACGTTTCAATATTTTCATCTGAAAGATGTTTGAACTGGTTCCTTGAATGTTTGCAAACCATCTCAAGCACATGTGAACTGATTCTGCACCAACATGGTCAAACCCAGTCAACATTATCACATTTATAATCTATCTAAAATAGATGATAACTAAATCTATGGCCCAAATAGACTCCAATTTGTTGGTCCTGGCGTGATTCTGGCATTCTAGCTGCTAGATGTAAAGTGGTAATTAATTTCAAGGCAAAACCAGGTTGAATTTGCCTTTAAACTAATTGCCGCTTTAAAGCTAGCTGGAATCACATTGGGACCACCGAACTGGTCCAACTGTATGTCTGCTAGTGTTGGTACTCATTCATCTTGGAAGAGTGTCTATATGCATCGCAATCAGGATAATGAAGATTTCCTTTGTCTTAATTTTTGCTAAGGTTTATAACCAAATTGGATTCAAATCGAGGTGGAGTTAAATCTTGGGGTAAGTGTGGAACAAAAATAGTGAACATCTTTAACATGCTTTATTGACATCCTGCTATTCAAGTTAGCGTTTATAGTGGAAAATACATAAATATGATCCTTAAAGATATGTATGTATCTATATATATATATATATAATTCCAGCAAGCAAGGTGCAGCACTCAGGACATACAAAAAACACACTATAAACCAGCAGCTGCAATGAACAATGTTTCAGTGTTTAACTTTCATCAGGATCACTAAAGATATGTGATCCTTAAAGATATATATATAGATATATATACACTGTGTATGTATATATATATATATATATAATTTTTTTTTTAAATATTCTTCCATAAATTTATTCTTGCTACTTTATGGCTAACAAACAAAATGTACACCTATCGGTGCCTATGTTGCACCAAAAATAAAAATAAGAGTTTTGCAAAAAATACTCAAGCAACATACTGTAGTTTAAAAAAAGAAAAAAAAAAACCAACTGATGCACAAAGTTGCATCAGAAATTTGCGTAAATAGAATTTCATGGCAAATCAAGAAAATTCCAAGATTAAATCTATAGAATTTTGGAATTCCCCTGTCACTTTACCATTATGGGGTATGGGCTGCGTACAGTAATTGAAAAACCATACCCTACGCATTTCGCTGAATTTATACAGTAGTCTAGGAACAGAGCTGGGACGTCAACAAGGCCAATTCATTCTGCTGTCTGGTGTGGCTAAGTGTGGAATGATTAAAATATTCCAACAAACTATTTCTAAAAAATGTTTGCTTTTCTTTTTTGAAAAACTAGGAACAGTTCCAGCATCCTAATAAATTCTATTGTGGCAAAAAAAAAAAAATAGACTTCTTTTTTTTTTCAAGCTCACTTGAATATGTCATCTGATATCTTCAGCTCACAAATGGATATATTATAAACAATTGTATTATATTTTTATTATTCTACTAGGCAACAAATAAAACAAAATGACAACATATTGCAAATAATCAACTGTTTTGTTTTTTTTTAGCAATTGTGAGACTGAATTAAAAAAAAGAAAACAATTGCTAGAACACACAGTATGAAAAACACACCAATCCACTATTCCAGATTTCCACAAAATATCATCACAACGGCAATTACACTTTAACTAAAACAATATAGGTGAAACAGTCTCATTTTTAGCTAATGTGTTTGATGACTGAAAGAAAGAAGTTTGTCAGCTCCACAGGGTGCTAACTGGTAATAATTATAGGCTTTAGTCAAAAGCTCTTTGAAACAAATTCATCTAGATAAAACAGAGACCAAGACAAAAATTTTATGTTGCATATGCGAGCTTAATAATTACACGTTGGGGGCTTTGTGTCCTATCTTAATTCATATGCATACTCTGTGCAATTGTTAGTAAGCCCTGAATTACTCCAATACTAATTACTGCAAGATTCTGAATTCATAGAAACTCGGAACAAAGTTAAAATGCATTGTACTCTTATATTTCATTTCCCTTTATGGAACAAAAAAATTACAAGCCCTACATTTTTATTCCCCCTGTGTAAAAGAAATCAGAATTTTAGAGCAAATATAATGGGATCCATAAAAAAATCTGCATTTAAAATAATAATATTCACAACAGCAGAAAAGCAACACTTGAATTGCAAATTAAAAAAGAATGTTCAGTTGATTGAATCATATTTAATTAATTGGATAACAAACTAAAGTATATAAGGCTTTTAGAGGCTGGGGTAAGTTACACACATCAGGCTCAGAGCCTCGCAAGTGAAGGCAATTACAGAACGTAATTACAGACTGAGCAAGTTTTGCAGAGTGATAGATTAGTCTCAGCAGATAAGGGTTGTTCCTTATTGCTATGACAATGGGCAATGATGTGCTCCTTTGTTCACCTAGGGGCTGATACTGTAGATGGGTATATACACAATATATTGGCCAATGTTGTAATTCGTGATGGATCACATCGACTATCGTATAGTGTGTACCCCAAATCTACCCAATTCATTGTTTGATTAATTGGATGGCCCAATCGTATCTTTCCATCTGATGCGCTGGGACGCTGCCACGGAGGACGCGGTGTTAGCATGTAACAATGTTTTGTGACGCCTTACGGCAGATCGTGTAGTGTGTTTGGCGATGAGATATATACGGTTGCTTTGCCACATCACTGGTTCGGCATATTACTGAGGTGTGTACCCAGCTTAAGTCACATTGATCTCTCATAATGAAGGTAAATAGCGAGTTTTTGCATACATTCTCATGTTCAGATGCAAAGTTATTTGGCGGATCTGTCTTTCCGTGAAAATGAGCATAAATGTGCAGATATATGAATCAGTCTATTTTTATTTTTTTTAAAAGAAATTTGCATAATAATTATCAAGTAAAATAAATGAGGCCCAGCTTTCTCTATACTGGAAGAATATTATTATTATTATCCTTTATTTGTGTGGCACCACAAGTGTTCTGCAACGCCTTGCAAAGTACATAGACAAATAATACCTCTTTTCCACCAAAACCCCAGGTCCGACCTGGGTTTTCAGATGGAATCGGTATGATTTACCGCCAGACCCATGCCTGGCGGTTGGAATCCCGACAGCAGCATCCCGACAGAGGAGGAAATCCTGATCGTCCTAAGGTAAGTATTGACTAACCTCTTTCTACCCCCTAACCCTCCCTTAGGGGTGCCTGACCCTAACCTTCAACCCCAGTGCCTAACCCTAATCCCCCCTCTAAGTGCCTAAACCTAACCCCCCCTTCCCCGCTGCCTAACCCTAAGTCCCCCCTGTGAGTGCCTAACGCTAAACCCCCTTCCCCTAGCCTAAACCTAACCTCCCAGGGGGGTGCCTAACCCTAAATTCCCCCCGGGAACCCTAAACCTAAACCTCCTCCCCCCCCCACGGCAATCCGCGCTCGGGAACCCTAAACATAACCCTCCCCCCGCGGCTATCGACACCCGGCGTCCCTTCGGCCGGGATGCCAGGCGTCGGGCTCCCGGCGTATGTCTAATGACAGGCGTCGGCATATCGACGTCTGTCTTTAGACCCTTGCCGGGAAATGACAGTTGGGAAATCGGCTGTCTGGATTAGGTCAGTCGGCTTCCCGACTGCAGACATGGTTCCAACCCAGGTCAGACCCAGGCCGGACACCGTTTACACAGTACCATTGATCTGGGTTATTCTCAGGTCAGCCCCGTTCACACTGAACCCGGGTTTGCCCTGCTAAACTTGTGAGGTAATAAAAAGTGGGAGGTGACTGCTCCACAACCACCAATCAGCTCATTTTAGGCATGACCCAGGTCAGATAACACGGGTTGCGCCATTTACACTGCACCATTACCCAGGTCCATCCTGGGTCCGACCCTGGTAGCTACCTGGGTTGGATTGCCAGGTCACTTGATCCAGGTTATTTTCAGGGACCCTTTTACACTGAGCTGTGACCCGGGTAGACCCAGGTTTTTGCTCTGGTGTAAAAGGGGTATAAGTGAATACAAGATAAGGGTGGTGATCAAACAAGCAATATATTGGTAGAAAAAGAACAATGCCACTATAAAAGTGGTTTTGCCTAGTTAAAGTCTATTTACCACTTTCAGACCAAAATCCCAGGTCTGACCTAGGTTATTGAACACTGATTCAACTTGTGTCACAGCTGCTCAGACTTCTTTCACACTGCACCTTAGACCAGGGTTATTCCCAGGATGTCCCCATTCACACTGACCTGTGTTTGCCCTGCCTGTCACTCCCTTGAGGCATGCCTCTGCATCCAAATCCAATTAGCAGCTTTTAAACTTAACCTGGGTCGAATTACCCAGGTTCCCCCTTATAGAATGTATTGTATCCAGGTGAGTCCCAGGTCAGAAGCTTGGCGTGAAAGGGGTATTAATGTCTGATACAGGAAACAGGATTCAGGAAATAGGATTTTGGACTGAAATTGTACAGTGTTGGGGAACTTGCTTCATTACGCCAAAAATGGCAAGTATATAAATATCCTGTTTTTAATCACCCATTATTTCCGCCATTATGTAAAGCTACAGATTCCTTCCCTTTATTTTTTTTTTACTTAGTGTCATGTGGTAATGAGTTTCACAGCTTTACCGCTCTTACAGTAAAGACTCCTTTCTATGCTGACATTAAAGTACCATTTTCAATGGTGAAATTCAAAAGTGAGGACCCGCAGGACCTTAGTAGGCGGGCACTGTAAAACTCATCGGTTTTCCACCACTACGTCTAGATGATCCATCACAGTTCACTCCTACTCTCCACTCTCTTCGGAGGTCACACCATACTAGACATAGTATGTGCCTATGTTTCTGAAGGGGTGTCACATCAAAGTCCAACCTCCAGCCACTTTAAAACCAAATCCTGCCATTAACATATATTTCTCTAAAATGGTTTTCGGTTTATGGTCATAAATAGCTTGGTGAAAATGATGGGACATGGGGCTGCCTAAATTGTCCAAGATCCGTTATATTAAAATTAGGGATGAGCAGGCTCGGTTTAGTTCGAATTTTCCCGCCAAATTCTGATTTTTCCCGCCAAAAATGGGGTCTCAGAAAGTGGCAAAACATCATCTTTCATGGACAAACATCATCATTCCTGGACAAAAGTCCATGAAAGATGACGTTTTGCCTCTTTATGAGACCCGATTTTTAGCAGGAAAAAACAAAATTTGGCGGGAAAATCCAAACTAATCCGAGCCTGCACATCCCTAATTAAAATGGAAAACTTGAATAGAATGATACTGATGTCTCTAAATCGGGTCGGGTACGGGATACCGGCGGTCGGAATGCCGCTGGTCAGAATACCGACAGAGGCATCCCCACAGTCAGAATCCTGACTCACTAAGGTAAGTGTTCTACTTCTAACCCTAACCTCTAACCCTCCCCCTTAGCCACCTTTCCCACAGCCCGACCCTAACCCTCCCCCCTGCAGCCTAAACCTAACCCTCCCTCCCACGAAGCCTAACCCTCCCACTAGCACCTAATACTAACCCCTAACCCTAAATGTAACCCTCCCCCTAACCCTAATACTTACCCTGAGGATGCCGGCAGTCGGCATTCTGGCGCCAGGATTCCGACTGCTGTCGGGATTCCGGCGCCGGTATTCTGAGCATCGGCAATCCGACCACCAGGATGGTAACTACATCTCTCTAAATCAATTGAATATCAACATAAACCTTTATCCTCTTGCAAATATCTCTACATGGCACACAAGGAAGCAGATTAGCACAAAATACCCACCGATTAATTGATGAACTAATGCCTGGGAATATCTTGATTGCCTTTGACTGTACTTTAGCAAAAAAAACTGAAAGCAACGCTACATTACACCCACACATACATTATTTACATATAAACACATCATTTAATATCTTTATTCTCTTAATCTCCTGAACTCGCTGCATTTCGGCAGTACAGACATTTATACAGGAAGAGAACAATTACATAAATTAATTACAATAAATTCCCTAAAGTGGATGAATTTCTAAAACATTTACCAGTCAATAGTGGCTGCATTTCTCAGCATTACAGGAATTTGCAATGCAGGTCTTATTTCTGTCTCGTTTTCTTGTATGAATAATTTTTGCATGTTTATAGAGAAGTTGTTTATTTAAGTTGAATACAAAGCAGACTCTTTTTTTTTTTTTCTTTGCCCCAAAAGATATTTTCTCGTGAAAGCGCCCCAGTAGACTTGGGTTTGAGAACTAGCGACAAATATAATACGACAATGTTATATGGGGAAAACAGATGAAAGATATACATCAGAGAGTGTTTCCTATTTAACAGGCTTATTTAGACTAAAATTGCTTTGCGGATCAAATATCATTACACAGTCCTATGGCTGCTGAACTGATATAAAAGTGTACAGAGTAAGACACAAGAGACTCGACTCATTGGCATGCGTAGCGGCTGTCAACCGAGCAACCTAACATGACAGGGATATCACATTTTTGGCAGGGGCCGTTTAAGATGGGAGAGAGACCGTGTGCTGGCTCCTTGCAGGACCCCTCCTTCACTCTGGCAGTTCGTGCCAGAGTCTACTGTCTATGCCCATGTCCCCAGGAACATGGAGCCTGTGTCATATTGTCAGTGACTCCTCTACTGTGCATTCTCCGGTCTCCAGGAAGATGGCTGCCACACCATTTTCCCGGGGATTTCTGCTACACTGCAGCACCGACCGACGCTGGATTCTGGAGAAGTAAGAATAATGATATGGCTGCAGAGAGTGCAGTATGTGGGCACGCCCTGAACCCATACTCCAACGATTTTTGGGAATCTTCTATTATTTTTGTTTTTATTATTTGGCTTTTGTTTCTGTTATGTTGCATGTTGTGCTGATCTTTTTTTTTTTTTTTAAATAATAATTTGCAGTTAGCCAAGAGCCAAAAGGGTGAAGCTGGTAAGAGAGGTTCGAAATGGGCTAGGTCCTAACATAGGCTGGTCGATGTAATTGCAGAAGTGACCAGCAAATTATTATGATGTCCGGTAATATTTTATATGAAGCCGACAGATGATTCCAGTCGCGATCATCTGTTGAGGTCGCTAAGAGGCCACCATTTGAGGGGCTGAATTTAATATTTTTCATGCTTGTGGCCAAACTGGAAATAGATTTCCATGCTAGGCCTGTGTAGGGTCAGCATTACTGGTTGACCTGCATATGATCCTCTCCACTAGAGTTGGTTTCCTGTCTGAGGCCTCTTACTAGCGATTCTAGCACTGTGTATAATGGAGAGTGTTTGTTAGGGTGATAACTACTCACCAGGGTATCAGCCAATCATGTATCAGGGACTGGGTCATGTGACTGCAGTCACACTGGAGCCAAAGCTTTTATTGTCCTGTACACTGTATGTATGTATTTATGAATGATGGCAGCACACAGTGTCGAAGAACAGTACCTTATAAAACTATATATATATAATTACCTAATAAGAGTAAAAACTGCAATAGTCATTAAAAAAAAAAAAAAAAATAGGATTAAAGTCTTTGACATAAAGCATTAATAATCTAGCAAGGACCACACATATGTACCCTACAAATATATTATATTACTGTAGTTAACAAACTTTAAAATAATGAGCTGGTCCGTCCGAGCTGGCTATGAGAGGCAATGTATGTCTAAGTTGACCTTCATACACTACAATTCCCTATCATCACAAATGTAATAAATATTAAGCTTAATAAGAGTATATGATGAAAATGGCTTCCAATATATATAACAAGAGGAATTAAACTAAGCACGTGTTCAATGTCGGAAAATAGGGACATTTCTGTGGGAAAAAAAAGTTATAACCCTGGCACTAAACCTGAAAAGTAGGAAGAGTTGCCAACTATTGTAAGTCATTATTTAGTAATAGAGGCTGGAGGGGCATATTTATCAATTTTGTATTGTTTCCGGTGCAGGGACAGCTGCCCCAAAAGGAAGACGTCCCTGTGGTTCCTACTACTACTGGTTTAACCTGGCCGTGGTACTGTTCATGTGTGAACTGACGGGGGTTTTGTAGAGATCCGAACTGATCCCTCCTCGCAACCTAGACATCCTACCCATAGGACGGGAACCACCGTCATCTGAAGATGGTGTAGATTCCCGCACTCCAAGTCCTGTCCCGGCTCTGTATGTATCACTCGTTTCCCACACCTCCTAGATCGTAAGCTTCTTTGGACAGAGCCATTTTTTTACCTTCTATTTATTGTCACTGTATCTTATTTGTTTGGTATTATGATGCACTCAATGTACAGCACCGAGCAATATACATCAGCACTTTATAAATAAAGGATTACAATGAGAACACTTCCGTGCCTATTTACAGTATCTCACTAATAACCTTTCATCCAATAGGGAAATTTTATAACATATTATAGACAAAAATTCCCACCCTCTCTCGTCTGTCTCATGGCAACAATGAAATGAATATATAGTCAATAGAGACTAAAGATGAAGACTTTAAGACTGGTGAAATCTACGAAAAGCAAAATTATAATTACATCTTTAGGGCTTTACTTTGGGGATAAAGTAAGATACCAATATTTCAGACATATTTTAATAGCTACATACAGTAAAGCCTGAAGTCTATTGCATTCCGAATGACCAGCTGTCCTTCCCACATTATATATTACACATTTTTCAAAGTAGTCAGGTAACCTCGGGTCATAATAAAAGTTTAAAAAGTTCACTAGACTTTAAATAGATTTTAGTATTTGGGGACATGTATCTATTATGTAGCGAATGTTATAGAAACTGAGCTATAATAAAGGATGCTCTGGGTCATATTTCCCAAGACCATTTCTGAAAGGACGTTTTTCATCTTAATTGTATATATGTCCCTGGATCTATACTGCTCTGCGTGATACCTTTAAGAGTCCACTTCAGTAAAATATATATGGTTTTATTAAATAAAAAAAATTATATTTAATAGAAGGTTACCCATTAGGGGTTATTTCTGAATGATTAAAAATGCGGGTCTGCAAAGAAAATTAGGTTTTGTTATGTCATTTGGGATAATAATACAAATAATATTAATACTAATAATAAGTAAGGACTAGAGGCAATCATGCTCCTAGTTTTATACCCCAGATGCAAAAAAGTGACGTCCTTTTTTGGGGTAAAATATTTAAATAAAATTCAAGGCATGTAAATGATACACTTACTGGTGCTCACCCTCTTTTGCCAAAATCCATACAGGGGTTCAGGCGCCCTTTATGTGGGAAAGTACATTGCTAGGTGCATTATTTTCCGCCAATGGAAGAACATTCATGTACAGTATGTGATATTGACACACGGAACAAAGATGGGCGTGATGTCATAGTGTACTTCAGGCATATACAGTACGAGGACTAGGTAGGATTTTGGAACAGAAATGGAAAGTTGAAATGATGAAAGGGGCGGTCCTAATGTGGTTAGCAGACGGGCATTGTAGTGGCGAATGTATCGCCCGGCAGTTCTATACTAGTCCCACATAAGTAAGCACAGACTGTTTCGACGGGGTCAGCTCCAAAGACCAGAAGTGGACCTGCTCTTTGTCAAGTGTGAGATGCATCATTGACCACATTTGGGCAAAATGAAACGCTTGGCGGCGCCCACGTACTTTGCGGTTCGTAAATTATTGACTAAACTCTATTGAGACAGCCATTTTGTGGGCTGAATCTATGTTAGTCAGTGACTACTGCCTCATGTCTTAACAACCTCACTACCACCATAGGGAACATATCAGCTGTATTTTCTGAGGTTAATTCAGAGTGAATTCTAATCCAGTTGGCGTGGCACACGCGTTTCGATATATATATATATATATATATAAAAACATCTTTATCAAAGGACTGCCTGTGATGAAAATATTTTTATATTGAAACGCGTGAAAGGACTGTGAACCTCATTCAGAGTCGGTCGAAGCGGCCGCACGGTCGTACGCCACCGATGTTCGCTATACTGCGCATGCGTAAAGTTCGCAATGCGCGTGCGCAAACTAGCCGCTACGATCAGAAATTTCTCTCTCCTTGAACACAGCCAGGTCGGTAGTTTGAGTGACAGATTGAGGCGTTTGTGGGTGGTAACAGGGGAAGGTGCTTGAAAACGGGGGAGTGGAGATCCGAACGCAGGCGTGCCTAATTATGCGAACGGCGTTTTATGGGAGTGCATACGGTTTATGGGAGTGCATAATTAACAAAGTAGCGTCATGGCACATGTGACATGGGAGGTTTTCTACATTGACATGATCGTAGAGCTTAAGAGAGGGTATGGTCAACCTTAAGCTCTACGACCAGTTCCGATGGTTCCCGATGGTCTCGATTAATCCTTATATGCCCGGAGATGACGTGCAATGCGTACGAGAAGGGGGCGTATTTTTTTTTATTCCGGCCACTTCCTCCCCTTGGTCGGCCAGCTACCGATCCGAACTAGGCAACTTGCGAGGGAATCATTAGCATATCGGCCCCTTTTCCCGTACGACCGTGCGGCCGCTTCGACCGACTCTGAATGAGGTCCTGTGTGTGAGAGCGGATACAATTAGGGAAAACATTGGGTGATCTTGCCAGTTAAAAGAGGGGGAGTCAAACCTTAGCTTCAATTGCCACATCGCCTGGTAGGTGATCCAACCTTTTATAGATGTATGTATATTCTGTTTGTTTTTTTTGTCATGTTGTAAATGTAAGTACAATAGAACCTTCTGTATTCAATTGGAGAATATACAGTGTTGCACTAGATCTCTTTTTATTTCTATCTGCATATAAAACCATCAATAGGGAGTAATGCGATAGGAAGTTGGAAGACTCATCGGATAGGCTCATACCTATATGGTGTTGGATATATGGTTGAACAGCTCTATATTTCTATTTTGAAATAAGAGTATTTAATTCACAAGGGAAGTTCATTTGGTGTTGGCATTTTTCTAAATGGAACTTTGGGAAGAATTCAAAGTCACTATTTCTGCAACATAACACTATGGTGTTAAATCAAAAATTATTTATGCTAATGCTATATTACATTTATTTATTTGTAGTTAAATAACACAGCGTTGGAGAAGCGATATATGTACAAAAAGAATTTAGAAGGTATAAGTGCAATCTTTTTATTGCTTCACATAGCTGTAGTGTGAAGGTGCGCTGATTATTTCACTTGTCACTATTTTCTTGTGTCTGTATTCTTTTTGCACAAGTATCTATCTGTGCAACAGACTGAAACTACTACATGAAAAATACCAGGGAGCTGCTTCTGAGTCAGACGCAGTGGAGTATTTTCGCAGTTGCAGTTGCGATTGAGGCGCATGGGAGATGCGCGGTCTCAGAAATGTTTGAAATCATATTGGATGATCCCGGGCAGGGACAGGGAGGCGGATAAGTGGACGCACGGCGATGGTCGGTCTCATAGGCGTGTCACAGGTGTGTCACTGACAGTGATTGCACACACAGGCGCATAATCGTTCCCACAAAAGGTCATAACGAGATGGATAATCTGCAACTGCATTCGGGCTGGTGCAAGTTTCGATGGTGCGTCCGATGGTTGCGTCCTTGCACATTTGTACACCCAGGCAAGGGCTTGTAGCAGCACTCGCATATAGCCACAGAGGCAATAATGTAAAAGATGTAGACACGACTTAAACTGGGTACATACTAGACGATATGTTGGCCTGATCCCGCAGTTCAGGCTGACATACCGGGCACATCGTATAGTGTGAACCCACTATGCGTGCCCCCTTCCCGACACTGGGGTAATTCCGTTGTCCATGCAGGCACGGCTGATGGAATGACCCAGCTGCCGACGCCGGCAAGGTCAATGGTGTCGGTGAACAACATATCGTGAAATGTGTACCGATAGTCAGGTATTTCATTCATCGGCACCATTGGCCGTCGCATCGGGCGGTCGGCTAATGTGTACCCAGCTTTAGACTCATCCCCCTAATGACAATGACATTTCGTTAATGTTTCTGTTCAGTCCATATGGTCAAACGTCAGGATGATCCCTAAATCTATGAATACTTGGAATTTGCATGTCGGAGGTACAAAACTCCTGACATTATTATAAGACTTCCCAAATGCACTGCTTCTGTGTTCTCAGCAGGCGACATTGCGCCTTTTAATCTTTCTGTCGCAGAATTTGTGACAAATGAATAAATAGTTAACAGCTCGTCTGCATCCCAGCGAACAGACCTTCTTAATTCCTTTGCAATAGCAAAAGACAATGGCCAAACTCTTATTTAGAGCTGGAATTTCTGCCGAGAGTACAATGAATTGCTTTTAAATCATCCTCATTTAATCGCACACAGATTGTCAAGGAAAAATTTAGTATAATCTAGTTATGATTTTGTAGTCCCCTAGGGCTTTCGGTTGGACTTAATCCTATTCATAGTCTAAATGACCTGCCATGCACAGTGCTGTATGTGTACCAAATCATCGGTGGGGATGTAGGCTGTGACTGGTAATTTATCACCCGGCTGCATCATGAACCGGAGACGATCATTTGACTTTAAACATGGGCAGAATCTCTTCCTAGATGGAGCTGAATAATTTAGAATTTAAAAAATTCTGTCATAGTAAAATACTGTGCTGATAGAGAGAAGCAATCAGCTTGTCATATCAGTGTATGGTGATACTGTCTCCACTGGTTTCAGGCTACCTTAATTCTCTCCTATAATCAGATCGGATCCTCTCAGGGCCCACAGAGGAAAAAGCGAGAAGCCTAATCAGACTTGCAAACCACATTACGGCTGAGGATGCTTCTGCTTCCCAAAAATGTTACCATTCGACAAAATAAAAAACATAAATTGATTTTATAAAGGTGATCCTGTATCTAGGTGGGTTCGCATTCACTCACAGTCATACAGTTTGTCAGACTTGGGCTGCTTACATATAGCTGCTGGCTTCTTGCTCTAGGAAAGATACCTTTTAAAGCGGTGATGGGCCACAAGAGGTCTTGGGGCCACATGTGGTCCTCTGGACCTCATTCAGAGTCGGTCGAAGCGGCCGCACGGTCGTACGCCACCGATGTTCGCTATGCTGCGCATGCGTAAAGTTCGCAATGCGCGTGCGCAAACTAGCCGCTAGGATCAGAAATTTCTCTCTCCTTGAACACAGCCAGGTCGGTAGTTTGAGTGACAGATGGAGGCGTTTGTGGGTGGTAACAGGGGAAGGTGCTTGAAAACGGGGGAGTGGAGATCCGAACGCAGGCGTGCCTCATTATGCGAATGGCGTTTTATGGGAGTGCATACGGTTTATGGGAGTGCATAATTAACAAAGTAGCGTCATGGCACACGTGACATGGGAGGTTTTTACACTGACATGATCGTAGAGCTTAAGAGAGGGTATGGTCAACCTTAAGCTCTACGACCAGTGCCGATGGTTCCCGATGGTCTCGATTAATCCTTATATGCCCGGAGATGACGTGCAAAGCGTACAAGAAGGGGGCGTATTTTTTGTCTTCCGACCGCTTCCTCCCCTTGGTCGGCCAGCTACCGATCCGAACTTAGGGACGCAACTTGCAAGGGAATCATTTGAATATCCGGCCCCTTTTTCCGTACGACCGTGCGGCCGCTTCGACCGACTCTGAATGAGGTCCTCTGAGCCTTCAACTGCAGCCTCCAGCTCCTTCCTGCTTTATAGTCCTACAAGTTTGTTATAGCTTGTAGCACTTGTTTAAAACATACGTACCTACTCTCCCGGGAGTTGCGTGAGGCTCACAAATGTTCAGGTAGCTCCCCCGCACCCCGGAAGAGTGTCCGGACCTCCCGCATACCACCCAACTCCTAGTGAACTGGGCAGGATGTGGATTTGCTTGCTGGGAATCTCGGCTCCGTATGGAGGGGGCGGGGCTACATCTTGCAAAAAACGTGTTGTTTAGCCTCGTCCCATCCTAAAAGTCCAGCGATTCGTGGCAGTTTGATGTGATGGGGGCGGGGCCTAATGACATAGGAGCCTGGCACCGCCTCCTGAAGTGGCCAGATGTGTCTCCTCTATGGGCTTCTCCCGAGGAGATTTAAAAAGTTGGCAAGTATGGTTTAAATACCTGCCGATGTGTTATTCGTTACAGACAATCAGCTCCTAACTGTCATATTTCAAACACAGACTGTAAAGTGACAGTCAGGAGCTGATGGGTTGGTACTTTATCTATCTCCACTTTATCTCTATCCAAGGATTGCTACATCTCCCCCCCAAAAGCCTTATCACTCCTGGAGACAAAAAAAAAGCCAATTAAAACCTGCTTGGGTGGAGCAAATTAAACTGAAAAATGGATTCCCACACAAATCGACAGAGCGCTAGAGCTGGTGGGGAGTACAGGGGGAGTAGGTATGATTTGTCCGGCGGTTGGAATCCCGACAGCGGCTGCCCGACATGGGTGAAAATCCTGATCGTCCCTAAGGTAAGTATTGACTTACCTAATTCCCTCTCCTAACCCTCCCTTGGGGGTGCCTAACCCTAACCTTCCCCCAGTGCCTAACCCTAATCCCCCCTCTAAGTGCCTGAACCTAACCCCCCTTCCCTGCCGCCTAAACCTAAGTCCCCCCCGGGGGTGCCTAACCCTAAACCCCCCTTCCCCTAGCCTAAACCTATCCTCCCGGGGGGGTGCCTAACCCTAAGTTCCCCCCGGGAACCCTAAACCTAAACCTCCTCCCCCCCACGGCTATCCGCGCTCGGCGGCCTGGCAACCCTTCGATCGGGGAGCCGGGCGCCGGTCTCCCAGCGTCAGTAAAATGACAGACGTCTAAATTTAGACGCCTGTCATTTAACCCTCGCCGGGATTAAGCAGTCGGGAAGCTGGCTGTGGGGATTAGGTCCGCGGGCTTCCCTACTGCATACCGTACATGGCAATGAATGGGTTAAGGAGGAGCTCTCTAAACAAATTCTCACTTTGCATGTCAGGACAAAAAAAAGGAAATAAGCTTATGTAAGAAAGTGAATTGAGGTCAAACTATTACAGTTAAAACGATCAGCCCTTGATATATAGAGTGTTCTTGTGCTGAATAATGGGATCAGCTCCGAACTGCGCAGAGCCTGCGTAGCTGAATAGGACTGCAAAATGTATTACAAGTGTAATGCAAAGATGGAATAACAGACATAAACACAATGCAGTGACTAATAGGACTTCGACGCGATGCTCTGTGAGCGAGGCAGCCCAAAGAATGTGACCCTTTAATCTTTTTAAACAATGATTTTTGTTTCTCTGGGAATATGGGCAGACAAATAAGAAAGGACAACTCTATAACACGCGTACGTGGAGGCTGGAGCTGGCCTGATTACTTATACTGTCATTAGATAAACAGTTTTTCACTCTTTCCCTAAATGAAAAGCAAAGAGCGCTGTCCTTGACAGGGACTGTACATAACTGATTGGCTGCTGCTGGGAGCAGCGCGACAAGTCTAAAGAATGGGACTAGGTTCATTCCAGATCTTTTAATAAATGAAATTGCATGGGATTGTTGAAAACAAAACGCTTGTTTTATTGCCTTGACCTTGCATGGAACCTTTTAAACACTGGCAATGTGTTCTTTGTGACAACAATATTTAATACTGTGGTTTCTATAAAGGAAAAACATCACAACCTTGCACTCGGCATACCTATGAGTTCAGGTTACATCTGCAGTGCAATATTTCTCCTGCAGGTGTAGAGAAGAAGATGCCTGGAGGTAGCACAGTGACTTACGCTGGCCACAAAATGGCCGTTCCTGCTGTGGCCTTGATGCTGAGCCACAGATACAGGTTCAAGGCTCACACGTTTGATTGGGTGGAGCAGTTGGATCACATTGGTGAGGCTGACAGATGACCACTGTCTCGCACAGACAGCAGCCGTCTGCGGACAGGATTTTCCAACATGACTAAACTGGATTTACTGATTTTGAGGTGATTATTAGGGACTGTGCCGGCAAGACATTCATCATGAGCGTGCGTGTGTTTTCGCAAAACATACAGGTCACACAATTTATTTAGGGAGCAATAATTTGTGCAGTTGTAGGCTAGTGCCAGCTTGCGGAGCAAGACCCATGGGGGCTCTTATAGCAAAATGCCCCCCTGTGCCAATCATTTTGCAGTTTATCCATTTTTATTGTAAATGATCTATTTGCACTATCTGCCTACTTAGCTGAACATGCATGATTAAATTAATGGTCAGTAGCATATGGTAAATATATTACAGATGAAAAAATATATTTTCTAAAATATATATATAGTCTCTCTAATCCTAAATGTTTATGCTAAAGGGGCCTATTCATCATCGAAGGCCGTATGGCCTCTGATGATGAAGTTTTGAACTCGCTGTGAGGGATACTTTAGTATACAACTCGCAGCGGGGGAAGCCTGACACTGGAGCAATTCATTATTGCTCCGGTGAGGGGGCAACTGCTCCGAAAAGCAGTTGTCCCCGTGGAAAGTATCGCAGCTACTTCTGTAGCTGCATTACCTACCTGCTACCCGTCATCCCAGGAACGCATGCGTGACCTCGGGTCACGCATGCGCAAAGCCACCAGGAGGGAGTGAGCAGGCGGCGGAGGGTCCCTCTTTGCATCCCCGGAACTCCATCCCATAGGAAGAAGCGGGGATCTGAGAACAAGCACTGTCGATGGAGCTTGTTATCGGCAGCAAACTCCGAAAATTTTCATTTTTCGAGAGTTTGCTGAATACCGAGGGGATCTTATCGGACCCCTAATGATGAATGGCCTGGTAACTTAAAAAATGCGGAAACTAGCGTTTCCGCATGGTTACCGGGCCATTTATCGGTTGATGAATAGGCCCCATAATGTGGTATATAAGAAGGCTATGATGCACTAATAAATCAGCCAGCGAAGAAAGACGGAGGCAGCTGGGCCAGTGACAGCAATTGCCCTGCAGCCGCACTCTGGTGAGAACAGAAAAGTCTGGGTTCAGTAGATGGCAGTGTAACTCAGTGCTGGGAGAGGGATGGACCTCAGAGGCGGCCTGGGCCCTGTAGCAGCCCCATTCTATGCAGCTACGCCCTTGCCTGTGAGTGGCAGCTGGTCTGCCAAAGACTGGAAGTGTGTGTACGGTGACACAATCCTTTCAGTAGATTGTTTCAGCAGATACAGATCTGAGATCTGCTGCAGTATTGGATAGGTGTGGAGGCATACAGTATATTGGGTGCTGAATCTGTGTCCAGGTCTCCAGTAGGATTGTGTCAACAGTCTGGTCTGGAGTTGGATCCCCAGAGGATAGGACAAGTGTGTACCCATCTTAAGTCATGCAGGGTCATATCAGATGAATCATTTGCTTAATCCTTTGTTTCTAAATTAAAAACTGCAGATAAAATGTAGGGAGGTGTCTGAAGGGGTAAGGGTGACAGGCCAAAATTTGTTTTGTTGTCCTTACCTGAATATGTTATTCAGATTCTTTTTCTGAAGATGTTGCTGTTCAGGACCTTAGTAGAAGATGTAATCCAAAGTCCATATCAGTAGTCACTATCCAAAGTCACAGAAATAAAGCAGGAACTACTCAGAGAGTATCAATGAAGGACAAAATGTCACCACAAAATGGCTGCCAGTAGCCGGGCATCCTTTATATAGGGCTGTGACCTGCACTGTGACATCACAATACATACAGGCAGCAGCTAGAGACGGCTGCAGCTTAGATCAGCTCTGGGCCCAGATGCCCTGCAACAGCACTCTAGTGAGAATAGAAAAGCCGGGGCTCAGTAGATGGCAGGGGAAAGGGCAGGGCTGGTGACCACAACACTATGGAGGTGGGCCGGCCCTTTACTGTGGGGGCGGGACTACTGATTCTGACTCGCAACCCCACTCCTCTGAAAACACCCTTATATGGCTGCCTGCACAAGTGGCAAGTGCCTGTTGTGTCCATTTACTACCTTCACTGCCAATATTCCCAGCAGTCAGGACCAAATTCCAGACGGCCAGTAGAAGAGAACAGTCCAGATTCTGTAAATGGGGACATTTGGGAGGTATAGTATGCTTTGAATATGACCTCAATGGTCTGACTGAGGGGGTCATTCAGACCCGCTCGCGAGCGCAGGACGCTCGCAAGCGGGTCGATGTTGCCCCACTGCGCATGCGCACGACGGAGGGAGCTCCGTCGTGCGCATGCGCGAGACCCGGATAGCGACGGGCTCTCCGTCGCTCCGGGTCTCGCACCAAAGGGGGCGTGCTGTCGATGTTGATTGACAGCACGCCCCCTTTGGTGGGCGTGCCAGGGGCATGCCTGCCAGACGGAGGCGTTCCCAAGGGAACGCCTACCGTCAGAAGCCGGCCCCACTGACATCACTAGTGATGTCAGTGGGAGTGATTTTGGCTCTGATAGAGCCAAAATCACTCCAGGGCTTGCGACAGGGAGACCCTACCGCAGGGTCTCCGTCGCAAGCACAATGGTCGCGATGGTCTTGACCATCGCGACCATCATCATGGACGCTCGCATAAGCTGTTTGTGGTCACCCACAGCTATGCGAGCGTCCAGGAGGACGCTCCATTTTCATGGAGGAGGCCCCTGATTCAGAGCGAGCGCTCTGGTCAGAGAGTTCGGCTCTGAATCAGGCCCTGAGTCTGAAGCAATACTACATAACTCTTACAGTGGTAGATTCAAATCTGACCTTTCTGCTTGAGAGAAATAATAATTCACTGTATCATTTGTTTTCGTAATGCATAGAATTATTAATTTGGTTTTTAATTATGTCATTGTTTATACAAATAAAATATCCTTACTTCCCAGAAATAAAGATTTTTGACTTTCTGGCTGGGGAAAATAATTACTTCATGTGATTCTTAGTCAAATGGAGCCTGGTTCTTGGAAATTTCTACTTTTTTCCCTTCGTTAAAAAATGTATATAGAGTTAATACTAGTTCTCTCATCATGGTATGAGAATGTTTAAGTCATTCTGTGATATGTACTAAGCCTTGGAGAGAGATAAAGTACCAGCCAATCAGCTCCTAACTGTCATGTTGCAGACCGTGTTTGAAAAATGACAGGAGCTGATTGATCGGTTGGTTATTTATCTCTCTCCACTTTATTTCTCTCCAAGGATTAGTGCATCTACCCCTATTTGTGAATCTTACAAAATGCTTACAGATTAGGGTTCATGTTTGAGTCCCTCTAAGTTGTTACATATATATAGAACATAAGTTAATATACTTTATAAACAATGCCTGAAATAACTGTTTATAAGTGTACTGGGTGTATTGCAAATATAATTAGGTTTCATGCTTTCAAAGGAATTCTCTGTCACGGGTGAAAGTGGATATTTTTGATGACGTTTACATTTATAAACAATATTTTTTTATTACTTTAAACAGTTTACAGAACCGTTGTAGTAAAATAATTAAAGTTACCATTATTATCAGAGTCTATAGCTTTAAATTAAAGCTATAGCACCTGCTCATAATGGTAATTAATATGGAAGTATATTGCTATATAATAGACTCTAACAATAACTGCCCTGCACGTTTACGATTCCATTAGTGACATTTCATTAAAGGATTAGTAAACACAATTAAACAGTAATGCGTGACGCTGTAGATTTGTAAATCTTGCAGTTACACAAAATAGAGGTTTACTTTTCTTACTAGCAGTGTTTACATTATTGCAGGCAGTAACAGGTACAGTCAAAGCATTTGTAGAAAATTCACTGTATTTAAGTATATATACAATAGTGGAGCGCTGTGGTTGCTATGTTACGGTATACACTGAAGGACAGTTTAAATACTCAGGTTAAGTCATTCTGTGCTATTTACAAAGCAAAGTAGGAGCAACTCTATGAAAGGGGACAATGCCCCCGTCTTGTAAGATCACATACACTGTTTTCTTACACGGTTGCAATTAGTTTGCACGGGTTATTGAGGTTTGTACCATTCCTACCATTAACAATGGAGTTGATCTTCAGTTTACAACCTGGTCATAATTTTGCACCCATCTGCATTTCTTAATAACAAAAATTCCATTGCATCCTGTACACAATATATTTATACTAGCCGCAAGCATGGAGAAGGGTCGACTGTGGCCCAACCCCTCATTTACAAGTGCTTTGTATGGGCACATTTATTATAATTTGCTTATTAAGTTACTTATATATCCAGCAGACATTACGCAGCGCTTTACAGAGAATATTTGGCCATTCACATCAGTGTCTACCCCAGTGGAGCTTGCAATCTATTTTCCCTACCACATGTACATACATAAACACAGGGCTGCCGACTGCTCCGTCGGGCCCCCGATACTGGGAAAGGGCGTGGTCAACTGGAGGAGGTGTGACAGGACACCCTCTTTACTAGAAAAAAAAACATACCTTGTGCACGGCGCACGGGGGGGGGCACCGGTGGCAGATCCGGTGGGGTTGGGGTGCATGTGCGCTCACTTCACCCCCCACACATCACGCAGGGGGAGAGAGCAGTGTAGCTGATGTAGCAGTCAGTCCTCTCTTTCTCTGGCCGAAGTGCTGCATCCTGTTACGGGGGCGACTTAAATAGTGACAAAATAAGCCCGCACATGGATCCTCCGAAACCCGCCACCCTGAACTTTACAACACAATATTGCCAAAACTCCACCCACTTCCATGTTAAGTCACACCCATTTCAAGGTCTGCAAATGAGGACTGCCTTGGAGCTACAGAACAGCTCTTGACCTATTAATGCACTAAACCTCTGATTTACGAATGCTCCCTTATGTACTGGAGGGGATACGTGCAGTATCCCGAAAAAGGGGTCGCCGGCTATTAGAATACCGGTGCCGGGATCCCTACACCTGTCAGAATCCTGGTGCTGGCATCCCGACCTCCGAATCCTGAAGGTAAGAAGCAGGGTTAGGGGAAGAGTTATCAATAGGGTTAGGTACTAGGGGGACGGTTAGAGTTAGGCACTAGGGGGGAGGGTTAGGTTTAAGGTGCGGGGAGGGGGAGGTTATGTTTAGGCACTAGATTGTGGGTTAGGTTCAGGCACGGGGAGGGAGGGTTAGGGTAGGATGAGGGGGAGGGGATGCCGGCATCGGGATTTTGACCGCCGGGACCCAGAGCGCAGACATCCCGTACCCACCCCATTTCGGAGTGACCATGGCACCATTAGGAAGGTATATGCTGTTGGAGATTTATCAAACCTTCTAATGAGGGCAAGGGCAGTCTTTACCCATAGCAACCAATCAGATTGTAGCTATCATTTTTATAGAATGTACTAGATAAATGGTAGCTAGAATCAAATTGGCTGATTAGACCAACACCTCCACCTGTCTTTTTTAGAAGGTCTGATAACTATCCCCCCCCCCTCCCTAATCAGGGAATTTAAAAACATCTCTGCTTTAAAAGAAAATAGATCAGTTGGGGGTTTTTTGTTCATTATATAACTAAATTTGTGACTTTATCATTTCTCCTTCCAACTTTTTTTTTATCCTTCAAACTTTTGTTCTTGGCACACAATGAGATCACTGTCATTTCATGCCAGCCATATTCTATGTTGATCAGTAATTGCCAGCTGAACGCTGAGCTTGCAAAAAAAAATAAAAAAAATAACGTACATGGGGCCAGCAAGCCCTGGCTCTTATTTCTATATGGGATGATAACGGCTTCTCTGCACCCAGCCTGCCCCAATTAGCCTCTCAGTAATAGTACAGTCATTTCCAGCTTTACCGATAAAACGCAAAATAACAAGTGGTGGCTGAAAACTAATAACGCTCCTCTGCCGCTGGGTTGTGCGCGTCGGATGTTTTGACTTAGAGCGTAACTTTTGAAACCAGTTGAAAAGACATTTCATAAGAGAAGGCTGGGGTGCCGGTTTCCTGTCTCAGTTCACTAAATGACTAGAGAGAGAGATGGAAGAGGGCAAGAGAGGGCAAAGGCAATTTCAAATGGTTCCATAGGGACTACATTTCGATTTAAGATGCTCATAAGCGCAATGGATTTTGGAGGCTTCAAACTTAGGCCCCGGGGAACGGTAGTTTACAATCACAGAATCACCTTATATAATTCAGAGAAATTTGGAATGGATACAAACGCGAGCAGTTAGCTCACAAAATGCCACATTATTTTTTACGGGAGCGAAGGGTGGTCCCTGAAAGTTAAGACTGAGGTTAATGACGAATCAGTATGTGGGAGCAAGTGCGGCATCTGCTTGTAGTGCCTGCTGAGAGAGGACGGTCTAGTATCTCTATAACGCTAATGACATTTTCATAATGTTCAGCCAAAGCATGGTGTAGTATCTCTATAACGCTAATGACATTTTCATAATGTTCAGTCAAATGCATACATTTATCCAACCATCTGCATACATTAAACTAGGTGAGGCAACTCCAGCTATTGCTCACTGCACCACTACAGCTTTGCAGAGATAAGATGACATAAAACAGACAAGGAGAGAGCCGTAGCCCGACTAACGGTTCCCATCACCTTCTTGACCTCTTTTTCACTCTTGAGAGTTGGGTCGTTTTCTTTTCGAGTTGAGGCTTAAAGTGTAAAATAGTCAACTTGCCGCACAGAACGTTCTGGGAAAGCAGAAGTTTTATATAGCCAAAGGAATTGCCGAAATTAGCGTAAAGCGAAGCACCTTGGCATACAGATTGCGCACAGATTTCAGCTGACTATCTGTGACCTGACGTCCTTTCTCTGCCTCTGGTCAATAAACAATTTGAAAAGTATATTTGACTAAGGGGCCTATTTATTAAACATTAAAATTCTCTGGAGATAATTAGCTTTAGAACTCTCATGGAGTTCTAGCTAATTATAGGTGGAATTCATCATTCCACCTCTCCATAAGTATCTATTCCGAAAAGCTGTCATTTTTGCGATGACAGCTTTTCGGGAAATAGATACTTTTCCTTGCCTACACTACCTTATCGCATCTGGAAACAGTGCTGCGCATGCACTGTTACATCTGTACCCCCCCCCCCGATCCCCCCCCACCCCCTCCCCCCTCCGCTCACCTTCCCAGAACTTACCTGTCCGCACAGCAGCCTCCGGCTCCGTCCTGCTGGTCTGTGATGTGGTTTCCCAGCAGACCACATGACAGATTAGAAAAAAAAAAACATTTTTTTTTCTTTTTCTAAACTTTCTTGTGCTGGGGAGCACACATGACAGACCAGCCTCCGGAGCCTGAGGACGGAGCAGAGCGCCGGAGGGACTCGTCGGGGGACCTGCACACGCTGATACAGGTAAGTGGATTCTGCTATTCGCCACCTCACAGTGGCGAATAGTAACTGCATCAAATTCCGAAAATTGATAATTTTCGGAATTTGATGAATACCACAATTTCCACATCCCCATACTAATGTACTAATGTACTAATGTATGGGGAGTGTGGAAATTAACGCAGGGGAACTTAGCAAGGAGATATCTGTGATATCTCCTGTGTTAAGTGTGTTCATGAATACCAAAATAACGTTATTTAAGGAAAATGTCCTTAAAAACGTTATTTTAGTGTTGATGAATAGGCCCCTAAGGGCCTGATTCGACCGTGAAAGCTATGGCGATTACGGACGCAGATCGAGTGATTGTTTGCCATTGCGCATCTGTATAAGCCGCACCGAGCGTGCGCAGCGATCGAATTGCAATTACGGACGCACAGAGGAATCCATCGCAAAGTGAGTGACAGGCTGTCAGCATTTGGGGGTGGTGACAGGGGGGGGTGGTCGTAAAAATGCAGGCGTGTATGTCTGTTTGAACGCGGTTTCATGGGCATGCATAATTAGCCACTGCGATTGCATACATACGCAGCAGGAGAGCACCCTCTGTGCGAGGAGACTTGCGGTGTCTGTGGCTGGTCAGACTTGTTGTAAAATCTGTGTGACTGTCCGATGTGTAGGGGTGTACACACCCACATGGTGCTGGCCACACCCACACAGCACTGGTCACACCCACATGGTACCTGCCACACCCACCCAGCACTCGTCACAGCTCCTCCCCTGCTCAGAACAGGCCTTTATCATTCCAGCCCCAGGCCAATCCGGCCTTATGATCTCTACCCGTAATCAGCATCTGTAGAACTCAGACACGGCTGTAATGTTATGAATACCTGACACTACTTCATAACTTCTTTAACTGCAGTGATTCATGTTGCTAAAAAGTGTCGGTCACTAAGGGGCACATTTATCACACCCCTCTATTTTTAATGCGCTCGTGATGTGATGGAATCGGTATGAAATGCCGCCGGCCGCAGTAATGACTAACCTTACCTAACCCGTCTAACCCTAACCCTCCTTAGGGGTGCCTAACCCTAACTTCCCCCCCCAAGTGCCTAACCTTAACCCCCCCCTTCCCCGCTGCCTAAACCTAAGTTCCCCTGGGAGGTTGCCTAACCCTAAGTCCCCCCCGGGGGTGCCTAACCCTAACCCTCCTTCCCCCTAGCCTAACCTTAACCCTCCCGGGGGGTGCCTAACCCTAAGTCCCCCCCGGGTGCGCTAAACCTAACCCTCCCCTCCGCGGCTGTCCGCTCGCGGCGCCCGGCATCCCTTCGATTGGGATGCCAGGTGCTGGTCTCCCGGCGTCGGTGAAATGAGCGGCGTCTACATCTAGACGCCGGGCATTTCACCCTCGCTGGGATAAGACAGTCGAGAAGCCGGCTGTCGGTATAATGTGAGCCGGCTTCCCGATTGCATCCCGATGTGATAGTAGCAACCCAAAATCGCAAACCAAAAATTAATGTTGCCAGGAAAGAGCGTCTGAGATCCTGGTGAAAACGGAAGAAAAGTGATAGTTTCTGTGTGGGGTTACGGCATACGTAATGCACATACACAGGCGCCAGGCTGCACCTGCACCAATATGGGCCTTCACGGAATATTCCGAAGGCTCCCTCTCCATAATAAAACGCAATGCAGCAGCTTATAGGCTACTCTGGGCTACCACCATCCAAAGACGGCATTTGCTCTCTCCGAAATGCGAAGGTAAATATGGAGGCTGCGATTGCAGACAAAAATGGAGGAACCGCTCCGGCTACATGCTTCACTTTCAGCCCTTTTCGGGAGATTTCATGCATAATTATTTTAATACATATGGCCCTAAATTAGTGTTACAGCTACCAGTTTTTTGGAGAAGTCCTTTTTTAATGATCAGGCATTATTCCAGTAAATTGTGGTATCTCAGATATAGATTAGAATTAGGCAAAATAATTTTTTATAATTTTTTTTTTTTTTTAAATAGAGTTACCATATAAGGATTTAACATGGCACGAAAGGAAATGTTTTTGTCTGTCCTCGCCTACATCACATCAAAGTTGATGCGTAGTTTTGACACACACAAAAAAAAAAAACATGAGGAAAGTGATTTATTTCCCTTCGGCATGTTAAAAACCATTCATTAATTAGTTTTTTTTTTATTAAATATTATTGAATATTGACTTATGTGTTTGTTCTCTATATTAAACCCTTATTATAAGTATATAACCCAGGGCAGCATCACAGCTTCAGAACTCTCTAAGATATTTAATTATTTGTGACAGTTTGTGTTCCGTGGGGGAATATTTTTCTGTATGCACACCAGACTTCCTGTTCTGAATAACTATTTGTAATGGAATACCAATAGAAATTTCACTTCACACATCTATCTCTCTCAAAGGGCGGGATGTATGAAGTATCGCATTTTGAAGGCGTAACACCCTGCCACTTACCGCATGCATAACGGGGTTTATTAACACCATATGCATGTAGATTTGCAATTAAAATCACCAAGGACAGAATTTCCAATAAGAGCTGTCCTTTGCGGTGTGAGGACTTTCGGGTTTATTACCTGGGAGTCCTTCTGTGTATGCATGCCCGTCGGCCGGACCCTTGGATCCCTCTTGGGGAATTATGAGAAAAGAAGCCCATAGACATTTTATTATGCAACGCTAACTATAGCTGGTATTTACTATCAGGTTGAAGCTCCGGAAAGGCTTACCGCAGCTTGATACATCTGGGAAATATGGTCAAACCTCTCGAAACTGCACTTTTCTGAGGTTTGACCGCATTTTGCCGTTAGTACATCCCACCCAAATTCTGCTGAAATATGAAAACCATTTCACTGTCCTGTAACTGTATTATACATTTTCTCATACCAAACTGCAACTAAACCAGTCCTATTCCTAATAGGGAACTTCTGGGCAATATTATATTATTGGCTGGCTGTTACCATTCATTTTGTTTTTCCAAAAACAAACCTTTTTTTTTGAATCAGAGTAGAATAAAAATGAATAACATCTACTTGCAAGGGGTTTATTTGCATATTGCTCCTAGGGCGCAGCTTAAAACACTCGCTAACCTTTTTATGTAATTCCATTGAGGCTTCATTAAAGCGGCTATAGTATATATATTTATCTTTCACTATAATTAACAACAATAAAATAACAAATATAATGGGCGACTTATTATATGCACTGTAATATATAGTTCTTTCCAACGCAGGCAGGCAGAGGCCAACCCTAGTGGCCCCTGCTACTTTATCACAGCTCTATAGCAAATTACAGCTATTCTATTACTATATCTATGGAAGGAAGGCAACAAGCAGGTTTGAACTTGTCATCGTCTAACATTCCATGACTCATTACTGTGGGTAAATGAAATGTTAAAATTTTAAGTGAAGGTGGCAGTTGGTGGGAGAGTTATTCTCTCTCGTTGACACAGCCTTACTAATTTCAGGCAGGAGGGTCACCGAATTCCTGGCAGAAATCGGGCTCATTGAAATCCTCTATAGAAAGCATTAGGCAATAGAACATTGGAGATAATTAAATGGATTTGAAATAAGCTGTCTCTGAGTTGGAATCCCTGTACAAATAAGCATTGTGAAAAGGTAAAATAAATCTTAAATCTCAATTATGCTATGGGAGACATGGCAGGCAGAGAGAGTCTGTGTGCTGAATAATTCTTTTGTCAGCCGAAAAAAATATATATATATTGACGTCCATAAAATAGCTGTGGGTCAGACATTGACCGCAGTCTGTATGCCAATCTGCCCTCTGCTGCTCCCTCATCCTCCTGCTCTTTTGGAGAAATACTGTACTGAATTTAGAGATCGCTGTACCCATAATTTATCATTAGGGTCGGCTAACACTTTTATCCTCTGCATAATAACAGTTATTAAACAAATTAGCCAAATTGCTTCTTCTGGTCAAATAAAATAATAGAAACAATCCCCTATTGTTTTTTTTTCTTTCGCTAAATAGCAAGTTATTACTCGTCTACTGCTCCATCAGAGGCCTAAGAAGCTTCTAATGGGAGTGACCTGGGGGCAGTTACTCTCCTGCTCCAGGCCAGCCGACCACTGTTTTCATGGGGGGGCCTGGACCTGCAGCTCCATCCGCCACTTTGTTAATCCAGCCCTGAGCACAAGTGTGTCTGTACTGGTGCCAGGGGCATATCTATAATGGGTGCAGGGTGTGCGGGGAACACGGGCACACCGCACACCCTGCACCCATAATATTACTTACCTCTCCGGAGTCCTACGTCGGCACGGGGGTCCGGCGCTGTAAAACGACTGGAAAATGGCCGTGGCGGCCATCTTCCCATCGTTTGGCCAGTTTCCCGGTGACCTGTGCATTCATTATAGACTCGGGGCACACTCTAGTGCCCAGAGTCTATAACTCCGGCGCTGGCCGCACACGGCTCAGTGCGCTGCCGGCCGCCGGGCAGAGAGGAGGAGGCCCGTGTCGGAGACTGCACACGGGCGCCCTCCTCTCTAGAAATGCCCCTGACTGGCGCTCTTCCCATCATCCCTGGATAATTAGTGTTGAGTTAACAATCATGGTTAAATGTGACAAAATATATTTTTTACTAGCGGACTACAGGTCCCAGCAAGATCTGTCATGTCCAAATGTTATGTTTGCCAGGGCATGCTGGCATTTGGAGAACCACAGTATATGTTATGTTTTCCAAGGCATACTGGCATTTGCAGAACCACAAGTGCCAGCATGTCCTAGCATTTAGAGCCTGCTGACACCTACATTGTACCTGTAAAAAAATGTAAATAAATACACTGACAGACATATTGAATATTAATAGTATTTACAGTAATTGAAAAAGTAAAATGATCACTTATTATTCGCATAAATCCAAGGTGAGGGTTGTCTATATCTTCTATGTGTGTCAATATCCCCCTCATATTATATGATATAGAAATGGCAGCCCTGTTTTATTGGACCGCTGGTTCCTTCCTGAGATGCTAATATATGATCGGAGGTTAATCTATTTTGTAATGCAACTATTCTAATATGGCCAATTTTTTTATGTACTATGGGCCTGATTCAGAGCCGCTCATAAGTGGCCGTTCGTTCGCTCTGAGCGATGTTTGCAGAACTGCGCATGCGTATGGGTTGTAATGCGCATGCGCAAAACAGTCATTGCGGTCGGAAATCGTGCGCTCGCAAAACAGCGAGGGGCTGCTAATTTGATTGACAGAATGTACCGTTTGTGGGTGGTAACAGGGGAAGGTGCTTGAAAACGGGGGAGTGGAGATCCGAACGCAGGTGTGCCTAACAGTCAAAAGGGCGTTTAATGGGAGTGCATAATTAGTAAAGGAGCGTCATCGACCACGTCACTTGGTTGTCTTTTAGCCTGAACTGCGAGCAGTTCAAATGCCTTTCGATGTTCCCGATTAATCTAATAAATACCGAAGATGATGTGTGATGCGAACGGCAAAGGGGCGTCTTTACAAAATAGCGAGCGCATTTTTTGTTCGCTCGCTCAGACATAGAGGCATCAACAAACCGCAAAGAGCGAGCGCTCAATTTAAATAGCCGGCCCCTTTTTTGGACCGCAAATAGCGTCCGGCTCTGAATCAGGCCAAATATTTAAAGAGGAGACTGTTTAATTCACTATGGTATCGAGCATAGTTATTTTCTACAAAGCATTATCTCCATTTCAGTACTTCTCTGGAGGGAAAACAATTATGGCTGTTAGACAAAGACTCTCAGCTAATCATGCGATGGCAGGAAGCTGAGAAGGAGGATGGCACAGAGAAAATAGAGCTAAAGCCGACTTTCCAAAGCCTCTCTGCAATGATAAATTACTACAGTAATAGCAAAAAAAAAAAAAAAACAATGGAAAAAGGTAATAATAACATTCGATCGTGATTTATGGTAAGAAAACATACCTCATGCTATCATGAGATAGTTCCTTTAAGTATCAGCAATAGGCTCCAGTTGAACAAAGCCACCTAATGGGCAATTGTTAACTACAAACTTGCTTGACCAATGTACTCTGATCTCCATTGTTTTCATTGAAGGAATATATTCCGCATTGTTACTACCTTGCAGTATTAATAAACATTCTGTGATGCTGATGTACCCTTCTCTTCTAAGCCTGGTATTTATATTTATGTAATTAGGTAGATGTATTTCTTTTAATGTCCTTTAATCGTGTACACACCAACTGTGTGTTCAATGCAGGAGCACGGCAGAACTGTATAATATCCTAAAGCAATATAAATAACTCTGCCTGATGATATAAATACATGTTTGAGAAGCAACAGGGTAAATTTGGAAAACATGACTTTTTTTTATTAACATGACAAGGCGGGATGTGAGATGTACTATACAAGTGCTGCCGATTTGTGCTTGCAGAGTGTATTCGCCAACCATGTGTGTAATTAACAATTGTCCAGCAAGTGGTTTTGTTGAGTCCGTATCTATAGCTGCTATATTATTGTATCTCACCAGATTATAGAAAGAGGCTGGAACAATAGAGCAATAGAGCAATATCTTTAGCAAGAACTGCAGGAGGACATAATACAGTATACAGGCCTAGACTGGCAATCTGCAGGGACACCATCAGTGGGATCCTGGCAGGACTTGAGTCCCAGGCCCAGACACCTGAGGGCCCGCCTGCTACCTCCCTCCTCCCCCCCGCCACAATAAAAGTAAGTAACTGTCACTGACAGGCCCAGCCGGGGGCCCGCTCCTACCAGCGTGCTACGGTCACTATCCCCTATCTCTCCTCCCATCCACCCACCCCCGCTGCCACCGTGATCAGGGCTGGCTGTGGGAAAGGATGCTCCCCGGCTGCGTTGTGCTGCTAGCCTTTAACACAGTCGAGCAGCAGGACAGCTTCCCTTCTCTTAGCCATACTTGCCTACCCTCCCAATTTGGGTGCCACTCCCGGCCCCCCGGAAAGGCAGGCAAGCCCCCCCACCGGTTCCACGATAAACTCCGGTAGCAGAGGACACCCGTGATGCGATTTGCGCTAAATCATGTCATCGTGGCCCGCCCCCTGCTTCACATTGCCATTAATCGTGGCATTGTGGAAAGGAGGCGGGGCTACAATGAAGCCTTCGCGCTGCCACGCCCCATGCCCTGCCCCCTTTGGCCACAAAACACCACCCCGCCTTGCTGTGAAAGACCGACAAGCTCCGGAAGGAGGGGCTTAAAGTTGGTAAATGTGCTCTTAGCAGTGCTTGAGGTGCTCAGAGAAGCGGAGCTGTCCAGCTGCAGATGTACTAAGCTCTGGAAAGTGTTAAAATGGAGAGTGATAAACGACCAGCCACTCAGCTCCTAACTGTCATTTTTCAAACACAGGCTGTGACATGACAGCTGGGAGCTGTTTGGTTGGTCGTTTATCACTCTCCACTTTATCACTTTCCAGAGCTTAATACATCTGCCCCAATATGTCACATAAGGGCCACTGCAGTGGAGAAAGCCCCCATCAAAGCACAAGAGGCAGCTATAGACTAAACGGTAGAGCAGAGACCAAAGAAAAGATTTCAGACTGGTGATTATTAAAGGAGAGAGGGAGCTGTAGTGTTATTTTTAGAGGGGGGACTTGCTGTGAGGAGATTACTGAAGGGAGGGATTTCTGTAAGGTGATTATTGAAGAATGGGACTTTCTGTGAGGTAATTACTGAGGGAGGAGGGTGCAGTGAGGTGATTACTAAAGAGGGGGTGCTGTGAGGTGATTATTGATGGGGGGACTTGCTGTGAGGTGATTACTGAAGGGAGAGGGTGCTGTGAGGTGATTACTAAAGAGGGGGTGGTATGAGGTGATTATTGATGGGAGGGGGGACTTTCTGTGAGGTGATTACTGAAGGGAGGGTGTGCTGTGATGTGATTGCTGTAACATGGTCAAATCCACTGGCTCCATCTATTTTTTAATATGCCTCCAATCTGTATAATGGGACTGGGGGCACTGCCTATTTTGTCAGTCCCGGGCCCCACAATTTCTGATGGCGGCCCTGGCAATATGGCATCTCTAACATATGCCAAGAGGACTAATGTACTGTAAAGTATATGTGGCCTTGTCTGTACTGCCAAAAGTCTATAAAATTACCTTTTTAGCCCTCTAATAGAATACTGTAGGCTTGGATAGCAGTCAGTGCGCCTTCTGCACTTGGGCAGCCCTGCAAGCAATAGGCAGTTCCTAGACATCTAGCAAAGCCTGGCCCTTAATATAAACAAGACCACAAATTACAGTTTTTCTTCCGTTACCCTTTTTGCTAATACAAAAAGTTAAATGTCTAAAACTAATCTTGTAACATGACTTTGCCTAGTTTCTATGGTGGCGCTAGGAAATCCGCTGACAGAGCTCACTACTTAGTATAGCCCAGAGCCGTAACTAGACTTTTTGGTGCCCTGTGCCAGAAAGAATATTGGCGCCCCCTCATTTTTCAAAGGGACATAATGCATCCAAAAAAGAGCCATGGCCTCATGTGGAAGGGCCAGGGAAGAGATAGGAGAGGCCAGTAGATGCTGGGGATGAAATAAGAGGAAGCTACAAGCGAGAATTATAATAAACAGAAATTTGACAGGCCTAAACAGCGCCCTCTGACCTGTGGTGCCCTGTGAGATGGCACCGGCCGCACTACCCAAGCTACGGCACTGGTATAGCCCCATTATTTGCATTCTTTACCCCATAATCCTTAAATCTCTTCTGTCTATCTAAATGAAACGTGATAATCCTTGCACAATACAATTACGTTTGGGCATGATCTAATGGCCATGCTGTAGTTATGTGTGATGTCATTGGGAGATGGTATGATGTCACGAGGGTGTGGCCAGGTCCTGAAAGGTCTCCAAGTAGATTAGGCAAAGATGGGGTGCGCACACAGCCCTAACTTTGCTCTTAGCTTGCATCAATGGATAACATAAAGAGATGTTTAGCATCTACATCCCCTGTGCTATTATATGCAGAAACATTTTTAGGTTACTGACCCTTAAACGCTCTTCCTCAAGCTCCTCTAGCATCGGTTAGGACTGAGGAACAAGACAAGCAGATATATCTAATTTTTCAGACTGAAGATGGAGGATCCCATATCTATTTAGCAGGGAAGTGCTGGGGTTGCAGAATCTATTGAATGTCAACATTCTCAGCACTCCTGGGGACACGGCCTTCTGCTTCTGTTCTCCAGAATGCATGTTTCTGTTTACATCTATTTATCAACCATCACCTGCTATTACATTACAAATATGAGGATACATCAAAGCGAAAAGCTGAAAAGCATAAAAACCTCAATTACCCGGGTCACTTGCTAGCCCTCCTCGTAGTACATAAAATGCCAAAAAGAAATTTCATGCTGACTTACTTGTCAATATCCATGTCCTTATTCTATTTTAAAACCTGATTTTTGGCAAACACACAACATTATAGGGATATAAATAAAAGCTGGACGTCCTTTCCTAATTGCATAGGATAGAATAAATCCTTGACTAGAGCCAAGCAGCCTGATGACAAGTTGATATCTGCATCTAGTGCAAATTGCTTACTTTATAATATGCTGACCCCAGTAAGAATAGCCACTTTCTTCTAAATATAAATATATTTTCCGCTATGACAACTTATTTGTAGGATAATTGAGTGCTCCGGCCTGGCAACAAGGGGGGACTAAGGGGACACCAGTACCGGGCCCCGAGGTCCAGGGGGGCCCCGAGGACCGGATGAGCACAAAATGGGGCCGCGGACGCTGATCCAGCCGGAGGAACCCATAGAGGCTTCCCAGCCCCAGCTGCACATCCCTTGAAGCCTGGCTCGGGCAGCGCTGGGCTCTTACAGGTGGCTCAGCTGCTGCCCGGGCCTGACCTTTAAGCAAAGCGGCAGCGTGACATCATAGGTCACGTCGCCACACGTCAGGCAAAAGCTGCGGTGTGGGGGGGGGTAGAGGAATAGGGGCTGCGGAAGGGGAAGATGATGGGAGTGGGACCTGGATATGGAAGAAGGTGAAGAGGGCATAGGAAGCTGATAGGGGCTGGGGGCAGAGGAAGGTGATGGGGCAGAAAGTGACATGGCATGGACTGGGGCAGAGGAAGGTGATGGGGACAGAAGGTGACATGGCATGGACTGGGGGCAGAGGAAGGTGATGGGGCAGAAGGAGACATGGCATGGGCTGGGGCAGAGGAAGGTGAAGGAGACTGGGGGCAAAAGGTGACATGGTCTGGGGGCAGCAGAAGGTGATTGGGGCTGAGGACAGAGGAAGGTGATGGGGCTGGGGGCAGAAGGTGACATGGGCAGGGGGCAGAAGGTGACGGGCTGGGGGCAGAGAAAGGGGGCTGGGGGCAAAAGGTGACATGGTCTGGTACTTCTGGGCTGAGGATGGTGATGAGAGGCTGGGGATGGAGGAAGGTGATGGGGGCTTCTGGGCCTAGGATAGTGATGAGAGGCTGAATTTGAGGAAGGTGATGAGTACTATGGATGGCTGGCTGCACACACCATCCCTCCTACCCCTGACAGAGACAGTGTGGTAAGTCATAGTGTATTTTTACTTTATTTAAAGGCTGACATACCTTTCAGTTAACATTATAATGCTTCACATACCACACATGCAGGGGAGGGATGTACGGGATCGGGGGTGGTGGTGAGAATGTGGGGCCCCCAGAGACATCACTGAACTGGGCCCCAAGATTTCTGTTGCCGGTCCTGCGAGTGCTATACAAAGACAATGTGCTCCTGCTTATTCCCACCAGTGATACTAAAATGCAATTTGAGAGACAGTTCAAGAATAAACAAAAGTAATTTATAATGCATCTTTGTTCGAAAATATTATTGTTTAGGAATTCTGTACAGAACTTTATGCTCCTGCTTTGCAAGTTGATTTGAGAACATTGGGGGAGATTTATCAAAGCTTAGCGAGAGATAAAGTGGAGAGAGATAAAGTAACAGTCAGTCAACTGTTATCTGTCACTTTACAGGTGTGTTTGAAAAATGACAGTGAGTAGCTTATTGGTTGGTACTTTATCTCTCTCCAGTTTATCTCTATTTAAGCTTTGATAAATCTCCCCCATTGGAGTTACCGGAATCATATGAGGTCTGAAACAGGTTTAATTTCTCTCTTTAGGAAACATAGTGTATGTAAACATAAACCAAATCTGCTAATGTAACTGTCCCATGTCAGCTTAGCTGCAGCCCTAAAACTAGAAATTAAACAATAACGCAAAATAATAATAAAAATAATAATAGGACTGGCGAAAACTTACATTTCTCTTTACATTACGGAACATTTTTCCACTAATGTATATTGAGGAAATTCCCCCACTCCCCCCATTTTCACCCAGGGCATCATTAGGGTGGAATTCAACTAACCACATTAAGGGTCTGATTCAGAGGTGCACGCTATTTGCGTGCTCTCGCTCTGAATCAGGGCGTTCCTTTTTTTTTCCAGCCTCCAGACCACTCGCACAGCTGTGGGTGCCCGCCCACAGCTTGTGCGAGCGGCCTGGTGATGGTTGCGATTATCGCGACCATCGGGCTTGCGGCGAGACCCTGCGGGAGGGTCTCGGCTCCCGCAAGTCCGAGTGGACTTCCTGCTCTAATAGAGCAGGAAGTCCACTACTGACATCACGAGTGATGTTAGTAGGGCCACCCACAAACGAGCGGGTCTGAATCAGGCCCTAAGATCTTACCGCTGCCCAACGTAATGCGGATATCGAGGGCTATTTTGAGCATGTGCGCTCCCACACCCATTGCTATTCAATTAGAAAATGCTTATCGTGGCACCCGTGCCGTAATTCTACACTGCGCGACCAGGGTGGAAAATGCACAAGAATTTGAGGTAATCATCCTGAAAAGTGGCAAATAACATTGGATAACTGTATAGAAGGCCATTAGTGGCCATAAACACAGTATTTGAGGTTCTAAAGATGTTTAATGGCTGATGAATTCCTTTTTATTAACAGTGGAAAAATTATAGTAAAAAGTGTTTTTCACCAAGTTAAAGCCTCTAGATTATTTTGGGCCTTAGAAAAATGTATGTCATTCAATTTTTAATTGTTTTTAATCAAGTTTCAAAAATTTTAGGGAAAAAAAATCACTTGTTACTCCTATCTACAAGTTCAAAAAACTCCCATCAATACGACACCCCTAACCCCACATTTTCCACAGGACTGAACCCATCAGCTTTTTACAGAAAATCACCTGAAACATCACATATCTATTATTGGACAAATTATATTACTTAAATGCCTCTAGAGTCCCGACATTTTTACCTCAAAATATTTTTCTCTATTTTTCACCTACTAGCTTTCACTGAGACCTGCGCTAACTTATTGTAACACCGATTTTCTAATTGAAGATCAAAATCTCGTGGCTGAGAGTTTTTGTGCCGAGTTCAGCAATTTTTGCCCAACTCTCGGCTAATTGATTTGGGTCTTTAGAGTTGAAAGTAAAATGTGTGACTTTTGCATATGCCCACTTGAGTTGTGCATGTTGGAGAGTAGAGAGCTCCGGAATCTCCTCTCTGTTATACACTTCAGGCACTCGGACCTGGAGCCTGTGGGAGGTGCGACCACCGACCTGGCGCATGCACGGTCTGACCGTGCTGTACTATATAGAATGTCACAGTACTGTGTAGTTACACGGTACTTAGCTGCTCTCAGGTGTTATATACTGATGCATTCACCGATGTTACCCTGTGTAATCACCGCTGTTACTTTGAGTATTACTGGTACTACAGACATCACTGTGTTACCGCTGTAACCACTGTTAATCCCTGCATTACCGCTGTACTACTGCAAACCTGCTTAAGGACATCTTATTTATAATGGGGACTGACGGACTGCAGTCTGGAGCTATTTACCAAGCTCCTAAAAAGCTTAGCTAATGTCACCTTCAGATATAGGCTATATTTTTGACTTTTTATTTTACCCGGAGAGGGCTCTTCGCAGGGCCATAGCTAGGGTAGTGCGGCCGGTGCCATCGCACAGGGCACCGCATGGCAGGGGGCGCTGTATGGACCTGTCAATTTTCCTGTTTATAATCATTCTTCTCACTTGTAGCTTCCTCTTATTTCATCCCCAGCATCTCCTGGCCTCCTCTATCTCTTCGCCTGGCCCTTCCCCATGAGGCCATTTTCCTTTTTTGGGTGTATTATGTCCCTTTGAAAAATGAGGGGGGCGCTAATGCTCTTTCTGGCACAGGGCACCAAAAAGTCTAGCTACGGCTCTGGCTCTTCGTATTCCTCCCCAGCAGCCTGGAGTGAGCGCATGCGATTACTACTGTGATTACCAAGAGGGGCCTATTTATCAACTATTATTCCCGAGCTATCTCCCAAAAACACTTGGGACATGCCCTGAGTGTATGTAAGAAATATCTACTGCAGTCTCCTGTTTTCGCTCTCAAAAGCAGCCCCCATAGGTATATATGGGGGGCTGCTGTTTTGCTGAATTTACCAAGCTCCGGAGTGCACCCTGATAACTGACGCCATCTGAAGATGCCATGAGCCCGTCGTAACTCATGTCTACATTTTGCAAAAATTACCAGAGAGGACTCCTGCAGAACAACACACAGCTCCCAATAAAGTAGTGACAGGCTCCTTTCCAAGCCCCTGTTCCTGCGGGTGTATTTTAATACATTCTGGCAAATCATAATTTCTTATTTCCCCGAATAGCAGCGATAAACAAATTATAATTATTGGGTCTCATAGTCATACCCGATAATTAACAAATATGCCCATCAGTGGGAGAAAGCTATCGCTAGGACGGAATCTTACTGGATGCACTGTCCCGACATGACATCAATGGTAAATAGCTATGTTAATTAATCTGTTCTCGCTGCAGACATTAATAAATAGACTCACTATAGTGAACCACTCACAAGTGTTCCCTAAAATCTAAAATATCTGGATTTTAAAAAAACAAAAATGTAATTCATGATCATACGGCTGGTGCGATTTGCCCTAATTGAAGTTAAAAAACAATCCCTTGGGGTCCGCAGTGAGATTACTTTATGAGCTGACAGAGGATGGCGCGCTTAGACGCAGAAGTGAGGGCGTTAAATGGCATAATTACTATTTTAGCAACTACATATTTATTGCGTGTCACAGTGACTCAGATCAACTTGTCAGATGTAATAAAATTTTGCGGCTTCATTCCTGGCTGGTGTCCCGGTACAGTGCCGGTAATTCATCACATAAGAAATAATCTCTCCTCTCCTTGTGCATAGAGCAGAGTATAGCAGTTAACCAGCTTTGTATACATTTGACACGAGCCTATATTAATATTCAAAGTTATAGAAAAAAAAAAATGTGTTGAAAAACCTGAGATCTTAATCCATTTGTGGCCCTTGGTTTGTGAGAGCGATACGGGGAAAAGGCCTTATCAATGCTGAATTGCTTTAGAGGACACTCTGAGACAGGCATCAGTAAGTCTGCTCTTTTCTAAATTACTCCTGAGATTATTTCGATGGTCATAGCTAAAATACCAAAATCTGTATTATAGGTCAGAAAACTCATTTAAGAGGTATGATTCATCCAGAATATTAAGAGCTGAAGAAAAAAAATAAAAATCACATTTTACTGGGCGAGTCTGACAGAACCCGTGAACTGTAACATCCAATTCTGTTATCTACAGTTTATTGCTTTCATCCAAGATGTTTTTTAAAGACGTGAATACATTTTTCAGAAACAGGGAAGGTTAAGTAAATTCTTTATCTCCACTTTTCACTTTGATCCTTTCGTTTTGCGTCTGTAATTTTTAATTTGCTACAGGCGTTTTGCTTGTGAGGTGGTTTTGCTGTTTCCCACACTGGAAATAAAATAAAGATGTAGACAAGATATATTTAATTGTTTTGTCTACGTCTTTTCTATTGCTTTTTAAAAAAAAAAAAAAAAACAACTTTAAAATATTCAGATCAGTTAGGGAACAATTATGCGGCTTTGCAGTTATTGCTGTCAGACTACAACTTCCATTGTTCTTAGTCACTGACTAGTTGCTGTAGGTGTAATTACCATGGAAAGAGGACAGGACGTCCCTGGTCAAAATAATACCATTAAATTATAATTTGAAAGAAAACTCTACATGGGGAAGCCCAGAAGCCAGGAATACTCTCTCTTGGCCAGGGGCGTTTCTAGAGAGGAGTGGGCCCATGTGCAGTCTCCCACACGGGCCTCCTCCTCTCTGTCCGGCGGCCGGCAACGCACTGAGCTGTGCACGGCCAGCGCCGGAGTTATAGACTCTGGGCACTAGAGTGCACCCAGAGTTTATAGTGTACGCACATGTCATCGGGAAAATGGCCGCCGCGGCCATTTTTCAGTCGTTTTACAGTGCCGGACCCTCGCAAGATACGCTGCGCAAAACAAATTTGCGGTCAACTCTTCATCCGCTCCAGTCGGGGCCAGATTAACAATGTGGCGGTTGGAGCTGCAGCTCCAGGCCTCCCATTGAAAATAGGCCCACACGATACACCGACTGCAGTGCAGACAGAATTTTTTTTTTTTCCTGTCACCACTAACAGCTAACGCTCACTGCACTCCTGGATGCCGAAGCTTATCCCATTCTCACTATCAACCCCCTCTCCTCGGCTAATTGATCGGCCGGCCACCCGTCCAGAGCCCCGCACACCTCTGACCTGCCGAGTCATCTGAAGCTCCGCCCCATGTTACTGAATCTCTCTCATCCTCCTCCCCCCACGCAGCCTAACCATATCCTCCCCAAGTGCCTAACCCTCCTTGCAGTGCCTAAGCTAATTCCCCCCCTCCAGCCTAACCCTGACCTCCTCTCATGCTTAACCTTCCCTACAGCGCCTAACCCACTGCCCGAAGCGTCCTGAGGATGCTGCAAAGACTGCATGGTGTCTGCCTGGAAGCACTGCATCAGTGATACTGGCTGCAGGGTACCGTTCCAAGCACCCTGCTAACCGTAGTAAGATCCGTGGGGTAGCAACGGTGCTGCAAACAGAGCACTGTGCTCTATCCAGCGTCACCAGTCCCATACCTGTAATTATGGCACTGTATACAGTCAAAACACACCCACAGCAAAGGCCACACCCCTATGTAAACCACACCTACACCACACTGGTCATGACCCACCAATCACACTGCTGCAGCCCTTGTCACACCCCCTGCAGCGGCACACAATAGGCCCATCATAAGTTTCAGCTCCAGGCCCATGTGGACATTAACCTAGGAATGGCTCCAGTGTGGCAATATGGTCCCTGAATTATTGCAGTCGCAAAATGAATTTGTTTGGTTATGTGTAAAATATTTATTAAACCTTTCACCTAATACCCGAAAACCCGGTGTCACACAGATACATTGCCCAGCTTTCCATTACTGGCCAAGGAAAAGTGATGTACGGCAATGGTCCATAAGCTTATTTACCAGCACATAGTAGTCACAGGGAATGGCTGAATTCCCGTCACATACTGTAGGTGCACTATCCATACAGCAGCAGTACAAAGCATGCGCCCTTGTGCTCTAGAGGCTCGCAGCGGTCCACTAAGCAAAGTGAGGCTTTTATCTTGGGAAGAACACACATATGATACAACTACACAGTTATCCTGACGATTGTTCAAACAAAGTAGTCAATCTAGGTGCAAGATAATTGTCAGCGAAAAGAGTTAATAAATATTCAACAATGCCCGCTTTAAAGAAAACGTATTAGTCACAATCATTAGTAGAGTGGTCACAACTTTCTCCCCATTAATGGTGCATACACACGGTCACATTTTTCCTTCAGATCTGAACGATAACGATTTAAAAATCGTTCAGTCGTTCATATCTGAAGGGAAATCTGACATATCTGACAGATCTGTCAGATGAACGATTTGAACGATGCGCGTTCCCGATGGTCAGATAACGATATCTGACATCTGATGTGTTTGCAGTCAGACTTGGATGATTCCATTCATTTTATTGCAGTCAAAAATCGTTCAATCGTTCAAATCTTTGGTAAAAATCGTTCAAATCGTTCATCTGACAGATCTGACAAATCTGACCGTGTGTACGCTCCATAAAACCTGTTGTTTAAAACATAAACACAATACCAGGGGGGACGACGACGACTTTAAATGCTCGATGGAAATAAACCCATCTGAATTTATTTTGCAGAACTTTTCCGCTCGCCTAAAGAGTATAGATTACACTTAAGAGGGATTTCCTAACTGAAACATAAAAGCAGTCACAGGGTGATATTTTTTATTTTTCTTTGCACGAGGAACTCAGTGGAAGCTGAGGTATCAATTACCCAAACTCTTTCAATCCATCTTGAGACTAATATCATTATGCCAGGGAGATTGTCTTGGTATAATTTACATGGGAAATGCTTTTAGGTTGAAAATGAAAAATATTCCGGCAGGTAAATGGAATTTACATAAGCATCGCGCTGCGCCTGGTTCTGTTCTTTCATGCTGTATATAAACAAAGGTTATCCCGTAATTGGTAAGCTATCAGAGGAGCGGTTATAGCCGAGGAACAAACATGATGTCTAACACAAATGGGGGCTTGGTAATTTAGATTGAATATTTATCTGCGCTGTTAAATAAAGAGGTCAAACAGTAAACAGCTGTAGGTGTACAGTAAGTAGTCATTTACTAACCTCAACTCAATATGCAATGATTTCTGTGCACTTTATATAACAACACTTCACACACAGAAAGCTTGGCTTTCTTTTCATTTATAGGAGAACTAAAAGAGCCTAGATTACATGTTGATCCATTGGGATATCAGATAAGTTCCTGAATGTTTCTTCCTTTACCTCATGGGGGCGCTGTTCTGTTCATTTAAATAGCTGTGCATTATCAGTGTAGGCAGAGGGCAGGATGTACTGAGGTTGCGGTGTACATACCGCCAGTCACCGCAACCTTACTAATCGCATATGTTCTGACATGCGATTAGTATCGCAAAGGACAGCTTTTGCGATAAGAGCTGCCCTTTGCGAAGCAGACGGCGCAGGGTGATGAGGAGGAGAAGGAGGCAGAGGACCCAGGAGGAGCACGGGCCGGCGACCAGGACATTTTTTTTTCCATTGGCGAAAACGGACGTTTTTTCGGCGAACAATTTTCACAGAACAAATGGCAAAATTTTTGGCAAAAAAACAGGCGAAAATGTCAACAAGCGGAAAAAAACTGGAGAAAAGTTTTCTCCATCCCAGACCAGGAGAAAAAAAAAAGCAAAATCCCTATTTTTGGCTAAAAATGTGGGGATTTCTTTCAGAACCATTTGGACACCCCCCCCCCTAATGATAATTACAGGAAAACAAATTTGTACGTTGCGTACTTTGTCGAAAAACGACCACGCAAATAATTGGGCGAAAACAAAAATGTTGAAAAAAGATAGAAAGCTATTTATTTCCCCAGAAAATGACTGTTCTATGTAAATTGGGGGTACGTTAAAATGGGTGCAAGTAAAAAAACAAAATTTTAAAAACCGTTTAAAACACAGCTTGCTGCAACCATTAAAACACTTGACGCATCCATATCGCCCCCCGAAAAAATCAGACCTAATACGATAAAACCATTTTCAACAATGTTTTTGTTTTTTTTGCACCAAAATTTGCAGGGTCGTTTTTCGCCAAAGTACATAACTTACTATTTTTTTTCCGGTAATTTATCATTAAGGGGGGTGTCCAAAGGGTTCTGAAAGATATCCCAACATTTTTGCCAAAAATAGAGATTTTGCCTTTATTTTTTCTCCTGGTCTGGGATGGAGAAAACTTTTCTCCAGTTTTTTTTCGGCTGTTGCCGTTTTTTCCTGTTTTTTGGCAAACATTTTGCCCTTTTTTCGGCAAAAAATTTTAGTTTTTCGCCAATGCACTGAAACTGCTGTACCGAGTCCAAGATGGCTGCATCCTTTGTAATACGGTGACTGTACTGCAATTGTAAAGCACTACAAGTCCTCCTGGAGAAAAATGCTATGTAAATCATTAGTAGTAGTACTACAGTACATAAACAGGTCCCTCAGTGACAGCTAGGCCCTAGGCAGGGCTTATGCTGCATAATGGATAACCTAGCTATGACCACCTCATCCAACTGTTAGCTGGGAAAAAATACCTCAATGCAAGTGTCTGACGGTGTTAGTAAACGAGCCCCCATGTATGTAACACACAAACCGTTAGACTGCAAGCTCTGCTGGGGAATGATATACATTCCACACTCCGGCTCTGTGAGGCTGTTTACGGTTTAACCAGTGCGGTCAAAAACCCTGTATATACCAGAGGTAACTCATTACTAGTGATTGCCTGTAAGCAGGTATGGAAATGGAACCTGCTCCAGCGATTCTATAGTACCAACTTGCAATTGTGCTTGCTGCCGGGCGCGTTTTTCCCGGCAGACACATATTTTGGACACTGCTTGCTCTATGTGCTGCGCGTATACTCCACAGACCTCCATTACCTCCTCCTAACAGCAAGTACAAGCAATGCATGTCACATACGATCACATTTGATATCCAATGTCACTGGCATGTTCCTAACATTGATGAGTAATCAGCCTAACCAGGGGCATTTCTAGAGAGGAGGGGGCCCATGTGCAGTCTCAGACATGGGCCCCCTCCTCTCCGTCTGACGGTCGGCAGCCCACTGAGCTGTGCGCGGCCAGCGCCGGAGTTATAGGCTCTGGGCACTAGAGTGTGCCCAGAGTCTATAGCGCATGTGCAGGTCATCGGGAAAATGGCCGCGGCGGCCATTTTCCCTGTACTGTGCATGCGCAAACGATGGGAAAATGGCCGTGTCTGACGTTTTCCAGCCGTTTTTACAGCGGCAGACCCCCGCGCCAATGGTAGAGCTTATTTCCCCTTCATGCTAGGGACCTGGAAGTGATGTGAGTGAGGACGGAAATGCAGTTTCATGCACATTAAGGCCAGGCCAAGTTGTCTCCACCTAAAGAAGAAAGTTGTTCCCTCGCGGGCTCGCTGCGCTCCCCACAATTCAGGCTCGCCACATGGTTATATTCCCCCTCTATGCGCACTTGGATGGTAGGGAATGATGCTGGACACTGGCTAATGACATCAGGGTCCTCTCCGTGATGGGGATTTAGACATTACCCCGCGCCGGCGTGGGACTCCAGAGAGGTAAGTATATTATGGGTGCAGGGTGTGCGATGCGGGCCCCCAGGGGCGCTGTGATGGGGGGAGTGGGTACTAATTACCCGGGTCCGGGCTTGCTGGAGGGGTCCGGCGGGGGCCCGGGTCTGGCACCGCTCCCCCCCCTCTTACATCACAGCAGCCCAGCACACGCTGCTGTGTGCTGGGTTCCACTGGGAGACCGTTCGCGGCTGCTTAGAAGCACCAACAGCAGTCTCCTATGCCTGTGGGGGGAACGATCAAGCTGATCGTGCCCCACTAGTTATGTGCTGGGCTACGGGGACCCAGAGCGCCCCCCTTGTCTTTTGTTTTTTTTTTCTAAGGGGGCATAGTCACGTCTCCCGCGATTAGACCACATCCCCTTTTACCCGGGCTCGCCGCGGCTCTTGGCAGGCCTACGGGCACCCATTATAAATATGCCCCTGAGCCTAACAGAGCTAGCGCTACTGAAGGACAAAGAGCCTGGTGAACAGAGAAAGCTATGCCAGATGGCTTAGCATATCTTGCGTGAATTTGCACTGTAGTACGAGTACTGTGAGAGTGTGTTTGGGCAACTGCATAGATAGACAGACAGGAAAAAGATGCAAGGATGCGTGATAAAGCTGTGTTATTTCTGTTTGCGAACGTTCCCCTGACCCTGATTGGTGCTCTCTTTATTGCTTTGCTTTTGTGAGAATGTTTAAGCTAGAGATGTGCGGTTCGGTTCCCCAGAAATTCCGAATCCACTCGAATTTCGGGAATCCGGACAGATCCGAGTTGCGGTTCTGATCTCCTGAGGAGATCCAGATAAATCTGAGTCGTGGTTCTGATCTTCCAGCGGTTCGGAATTGGGATTTTTGGATTGCAAAAATTACATGATTTTAGCTGTTTTTTTTTGTTTTCTTTTTTAAACTTTTTTATCATTTTTTTTTTTCTTTAATCCAGATGGAAAACCAAAACACTTGAGGGTGGTTTTGCAAAACAAAAACACAAAGATGAATCCAGATCCAAAACAAAAACACGGGGGTCAGCGCACATCTGTAGTTTAAACAAATGTTATTTTTATTTTTGCTTTCATGATACGGGGGGGTTGTGTTAAAGAGGTTTTTGTAGTGTAATTGAAGTTTTTTGCACATAAAATAACTGGCTTACAAGCTGGACGTAAGCGTCTGTGGTCTGCGCCTGCCGCCAACCTGACGCATGTGCCGCCATTACTGAACGGAACAAATCTTGAGCTCTGCACATGGGCGGAAGAACAGATATATTTGTCCGCGCATATTAGTCATTTAGGCCTATTTTGTGACCTGCATCAGCCCCCAAATCTTTTTGCACAAAGTAATATAAATGCAAATACCGCCGCCGCCGCTGAGATCGCTAAGCTGTATAACACTGAGTTTTGTTGCTAAACAACAGACAAAGTCACCAGTTGCATATGGAAGACATTACTAGACACAGCAGAGAGTGAACTTCTCATGTATCAGAGATTGTATCACATATAATTGACTTGTCCACATCTAAAAATTGATTTCAACACTCTGTGTTGGAAACTGCTACTTGTATCACTCTGTCCTTGTGGCCAATTTAATGCATTATCACATTTGTTCCGGCCCTGATGATATTTTCTGTAATATTAACCCGCATTTCCAAGCCTGCTAATTTTTGTGGGGACTTTGGGATTTAACGTGTCCCTGAGCAATCTCGAGTAGACCTACCCAGGTAGTTTTTAAATAAGTCTGCACAATGATTAATTATGATATATTAAATTTAAAGGTACAATGTAAGGGAGCATCATTAAATTTACTGGCACAATTAGAGCTTTTATAGTTCCGGGGACGCATTTTAGTGACTTCCAGATGTTTAAAACAGTTGATCTGCCGGAGGGATTAGGCTGCAAGGCAGCGCTAAGAGGTTGCTGTTCTTTCCTCTACGTTATTGTTCAAGGAGAAAGAATTTAAAAAACACTGACACGCTTAGTGAATAGTCTGTGTGTACTGCGATGTGCACACTAACAGCGAGAAGACGGGATTGTGTGCTCTAAGGCACCAGAGATCCTGGAACAAGACAACTTTCTCTGTTTGTGGCCATCCAAAGTCATGTTAAATAGAAGAAACTAATAAAAAGAGTGAAATTAATCTTGGTGGGTGGTGGCGGGGTATTTTTCTATGATACACTATGATACTATGGGACCTTGGGACCCCCGACCTTGGGACCCCCGTCCGTAGTTCAGTCTCTTCCATCTGGCCTCCTCTGGATGATTCTGCAATCATGTACTGCTGCATACAGTATGCAGGTTTAATAAGCAGGTGAAGCAGTGTGAATACCAGTGGTGCCCATTGCCCAAGAACCACCTAAACCCTTACTAGTTCATTTGTCTGACCCCATGTAGTGCTGTGACTATCAGTACCCGACATGTGACACCCTGTAGCACAGTGGATGGCACCCCGTCTCCACTCACACACCTCCGGTTACCAGCCTCCTCCACACTACCTTCTGGGCTATGCATGGGATTCTTACAGATACAGTCTCGGCCACCTCAGAGCAAGCACTGGCCTCTCTCCGGATTCTGTAGCCACCTTCTTGGACCTCAGGCACAGACTCTAGCTAGCTTGGGATGTAGTTATTAGGCCAACATTAAGAATGTAGACATTCATAATGTCGGCACCACAATGTCGACAGAGAGTTATGATGTTGACATGGTTAAAATGTTGACAGGCAACATGTTGACATTCTCAGAATGTCCACATCAGGGCTAGGCTGTGGGATGGGAGGGTTAAGGTTAGGCATTAGGGGGAGGTTAGGGTTGTTATGTGGGGGGGCATAGGCACTATAGGGAGAGTAAGGGTAGGTATACTTACCGGAACGCCGCTCCGTTAGATGACTCTGGCAGAAGTGAAACTCACATGACCTGGACATGGCGCTGCAGCCAGCAGGAGCAGGTAAGACACCGCTAGCTCGCCAGGGACGATATGACGACATTCTATCTATCATTTGATCAGTTTTCTACAATATGGGGTATATTTAGTAAGTGAGAGTTTTTAAAAGTGGAGATGTTGCCCATAGCAACCAATCAGATTCTAGCTATTATCTTCTAGAAGGTGCTAGTTAAATGATAAGTATAACCTGATTGATTGCTACGGGCAACATCTCCACTTCTGAAAACTCTCAATTTAGTAAATATACCCCTAAATGTCGACTTTGTAAATGTCGATATTATGACTGTTGAGACATCATATTGTACCACACACCCACTATCACAAACTGGTTACTTTCAGCCCAAAGCTGAAACGTACAACCGCCAGCTTAGATTAGCTTAGTTTAGCACCCAGTCATTCTTTTTTAAACACTTGCTTTCCAGAAAACACTCAAAAGACCCTCCATAAAGCATTAATTACACAAATTGCCAGAGGCATGAAATTCACCCACCAATGCCTCTGGGGGTCATACAATGAAAGTAAGATAACTAGGTATCTAAAGAACACCAAGTACAGTATAATGAAAGCAAAGTTATATTAGTCACAAGTGACCTCTGCAAGTCAAACATGCTTAGATGTTGTTGCTTTCACTATACAGTATATATAATGTCCCACATTTGTCCACACGCCCTCATTTTTGCCCCCCTCTCCTGTAATAACTATCGCTGTATATCTATTATTAAATAACAATGAAACATTGTTTAGCTGTAACTGATGATAAAAGATGTCTTCCAGAACGACTGCACTGCGGTGCTGCTTGATCATATATGCATTGCCTGCTGTACTTTGGTACATATGGCACTTATGCCACTCGCGGGGCTATGTGTTCAGATAATAGGACGACTTGGCAGGGAAGCCCAAAATACAAGTAACGTCAATTGAGAACTTGGAAATCTCCTGCTGCCGCCATTACGCCACAATACGATCATCAGCTGTTCAGATCAGTGGCTCATCTAAGCTATTAAATATATTTCCTTGCACATCTGGTAGCAGATAACATTAAATATTTATGGGTAGAGAACTCTTTATCAACAACTCACCCAACCCCAAGAACATACTTTGGTTTTAGCATTCAGTCCCTAACAGCCCCATTACCCCCGACAAGTTTCGTGTGACATTATTTATAAAATGATGCGAGCAGTGACATAATACACAGAGCAGAAAACTCTCTGTGATGTCATCTTCCTCTCTTATGTCAGACTGTGAGCCCTATGATAAAGTCCAAGCCCATCAACAACATGAGGGAGCAGCAGTAGGTAACATCATAGCTTAGAATCTGCCGACTGTAGTGCCTTCATTTTAGTGACCAGCGCTTATGGTGCGTACACACTAGACGATATGCTCCCTGAGCGATATCATCTAGTGTGTCCCCGGCAGGGTGTGCTCAATGTCGTTCATGACATTGAGCACACCCGCTGAACGATATCATTAACGATATCGTTCAACGCCGGGCTCTCTCCAGCAGCAACCTGACGACATTGGGGGTAATTCAGACCCGCTCGCGAGCGGCAGGTGAAGACCATCGTGACCATCATCATGGACGCTCGCTATAGCTGTGGGTGGTAACCCACAGCTATGCGAGCATCCATGAAGACTCTCCAAAAAAAGGTAGGAGGGCCCTGATTCAGAGCGAGTGCTCTGGTCAGAGCGTTCAGCTCTGAATCAGGCCCATTGTCAGGTTGGTCTGCATGTTAACCTGATGAACGATGATGACGAATGACCCGCGGGAACGTGCGTCGTCGTTATCGTTCATCGTTTTTGTGTTAAAAATGGACGATAAAGTGGACGACTGAACGATAACGATATCGTTATCGTTCAGTCATCCACTTTAATCGCCCAGTGTGTACGCACCTTTAGTGTAAAACATTGAATATGTAGCATTATACGAATCTTTACATTTTCAATGTGTCCCTAAACTTGGGCACCCCAGTCAAAAGTCTGGTTACACCTACTGTAGGTACTGAGATCCTGATCCAGACCCATTCGCTAGGCTGCGTTCGCATGTGGCCTGCCGATGTTTGCAGTCTTCACACCCTGTACATAGACGCTCCGCTAGAATGAGTGACAGGACGAGCCGTTTGTGGGTGGTGACAGGAGTTGGTTGATGGAAACGGGGGTGTGGTGGTGTGAACACAGGCATGTCTGTGTGTCTGAACGCCATTTCAGGGGCGTGCATATTTAAGACGCAGCATAATACACGTCACATGGCTGAATTACACACAGCAGCACTCGCAGTGCTTGCGGTAGGGTATGGTCAGCCACAAGTGCTGCGTATGGGTCCGATGTTACTCGATGTTACCGATTGTTTAATACACTTCCTGGATTCTATGTATGTTACTAAGGGAAAGTGGGCGTCTTGTGTCAGGCTGGTGGGCGTCTAAATACACACCATGATCGCATGCCAAGACATAGTGGGCGTGCTAATGCCTTGCTTGCGATCGTGGGATTTGCATACTCAGGCTACCGACGCCAGCTTGCGAACGCAACCTAGCGAGCGGGTCTGGATCAGGCCCTGAGTCTGTTGCATATATAGAATCACCGGTAACACTCAGAAAATAAAAAAACGGATAGGATAAATGTTTAATGTGTTTTAGTAAATTGTATGCACTACGGGACTGACAATGTCTTGGGAACAAAGCAAAAAGAGCAAGTAGCTTAGCACCTTGGTAAAACCATGCTGCACTGTAATAAGGGGCAGATGTGAAATATGCAGAGAGATTTAGACATGAGAAGGATGTGTCCTAACTCAAATCTAAATTGCAGTGTAAATATAAAGCTGTCCAGCATGTGTGGGCTACATGCAGCAGTAGCCAGTATTTACCCTGCATGCAAATATATTAAATGTATTTGCCCCCTTGTTAGTCCAGGTGCAGTTACATGCTTTGTTTTCTCAGACCACAACTCAGAAGCAGCTTCTGTCCTTCTAATTATATAATAACTACTAATCCAGGAAATCCTAAATGCCAGACATTCTGCATAAACCTCGCCGTACTTGTACGCTGTGTAACATTGTGTAACATAGAGGATGTAAGCACATTTACGGTAGAATACACTCATTACCATATGTATAAAAGAAAAACTGATACAAGTGTGAACAAAAAATAAATAGATTAACAGTGAAACACATTAAAATAAACATACAGTATATACGTTGCATCTACAGCAAATGGCCATGCAACAATCATAGGCAAATATTGAGATTTGACTATTTATAGAAGTAACACATTGGAGGAACCGATCTTTGTGCTATTTTTCTCCCTTTTATTAGATTTTAGTCACTGCAATTTATCATTCAATTTTGTGTTTAGCAATTACCCATATGTGCTGTACATTGCCTGATGCTAATTTGTTGTCTGTATACTGAATGTTTCCAAAGTGTAATTTACAGCATCAGCGTGTTCTTAATAATTTATGATCTGGAAAAAAGAAAGGAAGCAGATACTTGCATGTTATGCTTATACAGGCGGAAATATCCACTGTCTGAAATGTTGCATTTAATCAACAGACTTTCTGTATATAGTGTACATTTATATTACATGTGTTGACACTGTGTTTGCTGGGCCATGACGCCTTGGGAAGAAACATTGCTTTTTCGTACAATTGCAGCATGCTTTCTGCAGATTATTGAATAACATGATACAAAGGGGGTCATTCAGACCCACTCGCGAGCGGCAGGACGCTCGCAAGCGGGTCGATGTTCCCCACTGCGCATGCACACGACGGAGGGAGCTCCGTCGTGCGCATGCGCGAGACCCGGCGAGCGACGGGCTCACCATCACTCCGGGTCTCGCACCAAAGGGGGCGTGCTGTCGATGTTGATTGACAGCACGCCCCCTTTGGTGGGCGTTCCGGGGGCGTGCCTGCCAGACGGAGGGAACGCCTACCATCTCAAGCCAGCCCCACTGACATCACTAGTGATGTCAGTGGGAGTGATTTTGGCTCTGATAGAGCCAAAATCACTCCAGGGCTTGCGGCAGTGAGACCCTACCGCAAGACCATCGCGACCATCATCGTGGACGCTCGCTATAGCTGTGGGTGGTAACCCACAGCTATGCGAGCGTCCATGAGGACGCTCCAAAAAAAGGTAGGAGGGCCCTGATTCAGAGCGAGCGCTCTGGTCAGAGCGTTCAGCTCTGAATCCGGCCCAAAGAGCAGAAGCTGGGTTTGGACCAGACAAAATAGTCTATCTATAATGGGTGCATGCAGGCCCAGGGGGGTCCACACTGCACAAACTGCCCCATTGCTTCACTTACCGTACCTCCTTCCCATCACATGCACAGATCTCTTGTACACGCTTCGGAAATATGGCGCCAGTGCCATAATTCCGAAGACTATTCCGGAAATATGCACGTGTGCAAAAGAATCTATCATAATCTGCGCATGCACCGGGTTTAATTTTTCACAGGGAGAAGAAGGCTCGCGGACCCCCGCACACAGACTCCCTCTCCCATTTTAATACACCCCTATCCAGGCACAAAATTGTATCTGTTAATGCACAATATTCAAATATTAGATTTGTTTCGTGGGATGAAATGAAGGCAAGGAACAGGAACTTTATAAGAAAGGTACAGTGTATATTCCTAAACTTTTAATGGGGCGCCCTGACCCTTCCAGATGTGTTTTATGCAGCACCGAACACTTTATGGCAAATGTAATACAAACATTATAAACCCACACATGTAATAAAGACATTGTGCAAATCCATCAAACTCATGAATAAATTATGTATTTTAAACGGAAAACTTAAAACTTGAATAACTAAGGGGGGAGGACCTAAAGGGGTATATTTATTAAAGTGAGAGTTTTTAGAAATGGAGATGTTGCCTCATAGCAACCAATCAGATTCTACGTAACAGAGAAACAAAATGATCCTGCGCACTGAGCTCTTTAAAGGAGGTAAGCTGCTAACAACTTATAGGTATCCCCACCTATATATATTAAACATGAATAAAAAGTATGTTGTAGCACTCAACCTTCTCGTTCCGTCCAGTAATATATGAATGGCTAATTGTCAAATGAATGACTAATTATCATTAAATTGAAACATATAGTGTAATGGTGTAAATTGAGTACCATGTACCAGGTTATAGTCAATGAAAAAGATAAGATAATGATATCTCATTAGTATGAAAATCCCATTAGGTAGGAAAGTACAATGTAACAGAATGGTAACCAGTACGCGTGTGTATCAAAGTATCACAAAAATATTTATTCACTAAACCAAGGATAGTTAAAACTGGTGCACAAATATAAGATGGTCTCTGTATCTTTCAATCATGTAGGATGAGTGGTAAATCGGAAATCTAATGGTTAAATAGTTCCTGTCCAATGTCACTGCATAATCAAAACAGAACAATCTGCGGCGTCCCGCTATTATAGAAAAAATGGTGATGGTTGATGAACTACGGTGCCCGGGACGATGTTCCTGGGGTCAGGGAGTACGGTGTGGCCTTGATGGGGAGAACTGGGGCTAGTTCTCTACAGTGCGTGTAGCTACTTGGCATCAATGTCGGAGGGTGCCCGATATGTCACGCCACTTCCGACATACAATGCCACAGCGTGCGCTGAGGTCGGGGGCCAGGACACCACGGTCACACCGCTCATGAGAGTAATGTGTCGTGTGTCTCCCTTTGCCGACCTGGGACTCACCTCTCTACCCTGAAGGGCACCGCTCCTAGCCCTGCCGGCTCCGGCTTCCACACTTCTGCGGCGCTGTCTTCCTGGGTTGGTCACGTGACTACGACGGTGTTGTACGTTGATGTCTCTTGGAAACAATAGCTGTTGAAGAAAGGTTCCGGATCATCTATGAAGTGCACCTTGGTCTTACGTCCTTGGTGTAGGCAAAAAAGCAGATAACTTTGGAATCTTTAGCATGTAGTGTACTCCAACGCGTTTCAGCCTCTAGGGCCTTTTTCAAGGAGATGCTGTAGTCATACGTAACATTTAACTAGCACCTTCTAGAAGATAATAGCTAGAATCTGACTGGTTGTTATGGGCAACATCTCTACTTCTAAAAACTCTCACTTTAGTAAATATACCCCAAAGTGTAAGTAGAATCGAAGTTCTGATCTTGCAAAAATAAGAGCAAGTGAGATTATCCCAGGGCAAAACTACGCATCGGGAAGTGGGGGTGCATTGATGTTATGTCCTAGGTGAACAATGGCGTGTTTTTTGCACAAACGAAAAGCTACTGAGCTTTTGCAATTTTATTGCAGATGTTTGTGCAAAGGGTAACATAAATACCTCTACCATCTGCCAATGTAGTTAATTTGATTCCAAGGAAAAGTCTGGAAAACTGACCACACCCCCATATACTCTTAGCCACACCCCCAATTTCCTCAGACACGTCCACGAAACTCCGTCAAAAATTGGACGGATGAGGATAGGTTATTTTTATTACTTATTAGATTTTCTTATTTATTTCCTGCATGTCTGTCTTGTTATTATCATTTATTTATTGTTATTTATGCCGAGACTCGATGTTCTCCCCGGAACATAGTCAGAAGCAGAAATGTTATAAGAGAACACAGAACATAAATAAGTCCAAGTGTTCTTGTAAAGGAAATGGCCACTTTATCTTATATACCTATTTATCATTCAAAACATTGGAGATTACATTATTCCTTTCATTAGGCTGGAAAAGCTTTTAATTTTCCATCACCCCAACTCTGACCATTGGGGAACCTGCAAAAGTTGAGGAAAGAAAAACGAATGTCAGCACTTTGTGCTAGTCGCTGGCGGAAGACGGCAGCCGCTACGGACATCAGAGCGATCCAAGATGGCAAGCTGATATCTCAACATTCCGGGCTTCAATAAGTCGCAATAAAGTATTTATTGAGAAAATTGATCTGCCGTGGTTGGGAACCCTTTTCTCATAAGTCACTGGTGTTCAGCTATTTATGCATTTACTTTGTTTGTGGTCTGTACATTCAGCCTTTGCCATGAAAGGACTCTTTAACATAAAATATAAATTGATTTGATATAAATAATACTTGTAACATTAACACATATACACAATGTAATAATGTGCATACACTGACAGAGCCTGAAATATTTGATGCTGTATTTTATGTTGGCTATAAGACAGGTTGGGTGCGGGATACCGGCGCTCGGGATTCTAGCGGTCAAAATCCCAACGCCGGCATCCCGACTAGGTTACAATCCCGACGCCTAGAGGTAAGTCTACCCTAACCCTACCCCTACCCTAAATCCAACCTCTCCCTAATGCCTAAGCTTAACTCTCCCTCCCTAGTGCCTAACCTTAACCCTCCTCACCCAGTGCCTAACCCCTAACCCTAAAACTTACCGTCAAGATGGCAGCGGTTGGAATGCTGGTGCCAGGATTCTGACAGGTGTCGGGATTCCGCTGACTACATCCCTATAAGACTATTGTTCTCTATTATCACCTATTTCTGACACGTAGAGGACTTGTGTAAAGCACATTACTGAGCTTGCTGGCAGGAAGTCCAGTACGCATAGGAAAAACCCTCCCCCATCCATAATCACAGCTTTTCTTATCTCGGCAATAAAAAGCTCTTTTATATACTACAATCCAACTTGTTTAGTGATCTTTTAACAGAACCCCACAATTGTACTGCTGCATAAATGCTAATGATCTCTACACAAAACATAACGGCCTTCAGTACTTTCTAGAAAATAAAGTACATTCTCAACATCCACCAACAATTAACAACCTGTTCTTGAAAATAACTCTTTCCTCAAAGTATATTAATCTTGGTTGTAAAAGCATTAAGCCTCCTCGGATGTGACATAGCCTAATTTGTTACGTCTCCGAAACCCCTTATTTTCCAAGAGTGAAAATTCATGAGGGACTAATGTGCAAACATCTCTTCTTTTAGCAGGCGGTCACGAGAAACAGCCTCATATTTTATTAGGAGATGCTACAAAACAGTACGAAGGTTCGGATATACCTGAGCGAGATAAATATACCTCACCGTATGATCAATATTTTCCTCAGCAATTAATACTGTGTAGAACCGAGGGTATTTCTGAGACTATTTAGTTGTGAAAAACCACAGTTGTGTCATTTTAGAAGGCAAGGTTGGTGAAATATGTAGGTTAAGGCTTTAATAGCCCACTGGCTAGACAGCGATGTGCAACATGTAACAGGGAAAGATATATCGCTATACTGGGATAAAAGACAAGTAAGTAATAAAAGTAAGTAAGGAATAAAATAGACAGAATGAAGCTTGCACAGTCTGAAGAGCTGACGATCTAGTTATGTATAGAAGAAGATACATAGAGTTAAATTTGAGCTGAGCTGCAATACTTTTTTGCCTCCCGGACTTTTCGCCTACATCGCGTGTTTTGCATGCGGAAAAGTATTGTTCGCGTGCCCGTTTATCCCTGTATTCAATTTGAAAGTAGGCGAAAACGGGACAGGCGGAAAGTCCTGTCAGATTTGAGGAAATCATCCTGACACCCCCCAAAAAATGCTCTGACATAGGGGTTCCCTATGATACCCCCCGATTTGGCTTACTGAAGGTATTTGGTGTTTTTAAACGGGCTCAATAGCTGCTAAATAGGGTTTTTGTATAAGTGGTGCAGAATAGTATTCAGGAGTTTTTGTTGCAGAAAATAAGTTATCCCAGCAAATTTGGGGTACTTGAAAATGGGGGCCAGCATATTTAAAAGTTTCTAAAGTGAAGTTGAAAAAATCGTGAAAAATCCACCTGCCGCAAGTCCCTGCAATGAAAAAAACACCTGGGGCATACTTGGGGACCCCCCCAGAGTCAAGTTCACTAGTTTTTAACTTTGTCCCCGAACTTTTTTTTTTTCGCACCTAAATTCAAAGTGATTTTTAGGGGTGTCCTTAAGTGTTTTTTTTTTATTTTTTGACACAGTTTACCTTTCGGGGACTGTCTGAAGGCTGCACGGGGGTTCCCGCAATGTTGCACCCCAAAACCCCAATTCTGCACTTTTTTCCGCCTGCTATTCAAAGGTGAAACTTTTTCCCCTATTACACTGCACTGACTTTCTGTCTAGGCTGAAAGTCTTTCAAACTGAATACGGAGTAAAACTCAAACAGGCGAAAATGACGTCATCGTCGAAAAGTTTTCGCCAAAAACACGCGAAAACGGCTTTTTGCTCCAAATTGAATACGGCCATAGAGGGACAAGGCAATGCACCCTGTGCAGGGACTTATTAAGAACTGTTGGGGGCTGTGTGCAGCTGGTCCCCGTACCATGAAGCGGGCCCCCATTCACCTCCCCCGCTGCCCGTACATGATAAAATATGCCTCCAACTTTGTGATCATCGAACTGACGTGAAGTCTACATTATTGTCTTAACTATTTCAAGTTTGTGACCCCTAAACAGTGATCCATTTTTATATGATGAGATCAAGAATCCTGGCTTAAGCTGTCTAACAATGAAACCGGTTACCATTTGGGCCAAGTGACCTGTCAACCCTGGTACTAGGGGGCATTGGTGCATGGGGGCATAGCAATGGCGGATGTAGACTTTGCTTTTAGGGAGGGGCAGTTTACCATCTAGTGCCGACTCCTCCTCTCTCCAGTCCCGATTCCTCCCATCTCCAGTCCCTGGCTCCTCCCCCCTCCAGCTGTTAAACTACACCTTGCCTTGCCAGCCAATGGGGTGAGCTGGCAGGAGGAGAACTCTGTGAGTCTCTGCACTCAGCAGCAGGGAGCTCTGTACAAGCTGATAGGCAGCCAGTGAGGAAGGAGGAGGGGGGCTTCTGGGAGGCAGGAGCAGGACTGCCAGGAGTTGGTGTGGTCCCGTCGCGGTGAACCCTCAGATTTTCTCTAAATACCCCAATTCTCTAGCGGCACAGCTACCAGACATCATGTATATATAATGTATGAGGACAGGTGTTATAAGAAGCACACACACATATATGTAACATGTCTATGTCGATGGCACCCTGAAACCCCGTACCAACAGACAAACTTTTCCTATGTCAGAACATTAGAACATATTAGAAATACTAGAAATCATAGCCAGCCCTGTCACTTTATAGAATATCATGCAAGTAACCTAAGTACATTGAAGTTTACAGGTTGGAACATGTTGTGTTGAATAAGAAGAGGGGCGATAGATTGACTCTTTTATCTAAACAGAAAACATTCTGGATCATTACCTTGAATACTTTCTATCCACAGGGACTTAATGAGGGGTTTGAGATCACCCCATTTGTAGATTGATTATTTGCTATTTTCAGTCTATATGTATTAGTCCCTTTTCTTCCTTGATCTCTCTTTTGAATATGTGCGTATCTCGTTAAGTAATTTAAATATAGGTTTAGTATGTGGTGATGCATGCAGGTGTGTCAGAGTTTTTAATCCTGATATGTTGTGTATATGAATTGTTTTAAGATGTTTAATATATTTTATAACTGTGTAACTGATATACTTCAACCTCTCATGGAGATATTAATTGTCTTTTTTTATGCAATATGTATGCAATATTTTTTTATTAGCCTTACTAATTAATGAATTTTACATTAATTATTTATAACTTTAATAAGCATGTTATATAACACGATCTATTATTATGTATCTATGCCCTGCATAGAATGATGCGGCAATTGCTAACTATTATTGTACAATTTGTACAATAATAGCTGTATGGTTTGCAGTCGGAATGCTGATGGTCGAAATGCCGACCGCAGGCTTCCCGACTGTGTAATCCCGACAGGGGACTAATGATAGGCATCGAAATCCCGACACCTATCATTATCCCTACGCTGGGAGCCCGACGCCCGGCATACCGAACGAACGTAAGCCAGGCGGCGGGCGCGAAAAGCTGCGGGGGAGAAGGTTAGGGGCTCCCGGGGGGGACTTAGGGTTAGGCACCCCCCCAGGAAGGTTAGGCAAGAGAAAGGGGTGGTTAGGGTTAGGCACCCCCGGGGGGAGGTTAGGGTTAGGCACCCCCCCGGGAGACTTAGGTTTAGGGATAGTTGGATACTTACAATTGGCATTTTCACTCGTGCCGGTCTTCAAGAGTCGGGAGTTGAACCGCCGGGCATATAGGTCCGATGGTCATCCATATCGATCCCTACCTGTACTGTCTGTTTGCTTATTAAAATGCTGCTATGGTACAACCTGAAGGGAGCTGGTCCCCGGAAAAATGGCCGTCGCTCCTTGTCTCACATACACAGGGGCAGTGGCGGAACTCCCGGAGACAATGGAGTCATTTGCCGCCGGGCGTCAGCCCTGAAGGGGGCACCTGGCTCCATTGTCCCCGGGAGCTGCATGGAGAAGGAGCGCCGCTGATCGGCGCTCCACCTCCATTGGCGTAACTACGGAGGGTGCAAGGGGTGCGGTCGCACTCCCTGCACCCTCCATTTGCCGGGCGCTCGCTGAGTGTGTTACCAGCTCCCTCCGTCTTCCAGGTCCCGCAGTGTACTATGGGAGTGACGTCACTCCCATAGTGCTGAGGAGCGGACGCCGGGGACGGAGCTCAGGAGTGAGCTCCGTCTTCCGGGTCCCGCAGTGCACTATGGGAGTGACGTAATGTAGTGAGCACTACAGGGTGCTCACTACTGGGGGCAACTACAGGGACCTCACTACTGGGGGCAAATACAGGGGGCTCACTATTGGGGGCAACTACTGGGGGCTCACTACTGGGGGCAACTACAGGGGCCTCACTACTGGGGGCAACTACGGGGTCCTCACTACTGGGGGCAACTACAGGGGGCTCACTACTGTGGGCAACTACAGGGGGCTCACTACTGGGGGCAACTACAAGGGGCTCAGTACTGGGGGCAACTACCGGGGGCTCACTACTGGATGTACTGCATAGGGGGACCATTACTGGGGAGCACTACATAGGCGGACCACTACTGGGGGCATTATATAAAAGGAACTGCATAAGGGGGGCGGCGGCAGCTGGGGCTGGCATAGGTGCTGGTGGGTGGTACATTTTAGTTTGGGGGGGGCACCAACATTTATCTTGCCTCCGGGCACGTGGGATGAAGTTACGCCACTGCACAGGGGACACCTGCTGCTGCTATACAGCTGGTACAGTCATGCTCTAGTGCCTGGATGCCCTCCTCCTGAGTACTGATGCCAGCAGCAGCATCGCATGACCGGCTGGTAGTTGCTATGGGGACGGGGAGCACTGTTCTGCCGCAATGTGCTGCTCTGTTTGTCCCCCCCCCCCTCCCCCAGGATCCGTCACTGGGGCATGGCAGCTCATTTTGAATACTGGGTCACTACAGGAGCTGCACCAATGAAGGGGGTGTGATATAATTTTAGAGGTTACATGTCCCTGGCAGGCCTGAGCTTCCCCCATCCCTCGAAGACTCCTCTTCTCCCGCTCTGGGCACTCCTGGTTGCCACTAGCTGAAACATAACTGTATAATGACAATTTGCATTTTGGTTACTGTTTTTAAACCCTTTTTAAGAAATGAATCACAGCGCAACTTGAAAGATTTCCTCTCATCAAAGGAAAACAAAATGTAGAGTATGTGCTACTTATGTATAGTAAATTGTACATTCAAGCAGCTGTTTTAATATTGCACAATACATTCACTTGATGTGCTGCATATAGCGTTTTTAGCGAGGCCTGTGAAAGCAGGAGCTGCGGGTGGCCCCCTGGCATCAAGCGTCTCAGTATGCAATACCAAGACGGAGATACGAGGAACAATCACTTTACAAGCCCCGAGGCCTGTCTTATTAGGTTAGAAATAAGCAATGCGTTCACTTGTCTTGCAAAACTGTCCAGTTTATGAAACAATATGTAAAAACAAATTTACATACACAAATAACCAAAGCCGTTCTCATGGGATTTATTATTTTTTTTTTCTGTTGCTTTTGCTAAAACAATTGCACGTATTACTAGGAGGGGAGGAGGGGGGTGGAAAATACGGTACTGCGAAACCAGCTCAGTACAAGAAAACACCATGCATATTTCAAGTCAATCCAATTATACAGGTAACATTAAAACATTTGCTGGCAAGGCAGATTCCGAGAATATGAAAGTTTCATTATTCATCAGGATAATTGCCGGCGTACCGGGTGACTACCAAAATTAATAGCAACGGCATATTAATTGTATACCTGACAAACATTAAACTTTCGCTGTGTAGAAATATGTGTTCAGCAGTGCTGCCCCTCACACACACTGTGTTGCTTTCATTAAAGGCTAATTCTAGCCTAACTTGTATAACTCATTCCTGGGACCCCGGCATCCCAGGGGATCTTACTCTTCCTGGTGCTCCAACCACTGCTGTGCCACTTTAATAAGAGTCAGAAGGGGCTGGTGCACACATCTCTATGGTGCATTTACCAACAAGCCATTTAGGTACACTGAATCACAGCAACCAATCAGCGAATAGCTTTCATTTGCCTAGTTCAAGTTGAACAGTGAATGCAAGTATCTGATTGGTTGTTATGATGCCAGTCTTGCGGCTACATGCAGCATTAGTAAATATGCCTGTTTGTGTTATTTGTTAGAATGGGCTCTCATTGCATAGACTTGTGGTTCTGTCCAATCATCGTCTTCGGTTTTCCTCCCTGAGTGAAAGAAATCGGATTGCATTGACATAGGAGCTTATTGCTCCATCTGCATTTTATTGACTGTATCTAGGACGCTGTAATTACTATCAATCTCTGTCTTTACCAAGGACCACATTGTGTATTGTGACATTGTAAGTACACCGAAGGCTCTATTGACTGGGCAAAATTCTGTGGGAGTACAATCTGTTCTGTTAAGGGTCATATGCTTGTTTAATGAATATCTTACTTACTATTTATATTTTAAAGGACTGCATTGGAAACGTAGAATGCGGCTAACTGCTACATGTTAAGATCCACTATTTCAAATGATACCACAGCAAAAATTCGAAGAACAATCAACAAGATAAATGAACATATATATAATGTTATATATAAGCATTTTGGAGTGGCGGGACTGAATTTGATATTCAGAAAAGTGTTAGAGGGTCAGAAGGAGGATGAGAGAGGGCACCCATAGTCCCCAAAGCACAAGATTGTAACCTTCCTGCCCACAGCGGCCGCCATCTTGCTGATCTATCTCTCTCCTAAAATCTCCCTGTGGTAGGTTGTGGCTTCTTACCTCTCTGCGTGTTCCCATAATCCAATGCTGCATCCAAGGTCTTACTGTTCATTTATTTTTTCCGTAACCAGTATTCATTAAACATCAATTATTTTTAATGGTCACATTTAATTAGCAGAAGTCCCTTCCGCTTGGGTAGTCCCCAAATTCCAAAATGTGGGCCTGGTGTTCTTTCTCCCATATTATTCCAGACTCAACGATGTTGGAAATGTGTTTTCCTGTATATTTTGCCTGCACGGTTCTCCATGCTAAAATTTACGGTAAATATGACACTTGTGAGATCAACTCAAGGAGTAACTGAAATAATCTATAAACACCTGAGTTAAGAGGCACATGAAACGGTAAGGGTACTGTAGGTAATTCATACTTCTGAGAGGTAAAGCTGAGCGTGCTTGTTTTGACCTTTGACTCGCCGATATATGCAATATGCCGCAGTACTGTATGTTGGCTATGAATTTGCATTTATGGACAATAAACTCCTGTACATTGTTGGTTGCTAGGGAGTTATTAATAATGATGTTTTATTACAGAGCATCAGGGATGTACACAAACAAACAATTTATGCGGGAACACTGAGTGCATCCTCTACAGAACGTACAGAGTAATTTGTGGGGCCTGCGGCACAGGGAGATACAGTGACAACCAGAGCCGAGTCCGGGGTCTCTGGGTCTGATTCTCTGCTAAATCTTCTCAAATAAACTGGAAAGATTTAACATTGTCTCCATTCCTTTGTTGCTTTGCGTCCTTCCGTGGCATCATTTAACATATTGTACATTTATCAGCTAGTTGGCACCTCAGACTATCCTTATTCATGGGTTTTTCCTAATGTTCATACAGTGACTAGAAGAAATGCTTGCAGAATTATTAACCATAATAATGGTTACAGCAGTATTATCATCATATTTACTTAAAGCAGCATCCCATGAATAATCAGGTGTATTTTATGTACATAAATCACTGTGGCGGATCCTAGTGTTTACCATCTTCCCTTGTTTTGTTTCATCAGGCTACTATTAGTGATTTACAACAGATTATCACGGATAACCATGGTAACCACAGTCACATGGAACATCATTTAGGGAGCAGAAAGTCTTTGGAATGCCTCTCTGAGCTCTACTTGGATTGTGACATCCACCCCTTCCTTCTCCCCCATCTAACATCTCATGACAGACTGAGAGATGTAAGTCTGTGTCTGCCACTGGCAGCCATACTTGTTTTCCCTCCAGATAGATTTTGAAAGGAGATAATGAATTGTAGGAGGATATCTTAGAAAAAAATATGCTTAAAAGGTACTTTAACTTGCTTTTTAAAACTTTACATAAGATTCTTCAATGTATTATTTTTGTAACATAGGGGCCGATTCTTCATCCATTGTGGGCCCGTCATACATACAGAAATTCTAATTTCCGCATATTTTTAGTAATAAGCCCATTCATTATTAGGGACCCATTGAGCCCACCTAGCATTCAGTAAACTCCAAAAAGTTTTTGGAGTTATCCTGCGAAAACCAACACATTGGTTCCCAGAGCTCTGCTCCTTCCCATGGGAAGGAAATCCAGAGTTACAAAGAGGGATTTGCTTGAATCCCTCCACCACCTTTGCACTGAGCACCCTGTGGCCCTGCGCAACTCAGGTCATGCATGCTCAGTCGGCCAGATCATCATTGGTAAGTATGCTACTTTAGTAGCAGTGTTAAGGATTGTGGGGAAAGGTGCTTTTTTTGGAGCAGCTGTCCCCGCACTGGAGCAATAATGAACTGCTCCGGTAGTTAAGTATCTGCTATTGCAATTTGCGGCGAGTTGGATACTTAATTATCGGGGGTCATCTGACCCATGATGATGAATAGGTCTTTAAGGGAGACTGTATGGAGCCACATAACATCTAATCTCTCTCCCTTATTGCCAGCACAAACAGCTGTTAATGAATCTACTTATGATGCCTAGCAGTGGAGATCTGAATCAGCTCTCCCTTGGTTCTGTCTGGGGCTCCCTCTTAGGGGCTATCTAATATGGCCAGGCTGTCATAATAGGAGGAGTCTAAAAATAGTTATAGTGTTAAGCCCCAAAGGGAATGATGACAATGGTACCGGAGGTATTTTAGCCAGTTAACGTTGCTGAGACATCACAGCCCAGTCTGTGTGTGTGTGTGTGTGTGTGTGTGTGTGTGTGTGTGTACATGTGTGTGTGTACATGTGTGTGTATATATATTCATCTATCCACACAATTTCTGCCTGTAAACCTGTCATTCACATTCTACAGGTCCGTAACACAGCAGAAGGGCCGTTGAGAGATTAACAGGGCCCAAATCCAGAAGGCGTGGCCTAGCCCCCCCCCCCATTAAAATACTGTGCAGAGGCGCCATGCTCTGTATTTGTCCCCCTTAGCAACTGGCCTGTGTCCCTCCACCTGGCCCGGACTTTCTATGGTACAGCCAAATTATCATATGTTCATGTTCTTTCTAAATATGTACAGACTAATTAGAATGCTGTCATTTATACCATCAGGTCTACGCATGGCTAGAGCAAACTGGTACCATTCACCTGCTTGATATATATATTTGTGGACTGTATAGTTGTGTGATCGTTCACAGATATCTTGAGCAAATACACAGTGTATGTGGATTACCATAGCTACATAATAACCATTACTGCTCACAAGAAACATTGTTGCAGATTGATCCCAGCAATTCCTGATGGCCCCTACGCACAACATGATATCTTTAACGATTTGGCCTATTCCGACACATCGGAACGACAAATCGTTAAAAATGTGTAGTGTGTATGCAGTACATGGTGTAGTGCGCGCTCCCGTGGGGTAGTCATCCTCATCACCTGATCTTATGTGCAGCATGTAAGATCAGGCGATGCGGCTGACCGTCCCATGCAGCGATATGCGTGGGGGGGTGTGGCCCCAGATCGCCCAGTGTGTACGAACCGCCCGATATGTTGGTCCATCAGTGCTGGGATCGTCGGCGACATCGCTGGGTACGCACATTGTTTAGTGTGTACCCAGCCTCACTCAATTCATACAGACTCAAATACAGAGTGTTCTAAATATACTCTTGCTCCTTGATTATTATATAGTTGAGTTTAGGCTGTTAAGTGTATACTTTACGAGTTCATTTTAATATACTCTCAATCTATAACAAGAAGATCTCATAATGCTCTATTTCACCATCTTTTACATGAAGATGAACACAATACAAAATAGTGATATGTCTATTCTTTATTAGGACTATTATAATATGGAATCGGTATGAATTACCGCCAGACCTAAACCCGGCGGTTGAAATACTGACACTAGAAGGCCGGCACATGAAGATCCCGACAGAGGTGAGTAAGACCTCTAACCCTCCTCTCTCCCCCTAGTGCCTAACCCTAACCTCCCCCTAGTGCCTAACCCTAACCTCCCCCCAGGGGTGCCTAAACCTAACCTCCCTTCCCCGCACCCTAAACCTCCCGGGGAGATGCCTAAAGGTGCCCACACACATAGCAACATTTTACACGATTTGGCTGATTTCGACGAATCGTGACGACGAATCGGGTAAAAAAAGTACAAATCGTGAGTTTATACTCACGAGCACGATGCGCGTCCCCGCTCATCGTACATCACATCTTCTGATCTGCCGTGCTGTAGGGCAGATTAGCCAATCTGGGATACAATGCACTGGCTGCAAGATAGATCTTTAGTCAGATTGGACATTTTTAACTCCAAACCGTGATCACGACGGCAAGGGAGCTCCCGTGAAAGTTCATGAGGAAATTGGCCATAAAATCGTATCGTGAGGACATCGGTATGTGTGTGGGCACCTTAAGCCTAACCTCCCCCCGGTAGTGCCTGACGCTAACCCCCCCTTCCCCTAGCCTGACCTTAACCCTCCTGGGGGAGTGCCTGACCCTAAGACCCCCCCGGGAGTCCCTAAACCTAACCCTCCCCCCCGTGGCTATCACCTCCCGACGCCTGGCTTACCTACCTTCGGTATGCCGGACGTCGGGATTTCGGCATGGGACTAATGATAGGCGTCGGTATTTAGATGCCTATCATTAGTCCCATGCTGAGATTTCACTGTCGGGAAGCTGGCGGTTGGCAATTCAACCACTGGCTTCCTGACTACATCCCTTATAATAATATAACAATTTCCTATATCATTTATCACCTAGGGTAGTGGTCACACTAAAACCAACTATAATATAAAGGACTATCAGCTGGAGACCAAGGGAGACTCGCCGACTTATTTTATATTCACTTTGTCTATGTCTTTACACTATAACTGTACTGTTTGTTCACATAATTCTCAGAAATTCTTTTTAATTATTTTGCTGCTTTTTGTTTATCAGAATACTAATAAAAGCAAAGTTTTATATATTTACATTTACCTTCTTTTTGTGCACTGCATTGAGAATAACAGTTTTCCTTCTCTTTGTGCTCCTTTATATATTCATCTATCCGCTCAAATTTCTGCCTGTAAACCTATCATTCACCCTCTACTGGTTCGTAACACGGCAGCAGGGCCGTTGGGAGATCAACAGGGGAGTGGCGTCACTCACCCTACTGACACCCGGTGCCGACCCATGAGAGGAGATAGTATTGGGGGTGTGGCCTCATGGACAGGGGGCGTAGCCTCATGGCCTGAATTCCCGTTTTATTCACACTGGGGGTCCGGAGCTGCGGACTGCCTACAGGGACCATCCGTAATGCTACAGTGCACCCCCCTTGTGATGCCACTGTAACAGGGCCAAAATCCAGAGGGCGTGGCCTAGCCCCCCCCTGAAACCCCCCCCCCATAAAAATACTGTGCAGGGGCACCATGCGCTGTAAAGCGGGATACCTTAGCAGCTGGCATGTGTCCCTGCAACTGGCCCGGGTATTCAGTACCTCTTCCCTCCCCGTCTTGAAGCTCCTGCATGGCAGACTGTTGCAATGGTGCAGTGGAGAATGATGGATTTACAGAGTATAAACACTTCAGGTATTTAAATTATTTTATGCAACTTAGCAATACACACGTTATGGTGTATATTTTAATGTAACATGACAAAAGCTAGGTTGCCTGTGAGATTGCTAAGATTATGACAGTTAAGTTGATAACCAAACTTTCATCTTCAAACCCTTAAAAACCATCAAGCCTCATCCAAAAATGCCACCGTCTGCGGCACAAGAATCAAATACAAGTTCTGCTCTTTTAATCTTCTTTGTGGATGGAGCAGGAAATCCCCAACAGATAGTTACAGTGCTGTAAAACCTGGAAGAAGCCTTTTCAAGTTGATAACAAAGTTGCTTCATCTTGAAAAACTCATAGAAGCTCCTGTCATTGGGTTCATCCTAGAAGCACGCCTGGTTATCACACATTATACCTAATGTGCCTGAATGCTGCTGACTGTAGAACGCCAGTATTCCGCTGGCTTTATGGATCACAGGCAAAGTGATGTTATAAACTGGTTACACAGCATCAGGAAACAAAGCACTGCTTTAAGTAACTCTTTGGAGGAAGCAACCAAGAGGAGCTTTACTTACATTAGGATGATCTAAACATGAATGTGATTGGTTGCCAAATACAACAAACAAATGAAAAACTACTTATACGATGTAGATTTGCATTGCTATCGGTAAGTATCTGATATAGTTTCGCAGGCAATCCAAAAATGAACATAAATGTATTGCATATCTCCCCATACAATAATATAACTAAAGGCACATGTTCAGAATATGAGCCAGGGCCTCTGGACAATGGCGTATCTATAATGGATGCAGCCATTATAGATATGCATCCACACTACACACCCTGCACCTATACATAGTTATATTTACCTCTCCACAGTCTCCTGAGTCCTGCGTCTGCTGGTGGCCCAGAGCTGCAGAGCAGCAAAAATCACAGGTAAAATGGCGCGGCTGCCATTTTCACAATGATTTGTGCATGAGCACTAGAGATGTCCCCGGGAATAAAGCGCAGGCGCCATTTTCCCGGAGACCTACAGATGCGCAGTAGACTCTGGCACCAAGCAAGAGGTTACTGCGCTGTCATAGAGGAGGGGTAGGGATGGACATCGGAAGCCTGGCATTGAATGGTTGCCGGGCTTCCAATGTCAAATCCAACAATGCGATGGCAACTAGTCTTCGCATCGCAACCATTTGATGGCTATACTTTACACAGAAGCAGTCATAGCTTTGCACATGCGCTCTATAGCTCAGCTTTGGACTCCTCTTCCAGGTGCCAGCAGATGAAAAAAAAAACAGACAGCCATCGCATTGGGCATCGGAAAGCTTTGCTGTACAATATGGTTTTCCATGTGTTCCTGTAACATAACTCAGAAGCTGCTTCTGTGTCATATTGGCATTACTGTGCGAATAAACCGCATTGGAAGGCAAAAAGTTGCATGAAAATACGCTCAGCGCTACCGAGTCACACGGCGCTCACGCGTCATGTGTAATGCGACTTGTAGCGCACGGAGGATAGATGTATGTGGACACATTTGAATATAAATATTTTTTTGTTGAAGCCCTCGAAAAGAACAGTTACATAGGGAAAGCCTAATACATGATGCTGTATTCATTATTCAGTGTAACCCCATACAGTATGTGTGCAGTGAGGGCTGGACTTACTGTATATGAAGAAACACCAGCGAAGGAACCAGCCAGACCCTTACAAACAAAAGATAATGAGCTGCATAATGTATGTAAATTACTTGATGCTGCAGCATTTTCTTTGAATCTATTATTTATTTTTACATTTTCTGTACATTTTAACATAACAAAATAATTGGGTATTATAACCTTCGTTTGTTTTATTAATGGGCATTAAATAGAGGTAACAGTGTTTGGAGGTTCTGAATGACAATAACCCTAAACAAAGGATATTATTATTGTGTTACATCATAGCTGGTAGGATGAGGCAGGACGGCTTTGTCTGAATAATGGGCCTGATTCAGCACGCATCAAAAGGCTGCGTTCGCACGCACCCGGTCGATGTTGGTGTTCTGCGCATGCATAGCGCTGCAAGTGTGCGTACCAGCTGCTGCGATCGCAGAGAGCACGCAGTCCCATTGCACAATGATTTACAGGAAGTGTCCGTGTAGGGGTGGTGACGGAGGGGTGGTCAGCGGAACACAGGTATGCCTGTGCGTTTGAACGCCGTTACAGGTGCGTGCATAATTAAGCTCCATCGACGGCATACGCAGCCAGAGGTTTGCATGGTGACAGGAAGCTTCGCAGGTTGTGAGTCAGGGTCAGCTCAACCACAACTCTGCGTATGGATCCGATGTTACTCAATGTTACCGATGTTTTCGCTGACTTGCGGATGCATGTCATGGGAAGTGGGCGGCTTTATACATTGATGGGCGTCTTGGTATAGTGCTGCGGTATTTTTGCAGCGAGCGGGTGCATCCGAAAGCAGCCTTGCGATCCGTGCTGAATCAGGCCCAATGTTTATCAGACTTTTTCTTTAAGAGATTGTTCACAACTTTGCTGTGTGGTTGCGCTGTTATACCGCTTTTATACTGCTAACACCTTAAAACCGCATTAACTATAGCATTAGTGTTCCGCTGTGTGTAAATTGTTAGAATGCGGCACAGCCTACAGTCTTAGCACGTTCAGCCAGTACAATATACAGCATGCTATTGGAAACAGCACAATGCATAAAAACATGCTTGCCAACATTCTGGCTGCCCACTCCGGTAGGAGACAGCCAGGTCGGCATAACAAAGGGTCGTGAAGCGGCATAGGGGCATGGTCGGGGACATTTGCCGGCATTAGGGGCGAAGCAGGGGGCGTTACTACACAATCGCATCATTGTAGCCCCGCCCCCCCTACTCAATGTCGAGATTACCAGCATTGTGAAATGGGGAGTGGGGCCTGGAAGGTAACAGGAGGGAATGGGTATGACGATTCCCGTCAGCGGCAGCCCGACATCAGCAGAGTTCCGAGCAGCGGAAGGCCGACAGTGCTGGAAACCCCGATCGTGGATAGGTGAGTATCTACTAACCTAACCCCCCTAACCCTAACCCTCCATAGGGGTGCCTAACCCTAACTTCCCCCCCAAGTGCCTAACCCTAATCCCCCCTCTAAGTGCCTAACCCTAACCACGCCCTTCCCCGGGGGGGATGCCTAATCCTAAATCCCCCCCGGGGGCGCCTAACCCTAACCCTCCCTCCCCCTAGCCTAACCCTAACCCTCCCGGGGGGATGCCTAACCCTAAGTCCCCACCGGGAGCCCTAAACCTAACCCTCCCCCCCCGCGGCTGTCCCCTCGAGGCGCCCAGCATCACTACGATCGGGATGCCGGGCGCTGGTTTCCCGGCGTCGGGGAAATGCGGGCGTCTACATGTAGACGCCCGGCATTTCACCCTTGCCGGGATATGACAGTCGGGAAGCCGGCTGCCGGTATTTAGGCAGTCGGCTTCCCGATTGCTTCCCAACAGGAGGGTGATTAGGCAAATGCTGGTGTGTGTAAGGATGCAGTAACGCTGGTACGGGACGCCATGTTCACACAGAAAAATTGCACCTGCATAGGGCTAGTGCAAGGTTGGATGGCGCAGCGATGGTGGGCGAACCGATACGGATTAGCGCCGCTGCAAGCGGACGTCACAGTATGAACAGAATTGGTCGCGGCATTAGCATAAGGACGCAGACACGCCTGCGGGAAAAGATGCGGTCCCATCGTGTGTCTACTTCTGAATCAGCTCCTAAAGGCGTGTTAAGAACACGTCACTAACATGCTCCTAAAGCATGTGGTAGTATCACTGTGTGTAACCTGTATTTGAACTAACCCTAAATGAAAAAGAAAAGTAAAAATAGTTTGTAAATCTGTGGACAGTTTGTGAGGTAACAAAGCCATTGGATTAATCCCTCCATGCTGGAGACGACTCGGACTTGTCACACAAGCAGTGACACACACTGGGCCACACACACACACGTGCTGAAGCACCAACATGGAATTTGCAGTCATCCAACTGGCCGCAAGGTCTTTTTCAATCAGCCTGCAGCTTGCGGATGGCTGTTGATGCTGTGTGCGGGGAGCGGGTGCAAGGTGAGTGGCAGAGTGTGCAGGAAACAGGTGCAGTGTTAGGGGTAGTGGGGTTCAGGTTTAGGGGTGGTGGGATGCAGGGTTAGTCGCACCTGTCCTGTACCCGCTCAAAGGAAGCTATCTGCGATGCTGGAGAAGAGATGGAGGAGGAGGACTGCAGAAGGTGAGTAATTGAGGACTAATTAAGCCAATTGGAAACTTCCAATTTCTTAAATAGTCTTAGGGGGGAGTGGAGTGTCCAAAGGGTTCCAGAGCAAGTGCTGGCAATTTTGCCTTAAAATATGGATTTTTGGAAGAATTGGACCTGCTCTGGAGGCCCCACACCCAACTGAATTACAAGATTTTTGGTAAACTCGCACCTAATTGAATATGCCCCATGGTGTAAGACGGGGAATGGAGGCAACAGAAAGCCGCAGGCTGAAAGTTATATTGCTATAGGAACTGGGTCCCCTAGCAGCACAGAGTATATGAGGAATGGGTTAGTGAGGACAGTGAGGACAGGGCTGCATGTGACAGGGGCAGTGACATGATGTGAGGGGGGAATGGAGGCAGCAGGAAGCCACAGACTAAGAGTTATGTAGAGGAAGGAGCAGAGTCCCCCAGCAGCACAGAGTATATCAGTAGATGAGTGATGGGTTAGTGAGGACAGGGCTGCATGTGACAGGGGCAGTGACAGGATGTGAGGTGGGGAATGGAGGCAGCAGGAAGCCACAGACTAAGAGTTATATAGTGGGAGGAGCAGGGTCCCCCAGCAGCACAGAGTATATCAGGAGATGAGTGATGTGTTAGTTAGGACAGGGCTGCATGTGACAGGGGCAGTGACAAGATGTGAGACAGACCGATATATATTGAAAATGAAGCCACAAAAGATATCGGAAGATTGTTGTGTCAAATGCATCTATCCATCAGCAAAGGAAAATGTTAATACTGTAAATGCTGTGGCTGTGAGGCTCTATCAATTGCAGTTCTATGTGAAAAAAATAACAGTTGTGGGTTTTAAGGAGAAATATATTTAAAAAAAATACAAATAGAAAAAATTACAGCAATACGAGAATTCAGTAAATATTTAATGTAATACCATATATAAAAGGCTATAATTCAGACTTTGTTTTAAACGCCTATGTTCTGTTCCGGTTAGAGCGCTACGACACTACCATTCGTAATCATACAATGTGACATGCGTGCCTGCCATGTCAGGGAGGGAAGACAAACTATCATCCAACAAATGGCCGCTTACTCCTGCCAAATACATCACTTTGTTACCTGCTGCACACAGGTAAAGAACAAGTCTGTCGGCTTGTAGAGCAAAAGAGAGAGAACCTGCTATAACTAAAACATAACGCTAAGAAAAACCTCAATGCACATGCGTCACCTCATTTACCTTAATCAATTCAAATGGAAACAAAATGGCCTCAAAGTTCTACATTCTGGTTTGTGTCCAACAAAATGTGAGAATTAATTGAGTGTACAAAAGCACTGGGCTGCGTTATATCAGTTCAAATATGTGTAACAATTGTTCTCATCCCCGGGGGTTCGTTTCAATTCTCTTTGTTATGATTCAGTCCATTCTCAATATGTCAGTGGGACTGCCATTTACTACAGAAACAGATTCTTTATTTGTATTTAGTTTTCCCCCCTCTACGGCTGCCGGCATTTGCAAAGAGATTCCATCTGGAGGCCTCCAAGAAACAGAATTTTATGGGCTAACCGTTATTATCCATAAAATGAAACTCACTTGACATAGTGATGTCTGAAGTTGTTTTCTGGGGGAAAATTACCAGTTCTTTCCAGTTTATAGGGGGCTGGTCGCTTGTATGAAATATACTGAACTATAGTAAAAAGAAAATAAATCATAGCTCCCACTTCTGGCCCGTACAATTCATACATGCCTACTCTCCCGAGATCTGCGGGAGGCTCCCGATTTTTCGGGTAACCCCCTGCACCCCCGGCAGAGTAGGCACTTATTTTACCGTGAGAGCCACCTGGCCCTGCTCCCATCACTGCCCAAGTGCTTCTCCTCTCGGGCTTCTCCCAGGAAGGATTAAGAGAAAGTAGGTTAGTATGCCATACATACTATGTGCATCAGCCAGAGTGACAGACAAGCCCGTTCTGTGGACAAACGTTGCAGCTTCTCATGCTGTGCATGATCCGCGCAGAGCGCACACATCTATGGACAACTAAGAGAAGTCGGACACTTCTCAAACGCATCTCCGGTTCCATCTGAATTAGTGTAACTGGGAGGCAACTGGGCGTTTGCATGTAAGCCACTGTAAGTTTTGTGAGGGCATGCCGTGCGGCCGACTTGTGTTGAATTCTATATCAGGCCCTTTACGTACATTTACTATGTTGCCTAGTGCATACTATTATTCTCTGTTGTCAGGTACACTTAGCTTTGAGAAGCTCTCTGTAAAGACCTTTATTGTGCAGACAGCATATGCTTATATACAGAGCCGGATTAAGGGGCTGAGGGGGCAAAGGAGCACGGTGCCCCGGACCCCTCCTCTCTCATCAGGGCTCCCCCCCGGCTGAACACATTGCCTCATTGTGCAGTCTTGTGCATTTTGTAAGGGACGGAAGACAAGTGGGGGTGGGCCGGAGGAGTGGGGACGAGCTCCCGGTCTTAAGGCTTGATTCGGCCTTTAGACAATGGCATCAATGGCATCTATTTTGCTTCAATTGTGGTTTCGATTTTCACAGAAGCTGGGTAAGGCAGTCATGGAAGGGACAGCTTGGGTTTTGTCTCATGATATCAGGCAATTCTGTGCGTGTAGCTTTAAATGAAATAGTTTGGAGTGCCCGAAGAAATGCAATACGGTCTTATCAAGAGACTCAAAGACTGCCAGATGCATTGAGCCCCTCTGCAGAGCACAGATATAGGGGGAATTGTAACAGCCTGCGAGGTGCAGTCATTGCCGAGATTGAGACCGGTGGTAATACCTACTACACCTGTGCCTCCATAGACTTCCCTGACACTTCCAGCTGAAGCCACACACGGGATTGCAATCCCATATAAATCGTTAATGTTTGGTTCAAGCATTGTACATAAATTGGCTGAGGATAGGAAGACTGAGCACGTACATGGAGCACTCTCAACCAATGACAATGGACTTCTCCTGCCCATTATTGTACAATACCAATTTCAATTACTGTACGGATGTTTAACACGACCATCTAAAGGATTTTTCCTGTAAGGATGGAAAGAATTAGGGAGGTTGCTATAAAAAAAAATCCTCAATCCATCCTTCTATTCAAAGGAATTAAATAAAGCAACTATAGCGGATTAATGGAATGTTACATCTCAGAGAACATAGTGACACATAGCGCATATGTAATATGTTTACTGTCATGCCCAATGTTACGTACTGACAAGGAAAAAGCTGAAAGACAATGGTGGTCTGCAGTCATATACTTTCCCTACTACACAAAGGGTCTTCTCCCCATCTCACTATTGCTGTAACTGCTGCAGAATAAATAAGTAAAATTTCAATCTTTTAAGGCAAATTCATTAAGTTGGCACTGGTTGCCGCAATTGGAAGGTAATTATTAAGAGCATGGGCACAATGTTATGTTCTGTGTTCAATGGGTCATGTTGGAAGCTAGACAATTATCATAGGCAATATATTTGTGTACTGTACATAGAATCTATGTGCAGGGCCCAGGGGCACCGAGAGGGAGATGGGGTGGGTATTGATAATGGAGTTCTGATGTCAACTACAGAGTAGGAGGAATGTCCCACCCCTCCTCCCATCCCCCCTATACTCATTTATGCCACTCATTCTGGGGTCATACTATGCTTGGTCTACCCTGTCCAACTTACTTTGTAAATAAAGTTATATCAGATTGCAAGTCAAATGAAGCTGTTTTATAGAGGTCTCCAACCCATAGATCTTCTTCCTTCCTTATCCTAGAGGAACAGTTAAGTTTAATAAAAGAAATACATTATGTGTAGGAGTAGGAGTATGCATCATAGTAGATGTAGCTGTAAGAGTGTGTAGGAGTAGGTGTTTGTAGGTGTAGGGGTGTGAGCAGGAGTAGGAGTTGGTCGGGGAGTGTGTGGGAGTAGGTGTAGGAGTGTGTGTAGGTGTAGGAGTGTGTAGGAGTAGGTGTAGGAGTGTGAGTAGGTGTAGGAGAGTATGTAGGTATAGGAATGTGTAGGAGGGTGTAGGAGTAGGTGTAGGAGTGTGAGTAGGTGTAGGAGAGTGTGTAGGTATAGGAATGTGTAGGAGTAGGTGTAGTAGTGTATAGAACTAGGTGTAAGAGTGTGTGGAAGTAGGTGTAGGAGTGTGTGTAGGTATAGGAGTGTATAGGAGTAGGTGTAGGAGTGTGTGTAGGAGTAGGTGTAGGAGTGTGTAGGAGTAGGTGTAGGAGTGTGAGTAGGCATAGGAGAGTATGTAGGTATAGGAATGTGTAGGAGGGGGTAGGAATAGGTGTAGGAGTGTGAGTAGGTGTAGGAGAGTGTTTAGGTATAGGAATGTGTAGGAGTAGGTGTAGGAGTGTATAAAACTAGGTGTAAGAGTGTGTAGGAGTAGGTGTAGGAGTGTGTGTAGGTATAGGAATGTGTAGGAGTAGGTGTAGGACTGTGTGTAGGTGTAGGAGTGTGTGTAGGTATAGGAGTGTGTAGGCGTAGGTGTAGGAGTGTGTGTAGGAGTGTATAGAAGTAGGTGTAGGAGTGTGTGTAGGTATAGGAATGTGTAGGAGTAGGTGTAGGAGAGTGTGTATGTGTAGGAGTGTGTGTAGGTATAGGAGTGTGTAGGAGTAGGTGTAGGAGTGTAGGTAGGTATAGGAATGTATAGGAGTAAGTGTAGGAGAGTGTGTAGGTATAGGAGTGTGTGTAGGAGTGTGTGGGAGTAGGTGTAGGAGTGTGTGTATGTGTAGGAGTAGGTGTAGGTATAGGAGTGTGTAGGAGTAGGTGTAGGTATAGGAGTGTGTAGGAGTAGGTGTAGGAGTGTGTTTAGGTGTAGGAGTAGGTGTAGGAGTGTGTGCAGATATAGGAGTGTGCAGGAGTAGGTGTGTGCAGGAGTAGGTGTAGGAGTGTGCAGGAGTAGGAGTGTGTAGGAGTAGGTGTAGGAGTGTGTGTAGGTATGGGAGTGTGTAGGAGTAGGTGTAGGAGTGTAGGTAGGTATAGGAATGTATAGGAGTAAGTGTAGGAGAGTGTGTAGGTATAGGAGTGTGTGTAGGAGTGTGTGGGAGTAGGTGTAGGAGTGTGTGTATGTGTAGGAGTAGGTGTAGGTATAGGAGTGTGTAGGAGTAGGTGTAGGTATAGGAGTGTGTAGGAGTAGGTGTAGGAGTGTGTTTAGGTGTAGGAGTAGGTGTAGGAGTGTGTGCAGATATAGGAGTGTGCAGGAGTAGGTGTGTGCAGGAGTAGGTGTAGGAGTGTGCAGGAGTAGGAGTGTGTAGGAGTAGGTGTAGGAGTGTGTGTAGGTATGGGAGTGTGTAGGAGTGTGTGTAGGTATAAGAATATGTAGAAGTAGGTGTAGGAGTGTGTGTAGGTATAGGAATGTGTAGGAGTAGGTGTAGAAGTGTGTGTAGGTATGGGAATGTGAAGGAGTAGGTATAGGAATGTGTAGGAGTAGGTGTAGGAGAGTGTGTAGTTATAGGGATGTGTATGAGTAGGTGTAGGAGTGTATAGAAGTAGGTGTAAGAGTGTGTAGGAGTAGGTGTAGGAGTGTGTGTAGGTATAGGAGTGTGTAGGAGTAGGTGTAGGAGTGTGTGTAGGTGTAGGAGTAGGTGTAGGAGTGTGTAGGAGTAGGTTTAGGAGTGTGAGTAGGTGTAGGAGAGTGTGTAGGTATGGGAATGTGTAGGAGTAGGTGTAGGAGTGTAAGTAGGTGTAGGAGAGTGTGTAGGTATAGGAATGTGTAGGAGTAGGTGTAGGAGTGTATAGAGGTAGGTGTAAGAGTGTGTGTGGGTATAGGAATGTGTAGGAGTAGGTGTAGGACTGTGTGTAGGAGTGTGTAGGAGTAAGTGTAGGACTGTGTGTATGTATAGGAATGTGTAGGAGTAGGTATAGGAGTGTGTGTAGGTATAGGAATGCTTAGGAGTAGGTGTAGGAGTGTGTGAAGGTGTAGGATGGTGTAGGAGTAGGTGTAGGAGTGTGTGTAGGTATAGGAATGTGTAAGTGTAGGAGTGTGTGTTTGTATAGGATGTGTAGGAGTAGGTGTAGGAGTGTGTGTAGGTATAGGAATGTGTAAGAGTAGGTGTAGGAGATTGTGTAGGTATAGGAGTGTGTGTAGGAGTGTGTGGGAGTAGGTGTAGGAGTGTGTGTAGGTGTAGGAGTGTGTAGGAGTAGGTGTAGGAGTGTGTGTAGATATAGGAGTGTGTAGGAGTAGGTGTAGGAGAGTGTGTAGGTATAGGAGTGTGTGTAGGAGTGTGTGGGAGTAGGTGTAGGAGTGTGTGTAGGTGTAGGAGTGTGTGTAGGTATAGGAGTGTGTAGGAGTAGGTGTAGGAGTGTGTGTAGGTGTAGGGGTAGGTGTAGGAGTGTGTGCAGATATAGGAGTGTGCAGGAGTAGGTGTGTGTAGGAGTAGGAGTGTGGAGGAGTAGGTGTAGGAGTGTGCATGAGTAGGTGTAGGAGTGTGTAGGAGTAGGTATAGGAGTGTGAGTAGGTACTGGAATGTGTAGGAGTAGGTGTAGGAGTGTGTGTACGTATAGGAGTGTGTAAGAGTAGGTGTAGGTGTGTGTGTAGGAGTAGGTGTAGGAGTGTGTGTAGGTATAGGAGTGTGTAGGAGTAGGTGTAGGAGTAGGAGTGTGCAGGAGTAGGTGTAGGAGTGTGTAGGAGTGTGTGCAGATATAGGAGTGTGCAGGAGTAGGAGAGTGCAGGAGTAGTAGGCATGTGCAGGAGTAGGAGTGTGCAGGAGTAGGTGTAGGAGTGTGCAGGAGTAGGTGTAGGAGTGTGTAGGTGTAGGAGTGTATAGAGGTAGGTGTAAGAGTGTGTGTGGGTATAGGAATGTGTGGGAGTAGGTGTAGGAATGTGTGTAGGAGTGTGTAGGAGTAGGTGTAGGACTGTGTGTAGGTATAGGAATGTGTAGGAGTAGGTATAGGAGTGTGTGTAGGTATAGGAATGCATAGGAGTAGGTGTAGGAGTGTGTGAAGGTGTAGGAGTGTGTAGGAGTAGGTGTAGGAGTGTGTGTAGGTATAGGAATGTGTAGGTGTAGGAGTGTGTGTTTGTATAGGAATGTGTAGGAGTAGGTGTAGGAGTGTGTGTAGGTGTAGGAATGTTTAGGAGTAGGTGTAGGAGAGTGTGTAGGTATAGGAGTGTGTGTAGGAGTTTGTGGGAGTAGGTGTAGGAGTAGGAGTGTGTGTAGGCATAGGAGTGTGTAGGAGTAGGTGTAGGAATTTGTGTAGGTATTGGAGTGTGTAGGTGTAGGAGAGTGTGTAGGGATAGGAGTGTGTGTAGGAGTGTGTGGGAGTTGGTGTAGGAGTGTGTGTAGGTGTAGGAGTGTGTGTAGGTATAGGAAGATACTTACCTATCCATGATCGGGATTTCCAGCGCTGTCGGGCTTCCGCTGCTTCTAACTCTGTTCTTGTCGGGCTGCCGCTGATGGGAATCGAACCGCCGGCCGCATGGCCCATACCCATTCCGCAGGAGTAGGTGTAGGAGTGTATAGAAGTAGGTGTAAGAGTGTGCAGGAGTAGGTGTAAGAGTGTGTGTAGGTATAGGAATGTGTAGGAGTAGGTCTAGGAGTGTGTAGGAGTGTGTAGGTGTAGGAGTGTGTGTAGGTATAGGAGTGTGTAGGAGTAGGTGTAGGAGTAGGTTTAGGAGTGTGTGTTGGTATAGGAATATGTAGGCGTAGGTGTAAGAGTGTGTGCATATATATGAGTGTGAAGGAGTAGGTGTAGGAGTGTGTAGAAGTAGGTGTAGGTGTGTGCAGGAGTACGTGTACGTGTAGGAATGTGTGAGTGTAGGGTTAGGTGTAGGAGTGTGCAGGAGTAGATGTAGGAGTTTGTAAGTGTAGAAGTAGGTGCAGGTGTAAGAGTGTGCCGGAGTAGGTGTAGGAGTGTAGAGAAGTAGGTGTAAGAGTGTGCCGGAGTAGGTGTAGGAGTGTATAGAAGTAGGTGTAAGAGTGTGCAGGAGTAGGTGTAGGAGTATGTGTAGGTATAGGAATGTGTTGGAGTTGGTGTAGGAGTGTGTAGGTGTATGTAGCAGTAGGTGTAGGAGTGTGTGTAGGTGTAGGAGCAGGTGTAGGAGTGTGTGTAGGAGTGTGTAGGAGTAGTTGTAGGAGTGTGTGTATGTATAGGAGTGTGTAGGAATAGGTGTAGGAGTGTGTGCAGATATAGGAATGTGTAGGAGTAGGTGTAGGAGTGTGTGTAGGTTTAGGAGTGTGTAGGAGTAGGTGTAGGAGTGTGTGTAGGTGTAGGAGTGTGTGTAGGTATAGGAATGTGTAGGAGTAGGTGTAGGAGTGTGCAGGAGTAGGAGTGTATAGGAGTAGGTGTGTGCAGGAGTACGTGTAGGTTTAGGAATGTGTGAGTGTAGGGGTAGGTGTAGGAGTGTGCAGGAGTAGGTGTAGGACTGTGCAGGATTAGGTGTAGGAGTGTGCAGGATTAGGTGTATGAGTGTGTTGGACTAGGTGTTGGTGTAGGAGTGTGCAGGAGTAGCTGTAAGCATATGAGTGTGTTGGACTAGGTGTAGGTGTAGGAGTATGCAGGATTAGGTGTAAGTATATGAGTGTGTTGAACTATGTGTAGGTGTAGAAGTGTGCAGGAGTAGGTGTAGGAGTGTGCAGGATTAGGTGTATGAGTGTGTTGTACTAGGTGTTGGTGTAGGAGTATGCAGGATTAGGTGTATGAGTGTGTTGTACTAGGTGTTGGTGTAGGATTATGCAGGAGTAGGTGTAAGTATATGAGTGTGTTGGACTAGGTGTAGGTGTAGAAGTGTGCAGGAGTAGGTGTAGGAGTGTGCAGGATTAGGTGTATGAGTGTGTTGGACTAGGTGTTGGTGTAGGAGTGTGCAGGAGTTGGTGTAAGTATATGAGTGTGTTGGACTAGGTGTAGGTGTGGGAGTGTGCAGGATTAGTTGTATATGAGTGTGTTGGACTAGGTGTATGTGTAGCAGTATGCAGAAGTAGGTGCAGGGGCATGTAGGAGCAGGTGTACGTGTAGTAGTATGCAGGTGTAGTTGTAGGAGTGTGTAGGATTAGGTGTAAGTATATGAGTGTGTTGGACTAGGTGTAGGAGTGCAGGAGTAGCTGTAGGAATGTGTGTAGGGGTAGGAGTAGGAATGTGCAGTCACATACTGTAGGAGGACTGATGGTTGCATGGCTACAATATTGCAAAACGGTTGGTTCTTTAAAGTGTGTTGGACTTTTCCACCTGATCTGAGGCACAGAGTAACCTTGCTCCATGGCTGGAGTAGGTGTAGGTTGGAGTAGGTGCTTTTCCGTTTATCTTTGGGCTAGATTTACAAAAATTTCAAAAAATAAAGTGAAGATGTTGTCCATAGCAACCAATCAGATTATAGCTATCATTCCTCTATTGCATTCCAGAGAACGATAGACAGAATCTGAATGGTTGCTATGGGTAACACCACCACTTCTATTTTAGAAGCTTTAAGTCTACACCTCTAACACTAACAATTGAATTCAATTAGAGATGGAAAGGTTTTCATCACTTTTCGACTGTTTTCAAAGTAACTCCGTTTTCAATTCCAGAACGCTTTTTTCGCCTAGGTGAAAACCCTATAGGGAAAAATAGGTGAAAAAGTTTCTCCAGTTATAGGCAGGAGAAAAGAAGTGCAAAATCCATATTTTGGGGTACAAATGTGGGGACTTCGGGCCTGATTCAGACCCGTTTGCAAGCAGCCGCTCACTCGTACGCGGCCGATGATATGCATTTGCGCATGCATCGCAGTGCGCGAAGTAGTTTGAGCGATCGGGAGGCGCTCACTCGCCCAGCATAGACAGCCCAGTGGAATGAGTGACAGGAGAGGCCGTTTGTGGGTGGTTACAGGGGCAGAGCAGTAGTAACTGGGGAGTGGAGTTGCGAACCCAGGCGTGCCTGAGTGTTTCAACGCCGTTTCAGAGGCGTGTATAATTATTAGGCAGCGTCAGAGTACACGTCACCTGGGTGATTTTTACACAGAACTGCTCGCAGTGCTTGCGGTAGGGTACAGTCAACCACAAGCGCTGCGGTCTGATCCGATGGTTCCTGATGTACCGATGGTTGTATATACTTCCTGGAGATGACGTACGCTAGTGGGCGGCTAAAGACAGGCTGGTGGGCATCAATAAACACAAAGTGGGCATGCTTATGCCTTGCCGTGCGATCGCCTCCGTGACGTCACTTAGCTGAATTTGCATACGCTGGGAGCGAGCGGCCGCATCTAGCGAATGGATCTGAATCAGGCACTTGATTCAAAACCCTGTGGACACCTCCACAATGACTAATAAGGCAAAAAAAAAAAAAAAAAAAAACTTAAAACACCCGTCATTTTTGGGGCGAAAATGTAAAAAGTGTTGGAAAATGGGTAAAAAGTAAAGGGACTGGTATTTTGGAGGGTTATAAGGTTGACATAGGTGTTTTTAAGTTTGCAGGAAGCTGCATCAGGTGTATTTTTGAGATTATTTAAATCTTAATTTTAGAGACACCAAAATATACTAGTACCCATTTACATGTACCCTGAAATATGTTGTCCTTTTCGCTAGTTTCGTTATTGAATACATTCGCCTATCCGCGTTTTCGCCTGTTTTGGAATTGAATATGGAGATAAGCAGGGACACACATGGCGAAAACATCGCGTCCAAACACGTGAACGAGGCAAAATCAACGTGCTTTTCGCCGACCTTTTTGCGGCTAATTGAATTCGCCCCTAAATAGTAATGCTTACAAACACACTGCACCTTGGTAGATGTGCAGTAAGCAGTGTAGCTCTCTCAATTAAGCCAACATACAGTACTTGCATTTCTGCTACGTCCAAGTGAATTAATGAGATTGTGATGATATTTTCTGGAAATACAGTTCCTACTGCTGTATGACTGTATGAGATCAGGTCATCCGCAGTGCTGAACAATTCTGTGCAAACAGCAAATAAACCAACACAACTTGTAAGCATCATACATGGACGGTGAAGTTTACTTTTCCTATCTAAAGCAGGGGTTTTTCTGCCATTCAGTGGAATAATTAACGTGCATCTAAAAATAAACAGCCCCTGGGTATTTTTGACCTTTTAATAGTAAATAATGTGGATTTAATGAAGCATGAAGGACTTGCACTCAGGCACACTGTACCGGGGTGCCCATTGGCTGTAGACAGTCTAAGCTGGCAATGGATGCTGGGTAAACATGACTGGAGTGTTTAAACATGTCTGTTATTGGGCAGAGCTTCTCTTTCTACATCACAGACTAATGGTCATCATGGATGTTACGTTAACCCCTATGTTGCCATACCCTACCAATGTGCTCGGAAATCTGAAGTCTAATTAGTTGTTTATACTGGTGACAAACATAGTTGTCTGAGGTCCTAAACAGCACAGCACAGTAATGGGGGATAATGCGACCTATAGTAGCTCTTTTGGTTTTCAAAGCACATAGAAGTTACTAAGCACAAGGCCTCATTGCATTTGACTATTTTTAGTTTCATGATATCAAATGCACTTTTAGTATTTTTGTTTAGATATATTCTTTTATGAAATGTGTTTTGTTGGTTCCCTTTTGTTTTCTTTCTTTTATGATGACACTTATTCTCGCTTTGTATTTCCAATTGATATGTTTTGTAATGCCTCAATAAAAATGAAAAAAAAAAGAAAGAAGGAAAATGTTTTGTCAGTCTGTGATAGGCTGCTTGTGCATGGGGGTAGTGCATAGTGCATAATCTACTGTATATAATAATAATTTACTATATTTGTCATGTTTATGACATGTGCCGTGGGAAGACAGACGAAAAGGCTGCTGAAGGCTAAGTATAACGGACGGAGGACAGTGTCGGAAAAGGGGGCGGAGTAAGGATGGAATCACGACAGAGACGGGACAGAGGGTGGAGCAGGGATGGAGGTGGGACAGAGGGGAAAGGTGGGACAGAGGACGGGGGTGGAGGGTGTAGGTGGGAGCGGGGGTGGAAAAAAAAATAGCCCTGGTTATAATTATTGGAGAATGTGCTTCTCTGTTCAAGCATCAATGTAAAATAAACCTTACGGTGACCAGTACTTGTAAATGCTCCATAACATAACATGGTATAATATGAAGAATTAACAAACAGTATACTTGAAGAGAGACTACAAAGTGAAAATCTACGATACATCGCCACCTACTGTCCCTCTACTGCACTACAACCACAGAGAGACTACATAGCGAAAATCTATGATACAACGCCACCTACTGTCCCTCTACTGCCCTGCAACCACAGAGAGACTACAAAGTGAAAATCTACGATACAACGCCACCTACTGTCCCTCTACTGCACTGCAACCACAGAGAGACTACATAGTGAAAATCTACGATACAACGCCACCTACTGTCACTCCAGTACTACTACCCAGGCAATACTCAGTATGCAGCTATTGCTATACTCCAGCAATAATTTGGTATTAGTGATGTCTTGAAATGAGCACTCTCTGACAGCGTTAATCACCAAAAAATACTGTGAATGATATGGAGGTGCATGCAGAAATTTATGTTAAATGCTGCCCCGGGGCTATTCGCGAGCAGACCGTGCTTTTCCCAGGAGCTGAAGCCATGTGATTGAATTTCCCCCTCAGAATAGGGCACTCTGCTTTCAAAACATAACATTAGCATGAAATCACAATGGACCATGGGCTACATACAATAGAACAAAAAAATATATATGGTGCAATTTCCCACAGAGGATTAATCTTTGCCAACCTGAACCAGCCTGGATTTTATGATATCACTTCTCAATACAATTACCAAGAAATTACAGGAAAAAATGGTGCACACAAAAAATAATTTTTTTTGAGAACATTAATGTGAAAATAAAAATACATTAGCCTTTAATAAATAGGATTTCTAGTGCTTGAGGCTGTGTAAGTAAGTTGTTTCTGTTACTGTGCACCCTGACGTCTGCCAAAGTATAAACTATCTCAACCTGGTTTTCAAGCAATTTGGAAAAAATATTTTTAGTGGAAGACTCAGAAAGCATTTTCAATAAGTGCTGCCTATGTACACTGCGGCCAGTCTGCGTAGCTTGAAAAGAAAAAAACAAGTCCAAAATTCCCGGTTGCTGATTTAGGGGTCTATAGATCAATATTTGAGTTAGTCCTGTGCAAATTAAGGCTCTGACTTATCACGATTTGTGACGACGGACAGACCCAAATCTCCTGGAGTAATTCATTATTGCTCAGGTGACAGGGCAGCTATCCTGCAGAGCCATAATGATAAGACTATCGCTACTAACACAAGCTGTGATAGTTTACACTTTTAGTCACGGCAGTGTTTCTGCACGCTCGCAACCTCTGAGAATTCACTATTTTATATTACTGTTCTGAGAGGCATGGATGCGACCAGCATTGGGAGGGTGTGCTGGTTCCTGTAGTGCTATTTGGAGGATTTTGTGGTACCTTCAGTTGAGTTGGCTTTCAACATAGATCTATTAATGTATGTGCTATTATCACACAGCATAACAGTATGCAATTATATGACCCAAAGTGGGTGCTATTATCATAGGAACACCGGTACAGAGGAGCCTTGACGCGACCCGGATGGCTTAAACATATCATTGCAAATATATGTAACAAAGATCTCTGAATTTCTATTATCATGTCGCATTCACATCTTACTGCTGGTCTTTTGCAGTGAGCTAGGGGAACATTTTTTTTTATTTTTTTCTTGTTTAGATTAAACCCCTGCAACCTTCGGTCATGCATGCACACTGTGAGGGCCAGAGAAGGAGGGATCCACATGGAACCCTATTTGTAACCTGGTTCTTCCTCCTATAGCAGGGGTTCCCAACCACGGTCCTCAAAGCACACAAACAGTCCAGGTTTTAAGGATAGCCATAATTGAGCACAGGTGACTTAATTAGTCCCTCAGTTATTTTGATTTAACCATCTGCTTAAGCATAGATATCACTAAAAGCAGGACTGTTAGTGTGCCTTGAGGACGGAGGTTGGGAAGCGCTGCCCTATAGGAAGCAGTGGGGCTTACAGGGGCTAACGCCAATATAGTGTTAGTTCCCACAGTCACTTTTCAGAGCTTGATGAAAGAAAATATACTACATCCCCATACTAGTCTTTGGAGAAAGCCTTGCACATCGGAGACTGTGTTACTTTGATGAATGGGTCTGTATCTTAAAACATGCGCAAACTACTGTTTTTGCATGTTTAACTGACCCATTCATGTTGATAAATAGGCCCCTATAACAGCTTGTTCTATGTATTAAAATATATTTTGGCTTCATTAGTATACACCAGCCCTTCTGTCTTATTGCAGACCAGCTAACACTACACTGATTCTGGTTTTCCACCTTTTTCCTCTGACCTACCTCCCGCTGCCATTTACACAGGTCTCCAAATAGGAATCTTGCGCTGTTCGTTCAGCCATTGGAAAGCACCTATCTCTGTCATATATCATGAAATTGTTGCTAAATAACTCAGCTGGCCCAGAGATCTGAGGGTTAACCTATCACTTTTCTGGGCCAGTCTCAGGTGATAAGTGATAGACCGTCAATAGACCCCATACTGTTTTTCCTTCACATGACATAAAGGATTCATGGAGCAACTATCATCGATTGCACATATTTCTTGTGAATAATGTGACCCGCCCACCACAAAAAAAATTGTAGCTCTATTCTACTCTATTCAACCCGTGTTTACAAAATTGTCTTATTGACAAACATCTTCTAATAAATGCAGGTAATCATTTTTTTTCTCAGACGGTATAATGACAAATTCCATCTCCTTAGACTTCATCCCTTTATACATCTTTCTAGACATAATAAGATCTTTTATAAAGGCTTTAGACATCATACTCCATAACCTGCCCAGTGAGATCCCTAATGCCAGACGTACCGTATGACAACCTCCACCCACGCTATTTATCAGACCTATGGGTGTCCCGTGAAACTTTGAAGCCTACAAAGCATTCTTGCTCACACAAGTTCCCAACACTGATAATAAATATCGATCTATTCCTCCCTACTTATCTTCAGGGGATAATTCAAGTTTTAATAATAATCATTGTTCTCGTGAAAAAAACAGTAAACCGCTCTGGTTTTGCTTATCAGTGCCACAAAAACATAAATCATTAAAGATGTTTAATGAACACGAGTCCTGTATTTTACAAAGACAAGCAGACTATTTAATAAAGCAGATTCCAAATAATCAATCCACTTGCAATTTTTTTATGTGTTAATAATAAATGCGAATCTCTTGCATCAGTCATTAAATAGTACATAAGTTATAGCAATAGAGATTAAACTATGAGTCGGTAGTCTCTTCTCCCACTGTCATGTAAAGACTTAAGCACCAAGAAATAATATATGCGTCCTCTCCAGTTTCTACCACCACTATTCCGGAGGGATTGTATTAAATTAAATGTTCTTGCTCTTTACCCAGCATATCAAAATTTCATCAAGATTAACTGTTTGTTTACAAAAGGACAACAGCGTAAAAGAGAAAATATTATTTTATCTGAAGAAAATTGAGCGGTACAATTTTTAAAAAATTATTTAATTATTAAAAAATTAAAATAAAATTAAAATATATATTGTATTATTTTTAAAATTGGTTATCCTGCATTTTTTTTTTACTTTTGTCTAACTTGCCATTTTGGATCCCACTTTTATGAATAATTAGTGATTAATTATGTAGTATATTAGCGATCTTTGTTTCTTTTTTTTTTATTGGTTCCATCCTATTGTCTTCATAGTTATTCTGACATTCCGGACTTCTCACATGCTGCAACCTTTCTCCAGGAAGCTTTTAAATCTCATCATAACTTCATTTTTCAGCCCGCTAAATCGCACAGGTGGTTTCATGTATAAATAAGACATGATTTTGTACCTACTGTGCACGTAGAGATGTGTCCTCATACAACTAGCGTCTCTACGCCAAACGGCACGAGACGCCAGGTGCACCTGAGAAGTAGCATACTGTATTCAATTTAAATGTTGTGTCTTATTCACATCTCAGTCACAGCAAAACAGCGCTCACAGTGTTCTACAGTCATGAATGTGCGAACAGGATGTCAAATTCAGACATATCTCCTGCTCCTATCAAGAAGCAGAAGTAAGTTCCGTTGATAGTTATGAAGGCAGTTCTTGCGGATGGAAAAGAGAGGGTATCATAGATGCGTACTACTCAGAATATGGGCGTATAGCCTCATTAATATACCGAATGCATTCTGTTTGCATGTTGTGTTACTCATAATCAGTCTGTAGACAATAATCCTGACAGCTACTGCATTTCAGCACCACGGACAGCATGAAGCTAAGTCTGACGGACACAAACTGAAACTATGACAGCTGCAGCTTAGCAACGTAAAAACTAACAATGCAGCATAAAACACTAAGGGCCATATTCAATTTGAAATGAAAAGTCAGTTGCCGGACTCTTTGCCATCATCAGAGGTTTTCAGGTAGAAAACTTATTGCGCTCGTCCCCGCGTATTCCCGTATTCAATTCCATATTGGCGAAAACGTAACCCGGCGAAAACGAAAAGCAGTGAAAAATCCTGTCATTTTTGGGGAAATCAGCCTGACACCCCCCAAAAGATGCTCTGACATGGGGGTTCACTACGGGTACCCACAAATAGCCCTGCTAAAGGTATTTGGGGTCTTTAAACGGTCTCTATATGGGCTATTTAGCGTCTTTGAGCAAGTGGTGAAGAATAGTATTTACCACTGTTTTTTTTGGGAAAAATAAGTAGTCCCTTCAAATTTGGGGTACATGAAAATGGGTGCAAGCATATTTAAAAATCTCTAAAGTTAAGCATTACAATGCGCAAAAAACCGCACTTTCAGCAAACACCTGCAATCAACAAAACACCTCCCCCATACTTGCAGACCCCCCCAAAGGCTAGTTCGCTAGTTTTTGAATTTGTACCCCCACTTTGCCCACATTTTTAGAGGTTTTTTTTGGTGTGTCCTTTGTGTTTTTTTAAGAGTTCTTTGAAGCAGTTAGCGTCAAGGGGGGTGTACAAAGGTTGCAGAGTGGTTTCCGCACCTCTGCACCCCAAAACCGCAATTCTGCACTTTTTTTCTGCCGGGTAATCATAGGCAAAACTTTTTCGCCTATTACCTGCATTACGTTTTCGTACCAGCGAAAAGACGCTACAATTGAATACGGGGGATAAGTGAGAAATGCGAAACTGACAGGTTTTCGCAGCCAAATTGAATACGGCCCTAAAAAGAATAAACTTAGAGCAACATTGTATTTACAATATAATCAACAGCTTCACTCCTGAACGGTTCTTTTAAATGTAAACCGAACAAATTTGAATTGACACATTTACTCCTAGATCTAGCATTATAATAATGTAACTTACGTACAAAATATGCTCTGAATGTTCCAGCAATATCCTAGATATTGTACTAATTGTGCACATCAGTAATTACAGCACAGCAGCCTGTCAAGTATTGTTGGATACACTTCGTTCCATGGGACGCACATACGCGGTGACAGTTACCGGTGTATGTGTAATTTTACAATAGCCCAAGTCAATTAGGATTTGTCTAAGGAAGGATAATAAAACCGTTATTCCAGAGATAATCTCAGACATTGTTTTGCTGCACTGTAAATGTTTGAGGCCGAGAAGAGGTTCTGCTGTTGATTGATTGGACTCTCTTCCATAGCCCCCGGAAGAAGCTCTCGCACACCGGGGCTGCTGCAATAGTAAACTGCTGTCGTTTTAACTGCTGATGTCAACAACTATAAGATTACAGCAATAAAACAAGTAATCAGTATTCATCTATCATTTATTTCTCCGCTTCCTTGTAAAGTTTCTCCTTCTAATTTGCTGTGTCATCCACATTATAGAGATGTCAACTCCTGCACCGTTTCAGGCGCCAATTATTATCAATTTCCTTGTATTGACCATAGTTTGCAGTCATCATCTAAGCAAATATCCTCTTTATTTTTCAATATGTGAACTGAGTTACAGTAGGCCGACAGAAACAGAGGCAGGGTGAGTGCAAAGCTAGGCTTTTACATGACTGAATAGGATGGCATACACAGGCAGGCAGGATCTGCCCAGAAGAGGGTAAAAACACAGCGACCAATTAGACGTTTGCTTTCATTGTCTAACCAGCACGAGGTCGATCAAAGCTACTTGCTCATTGGTTGCCATGTGTTAATGCACTTTATTATCTTTTAAATAAGGGACTGATGAAAGGTACTATAGAAACATGCAGGACGTTTAGCCAAATAGTTAAACTTTGTTAAAGTATCTCAGTCTTTCATAACTATTGTTTAGTGAACAATGAGGGTTGGCACCACTTGTGATCAATCCTCTGATAAATTAGTTCAGCTTAGCTTAAGGGTCATTGCTCTCTATCTTTTATGGACAGTATCAGAGCCACCAAGACATCAAACAGATCGTGGTGATATACTGGGAGCGTGGCCAGGTGTAGGGGTGAGGGCCAAGCCATGCTCGGCTTGTTCTGCACTGATAGGAATGTCCTCTCTGCCTCCCCAGCTGACCCAGGCCCCCCCATCAGGCACCTCAAACAGGCCTGAGCCTGGGTAATCTGTACCCACCCCATCCTTCTTTTGGCACCACTGCACATAATATGGGGGGCACCAAGAGGGGAATGTGCATAGTCAAAAATATGAATACACACTCCCAAGATTGTGTTCTGACTACACCCCCTCCAGCAGCATGACATCTCCAAGGTGGCCAAATATGCCTAAAGGGGCTGGACACTCCATAAGGCCATAATGTAGCATGGAACGCTCTTGGTCATGTCCTCTAACAGAAAGGGACCCAAAAGTTTTCATGGTGGTCCTGAGCATATATACAGTATGCCCATGTATCGTAGGAAACCGTAAACTCAGCATTTAATACCACTATATATCAGGGATCAATGATTTCTACCATGATTCATTTATCTAACGGGATACATCAATGGCTAACAGCACATGTACAGGAACCCAAACTTTATATATTTATAATAAGCAACTAAGGCCCTCATTCAGAGCCGTTCGCTATTTGCGTTCGTTCGTTCAAAAACAAGGGGTGGCTATGCAAATGATCCATTCGCACATTGCAGTCTGTTCACACCTCTAAGTCTGAACGAGCGAGCAAAACATACGCTCTTTTATTTCTTAAAAACGCCCCCTGGCCGCTCGCACCATACGTCATGTCCGCTATTTATTAGATTAATCGAGTACATCGAACAGGATAAGAACTGCTCGCTATTCTTGTGGTTGGTTTTTTCAACCGCTATTTTGCGAGCAGTTCTGAGTTAAAAAAAACCAAGTGACGTGGTCATTGACGCTGCTATATTAATTATGCACACCCATAAAACGCCCGTTTTGACCTTTAAGCACGCCTGCGAACGGATCTCCACTCCCTGTTTTCAAGCACCTTCCCCTGTTACCACCCACATACGCCTCCTCCTGTCACTCAAAATAGCAGGCACTCGCTATATTGCGTACAAATGTTTTTCGGCCGCACTGACTGGTTCGCGCATGCGTACTAAAAACCGTACGCATGCGCAGATGTGCGAACATCGCTCGGAATGAGCGCACTGCCGCTAGCGAGTGGCTCTGAATGAGGGCCTAAGTTTTATGTATTTATTAATGAATTTTGTTATTTTTCTTTGATCCACAAAGCACCATACACAGTAGTGTCCATCCAATAATCATTGTGTTTCTAATTATATTTCCCCACCGCTTCACAAGACCCTGCAATCGCCAACTAAACAAAAACAGCCCTACCTCCGGTGACTTATTTGTTGCAGCATCAGACTGCGGCACAGAGTGCAGAACAAAATCCTTGTTTCCGGGTAATCAGGAGGCTACTGCGGACTGCGAGCAGTGCTCTAACCATGGATTCCACCTGACTCTTTGCTCAAAAATCCTAGAACCCTAAGTACACCGACATGTAGGAGAAGCCACTTCAAGCATTTTGCAAAAACAGCAAGAATATCTCCAAAAATGGAACACGCATATTGAATACCCCAAGATTACTTTACTACAGCTAGATGTTATACTTGGGCTACTGAGTTGAATGGGAAAGATCCATCCATGCTTCCTGAACTAATTGGGATGTAGTTAATAGACCAGTGGACGTAATGCCGCCGGTCTATATCCCGACACTACCTGCCCGACACGGAACTTAAAATAGGTGTCGAAATACTGATGCCTATCTTAATCCCGACGCCGGAAGACTGACCCCTGCCATCCCGATCGTCATGTGCCGGGTAATATAACACTTAGGTTTAGGGATTTAGCGGTTAGGTTTAGGGACCCCCGGGGGGACTTAGGGGTAGGCACCCCCCCGGGGAAGGTTAGGCTAGTGGAAGGTGGAGTTAGGATCAGGAACCTCCTGGGGGAGATTAGGCACCTCCCCTTCCCCCGGGAATGTTAGGTTTAGGGTGCGGAGCGGGGGGTTTAGGTTTAGGCACCCCTGGGGGGAGGTTAGGTTTAGGCACTAGGGGGGAGGTTAGGGTTAGGCACCCCTAAGGGAGAGTTAGGATACTTACCACCGGCCATGGGGATCTCCTACTGTTGGCTTTCCACTGTCGGGATTTGAGCAGGCGGCTGTTGAGCCGTTGGTATTTCCATCCCATTCCCAATGTATCTTCCACAAGAGAGGCAGCGCCATATCCCTCAGGAATGCCATAGGCAAACAGGGTGGGTTTCCGTCTGCCTGGAAACCCCCCTCCCCAGCCCACACCATGACCACTATAGAAATAATAATATAATAGATTGTTACTAGTGCTGCATGTTCTTCTCAGAATCACAAATGAAATAAATAGCACCACCTGTGGATTTTTTAACATGTATCACCAGTAATAAGTAACCTGTGCTCCAACTAGAAGATCTGGAAAACATGCACTGTTAGAGATGCACTGCTATAGAGCCCAATATGTACATAATAATAATATAATAGATTGTTACTAGTGCTGCATGTTCTTCTCAGAATCACAAATGAAATAATTAGCACCACCTGTGGATTTTTTAACATGTATCACCAGTAATAAATACACCTGTGCTCCAACTAGAAGATCTGGAAAACATGCATTGTTAGAGATGCACTGCTATAGAGCCCAATATGTACATATATGTCCAGGGCAGTGCTAGGTTCTTCTGCTGCTCCTCCAGGCTCCCGGACTTGCTCCAATAGTCTGGAATGGTGCCCACATCTAAAATAAATACATTCAGCTCAGGCAGGATGGCCTATTGGCACATCTAATGGCTTAATGTGATCGCTGGTCCTGTATATGCTGGAATTATTACACACAATACACTTTGTATGACGCTTATTAAAGCTGGTTAAGTAGTAATTCTGCCCTCTTTATGGACAGGCCACACTCGCTCTAAAATTTGGAAAGCCCCCTCTGGAAATCCTGCGTTTGCCACTGACTGCCTTAGAGACCTATTTTCACTTTTGAACTCCCACTCGGTATATTTCCTGTACCTCTATGTTCTACCCTCCTTCCTTGCCTGAACAATCTTTTTCTCCCTCCTGATTTGCAAACAATGATTCGCTAAGTGTCAGGGAAATGATTCCAGTGTATTTTTATCTTTTTTGTAAAGGAGGAAGATATAAAGAATCGACGCGCTATATAATTTTCCGCCCATTACAAAGGCAAGCCAGACCTGAGATCAGCTCATTGTGATAAATGACAATCCATTTTGCCTTGGACCTTTTTGTTCTGTTATTTTCTCTCCCTCCCCTTTAAAAGTAACACAGCAGCTATATAAATTAGAATTCAGATCAATATTGAAACGTGCTACGTATCCTGTACCCTGCAACTCAAGTGTTTGATTTTGCAACATATCAGTTTTGAGCTCTTGGTGTACCATCTAAATGTACAACATTAATACGGAGGACGGGATGTTGAAAATCCTTAGAAACCCCTCTGTGGATTTTTAGAGCAGTGTTGTAAGATTTATGCTGTAACTGAATAGTCTTACATTTCCATATACATCCTTGCGGGCTAATCTGTAATAATGTTAAGGGACTCCTGTGCTGATAATTAAATACCATTTCTGCATACCGAATTGATATTTCACTTCCCCACCTGTACTTGGGGATTTTCGTGTTTCAAAAAGCTTAAAAAATAATGTATGCAGATGCAGTTGCTGGCTGAGCTTCTCTAGTTTTGCAGACCTGTATAATTAAATATAAAAAGTTTTTAAACAATCGCGTGACCTCGGAAATATCAGTGTCAGAGGCTGTCGCACAAAGGCAACATCTTAGTTACAGCATTTTGTAATGTGACTAGTGTTTTTGTTTCTGGTGAAGGGGCAATTTCGGGATGACACTCAGTTACATATATATATTACTTTCAAAAACTGATGTTGTATGGCTTTGTTGTATAGAGGTGAGTTTGGCACTTCTGACTCCCATAATTAGCTTAACAGGAGTCTAACATCACAACTTTGCGCTGTGGGGGCCTCTGACCCTTCCACTATATAATTTGCAGTATGTGGTTTCCTGCTGCCTCCATTCCTCTCCTCAGCTCATGTCGCTGCCCCTGTTACATACAGCCCTGTCCTCACTAACACATCACTCATCTCCTGATATGCTCTGTGCTGCTGGGGGACACTGCTCCTTCCACTATAAAACTCTCAGTCTGTGGCTTCCTGCTGCCTCTATTCCCCTCCTCACATCATGTCATTGCCCCTGTCACATACAGCCCTGTAACACTAACAAATCAGTCATCTCCTGATAAACTCTGTGCTGATGAGGACCCTGCTCCTCCCACTATATACAGTAACTCTCAGTCTGTGACTTCCTGCTGCCTCTATTCCCCTCCTCACATTATGTCACTGCCCCTGTCACATGCAGCTCAGTCCTCACTAACACCTCTCTCATGTCCTGATATACTCTGTGCTGCTGGAGGCCCTGCTCCTTCTACTATATAACTCTCAGTCTGTGGCTTCCTGCTGCCTCTATTCCCCTCCTCACATCATGTCACTGCCCCTGTCCCATACAGCCCTGTCTTCACTAACACATCACTCATCTCCTGATATACTCTGTGCTGCGGGGGGTCCTGCTCCTTCCACTATATAACTCTCAGTCTGTGGCTTCCTGCTGCCTCTATTCCCCTCCTCACATCATGGCACTGCCCCTGTCACATACAGCCCTGTCTTCACTAACACATCACTCATCTCCTGATATACTCTGTGCTGCTGGGGACCCTGCTCCTTCCACTATCTGTCAGCCTGTGGTAGGGCACATTGGTGCACACAAGAGTAATTTTATCAAGTAAGCCTCAGAGTGTTTGTGGAGTTCAAGCTGGGATACAAAAGGTCTTCATAGAGGTGCCATAGACAGACATATTTTATTCACACACATTATCCATCCAGAGTGCAGCATTTTGTGCTCAACAGTAAAGTGGAAATACAAACTCTATGAAAAGGACCTGAACCCTGATGGTGTGGTACAGTGGGCCAGTGGCCCAAATTGTTGCCTGAAAGTGTTGGATAATTGGGTGTGATCCCTTCTAGCGTGCTCTACATATGAAATTTGTTGTCCCCTTCATTCCCCACGATTGTCTGGGCTTCCACCAGGCTCCAAAATCATACAGGTAAGTTTGTCAATGAATTCAAATCACTGTGGGTGTCTACATGCCAGCGGTAAGGGATTAGATTGTAAGAACAACGGGAAGGGATGAAGGTCCTGGTGTGACTAACACAACATTGCCAGGGACAGACTGGTGCTTAATATAGGTCCTAGTACTCCTTCCGTGAACACGACGCAGGCACGCACAGGAAAAAAAAGGAGTGGTCACGCATCTCATAGGGATGCGCCGTGAGTCATGGGGTGTCACATGGCACACGTGTGTAAGCATGCTCAGACTGGCATCCAAACGCCGGACTGGCCCATTAGGCCATCGGAATACATACGACTTGTGTCCGGCGGTTCAAATCCCAACAGCGGCAGGCCGACACGGCTGAAAATCCCGATCGTCCGCAGGTAAGTATGAACTAACCTAACATAACCCCCCTAACCCTCCTTAGGGGTGCCTAACCCTAACCTTCCCCCCAGTGCCTAATCCCAATCCCCCTCTAAGTGCCTAAACCTAACCCACCCCTTCCCCGCTGTCTAAACCTAACCCCCCCTTCCCCATCACCTAAATCTAAGTCCCCCCGGGGGTGCCTAACCCTAACCCTCCCTCTCCCTAGCCTGACCCTAACCCTCCCGGGAAGGTGCCTGACCCTAAATCCCCCCCGGGAACCCTAAACTTAACCCTTCCCCCCCCCCCCCCCCGCAGCTGTCCACAGCGGTGCCCGGCATCCCTTCGATCGGGATGCCGGGCGCCGGTCTCCCGGCGTCGGTAAAATGACAGGCGTCTAGAATTAGATGCCTGTCATTTAACCCTCGCCGGGATAAAGCATTCGGGAAGCCGGATGTCGGGCTTACGTCAGCCGGCTTTCCGATTGCATACCAGGCCATCAGCCCTTCTGGCATTTGCCAAAAGTTCCGGATGACCAGTCCAGCCATGAATGGTGCAGGGCAAGTGGAAAGTTTGACAGCTATGAGATGATAAATAAGTGGAGCATGATAGTATAACTAGAAGAGCCAGCTCTGTTATTGTATGCGAAGATTTATTCCAGCCAAATGTAAACTTGAGGTCACCCGTATTTCAAACTTTTACTATGTCCATAATTTCCAGACAAGGACAAGAAGAAAACTTATTTTGATGAAGTGTTTCTCACAGCAGAGATGCCTCGTCATGTGCCGTTCTGCAGTTCTCTAAAATGCGGTTTCCGTCTATTACTATTTCCATATTTAAGTAAAATACCGATGCGCATTTGTCCTGCAATGTTTTAGGCGCTGTATTATTAAGGAAAAGTGGCAAATTACCTTTTTTATCTCTATAATTGCACTGTATGAGGCTAAAATGAGATAAAATAAAATGGAATATTTCACTAATAACTTTGGGTATAAAAAAATATCTTTTAAAGCATTCAATTTAGCAATATTCCATTTATAAGGACATCTATGTGCAGATAATAAGCTTAGGACAGAAGTGATGAATATGAATTCGTTATACAGGTAGTTTTCACACTGCAGTTGGACACGGTAATATCCTGCAAAGCGTTCGCCAATATCGCTGATCGCCCCGGTGTTTTTACAGATAGTCGGACAGGCAGTGGCTGGCAGGACATGCTGAGACTAGTAGTTTTACAGCAGTTAGCACACACAGCCTGAAGGTCATTTTATAAAATATTTTTAGTAATTTGAGCCTTAGACAAAGTTTGTGTACATTGAACCATCAAAAATCAAAGGTTTCATTATCTTCGTCATGCCAAAATTATTCCGTATTTCGGAATATTCCGTATTTTGGAATATTTGGATATGGGAGACTCAACCTGTATTACAGAGTTTTATGTTCATAAGTAAAAACAACACAGAGTTATTTCCATGTTAGCTTATGTCCATATTGATTGGATAGTCCCCGGGGATAGTTTTTGTTGTCCACAGCACTTTTTGCCATTTCTTTTATACTTAATAAACATTTCTGGTAGAAAACTATAGCTGAACGGTCATTTCATTAAGGCAGCCAATTATGTGCAAATACCGTGATTGACTGTGATTGATATCATTGCCCCCGTGTAGCAATTTCATTTCTGTGCAGGTTATATGCTAAGGCCAAAGGTTCCCATAGCAACCAATCTACCATTTGCTTTCATTGCGGCTGATGCAAAGTTGTATGCCCGTTTGCTGAGCGTATATGCTGAGCGTATATTGCCTGTTTTCGCACTGCGCATACGCCGGAACTTAGTAATGCAGAGTTGGATGCCATCCATTTGCGGTTTGAGGGGGCATGGTGCAAGTATGATAATGGTGACAGCTCATATGTGTATGTGCCTACTCTCTCTGAACGTCTGGGAGGCTCCAGAAAATCGGGTGGCAGTGCGAGGCGCCCGGAAGAATGGAAAAGTCTCCTGGCCAGCCGCCGTATGCTTGCAGTCCCCACCCCGCCACCGTCCACTTTCTCCTTGGAGCTGCCAACTTATTTAATATGAGTGGGTGGTCCAGGGGAAGCTGATGAAGTGTTTTGCGTTGAATCGTGTCACAATGCCCCACCCCCTGCTGCATAATGCTGGCAATTTCGGCATTGTGTAGCAGGAACGGGGCTGCTATTACGCAATTGCGCAGCCACGTGCCCCCCCCCCCCGCTCCACACCATCCCCCCCACGTTGTACCTACATAGCTGCCTCCTACCAGGTGGGACAGCCAGATTCTCGGCAAGTATGTGACATCTGTGATCCAAGAGTAAAGATAGGGATCAGTCATGATACAGATTTGCGTACGGCTCAGCATACAGGGGTTAATACGCATTTAGGCCCTCATTCAGACCCGGTCGCAAGCGCTGAGCTCTCGCAACCGGGTCGATGTTGAGGCCCTGCGCACGCGCAGCGGCCGCACTGCACGCACGCAAGACACGGAGTGAGAGAGAAATTCTCTCGCTGCGGAGCTCACTACAAAAGGGGCGGCTGTCGATGGTGATCGACAGCTCGCCCCGTTTTGTAGGCGTGGCGGGGGTTGGTTTCACAAACGCCTGCCGTTTTGTGGGCGGCCGCACTGACGGCAGTGATGTCAGTGGGGAGCTTCCTGCTCGATCAGAGCAGGAAGCTCCCTGGGGCTTGCGGTTGCCGAGACCCAACCTTAGGTCGCGATGGTCTTGACCATCAACCTGGTCGGTCGCTAAAGCTGTTACGAGCGCTCGCTTCTTACGACCGCCTCTGAATGAGGGCCTTAGTTCCATGCACACATCTAATAGGCTGGTAGAGCAACTGCATAAGTTTACCTATGGGGACCAGTGGTGCTCTGTCCCATCCCTTTACAACAATTACAGTAAAATAAATATGCTACTGTCATACAAAAGGAAAAATGAGAACCACACTGAGACATTTTGAACAGGATCTCATATACTGTATATACAGAGGAGGTCACACCTCCAGAATGGGACCGTGCACCCTCCAAAAAATCAATGGAAAATACTATGCTTTGTAGCAGTGCACGTTGTAGAGGGGCCCCTCAAACAAGCCCGGACCATGATAGCTAGTACCCCTCTACCCCTCCCCCTCCCTCTCAGTGCTCCTGAGCTCAATGCGGGTTATATGTTAACAAAGGGAGCAGTTCATTTAGCAACGAGGTTCTGTAGTTGACTTGTGGGTAATGAGTAGTTTATGTCCTTTTTAACCATCAGAAACTGTTGTTACACTAGCAGAGAAGCGGGAATGTGTATTCACTCACAAGCCCTGATTCTGTAGTAAGATCGGTAACAATAGTTAGTTTTAGGTTTGGTTAACTAAAAATAATAGACATTTTCTCAACTTCATAAGTAATCTGCCTGTTCACGAGAAACCTTTGCTAGCCGATTATGCCATCTTGCTGAGTGTACTGGCCAAAACTAACGATCTCTTTTATCGTCTGAAAGGTATTGTTTCATTATCAAAACGTTCTGCTAGTAAATCCGATGAATTGCTGCATCTAATCGTGTATGTCGTCATTATTCAACTCCGTGGCGCTAACATGCTGTCCATGATCTGGAGTGTATTGATGGGTATGGTAAAATCTGACAGGGATCCGGCCAGCAGTATCTTTTCCAAGGAACCACTATAATTTGAAATGATAATATATCATGTAGCATAAACACACAGAAATCCACAATCTGTAGTTCTAATTAATATGCAATGATTTTGTGATAGCAAAGGGCGATGAAGTCACTTATGCTGTCATAGAAAAACCACTTGACGATAACTTTTAACTTTTATTCACTTCCAGTTTAAGGGCCTGATTCAGAGCCGCTCGTAAGTGGCCGCTCGTTCATTCTGACCGATGTTCGCACATCTGCGCATGCGTATGGATTTTAATTAGGGATGTGCAGGCTCGGATAGGTTCGAGTTTGCACGTTGAGTTCGGATTTTTCCCTCCAAAAAAACGGAACTCAGAAAGAGGCTAAACGTCATCTTACATGGACGAACATCATCATTCCTGGACTCTTTCTGAGTTCCGTTTTTTTGGAGGGAAAAATCCGAACTCAACGTGCAAACTCGAACCTATCCGAGCCTGCACATCCCTAATTTTAATACGCATGTGCGAATCAGTCAGTGCGGCCGAAAATCGTTTGTTCGCTATATAGCGAATGCCTGCTATTTTGAGTGACAGAAGGAGGCGTATGTGGGTGGTAACAGGGGAAGGTGCTTGAAAACGGGGGTGTGGAATTAGATCGCAGGCGTGCTTAAAGGTCAAAACGGGCGTTTTAAGGGAGTGCATAATTAATACAGCAGCGTCATTGACCACGTCACTTGTTTTTTTTTTACTCCGAACTGCTCACAAAATAGCGGTTGAAAAAACCAGCCACAAGAATAGCGAGCAGTTCATACGCTGTTCGATGTGCTCGATTAATCTAATAAATAGCGGACATGACGTAGGATGCGAGCGGCCAGGGGGCGTATTTTACAAAATTACAACCGCAAGTTTTGCTCGCTCGTTCAGACTTAGAGGCGTGAACAGACCGCAATTAGCGAACGGTTCATTTGAATAGCCACCCCTTGTTTTAGAACGAACGACCACAAATAGCGTCCGGCTCTGAATCAGGCCCTAAATACAGACTCCAAACACACTGGGGCTGGGCAAAGTTGAGCGCACGTTGGCTGTACCGTACATTCTCCTGCATTGCCAGGACCGTAGAGAGCAGGTTGGGCCCCAATACTCTCGGGGGGCGTGGCCTATTTGCAGAAAAAAAACCTCTAATTGCAGCGCCGCTGTGGAAAGAGGCACTGCGAGCCCCTCACCCTCCCCAAACACGGGCATAGGAGAGGAGACTGCTGCTGCTCAGTGGCAGCAGTGAGTAAGTCTCCGTGGTCTTCCCCTGCAGCAGAGCACACAGCAGCGTGCGCTGGGCTGCTGACAGGTAAGAGAGAAGGGGTCGATGTCGGACCTGGGTCCTGGGTCCCTCCAACAAGCCAGGGTAATTAGCACCGGCTCCTTCCCCCTCTTGGCACCCCAGTGTATTGCATGTACAGAAATAAATGTGTATACAGTATTTGCACGTATGTTGAGTTATAAGCATCTATGCAAAAAAATCACTGACACTGAGACTGGACGTGTATATTGCAACCAACTGTATTGGGGCCAATTCTGGATTGCATTCATTATCCTCAGAAAGATGAGCTGTTAATTAGTGCCTGATTTCCGATTGTGATCGTTTTCTTGATGACCCCTGATGAAGTTCTCTGCGAAGGGCGAAATGCATAGGGTTATCGAAAGCCGTCATATCTAAATACCTCTGAGTGGACCCCGCTATTTGAGCTCACACCCAAGGGTGATAGTGGGTGTATTGTCAGCATTCCCTCAAAGGTGCAAACGATTGACTGGCTATTTTATGTAAGGACTAAATTCATATTTTTACAAATAAACCAAAATAAATTATTGGTATTTATACTAATATATGGCCGTTTGGCCTTCTGTGTTGGGTGTTTTCCTTGGTGAGCGGGTTTTTTTGCAGACCTACGAAAATACACATATGGTTAAAGAAAGACTGTATCTAAAATATTCCATTACCAACTTTGGGTTAAAGAAGAAATATTCCGTACGACACAAGGAATAAGATCAAGAGTGTCATTCAAGAACTTCGACGGAAGTTTAGCGCCTTCTGAATTTTTGTTTGTATATATATATATATATATATATATATATATATATGTATACATAAATATATATATATATATAGTGTTCACTCTAAGTGCATGGTGCTGATCATTGAGGACACATTTTAATTTTGAAGGGCAAAACTTTAGACGTATCAATACAGGTCATACTTGCCTACTTTTGATAAAGAATTTCAGGGAGATTGTGAAAGTAGTACTTATGAGCGTCGCAGTAAAGTGGGCGAGTACTGCTACATCTGAGAGGCGTGTCATAAAACGGACTTATGGTCCGTACACACATAGCGATCTGCCAGCGATACAATATCGCTGGCAGATCGTTATGCACCCTCCCTGGTATGCTGGATGATCAATATCGATCACCCAGCACACCACCAACTTGCCGACGACTATAACGATCCGCCATCGTAGATCGCGGTTCCCTATAGTAACTTGCTCGAAAATCGAGCAAGTTGACCGGCATGCACGGTCGATGGACGATATCGCGATCGTCCATTCATGGCCGCGCATTGCTGGTCGACGGTAAGTTGGAAGGGACCATTTAAAAGAACGATTGGAAAGATAACGGTAACGATAACAATATCGAGATCGTTATAGTTCAAATCGTCCTTTTAAATTGTTACGTGTGTACGCACCATTACATCCAAATGTAAATGAGCCCAACAGCAGACAGTAAGATCTACTTGTTGATGAAAACACATTGAACTTATAATAAAATGTATGTAGCCATAGGGATCGTTGTGCCTTATAGCCAGTGCAGGGAAATTATATTAATGATCCCATTGGAATATATATATCTCATTTTATTTAATATAACAGTTTCATTGTGGGGGTAAGGTGAAATCAGGGAGATTGCAAAACTCTTCAGGGTGTCAGAAAGATTGCTGCTACTTCGGGGAGTCTCCCTGACAATCAGGGAGAGTTGGCAAATATGATACAGCACAATAGCTGTATCGATACATCACGTCTAAAATTAAAATATGCCCTCCTCACTGATCAGCACCCTGCACCTAGAGCATACTTGCCTAACGACCCCCCCACCCCCGATTCGGCTGGGAGCCTCCCAAAAATTGGATGTCGCTCCTGGCCTCCCGGAAAGGTAGACAAGCCTCCCGGCCCCTGGCGACCTGTCAGCGATTTGCGCTGAATCGTGTCATCGTGGCCCTGCTCCCTGCTTCACATTGCCGTTAATATCAGCATTGTGAAGAGGGGGTGGGGCCACAATGATGCAATCATGCTGTCACGCCCATGCTCCGACCCCTTTTGAATCAACACGCCCCCTGCCATGGAAGCCCGACTGCTCCCTCTCGGATGGAGGGAGCTAAAAGTTGTTAAGTATGACTTAGAGTGAACACTATATAAATATATAAAATATATACATAATATAGAATCCCTAACTCAAAACGACTCCATCTCCCTGCTATCCCAATGACTACCTAATTTTAGTAAAGCCCACTGTCGAACTCAGACAGCCCTCCAATGCCCCAGGATGTAACCCTCGTCAGGCCGATTGTCCTTCTGTCAGCCATATCCTCTGTAAGAACACAAGAGCTTCAGCCTTTGCTAACCCCCCGGCTTCATGACAAAAGTCAGGCTCTAAGTCGCAGGGTCTGCACATTCTTGCAACCATGCAGATCCCTCTCCGCTCACTTCAATTGTCTCACACATCAGTCTCATTTTTTACAGCGCGCCTGAATACAAATCAGCGTTTTGCCGGAATAAATTCTCTCACCCGTCTCCGCTCTCTCCTTATGTTACTGAGCTACAATCTGTTTGTCTGCAAATGACAGTTTACCAGGCTGCTGCCCCGAATGTGACTCCAGAACAGCATAATCACAAGGAATAATTGTAGGCTAATACCGAGCAGCCTTTCCTCGGGGCTGGGAGCGCTGTGTGCCTGGGATATTGACTTGCTGCTAGGCCAAATATCACTGCTAAGCAATGGCAGGAAAACAGGGCTGGAATTAAAATTAGACAAACCAGGTCGGCACCTATACTTCAAAGAACAATATAAGGGGCGTGTATAAAATGGGTGTCAGGGAGATTTGGGCCCAAACGTCACACAGTTAAGATTTTTTTAACACTAGTTTCCCCCGATTTCTATCAACATCTCGAAATGAGCATGAAAAGAATAAATCACAACATATAAACTGAACAGAAATAGAATAAAATAGGATACATGAGGGGTGTGAATACTTTTTTAGAAATAGCTGTAAAAGACAGGCGTGGTACTGTACAAAATGTCAGCACATGTCCAAACTAGAATGCCCACACATTGTCAACATTGCCAGTCGGCATGTCAACATAACGTTTTTAAGTGATTACAGCCCTAATCCTACCCTAGCCGCAACCTAAAGCTAGCTACACACTGTCAGATTTATTTTTTGATCGGGACGAGAAAGGGGGCGATTTTTCTGCAAATTGCCTGCCACAGTATCTGTGATACACATTATGCTATTTTTCAATAGAAGCTAGCGATTTTTCACCACACCACACCGATTTTGCATATGTCCACCCACAAGGATGATGAGAATGCGCACACACTGCTCCATATCGGGAATTTGAGGCCGAGATTTTCGTTCTTGACCGACAGATCAGAAAATCGAATGAATGCGTTTGTGGATGTTTTCTTATCGTTTTATCAGTGAAATGATCGCAAATTGGCCCAATAATTGTGTAGTGTGTAGGTACAGTAACCCTGACGCTAAATGTCAACATTACAGATGGGTCCTCATACATCTAGCCTCCTTGCGCGTTAACCGTCCCTTCTAATCGCGCCCTACCGAGGCGTTGCTCAGTAGGGCCGAGTGTCTTTTGTGCGACTTTTTTACCTTCAATTGTGTCTTATTTGCACATCGATGTGAAAATATAGCACAAGCATCACTGTGTGAATAACATGCATTTTGAAGGTAAAAACTCGCATGAAAAGACACCAGGCGCTACCAAGTCACGCGGAGCTCCTGCGTTATGTGTGGAGCGGCTTGTAGCGCACGGAGGATAGATGTATGTGGACACATCTGCATGTCCATTTTGAGTGTCGACATTTTGTCTATACCGACATTCGAGTCTTGTACCTTACTTCATAATAATTATCATGGGTTTTTTTCATGAGGGAACACCTGTTTTCTGGCCTAGAAATAACCCTTTCGGCCCCCAAGAAGCCCTAAAATTCAGGACTAGTTAAAGGGGTAGAGCCATTTCAACATTAAATCGACATCCGCACCTTACCTGGTGCTTTCAGGTGCTCACATTTATATGGAACAACAGGCCTGGTTCAACATATCCCCCAGCAAACTGGAGCTCACGTACTGTACAAGCTGCTCTCCTTTAGAGCGAGAGCCAAGAAGATGGGGATGCATGGAAAATGGAACTGCCGGCATGGAAATGCAGACTCAAAACTATAATTAAATCTAGAGCCTGAGCAGAGAGATTATTTAAATTCAAAGGCCAATTAAGCATTAATCCTAAAGAAACATCCCTGCATGAAAGTGTATAATTAGTGGGAGACCACTGGGTCAAACTGGGTGCTGAGTAGAATGCCGGTCAGCCTCGCGCCACTGTTCTGTGGGATAAACGATAATGGTATTGATTGTAAAGGTCTGCGTAGAACAATGCTCTCTCTTTTTTCGTTACAATTATCATATGTATATTACATAGCCTGATCTGGCTGTGAATCTTTTATGAGGATTTGGAGAATAACGCCGCTATAAATTAGCGAGAAGTGTTCCCAGGACCCTCTGTAATGTGTATTTCAAACCACTAAACAATGCAGCGTCTACCGTGGGCCGGGACATCAAACTGAAAATGTATATTTTGTTATGAAGAACGATGTAGAAATTGCTCTGTTTGCCTTATTCCCTATGATGAAGCTTCAGCGGTGTTTGCAAAGTAACAGTGTGCGCTACAGTCTGGATGATCCACGTTTCAAACTTATTTGTTGAACTTTAATACTTGGCAGAGCATCATGGGAAAGCTCTGCAGTGAAATAGCCTTTGCAAAATTATACTTAAGACAGAACTTCCTTCACATATAGGGGCATATTTAACACATTTCCCATTTTAAATGCGGACGAGATAAATATTTCAACCCTCAAAATGGCAACGTGAAAATGTAAATTTTCGTATGACTTTAGTAAGCAGCTCTTGCTGGGAAGAGCTTACGCTATCACACTGGGTCTTGGTTCGGGTCCCCTGTGGGTACTGTGCATGTGTGGCCGTCGGCGAGGTGACACAGAGAGGAATCCATCATACAGAAGCCCATATTCAGATGATGTTAGCCATCGGGACCAAGCTCCAGAATATTTGGTAGATGCAACTGAATAGCAGCTCCCATAGAAACCTATGAGGGCTGCCTTGCGTTCGGAGAGCAGAGATATCTGCTGCGATCCCTCCATAGGTTACATAGTACATGTGGGGGTTCCTTAATATTTGCAGGTACCTCCTGAAAACAGAAGCAAGATTGCACAAAGTGACCTCAAGCCGCAGCATGACTGACATGCTATGGCTGTTTGGAGGCAGGGGAGGGATGGCGACGGCCAGTGCCCCAGAAAACGGGCAAGTGTTGCCAATTTTCAGGGCGGGCAAAGGCAAGTGGCTGCGTTCATGGACTCAGCTTCACCGGCCCCAGCGGCATGAAATACACACCCATCCTGAGTAACCTGAAGGTTTACTCGGATGACCGATGTTCGGGCGGTTGTTCCGATGGTTGTGTCTTTGGAAGGGGCAGCGGATCAGAGAAGCCGGCAGTGGGGGTCTTATTACCTCTAGTGGCTTTTGCATATTGTAGCACAGTCGCTACGTACAATGACGAAGCGTCCATACCTGAATCAGCGCAATGATAGACACGTTATGGTGGGGATGTAGTCAGGATACTGACAATAAGAATGTCGATGATCATAATCTCGACAAATTGCGACGGTATGTATTAGGGTTAGGCACTAGGGGGAGAGTTAGGGTTAGGTAATGGAACGGTTAAGGCCGTGCACACTAGACGATATGTTGTCCGATCCGGCCAGATCAGACATGTCGGCAACATCGTCCAGTGTGTACACTCAATGTCACTAACGATGCGCGCAGGTCTGATGGGCGACTTAGTCAGCGAGGGCCAAGCAGCCGAATGCAGCATGGCCCCCGCTGCCACGATGTCGCTTCCAACATTGGCAAGTGTGGATGCACTTGCTGATGCCGGGACCCCCCGACAGGTCCCGTCGCACGACAGGTCGGCTGGGTGTTCATCGCTAAATGTGTACCCAGCCTTAGGCTGCGGGAGGGGTGAGTTAGTTTAAGGGTTAAGATTTGGGTTAAAATACTTACCAAATTCAGGCCCTGATTCAGAGCCGGACGCTCTGACAGAGCGCTCGCTCTGAATCAGGGCCGTCCCTGCTCCTTTTTGGAGCGGCCTCCTGGCCGCTCGCATAGCTGTGGGTGACCACCCACAGCTATAGTGAGCGGCCAAAATGATGGTCGCGATGGCTCTATCAGAGCCAAAATCAGTCCCAATGACATGGGAACGCCTCCGTCTGGGCAGCCACGCCCCCGGCACACCCACCAAAGGGGGTGTGCTGTCAATCACCATCAACAGCACGCCCCCTTTGGTGCGAGACCCATAACGACGGCTTGGCCGTCGTTATTCGGGTCTCGCGCATGCGTATACCGGAGCCGCCTCCGTCGCGCATGCGAACTTGGGCAACATCGGCCCGCTTGCGAGCGCTCAGCGCTCGCAAGCGGGTCAGAATCAGGCCCTCAGTTGGGATTTTGACCCTCGGGATCCCGTACCCAACCCCTATGTTGGGCTACTTAGTGGATTTGCTAAAAGATATTTGCTGCTTAAATGGCTTGTGCCTGGTGAAAAAATGGAAGCCGCATGAGTTGCCATCCAGGGCGTCTTGTCGTGGCGCATTATGCTTACTAGCGGAGGCTGCCTGTCTATGGGTTGATGTGGTACAAGACCATGGTAGGAAAGTTGCATATAGCTATATTGTATACTACGGGCAACATGATTCAAAAGAGCAGAAAATTTACAATTTATATTTTTCCCCAGTGAATAATTAATAATAAAGTGCTTATTACAAGGTTAATATAAATTGCCTTACTGTTGGCACCTTTACTCCAGCTCAGGGACTCCGGTATGCATGGCATGTACACACAGCCTGGCAAACGAACTTCAACACAGACAGTTCAAAGCACAATGTAAGCGAATGGCTGCTCTCCAACAAATGTTCCCTTCATTATAACATTGCTTGCAGTGTTTATGAGCATTAATGCCTCATACAAACCAATGGAGTTCTTTTATTGCACACAGGGCCTGATTCAGAGCCGGACGCTATTTGCGGACGGTCGTTCCAAAAAAGGGGCCGTCTATTTAAATTGAGTGCTCGCTCTTTGCGGTTTGTTGACGCCTCTATGTCTGAGCGAGCAAACGAAAAATGCTCTCGCTATTTTGTAAAGACGACCCTTTGTCGTTCGAATTACACGTCATCTCCGGTATTTATTAGATTAATCGGGAACATCGAAAGGCATCTGAACTGCTCGCAGTGCTTGTGGTAGGTTTTACTTACCGCTATCACTGCGAGCAGTTCAGGCTAAAAGACATCCAAGTGACGTGATCGATGACGCTCCTTTACTAATTATGCACTCCCATTAAACGCTCTTTTGACCGTTAGGCATGCCTGCGTTCGGATCTCCACTCCCCCGTTTTCAAGCACCTTCCCCTGCTACCACCCACAAACGGTACATTCTGTCAATCAAATTAGCTGCCCCTTGCTGTTTTGCGAGCGCACGATTTCCAACCGCAATGACTGGTTTGCGCATGCACATTACGACCCATACGCATGCGCAGTTGTGCAAACATCGCTCAGAGCGAACGAGCGGCCGCTTAGGAGCGGCTCTGAATTAGGCCCACAGTGCATTATCCTGGAGGGCAGCGGAAGACTGAGCCACGAAGGGCCCTCAATGGGAATGCAATAATAGGGGCCCACCTTGGATTCCCCCCATTCCCCTGCTGGACAAGTCCGACACTGCTGCATGGAAGCCTTGAGAATACACTATAAATGCCCTACTAATAACAAGGGCAAACTGAGGGTTTTTTTCAATACTTTCAATAGACGTTGCTTATTCTCATGATTTATTTAAGACATAAATGACTCAAACAGTATTTTAGGAGAAGGAGAAAGAAACACTTGGATTCCATTAGTTGGGCATCCAAGCAGTGATAACTGCTTGGATAACAAACTGGAATTTGAAGTAATGTTTTAGTTTTCTTTTGTCAAACTTGTATTTTCTTACACTGCGATCCGCAACATTGTTCCACAAAGCACATGAACCGATGCACTTCAAAAGGCAGGATTGAAACTTGCATCCGTATGAGTGCATTTTGCATTAAACACATATACAAGCCTCCATGAGGTAGCTCAGGGGCGTGGCCAAGGTGCTAACATGTGGCCACACCCTCTTTGTGCTTACCAGTGCTCTCTGTACAAACTGAGCACTGCATGGTCACGCCCCTGAGCTACCTTAACAGGCATGCGCTTAACATGTATGCCTGGGCTCTCAGACAGGCCCAGCCCGCATACTTTGTAACACCTCCCTCTCGGTGCCCTGGCACATATGGCTGTATGAATGTATGAATTCATTCTTGTTAATACAGGGAGGCTGGGCGATTCCATAAAAAGTACCTCAGAGCTAGCCGGTTACAGGAGATGAAAGTAATGTAAATAAGTCTTATTGATAGAGCACTGTGAGTCCACAATTTTTTACAGGAGATGTCAACTCAGAATTAATTTCCGTAGGTGCCTCCCCTCCCACCGTCTACCCGAAAGCCAGGCGCTGAGGAGACACACACAGAGCACAGTCATTGCCCACAAAACCTGCAAAATACAGTGTGCAAATATGCAACATATATCAGATTAATAATCCAAAGATCAGTATCAGTTTGCTAAGAGTTTTATAAGGTCATTTATTTTAATCTTCCTGTGCCTCTCACTATGTCAACAATATTACAGCAAAATACATGTCCTTAGTTTCATTCAATTAAAATGTTTATGTTAAAGAAAATGTAACCATTACATTTTGTTGTTGTTTTTTTCAGTTTGTTTTTTTTAATTAATACAGCAGCATTTTTGATACTTTGTTTTTATTAACACTTTTTTTAAAGTTAAAAAAACAAACAAACATAAAAATAACATAAAGTAAACACAATTATCAGGAATATATTTGTGGAGCACTAGCCGTGTATAACAGTTTAAAACTGTCAACCATGGAGGGATTTAAAACTAGCATTCTACTAAACATTTCTCACAGGAATTCTTAGCAATACTTTCTAATTTCTCATTTAGACATAATTTATTAATATGCTGCACGCCTCCCCTACGACAGTAGTTGAGTGGATTTCAATCAGTTTTGCAGTTGTACATAAATAACATAAATAAAAATATTAGAACATATAAATAAATATATCAGTCATTTTGTATGTTAAGCTTTGGACTTGTCCAATAAAACAAAGCACATTTTCAGTCACAAGCCAGACTTCCTTCAACTAGCAGAATAGGGGGTGCTTATAATGCCAGGGTACCCCTCACCACTCACCACTGGTGGCACCACACCAAATTCTCACCCTTCATCAACTACAGTGGTAACATAAGGTGCAAACAGCACTGCTTCCTGGACAGAGGAACTAAGGGGGTCATTCAGACCCACTCGCGAGCGGCAGTACGGTCGCAAGTGGGTCGATGTTCCCCACTGCGCATGCGCACGACGGAGGGAGCTCCGTCGTGCGCATGCGCGAGACCCGGGGAGCGACGGGCTTTCCATCGCTCCGGGTCTCGCACCAAAGGGGGCGTGCTGTCAATGTTGATTGACAGCACGCCCCCTTTGGTGGGCGTGCCGGGGGCGTGGCGGCCAGACGGAGGCGTTCCCATGGGAACGCCTACCGTCTGAAGCCGGCCCCACTGACATCACTAGTGATGTCAGTGGGAGTGATTTTGGCTCTGATAGAGCCAAAATCACTCTAGGGCTTGTGGCAGGGAGACCCTACCGCAGGGTCTCCGTCGCAAGTCCGATGGTCGCGATGGTCAAGACCATCGCGACCATCTTTTTGGCCGCTCGCATATGCTGTGGGTGGCCACCCACAGCTATGCGAGCGGCCAGGAGGCCGCTCCATTTTCATGGAGGAGGGCCCTGATTCAGAGCGAGCGCTCTGGTCAGAGCGTCCGGCTCTGAATCAGGCCCTAACTCAGAGCTGTTGTTGCAAGGAGAAAGGATTTGGTGCAGCACTGGTGGACTCCCCCCCCCCCCCACCTCCCAGCAATGCATTTACAGCACTAACTATTAATGATTATTATGCTTAATTCTAGAGTGTGCCCAGCCCATGGAGGGGACATATTAATCACTTAACAAGCTTTAATTTGGTCTGGCGCTAATGGATCTACCCAGTTCTTCCTTCACCATCCACAGCACTTGTAAAATCGTACTATACATTATAGCTATTGTGTTCATGGTTTGATCCGTCGGCCTGGTGGGGGGTTTCCGGGCAGCTGGAAACCCCCCCCCCACATCTGTCTATGAAGACTACCTATATCCTAAAGGGAGTGCACCAGCAGACGCCACAGCGGAGATGACCGAAAATTATACTTTGTGGATGGCTATGTACATTAAACATATTTTTTTTCACAGCAGAGAAGAATCAATTACATTGTGATCGTTCTCCTGATGTTTAAAACTATAGATCCTGTCCAAAACTTTTAAAATATTCATAGTAACAAAAATACAGTAAGTTTGAACTGAAAACATTGTATCCCTATTATATGTTATATATGTGTCTCCCCATGATGACGAGAAATAACTACTATAAAACACGACTTGGTTATTGAATAACCTGGAGATGAAAAAAAAAAAAAAATCCCCAGCTCATTATATAGTCTACCTAAGCTTATTTTTCCGATGTATATTTATAAAAAAAAAAGATAGATTGGCAGAACATGTGCTATAGCCTCGGGCTGTGTTCTAGGACGGTTGTATATCACGGCATCCATGAAAGGCACCAACGCAGTAGGAACCCCTCTTTGAAAGCAGATTTAAAAACAATAATTGTATCAATTTAACATGAATCTACAGCTATTTATAAATAAAACAAAAAATAACAAGAAGTGAATGCATGCTGGTCTCTGTATCACCCCTATAAATTACATCACCAAATCAGCGTGACACTCATCATTTATATATAAAGAGGAGTTTATAAATCAAAGCCGCTGCTACCTGCCTAACTCATTGTGAGGTAACACAGCGGGACTCAACACACATTTTTCAGGATCCAACTTTGGTGCAACGTAGCATATACAGTAAAGTCTATAAATTCTGTTCCATAGAACACGACGCTGGTATCAGTTACAGGATAAGCATGAAGCCTCTGCCACTGGTACAGTGATTTGGGACAGTAAGGAGAACAGCACATCTGAAATTATGTTTGCATTACTACATAAAGGCCCTGGGGTAGGGTACGGGATCCTGGCAGTCGGGATGCTGGAGGTCAGAATCCCGACACAATTAGGTAAGTGGCCTAACTCTAACCCTAAACCCTAACCTTCCCCCTAACCCACCTTTCCCGCAGCCTAACCTTAACCCTCCCCTCCTGCAGCCTAACCCTAACCCTATCCCCCAGCAGCCTAACCCTCCACCCCTCTGCAGCCTAACCCTAACCCTCCCATCCTGCAGCCTAACTCTAACCCTATCCCCCAGCAGCCTAACTCTAACCCTATCCCCCAGCAGCCTAACTCTAACCCTATCCCCCAGCAGCCTAACTCTAACCCTATCCCCCAGCAGCTTAACTCTAACCCTATCCCCCAGCAGCCTAACTCTAACCCTCCCCTCCTGCAGCCTAACTCTAACCCTATCCCCCAGCAGCTTAACTCTAACCCTATCCCCCAGCAGCCTAACTCTAACCCTATCCCCCAGCAGCCTAACTCTAATCCTGTCCCCCAGCAGCTTAACTCTAACCCTATCCCCCAGCAGCCTAACTCTAACCCTCCCCTCCTGCAGCCTAACTCTAACCCTATCCCCCAGCAGCTTAACTCTAACCCTATCCACCAGCAGCCTAACTCTAACCCTATCCCCCAGCAGCCTAACTCTAATCCTGTCCCCCAGCAGCCTAACTCTAACCCTGTCCCCCAGCAGCCTAGCTCTAACCCTGTCCCCCAGCAGCCTAACTCTAACCCTGTCCCCCAGCAGCCTAACTCTAACCCTCCCCTCCTGCAGCCTAACTCTAATCCTATCCCCCAGCAGCCTAACTCTAACCCTTCCCTCCTAACCATAACCCTCCGCCTAGTGCCTAACCCTAACTCCTAACCCTATGCCCCAGCAGCCTAACTCTAACTCTATCCCCTGGTAGCCTAACCCTAACCCTCCCTGCAACCTAACCATAATCCTCCGCCTAGTGCCTAACCCTCCCCCCCTGCAGCCTAACCATAACCCTCTGCCTAGCGCCTAACCCTATCTCCCAGCAGCCTAACCCTCTCCTATCAGAGCCTAACAGGTCCTGATTCTGAGTAGGATGCAAGTGGTAATGTGGATGGATATCTGCAGACTGCACATGCATAGAAAGCAATTGGCAACTGTGCATGCGCTACTCACTGCATAACTACATGGTTCGTCATTGAAAGTGAGGACGACTTTATCCGTCCATTGTTGGACCACTCTTTCCATGCCATGGGGCTTTGTGGATGGCGGAGTCGGCGGACTTTGCACAGAACTGATCTATTTCATGGGACTCTTTTGCACCAAGCACACAAACACTATTGTATTTCCCCCCCTGCTGTGCAGCATGGTTTGCCCAGGTGCAAAGTTACTTGTTTTTTTTGTTTTATTTGCACCCAACTCAGAATCAGTCCCCGGGTGAGGTCTATCCAGCTCGATTAGGGTAATGATTGTCAGCTGTGCGCATTATATAACATGACAGCGCACACATGTCACAGTAAATATAATAATTATAGCACACAAAAGACATGCTGATGTTCAGCCCAGCGGGGGGTATACTAGAGCCTTCCCCATTCTAACTCAATACTGCACATATAAACCTGACAAGAGTTAGCGGGAGCTTGTTTGAGCTTAGGGGGCAATGCAGAGGTCTGTGACTAGGTCAGCGCCTTTATGCGGCCATGGAACTCCTGGGGGACTTATAATATAATTTTAACTTACAGTAGGGGGAACAGCATCGCACACATAAGGCCGGATTCTGAGGTTGATACATTCACTGTCACTGTCTGCAAAATGGTTGTCGATTAAAGAGCCTAGGTCGTGCGCACATGTCTGAGTATAGGAGCACAGGGACACTCATATGACACAGAAGGCACCGAAACATTCAGGAAACCATGTAAGGACATGCTGGGACTTATAGTTCCATATCAGCTGCTGAGCTGAAGGTTACTTATCTGTGGCTTAGAGGTTAATACAGTGTAGTATAATTCTATTATACTCACATACCAGAAAATAAATAAATATAAACACATCTTTACCACATTTGTTTTTTTTTCCCAAGATAATGTTGCAATAAACTATATATATGTATATACAATTATATATATATATATATATATATGGCATTGTAATTTCCTTGCTCAGTAGGTAACAAACTGATGGTTTGTGTGTAACTAAACATTCCACAGCAGTACACAGCACAGATGCTTGGATGCAGTTGTCATGACGACAGAATGCTCCCATACATTCCGCACCTTTCCAAACACAGTCCCAGAGCATTCTAGAGAAAGGGCAAGGGGCTGCATATCATCATAGGGGGGATAATATAGGGGCACACAACAGAAAATAAATTAGGTATATACATATATATATATATATATATATATATATATATATATATTGCACCTTTCATAAATATATAGTCAGTAAATCTTTATATACGTCAGAGGCTGAGAGTCGATTACTTTTAAGACCAGCGATTTTTACTAATAGAGCCACAGTTCTAATCAACCACTAGTGTAATAGGCTACACCAGTACAAGAACCATTCAGCAAATAGGATGTGGATAAAAAAATACATTGGTTAAATATTTACTGTGTACAAGTCTGATAAGATACTCCAATCGTAAGTGTGTCAGTATAATCTGATTACTGGTACTGTGTCAGCCAGATCTCCATTGGTCCAAGACAAGATGGGGCCATGTTTTCTTATCTCAGCCTTATGGAGCATACACACAGTACGATCTGTACCACCAACAACTTGAAAGATATCTTTCAGTGAAGCCATCCTGCCGCATCTCTGAACAGGCAAAGTTGATGATATCATCCAAGTTGGCCTGCGTGCATGGCATATATATCATTATCGTTCATATCGTTCAGTTTTATCGCTCCATGTGTACGCACCATTAGTCTGTATTTTTGACCAATTAGAAGCCCCAGCAGTGACGCAGTATCAGCTAGCTAATACAAATCAGGAAACATGTCCACACTCAGTGGTCCACCCTCATTGGTTCACACTCAGTGGTCCACCCTCATTGGTTCATACTCAGTGGTCCACCCTCATTGGTTCACCCTTAATGGCCTTCACTCAATAATAAAGGGCTTGTATAAAGGAGAGTGTGCCTGGATCATAAACGCAGAGCAAACAGACCAGAAAGCCACTTGATATGTGTCAGCGTGTCTGAGTGGGCAGTTAGATGGTTATAGTTGTGAAATGGGCTGGATACTGGCAAGACCCATCACAGGATTTCAGACAGGTGCATTGCAAATGTAAAAAAACTATTTTTATGGACACTATTCTTCCCTTGGAGGAATTCAGTCGCCTGTATTCATAGCTGCCACCAGCTCCCCTAAACTCCCACCAGCACCCGGTAGGCACTAAGGGGCCAGAATTACCTGAACCTGTTCTTATGTAGGCATTTAGACAAATAGTGTCAAGGTAGAGGGCCCTAATACAGCATCTTCCCTAGGGCCCGGTGGTGCCCTAATCTCTCACTCCAGCAAGTTGCTTACATTCTGGGCCTGGTACAGAGCTGCACAAAAAGCGACCAGGATTTGGGCTGCTTTCCGTATTTGGGAATAAATGGGTATTTCCAGAGTTGCTTATCACTTTGTGACCATACGTACCAACCCCTTCCATCCACAGATGATGAGGAGGCATCATAATAAGCAGTGCACGCATTTGCACCATCCCCAACCTTAGTGCATTTGTTGGACAGGTCTCTGCGCATACTCATCTCTGCATAGCAAAGCCAGATTAGCAATGGGGCGTATGGAGCTACAACTCTGGGCCCTCACATAAAAATAGGCCCATCACCATGTCAGCATGATGATGGCTAGCTTCCCACCTGGCCACACGGTCATCCATAAGTCATACGTTTTAAAATTGTACCTCTATTTGTCTCACAAAATGATGCAATTGTCCTACTCTTACTTATTTAGGGAGACATTGGGGATGATAGTGTAGGGAGTGTACACGCCCACAGGGGATAGTCCACGCCCACACAGCACTGGTCACAGCTCCACCCCTTCTCACAATAGGTCCCTGATCATTTCCAGCCCCAGGCCCATGAGGTTCTTAATCTAGCCCTGCTGAATAACCCAAAAGTCTGCCCACATGTCCTCTGCAAATTTATCCTATGTTTCTCCCAGTTACACCCAATCTGCCACAAGTCGCAATATGATATGACTGATATTTGTAGGACTCTGAATGGCTGTAATTGCTGTAAATTGCATATGGAGAGTTTGCTTTAAAAAAAAATTGCTAGACGGAATTGCGGGCAAATCTAATTCAGGTCTCCTGTCTTCTTTCAGCACATTGGAGAGTATATTTACTAAAGTGCTGGCTTTTTAGAAGTGGAGATGTTGCCCATAGCAACCAATCAGATTCTAGCTATTATTTTCTAGAAGCTGCTAGATAAATGACAAGTAGAATCTGACTGGTTGCTATGAGCAACACCTCCAGTTCTAAAAAATTTGCACTAAAGTCAAATATACCCCTTGGAGTTAGTTTTAAAGTAAGGGCTGTGTGTTATATGGCAGGTACAATTTATTACAGCTCAGAACTCTGTTAATGTATCATATTTCCCCAGAAATAAATGGTACGTCCAGTGGTGGGAGTACAATCAGATTACTTATACATAGTAAATATCTAAAAATGTTAAGTTTAGGTACCAGTAATTAAGAAACCAGCTGTGATGGATTTCAAATCACTTGCAAAATCTATTTCCTTTTCCAAACAACCAATTAAATACAAGCCAAAAACTGACTATTTCACTCAATGCCATAATAGGACTTCACCTAGACCAACATAATTCTCAGGCCAAATATCTGCAATCAAAGCTACCTCCACTCCTTGGACCTTTAGTTTCATGTGATCTTCTCGCGTCGTTTTCCCATCTTTTCGCTTTTTCCAGCAATATCCATCTTTCCGGTATTTCACCTTCTTCCGATTGTACAATATCATGGAACCATTCTGTGGCCTGCAAGCAAAACAGAAAAATATTAAGTAACAGGCCTGTTACCGGAATGGAATTCAAGAAAAAAAAAAAAAAAAATATATAGTGAAGAAATTTATGATGGAAAGCACCAGGGTCCGTAGAAGTCAGAACAGAGAAGCAATATCCTACATTTAGCAACGTATAATTTTTCACTTTTTATTGCCAGAGGCTGGATCTCCTTAGATGGTTTATGACCTGCAAACATTTACTCGTGGATTTTGCAGCTAATGAATTAAATGTGTCAATGATAGGTATAAAGGAAGATCTTGTAAGTAAGAAGAGCTCTTTCGCTGGTGATATATGGCGCCCGGGGATTTGCAGCGTTGTGAAAAACTACAGGAACCTGCAGGAAGGAGAAGCTTATGGTAAATACTGTGTTGGACATTACCGTTCATTTTCTCCCCTGCCAAAAACACAGGTCATGCTTATTTTATACAGCTGGATAATTTAAGGAATAAGGAGCTCTCTTAATTTGATATGGTCGCATGAGTCCTGTCGCATGCCAATTCAACGATAGCGCTTTGGGCGCTATCATGACACGGCCACACTTGCTGTGACAAGCTCCAAACCAGTGGGATCCTCGCCTTTCTTGTTACAGAACATCTTAGGGAAGATGTACTAAGCCTTGGGTCGAGATCAAGTGGAGAGAGATAAAGTACCAACCAATCAGCTCCTATCATTTTACAAGCTGTGTTTTGAAAAATGATTTTGTTGGTACATTATCTCTCCACTTTATTTCTGTCAAAGGATTAGTACATCCAACCCACAGTCTTTCCAGTAGAACACGTTATAGTAAGGGCCTTAGGGGGTAGTTGTTTTAAAATCAAACATATTAGACGCTAGCTTTTGACCTAGGTGTCGACTAAGGTTTTTTTTCGTTGTTGTTTATTTTTGCCCTCCCAGTAAACTTTTTTTTCTCTTTCCAGGTCTCAATATGTCTCTTTCTTACTTACCAGCTTTCTCTGTCTCTCTTTTCCCTTCCCCTGTGTATCTTTGCCTACCACTCTGCCATGCCGTGTCACCCTGGAGGCTTATGTTTAGAACAGTCTGCCTCTGGGCTGTCGTGATGATGTCATTTCAATCAGCGTTCAGCTTTGTTATATAGATATTGTAAGGTGTAGAAACTAGAGATATAACAGCCCAAGCCTTTGTGGACACACTTCATTATTGTGAATACAAATCAGTTTGTCAGCCAAATAACATATCTTGGTAAACATTATTGTATTCAAGTTTGAGTTTGCAGTTCACATGGTAAACTGTTTAAAAATACTGTACAATGTTGACATTTATTTGTTCGGCGTTTCGGCAGGGAACCTATGCGCCCTGGTCCGACACCCTCTGCCGCCTGCCTCATGCACATGTGATTTCATGAGGTCCCAGAAGAGGAGGCCTGGAGCAGAAAGCTGGGCGCTGGGTTCGTTCTAAACATGCTCCAGGTACCTCTGCAGGCAGCAAGGATGCCTTACAAGCAGCCCACAAGCCACATACAAATGTTACCAGGGCAGTGAATGTGCCGCCCCCTTGGACTGTGGCACCTTTCAATTGCAATATACTATGAAACTTGTAACTTTCTAGCTCTCTCTTAGGGGTATTTTAGAAGTGGAGATGTTGCCCATAGTAACCAGATTCTAGCTAGAGAAATGCTAAGTAGAATCTGATTGGTTGATATGGGCAACAACTCCACTTCTAAAAACCCGCACTTTAGTAAAAATATACCCCTTAGAATCTAAAACTTTTCCACCGGGCAACACCTGGGTCACTTTTACTAGTTTATAAGTTATTACTGAGACTGAAACAAAAGAACCATTTGTCTTCCAAATGAATCACCCCTGCGCTGCGATATGCTGAACGGATAACTAAGTACAGAACCATATGCTAAACAGGAGCCGTTCATTTTGGAGTGATATAAACACACGTGAAGAGAGATGCCGCGCATCCCACAGAGACAGGAATACGCATTTGCAAAAATTTACAGTGCTCTGTTAGTCACAGTAATTGGCTTTCAGAACACAAGAACAGGAAGAAATATAACTACACAAGACATAAACAGAAGCAGCAGTCGTAAAAAACTTTCATACAAAGTGTTAGTCTGACGATATTTCACTGGAAAATCTCCCCAGCGACATTAGCAAAATTATAACAAGGAACAAAGTTGTGTTACGTGCGCGATGCAATGACAGAAATATCTGCACGAGACAGAAATGCATGTGCCTTGGTTAGGTAGTGGCACGTACGTTACACATTCACAGTAAATCACTTATGGCTGAAAGTTTTTGTACAACTTTTACTGCTGAATAAAATAAGAGCAACCCTTGTGACAGAGGTGCTGTGTTTTTGTGTTATTGTGAATATTCGTATACTATTCCACAAACCAGAGCTGGATTAGCCACTAGGCAAACTAGGCTCCTTCCCAGGGCTTATTGATCAATGAGAGGCCCGGCTTGCTCAAACCCAATTTTAGGTGGGTGGGTGTTTTTTTTTGACAAATGGCGGATGGATCAAACCTTAAGGCCCCAATTGTGTCTTAGGGCCGGATTCCATTAGCTGCGAAAAGCCGAGATCGGTGAAAAGTGCGATGATTCATTCGCCTGTTTGGATGCGATGTTTTCGCCATGCGCATCCCAGCTTTTCTCCCTATTCAATTCCAAAACAGGCAAAAACGCAGATAGGCGAATGTATTGAAAAGCGAAACTAACGAAAAGGACAGCATTTTTGGGGGGAAATCAGTCTGTACCCCATAAAAAACCTCACTGACCCTGGGAATCAATATAGAAGCGTATTAATAGCCCTAATAAAAGTATTTAGTGATCTTATTTTGAGTCAAAGGACTGTTATATGCTTATTTGCATAAGTGTGGAAAAATTATATAATGCAATGTGTTTTTTTGAGAAAAATAAGTACCGTAGTTCAATTTGGGGTACATGTAAATGGGTACTAGTATATTTTGGTGTCTCTCAAGTGAAGATTTAAAAAAATTTAAAGAATACACCTGCTGCAGCCTCCTGCAATCCTAAAAACACCTGTCTCAACCTTATAGCCCCCCAAAATACCAGGCCCCCTACTTTTTACCCCATTTCCAACACAAAATTTTCGCCCCAAAAATGACAAGTCTTCTTTTGGGGTGAATTAAGATAATTCTTTTTTTTTAACCTAATTAGTCATTAGGGGGGTGTCCAAATAGTTCTGAACCAAGGGCCTGATTCAGTCCGCTCGCTAACATGCGTTCGTACGCTGCCGTCAGCAGCCAGAGTATGCAAATCCCGCGATCGCTAGCAAGACATTAGCGCCCACTATGTCTTGCTGTGTGATCGCGGTATTTTTTTAAACGCCCACCAGCCTGACACAAGATGCCCACTTTCCCTTAGTAACACACTTCATGTCCAGGAAGTGTATGAAACAATCAATAACATCGAGTAACATCGGACCCATACGGAGCACTTGTGGCTGACCATACCCTACCGCAACACTGCGAGTGCTTCAGTGTGTAATTCAGCCATGTGACGTGTATGCTGACGCCGCATCTTAATTATGTACGCCCCTGAAACGGCGTTCAGACGCACAGACACGCCTGCGTTCGCACCACCACACCCCCCGTTACTATCGACCACCCCTTGTCACCACCCACAAACGGCTCCTCCTGTCACTCACATACCTCCCAACTGTCCCACATTCAGCGGGACAGTCCCGTTTTTATGGAACTGTCCCGTGGTGGGGGGGAAGTTGGGGGAAGCATACACGCTGCTCTGCATAGCAGAGCAGTGGGTATGATGCTGTGCGCACGTGCACAGCATCTATCCACAGTATGGGGGGGGGAAAGCCCGGGGGCAGCCCAGCATCTCGGAGATGCTGGACACGCCCCTTAGTGATGTAAACAGGGCATGCCGCTAGGCCACGCCCCCTATACACACGGGCCATGCCCCTTTTTGGGAACACGCGCACCCAGGGCACTTGGATGTCTCGGGGTGCTATTAACACATATTGGGAGGTATGCACTCATGCTTGCGGAGCGTCTGTGTACAAGGGGCGATCACTTCGCGATCGCAGTGACTGGTTCGCGCACGCGCACTGTGTCTTATACACATGCGCAGATTGCAAACATTGGCAGGCTACGTGCGAACGCATCCTAGCGAGCGGGTCTAAATCAGGCCCCAAGTCCCCACATTTGTACCCTAAAATAGGGATTTTGCACTTCTTTTCTCCTGCCTATTGCTGTTACAGTAAGGAAACTAGGCCTTGGGAAATGTAAGTCTCTCTCTCTCAGTAAGTGGAGTTGTTGCCCATAGCAACCAATCAGATTCTATCTATTATCTTCTAGAAGGTGCTAGATAAATCATAAGTAGAATCTGATTGGTTGCTATTGGCAACACGTCCACTTCTAATAACCCGCACTTAAATATACTCCTAAATGTGTCAAATTCCCCGGCAAAGTTGACTAAGGGCCTGATACAGAGATGTACTCAATGCCGATATATATGCAGATCAAGCGATTGTTTGCCATTGTGCATGTGTGTAAGTCGCATTGCGCAGACGCAGCGATTGTTTTGCGACTACAAAGGATTCAGTCACAAAGTAGTCGCATTTGGGCGAGTTAACGGGTGCTGGTTAGGCAAACGCAGGTGTGTCTGACCGTTTAAACGCCGTTTCATTGGTGCGCATAAGTTAGTAATTTATCTCCTTTACAGCATGAGAGCTCTCTGCCTATCAGGAGAGACGCTGTGTGTGAGACAGGTCAGACTTGCCGCATATGCTGCGTGGCTGCCCGATCCGCATCGATGTACCGATGTTGTGCGTGACGCTGGACGGATATGAGAAGGCAGCAGTGGGCTTCCCTATGCTCGGGGGTTGTTTTGGAAACATTATCATATCTTTGCAGCTGCGTTCCGTGTGAAATCGCAGAGGTGATCGCATTAGCGTCCAGCGCTGAATCAGGCCCTAAATGTATAAAAGGTGAAACAAAATTACACCATTTACTATTAAACGTTGTCTATCTGATGCATAAAGGGAAAGAAAATATCCCCATGAATTTGCCCATTTGTTTGATGCAGTAACAGTACATATGTCTTGTACCAGAAGAGCAGGCACTTATGGCGGGAGTGCCATGTGTCTGTTCATCGTGTCACCTGAACAAGAAGTTCATTAAAATACCTGTCTGTGTCAGTGGCGGCTCCAGAGGTGGGGGCTGCAGCGCAGTCCAAAATTCAAATAGGAGAACCACACCAACTGCCACCCCAAACGCTGCCAAACATCGCCGTCCGGGACTCACTGGCAGTTGGTGTGGCTCCCCTATTTGAATCTTGGACTGCCCTGCAGCCTCACCTCTGGACTCTGTGACATATAAGTACTGTAGATCTCCATGCTTGTTCATTTTGCTGAGGGGCAGCCAGAGGTGTCACCGGGTCTGGTGACACCCAGTGCACACTCCGACTAGGGAGGCGTGGCCTAAAATAAAGGGGTGTGACCTCACGGGGGATCCCCATGACTTCAGTCCGGGGGCAGTCCAGCATTGCCGGAGATGCTCGACTGCCCCCGGAGACTGGGCTGTCAGCGCGGTCGGCTCCTCTTCTATGACAGCAGCCGGGTGCTGCAGGAGAATATCACTCTGCAGCACCCTGCTCCTGTCACTGACTACAGAGTTACTGGCACCTGGGTGGTGGCCCGCACCCCTCTCATGAAGCCACTGGGGGCAGCTGCTAAATAAAGTCTTGAGCACATCTAAATTAACTTCCACCTTGCAGTATGTCTCCATTATAACTGAGCTGTACAAGCAGCAGCCATTTTTCTGGAGACCAAAAATGCACTGAGACCTATGTAAATAACTCAGTCACTATAAAGGTTCAGAAGCTGTGGGCAAACCCTTGGGAGGATATGGCATGCCCCAACATGTAGCACGACCATGTGTCCTTCCTGGGATCTTACTGTTCAGATTCGCAGGAAATGCAAGTTGGCAGTAATGTGTTGTTGTCATGTGCACTTTAAGACACGTTTCTTGAACAATGTCATTACTGACCGTACACTACTCTATCATTTCATCAAGAATTCTTATTATAGTACCTTTCTAGATTTCCTATTTTCTTTTTACGTTTATTTTTAAGTTTGTATAATTTTTTTTCAAGCTTTATTCATAGCAAATAAATTAAACATAGACAAAGAACTGAGATGCACCCACGCATGTCAGTTTTTTGGCTTATTTTTCATAAAAACTTTCATTCTGCATTCTCATCTTTGTGATGAAAAATAATTAGAGGGGATTTTAATAACAGCTACTGTATAAATAGCTACCCGGAGACCTAATGCCCAGTGACACTGCAGGATCACACGGCGAAATCAGTTTCTGTCATATACCTTTCAGCTATATAGTCTGCCAGAATGAAATACGTGAGCGAGCAAAGTGTGTGAGTGCCAATAAAATTGCTTTGCATCTGTGCCAATTACAGGTCCCAAAATGAGGCTGCCCTGGCACTCCAGACAGGCAGCCAACCCCCACATTTGCATGATGACTGCTTCTGGTACCTGGTGTCATTTCGCATCCACAGGACGTGACATTTAGGATTGCATTTCTCTCATACCTGCTGAGATCCATTCCACCACCCAGTAAGCATATTGATCGTCAGTCATGCATCTTGCAGGAAGCCATTAGACCTGTTTCATCTGAAAGTGTTCTTCCCTGTCACCTGTGTGTCATAACAAGTGACTACTCAGTGGCCTGAGGGCTTGGTACCAATCTGTATGTCCTTTTTAATTGGAACACCCTTTTCTAGGGTAAAGAGTTTTCAAACATTTTAGCTGATTCTTTAATTAACACACTAGAAACATCACAAAACAAGTGTATGCAGCCATTTTGTGAGCTGAGCCAATATGCCTGAGAATTAGGACGGAGTGCATTTCATCTGCAAGGAGTTAAAGTAAACACCCGAGTCTGTGGGTGTCGGCCTCTAGACAAGAAGGGGCTAGTTGTTTAGTGAGGTAGTGTTGTGGGGTGGGGTTAGGTTTGGTTAGTCTATAGGATTGGGCAGAGGGTGTGTCAGTGCTATTTCAGAGATGCTGCTTGGCAGCCATTTTATAGAAATTTCTCTGGTCGGCTGTTTCCCCGCCCTCCCTCCCTTAATCATTGAGTTGTTTGGTGTCGGCTTTTCTTGTGGCGGGAAAGAACGGTAGCAGTCGCCATCTGTCTTTGGAGCTTGAGGTGCTCTCCCTTCCAATACATGGCTTAGGCTGATTTTACCCTACTAGGGTCAGCGGCAACCGCCTAACCAGGTGGGCCTCACGTCGTGTCATTTGGGTGGGAGGTGGATACCTTGGGCGTGGTAATGGGCTGGCTGCTCGCCTCCCATTTAGAAGATGGATGTGAGTATGCAGTTGGTGATCTTGCATTGTGGGGCCGTTCTTTCTGCGCCACCATACTTTGTCTGTCTTTCTTTCTTATTCTATTAGTTAGTTCAGTTATACATTAAATAGTTTAATTAGTTTAAAATTAAATAAAGCTGACCTTCCTTTCCCCTTATATAAGTCTCTGTGTCATTATTTCATTATGACTATGGTTGATGATTTACCCTGCACTGTTAGGAGGGAACACTCATCAGGCGATGGGGAGTTTATACATTCTACCAAGTTGCTAAGCACCAGTGACAATGCCGTGGCGGCCATTTTGTAAGATGGATCAATACACAAGAGATTGAAACCTTTGACTCAAAGGTTGTATGCTCATGAATATCAATTCAGCTCACAAAACAGCTGCATCCGAAGCTTATATAATATAATTTTAAGTATATTCGTAACGGAACTAGCTAAAACATTTGCAAAGATTTGTTTTACATTTTTTTTATCACTGTTTTTAACTTCATATAATATATATATATATTTTTTGTGTTGAGGTTATCTACTTTACAATGTTGGTTAATATTCCTTTATAAAACATAATGGGACTGATACCAAGTTACTGGCAATTGCTCCCCAACTGTCAGGAGTAAAATGCATTCAGTAAACAAGCTGCAAATGCATGCAGTTACACCTATTGCAAGATAGCTGCATGTCGGCACCAGTAGTATATGTGCTAGCTGTATGTTAGACATTTCTCACACGCACTAACAACACCCATGTTTTTTTTTGCCATTTGTTTTGCATAGGTGCACATGTACATATGCAGCAATTCTTTAAGGTTTAAAACCGCATGTATTTTAGATTACTTGTTATATGCAATTTAGAGGCGTATAGGAGAACTCTATCTTTAGAGAATTCAATTGTCCAGACAGAGGACGATTCAGATCCACATGCAAATGCCATCGCAGCTGCACAGAGGAGTATTAAGAGAGGAGGCCCGTGTGCATTCCCCGTCTGGGGCCCCCTCCTCTATCCCTGGCAGCCGGCCACATCACCGCAGCAGCAAACTCTAGCGGCAGCCATTTTCCCAGAGATGTCCAAAATGCTGGGAAAATGCCCACGGCAGCCATTTTACAGGTGATTTGTGCAGCACTACAGCCAAAGCAGGACTTCATAAAAGTAAGTATTAAAAAAATATGGGTGCATTGTGTGTGGTGTGGGCCCCGCTACTGCAGCTGCGATCTCTTACATATCGCAGTTGCGAAAATATGTCCAGTGCTTAGACACGGCCACTGAAAGCATCTCAGATCCGCCGCTCATGCACAAAGCCGGACACATCGAACGCAGATCAGGAGGCCATCAGCTCTCTGAGTAAGTCTAAAGGCGCCCAGCCATCTGCGATGGATTGTCGCCATGCTGCAACCCGGCATCGCAGGATCACAGAAATCCAACATGTTAGATTTCACAGATATGACAATCACGATCAAAAACTGATCGTGATTGTCAAATCGGTGAAATTTAACATGTGAAATTTCAGCAATCCTGCGACCGCTGAACATTGATGGTGCCCAGCTGGCATTTCCGACCGGTGGATCGGCGTTTCCCATCTGATCGCAGGATCGCGAGATCCTCGATCAGATGTACGGTGGCTTGAAGCTGCCGCAGGCACAGCGGATCTCCAGACACGTAGAGGGTTGTCCTGCTGCGAGCAAGGACACAGTGGCTAATTTATGCAGGCCCTGAAAACAGTGTTTAAACGGTCTGACATGAATAAATCACATCACCCTAATTGCACACAATATAATCATGTAACAAGGTACCATATACAAGAGAGAATATTGCCTTTTGTTACTTATTAATAAATGCGAAAGTTGCACTTTAATACAATATACAATTAAATACAAATTAAATTTAAATAAAATGTTGTATTTCCCCTTCTTTAAAATCATGTGAGAATTCTCTTTCCTGCTGTAATCTAAAGGAAAACGTCAAATAGGTAATGCAATTAGACGCTAGCTCACTGATTAATTAGCATCACAGATATATTTTTAAGTACTATCAGCTGGAGGGGTCAATAATCAGCCAATCAGAAGTGGTTAGATTGTGTTGCTTATCATGATTCCTGTGTATTATTGCACCAGCTGTCTGCTACCTGTCCGAGAGCTTCCTAATAAAAAGTGTATTTGCGATGTATCCAGAACGAATTATGGGCCTGATTCAGAGCAGGACGCTCTTTGAGAGAGCTCGCTCTGAATCAGGGCGTCCCTTTTTTTTTTTAAGGAAGGCCTCCTGGCCACTCCCATAGCTGTGGGTGGCAACCCACAGCTTATGCAAGCGGCCAGGTGATGGTCGCGATGGTCAAGACCATCGCGACCATCGGGCTTGCGACGAGACCCTTGTAGTAGGGTCTCATGGCCGTAAGCCCCAGTGGACTTCCTGCTTCACTGTGCGCTCGCGAGTGGGTCTGAATCAGGCCCTATGTTACAACTACATGAGTAAGCACTTACTGTATTCAATCTATACTTGCCTGTCCTTGCTTACAGTACCTCCATTCTCCCTCTTCAGACGCAATAATGCGCAAATCAATGACACGCAGAAATATATATAAGTATGCATGTGCGTTTTTTACGTACAGTCGCAGTATGGAAATCTGTATCTTACATAAAGGACAAACACATCCGGATAATGCCCAATAATTGTATTTCTGACACAAAGCCATGTATAGTTTTACCCAAAGGGGAAATGTATAGCACCATTCACGTTTTTGGTCAACGGTTCCCGGCTGCAGAGTGCCGACACTGACGAAAATTATAAAAGTATTCTAAAAAGTATTCAAATACCAATTTTTTTGTAGGAATCTTTCCAAGTTTATTTTTAACGCAAGAGGAAGGTCAAAGAAATAATTAAAGAAACATTAAAAGTGTATTTGCAATTCTGTATACAGTAATTGGGAAGAGCCAAGGGTTGTGCTGGTTGTCCCACAGCACTAGGGGGGTCATTCAGACCCACTCGCAAGCGGCAGTACGCTCGCAAGTGGGTCGATGTTCCCCACTGTGCATGCGCACGACGGAGGGAGCTCCGTCGTGTGCATGCGCGAGACCCAGACTGCGCCAGCCAAGCTGTCGCTCCGGGTCTCGCACCAAAGGGGGCGTGCTGTCGATGGTGACTGACAGCACGCCCCCTTTGGTGGGCGTGCCGGGGCCGTGCCTGCCAGACGGAGGCGTTCCCATGGGAACACCTACTGTCTGAAGCCGGCCCCATCACTAGTGATGTCAGTGGGAGTGATTTTGGCTCTGATAGAGCCAAAATCACTCCAGGACTTGTGGCTGGAAAACCCTACCGCAGGGTTTTTGTCGCAAGTCTGATGGTCGCGATGGTCAAGACCATCGCGACCATCTTTGTGGACGCTCGTATATGTTGTGGGTGGTGACCCACAGCTATACGAGCGTCCAGGAGGACGCTCCATTTTAATGGAGGAGGGCCCTGATTCAGAGCGAGCGCTCTGGTCAGAGCGTCCGGCTCTGAATCAGGCCCTATATCAGCATTCCAAAGGTGAAACAATATTATATTAAAATATAAGAGCACATTTTTAAGGTTAGATAATTATATACAGAGTAAAATTATATGATACTAGACAGGATGACTAGGGGCGTGCGAGCAATGCTATAAGATGGTGTCCCTGGTACATTGCTATAAGATGTTGTCCCTGGTGCATTGCTATAAGATGGTGTCCCTGGTGCATTGCTATAAGATGTTGTCCCTGGTGCATTGTTATAAGATGGTGTCCCTGGTGCATTGCTATAAGATGGTGTCCCTGGTGAATTGTTATAAGATGGTGTCCCTGGTGCATTGCTATAAGATGGTGTCCCTGGTGCATTGCTATAAGATGGTGTCCCTGGTACATTGCTATAAGATGGTGTCCCTGGTACATTGCTATAAGATGGTGTCCCTGGTGCATTGCTATAAGATGTTGTCCCTGGTGCATTGCTATAAGATGGTGTCCCTGGTACATTGCTATAAGATGGTGTCCCTGGTACATTGCTATAAGATGGTGTCCCTGGTACATTGCTATAAGATGGTGTCCCTGGTGCATTGCTATAAGATGGTGTCCCTGGTACATTGCTATAAGATGGTGTCCCTGGTGCATTGCTATAAGATGTTGTCCCTGGTGCATTGCTATAAGATGGTGTCCCTGGTACATTGCTATAAGATGGTGTCCCTGGTGCATTGCTATAAGATGTTGTCCCTGGTGCATTGCTATAAGATGGTGTCCCTGGTTCATTGCTATAAGATGTTGTCCCTGGTGCATTGCTATAAGATGTTGTCCCTGGTGCATTGCTATAAGATGTTGTCCCTGGTGCATTGCTATAAGATGGTGTCCCTGGTGCATTGCTATAAGATGGTGTCCCTGGTGCATTGCTATAAGATGTTGTCCCTGGTGCATTGCTATAAGATGGTGTCCCTGGTGCATTGCTATAAGATGTTGTCCCTGGTGCATTGCTATAAGATGGTGTCCCTGGTACATTGCTATAAGATGGTGTCCCTGGTGCATTGCTATAAGATGGTGTCCCCCTGGTACATTGCTATAAGATGGTGTCCCTGGTACATTGCTATAAGATGGTGTCCCTGGTACATTGCTATAAGATGGTGTCCCTGGTGCATTGCTATAAGATGTTGTCCCTGGTGCATTGCTATAAGATGGTGTCCCTGGTGCATTGCTATAAGATGGTGTCCCTGGTGCATTGCTATAAGATGTTGTCCCTGGTGCATTGCTATAAGATGGTGTCCCTGGTGCATTGCTATAAGATGTTGTCCCTGGTGCATTGCTATAAGATGGTGTCCCTGGTGCATTGCTATAAGATGTTGTCCCCCTGGTACATTGCTATAAGATGTTGTCCCCCTGGTACATTGCTATAAGGTGGTGTCCCTGGTACATTGCTATAAGATGTTGTCCCTGGTACATTGCTATAAGATGGTGTCCCTGGTACATTGCTATAAGATGGTGTCCCTGGTACATTGCTATAAGATGTTGTACCTGGTACATTGCTATAAGATGGTGTCCCTGGTACATTGCTATAAGATGGTGTCCCTGGTACATTGCTATAAGATGGTGTCCCTGGTGCATTGCTATAAGATGGTGTCCCTGGTGCATTGCTATAAGATGTTGTCCCTGGTGCATTGCTATAAGATGGTGTCCCTGGTACATTGCTATAAGATGGTGTCCCTGGTACATTGCTATAAGATGGTGTCCCAAGTACATTGCTATAAGATGGTGTCCCTGGTGCATTGCTATAAGATGTTGTCCCTGGTGCATTGCTATAAGATGGTGTCCCTGGTGCATTGCTATAAGATGTTGTCCCTGGTGCATTGCTATAAGATGATGTCCCTGGTGCATTGCTATAAGATGGTGTCCCTGGTGCATTGCTATAAGATGTTGTCCCTGGTACATTGCTATAAGATGGTGTCCCTGGTGCATTGCTATAAGATGGTGTCCCTGGTGCATTGCTATAAGATGGTGTCCCTGGTGCATTGCTATAAGATGGTGTCCCTGGTACATTGCTATAAGATGGTGTCCCTGGTACATTGCTATAAGATGGTGTTCCTGGTACATTGCTATAAGATGGTGTCCCTGGTGCATTGCTATAAGATGTTGTCCCTGGTGCATTGCTATAAGATGGTGTCCCTGGTGCATTGCTATAAGATGGTGTCCCTGGTACATTGCTATAAGATGGTGTCCCTGGTACATTGCTATAAGATGGTGTCCCTGGTGCATTGCTATAAGATGTTGTCCCTGGTGCATTGCTACAAGATGGTGTCCCTGGTACATTGTTATAAGATGGTGTCCCTGGTGCATTGCTATAAGATGGTGTCCCTGGTGCATTGCTATAAGATGGTGTCCCTGGTGCATTGCTATAAGATGGTGTCCCTGGTGCATTGCTATAAGATGGTGTCCCTGGTACATTGCTATAAGATGTTGTCCCTTGTACATTGCTATAAGATGTTGTCCCTTGTACATTGCTATAAGATGGTGTCCCTGGTGCATTGCTATAAGATGTTGTCCCTGGTACATTGCTATAAGATGTTGTCCCTGGTACATTGCTATAAGATGGTGTTCCTGGTACATTGCTATAAGATGGTGTCCCTGGTGCATTGCTATAAGATGTTGTCCCTGGTACATTGCTATAAGATGTTGTCCCTGGTGCATTGCTATAAGATGGTGTCCCTGGTGCATTGCTATAAGATGGTGTCCCTGGTGCATTGCTATAAGATGGTGTCCCTGGTGCATTGCTATAAGATGGTGTCCCTGGTACATTGCTATAAGATGGTGTCCCTGGTGCATTGCTATAAGATGTTGTCCCTGGTACATTGCTATAAGATGTTGTCCCTGGTACATTGCTATAAGATGGTGTTCCTGGTACATTGCTATAAGATGTTGTCCCTGGTACATTGCTATAAGATGGTGTCCCTGGTGCATTGCTATAAGATGGTGTCCCTGGTGCATTGCTATAAGATGGTGTCCCTGGTACATTGCTATAAGATGGTGTCCCTGGTGCATTGCTATAAGATGTTGTCCCTGGTGCATTGCTATAAGATGGTGTCCCTGGTGCATTGCTATAAGATGGTGTCCCTGGTGCATTGCTATAAGATGTTGTCCCTGGTGCATTGCTATAAGATGGTGTCCCTGGTGCATTGCTATAAGATGTTGTCCCTGGTGCATTGCTATAAGATGGTGTCCCTGGTGCATTGCTATAAGATGTTGTCCCCCTGGTACATTGCTATAAGATGTTGTCCCCCTGGTACATTGCTATAAGGTGGTGTCCCTGGTACATTGCTATAAGATGTTGTCCCTGGTACATTGCTATAAGATGGTGTCCCTGGTACATTGCTATAAGATGGTGTCCCTGGTACATTGCTATAAGATGTTGTCCCTGGTACATTGCTATAAGATGGTGTCCCTGGTACATTGCTATAAGATGGTGTCCCTGGTACATTGCTATAAGATGGTGTCCCTGGTGCATTGCTATAAGATGGTGTCCCTGGTGCATTGCTATAAGATGTTGTCCCTGGTGCATTGCTATAAGATGGTGTCCCTGGTACATTGCTATAAGATGGTGTCCCTGGTACATTGCTATAAGATGGTGTCCCAAGTACATTGCTATAAGATGGTGTCCCTGGTGCATTGCTATAAGATGTTGTCCCTGGTGCATTGCTATAAGATGGTGTCCCTGGTGCATTGCTATAAGATGTTGTCCCTGGTGCATTGCTATAAGATGATGTCCCTGGTGCATTGCTATAAGATGGTGTCCCTGGTACATTGCTATAAGATGTTGTCCCTGGTACATTGCTATAAGATGGTGTCCCTGGTGCATTGCTATAAGATGGTGTCCCTGGTGCATTGCTATAAGATGGTGTCCCTGGTGCATTGCTATAAGATGTTGTCCCTGGTACATTGCTATAAGATGGTGTCCCTGGTACATTGCTATAAGATGGTGTTCCTGGTACATTGCTATAAGATGGTGTCCCTGGTGCATTGCTATAAGATGTTGTCCCTGGTGCATTGCTATAAGATGGTGTCCCTGGTGCATTGCTATAAGATGGTGTTCCTGGTACATTGCTATAAGATGGTGTCCCTGGTGCATTGCTATAAGATGTTGTCCCTGGTACATTGCTATAAGATGTTGTCCCTGGTGCATTGCTATAAGATGGTGTCCCTGGTGCATTGCTATAAGATGGTGTCCCTGGTGCATTGCTATAAGATGGTGTCCCTGGTGCATTGCTATAAGATGGTGTCCCTGGTACATTGCTATAAGATGGTGTCCCTGGTGCATTGCTATAAGATGTTGTCCCTGGTACATTGCTATAAGATGTTGTCCCTGGTACATTGCTATAAGATGGTGTTCCTGGTACATTGCTATAAGATGTTGTCCCTGGTACATTGCTATAAGATGGTGTCCCTGGTGCATTGCTATAAGATGGTGTCCCTGGTACATTGCTATAAGATGGTGTCCCTGGTGCATTGCTATAAGATGTTGTCCCTGGTACATTGCTATAAGATGTTGTCCCTGGTACATTGCTATAAGATGTTGTCCCTGGTACATTGCTATAAGATGGTGTTCCTGGTACATTGCTATAAGATGTTGTCCCTGGTACATTGCTATAAGATGTTGTCCCTGGTACATTGCTATAAGATGTTGTCCCTGGTGCATTGCTATAAGATGGTGTCCCTGGTGCTTTGCTATAAGATGGTGTCCCCGGTGCAGCTATTTATCTCTCTTCCTCATTTTTTTCCTCTTCTTTCTCCCGTTCTTACTCCATCTCTCTTTCCCCTCCTCTGTCTATTGCTCTTATCAATACTTGGTTTTATTATATAGATTGGTTGATTTTATTATATGGATTATCCTTAGCATAGACTTTCTCTTTTCATCTTCACTTTTGTACTTTTCGGGGGCATGCTCGCCTTTTATCCTCTGTAGCAGTGTTTCTCAACCCCTTTCCTCAGGAACACTCACAGGTCACATCTTTGCGAGACCACTTAGCTGGTGCACAGGTGTATGACCCACTGCCACATTTTATGCTTCCACAGCTGACCTGGAAAACATGGACTTGGGGTGCTGAGAACTGAGTTTGAGAACAAACGTTCTACCCGGTTTTTCTTTTACTTTCTATACATCGAGTTTACATCCCTTTGTTGTTTGTTTTTGTCATTTCTTCTATACTGGTATACATTTTCGGTTGCAGATAATGTTGTGATGTTGTTGTTGGGCGATTATCAGGAGTCATGTAATGAGTAAGCATAGGAAATAACAGAAATGTTGGGAGACTTGGGGGCCTATTCATCAACACTAAAATAACGCTTTTAAGGACATTTTCCTTAAATAACGTTATTTTGGTATTCATGTAGCCACTTAGCACAGGAGATATCACAGATATCTCCTTGCTAAGTTCCCCTGCGTTAATTTCCACACTCCCCATACATTAGTACATTAGTATGGGGATGTGGAAATTGTGGTATTCATCAAATTCCGAAAATTATCAATTTTCGGAATTTGATGCAGTTACTATTCGCCACTGTGAGGTGGCGAATAGCAGGTGAAACTTACCTGTATCCGCGTGTGCAGGTCCCCCGACGAGTCCCTCCGGCGCTCTGCTCCGTCCTCAGGCTCCGGAGTCTGGTCGGACATGTGTGCTCCCCAGCAGAGCACAAGAAAGTTTAGACAAAAAAAAAAAAGTTTTTTTTTTTTTCTAATCTGTCATGTGGTCTGCAGGGAAACCACATGACAGACCAGCAGGACGGAGCCGGAGGCTGCTGCGCGGACAGGTAAGTCGGGGGGGGGGGGGAGGTGAGCGGAGGGGGGAGGGGGGGGGGGGTACACAAACTTAACGCATCTGTAGGCAGTGCTGCGCATGTGCTGGTTTTACAGATGTAACAGCGCATGCACAGCACTGTTTCCAGATGCGATAAGGTAGTGTAGGCAGGGAAAAGTATCTATTTCCCGAAAAGCTGTCATCGCAAAAATGACAGATAGATACTTATGGAGAGGTGGAATGATGAATTCCACCTATAATTAGCTAGAACTCCATGCGAGTTCCAAAGCTAATTATCTCCAGAGAATTTTTAGGTTTAATGAATAGGCCCCTATATATGTGTGTTGTCTGAAAGTGACATCATTGACACTGGTGGGAAGGTTCAAGGTTCCATAATCCAGCACTCTCAATGAAGATAAATACCTTGGCCCGGTCCCACCACATTTTAGTAGTCACTACAATCCAAAGCAGTGCAGCACTCAGGTTCCATAATAACTGCAATACGGTGAAAATATCCTGAAGACAATTTGCTATAAATTGAAACGTTGATATTTTCACCATGTTGCAGTTATTATGGAACCTGTGCCGCACTGGTGTGGATTTTATATATATATATATATATATATATATATATATATAGCGAGTAAAATAAGTAATGAACACAACAACATTTTTCTCAGTAAATATATTTGTAATGGGGCTCTTATCCACACATGCAGAGAATTCAAATCATAGATGTCCATAAATTAAGGTATGTGTACTAGTGTGAAATGACACAGGGAAAAAGTATTGAACACACTTACTGAAATTTATTTAATACTTCATATAGAACCCATTGTTGGTAATGACAGATTGAAGACGCCTCCTGTATGGAGAAACTAGTCGCATGCATTGCTCAGGTGTGATTTTGGCCCATTCTTCCACACAGACAAACTTCATATCTTGAAGTTTCCGTGGGCCTCTTCTATGAACTCTGGGCCTGATTCAGACCCGCTTGCGAGCAGGTCGATGGTGCCCTAGTGCGCATGCGCAAGACGGAGGGAAGCCGTCGCTCCAGGTCTCGCACCAAAGGGGGCGTGCTGTCGATGTTGATTGACAGCACGCCCCCTTTGGTGGGCGTGCCGGGGGCGTGGATGCCAGACGGAGGCTTTCCCATGGGAACGCCTACCGTCTGGGTCCGGCCCCACTGACATCACTAGTGATGTCAGTGGGAGTGATTTTGGCTCTGATAGAGCCAAAATCACTCCAGGGCTTGCGGTCATCGAGACCCTACCGCAGGGTCTCGTCGCAAGCCCGATGGTCACGATGGTCTTGACCATCGCGACCGTCATCATGGACGCTCGCATAAGCTGTGAGTGGTAACCCACAGCTATGCGAGCGTCCAAGAGGCCGCTCCAAGTTTAGGTAGGAGGGCCCTGATTCAGAGCGAGCACTCTGGACAGAGCGTCCGGCTCTGAATCAGGCCCTCTGATCTTTAGTTTGTTCCATAGATTTTCAATTGGATTCAAGTCAGGAGATTGGCTGATTGCAGCTTTATTTTCTTTCTCTGAAACCAATTGAGAGTGTCCTTGGCTGTGTGTTTGGGATCATTGGGGCAGATGTATGAAGCTGTGGAAAGTGATAAAGTGCAGAGTGATAAATGACCAGCCAATCCGCTCCCACCTGTCATTTTTCAAACACAGCCTGTAATATGGCAGTTGTGAGCTGATTGGTTGGTCGTTTATCACTCTGCACTTTATCACTTTCCAGAGCTTCATACATCTGCCCCATTGTCTTGCTGAAAATGTCCACCATTGTTTCATCTTCACCATCCTGGTAGATGGCAACACATTTTTATCAAGAATGTCTCGGTACATTTTTCCATTCATCCTTCCTTAAATCACATGAAGTATGCCAGTACCGTATGCTGAAAAACAGCCCCACACCATGATGTTCCCACCTCCAAACTTCACTGTTGGTATGGTGTTCTGGGGGTGATGTGTAGTGCCATTTCTCCTTCAAACATGGTGTGTATTATGGCATCCAAAGAGTTCTATTTTGGTCTCATCTGACCAGACTACTCTCCTAGTATTTCACAGGCTTGTCCAAATGTTGTGCAGCAAACTTTAAACGAGCTTCAACATGCTTTTTCTTCAGCAATGGAGTCTTGCGTGGTGACCATGCATACAGGCCATGGCGGTTGAGTGCATTACTTATTGTTTTCTTTAAAACAATTGTACCTGCTAATTCCAGGTCTTTCTAAAGCTCCCCACAGGTGGTCCTTAGCTATTGGACAACTGTTCTGATAATTCTTTTCACTCCTCTGTCAGAATCTTGCAAGGAGACCCTGGTCATGGCCGGTTTAGGGTTAAACGATGTTCTTTCGACTTCCGGATTATGGCCCCAACAGTGCTCACTGGAACATTCAGAAGTTTAGAAATCCTTCTGTAACCAATGCCATCAGTATGTTTTGCAACCTTAAGGTTGCAAAGGTCTTCAGAGAGCTCTTTGCTTTTACCCATCATGAGATGTTTCTTGTGTGACACCTTGGTAGTGAGACACCTTTTTTTAGGCCATCAGTTGGGACTGAACCAGCTTATATTAATGTGCACTGACAAGGGGCAGGATTGCTTTCTAATTACTGATAGATTGCAGCTGGTGTCTTGGCTTTCCATGCCTTTTTGCACCTCCCTTTCTTCATGTGTTCAATAATTTTTCCCTGTGTCATTTCACATTATTACACATAACTTAATTTATGGACATCTATGGTTTGATTTCTTTGCATGTGTGGATTGCATGGGTTGTTGCTGACATTTGGTGAAAATGTCATTACAATAGCCCCACTACAAATATATTTACTGAGGGAAATGTTGATGTGTTCAATACTTATTTTACCTGTCATTTTGATGACAGAGTAGTAATTATATTCTGTTTTTACTTTTGATGACCTCTCTTAAGGGGTGTAGTAGGTATTACCGCCGGCTGGCAGCGGAAGCACGGCGGGGTGAAGATCACGATCGCTAATTAAGGTAAGTATCGCTAACCTAATTCCCCCCCCAACACTAACCCTCCCTTAGGGGTGCCTAATCCTAACCTTCCCCCCAAGTGCCTAACCCCCCTGTAAGTGCCTAAACCTAACCCCCCCTTCCCCACAGCCTAAACCTAAGTCTCCTGGGGGGGTGCCTAACCCTAACCTCCCCCCGGGGGTGCCTAACCCTATCCCCCCTTCCCCTAGCCTAAACCTAACCCTCCCGGGGGGGCTGCCTGAACCCTAAGTCCCCCCCTGGAGCCCCTAACCTAAAAGGCTGTCCGCGCCCGGCGCCCGATTTACCTTCGTTCGGTATGCTGGGTGTCGGCTCCAGGCGTAGGTCTAATGATAGGCATTGGGATTTCAACACCTCCCCCCCAAGTGCCTAACCCCCCTGTAAGTGCCTAAACCTAACCCCCCCTTCCCCGCAGCCTAAACCTAAGTCTCCTGGGGGGGTGCCTACTCCTAACCTCCCCCCGGGGGTGCCTAACCCTAACCCCCCTTCCCCTAGCCTAAACCTAACCCTCCCGGGGGGGCTGCCTGAACCCTAAGTCCCCCCCTGGAGCCCCTAACCTAAAAGGCTGTCCGCGCCCGGCGCCCGATTTACCTTCGTTCGGTATGCTGGGTGTCGGCTCCAGGCGTAGGTCTAATGACAGGCGTCGGGATTTCGACACCTGTCATTAGTACTTTGCCAGTATTAGACAGTCGGGAAGCCGCCGGTCGGTATTTAGACCGTCGGCTTCCTGACTACATCCCCTCTTATTAAGTAACACAACAAAATAAATAACATTCCAAAAAGAGTGTTAACACCACACTAAACCACTGTGTGAATCATTTTTTGTCCAAAATGGACAAAAGAACGTGTAAAGGTTTCTATTCATGGGTATAGCGATGAAAACTAATACAGAGGCGGTCAGTTCCAGACACAATATATTCCAGTAAAAATGCCATTTTCTTTAATACTCTGGTATTTCAATGTAAATCTGACAGATAAAAAGGGCCATCTACAGCCAGTGCTTCTTAACAACACTTTCCTCAAAGGATTGACTTTAGATTTATACAGTAAGTGATACAAGCTGAGTTACTTACTGTATGCAACGCTCACATTATGGAATGATAATAGCATCAAATCTATGCGGAATGTCACCAAAACCTGAAGTGCTGTCAATTACAAACATACATTGCACCAATTTTCATGTACACTATAAAGATAGCAGATGTATATATTTACTGACAGATCAATTTGTGTAACATGTTGAAATGGAGAGCAGTGTTAATTTGAAAAGACATTATATTGAAACATATATTTTATACATAGTAATATGCTTTATAGCACTAGATACGACATTGATAGTGATGTTTCCTACAAAGACATTGCTTGGGAAAGATAATCAGCCGTTCCAATATTTGTGTTATAATTTGGCCGCAGGAGACACTCGTATTTATATAATGTTCAACTTGTGCGTAGAGTGTTATGAAGTTGCATAATGATGTTATATATAAATAGACAGTGCTTGTCCATCAGTCATGAACTGAAGAGTCAGATAAAGCTGGGAAGTAAACAGCCTGCAGGCAAGCAGACATTATGTGGATATTAACATCCTAATGTGTTCACAGTGGAGTTAGCATTGAAAGAAGCAAGCCTGCCAAAAATACGTTTTTATTTTTAATGTAGATCATTGTAGCAAGCTGTAAGAAAAAAAGTTGATATTTATCATTTGTCCTTGATTTTTTTATTATCTCAGACTGCTATGAGTTATTTATAGTTTCCACAGTGCTATGTAATAAACTTGGCAACTACTGTCACATGATGTGGTGAGCAGACATTTTGGCTGGCCTCTCTCACTTCCACTGTGACATCCTTCCTCTCTGTCTCCCTCCTCTGCAATCACATGACCAGCATGAGAGCCAATGCCTGCTTAGCAGACTGACTGTGTCTGTGTCCGGTAGCCATATTTGTTGTCCTCCAGATAGATTTTGATCAGTATAAGGCGAGCTAACAAGTACGCGTAAAAGATATTTAACTAGCCACTTGCTTTAAAATGGACTTAGTGTATCGTTATCTTGAAAAATGTAACATAAATAATTTGTTGTACAGTTATTAACAAACATACCATTCTGCAGAATATCAGCTATACATTTTTTCTCCGCCCTCTTTATCGAGTACCTCTTGGTGTAATTACTATTCTGTGGGCCAAATATCCTGTGACACTGGGCCTGATTCAGACCCGCTCGCGAGCGATATGCGCTCGCAAGCGGGTCGATGGTGGCCCAGTGTGCATGCGCAACAAACCATCGCTCCGGGTCTCGTACCAAAGGGGGCGTGCTGTCGATGTTGAGTGACAGCACGCCCCCTTTGGTGGGTGGGCCGGGGGCGTGGCTGGCCAGACGGAGGCGTTCCCATGGGAAAGCATACCGTCTGGGACCGGCCCCACTGACATCACAAGTGATGTCAGTGGGAGTGCTTTCGGCTCTGGTAGAGCCGAAAGCACTCTAGGGCTTGCGGCAACGAGACCCTACCACAAGGGTCTCGTCACAAGCCCGATGGTCAAGACCATCGCGACCATCTTCCTGGCCGCTCGCTATAGCTGTGGGTGGTCACCCACAGCTATGCGAGCGTCCCGGAGGCCGCTCTAGAAAAACAGGGGGCCGGCCCTGATTCAGAGCGAGCGCTCTGTCAGAGCGTCCGGCTCTGAATCAGGCCCACTATCACTAATATCATTCATAACCAATGTGATAAACGTTGGCAATCGTGGCACAGTTTGATGATGCCACGAGCGGTTTCACAGGAACACAGTAAGCATGTTAATGCCGGTACCTGAGATTGTATCACCTTCATTAATAGCCATGAATATTTATACCGGTGCAGAAGCTGGCTAACTTAAATCAGACATGTACAAAGGAAAGTAAGAAGCTAAAGAAATGTCTCAGCAGGTAAATTTATGACCCATCTTTGTCTGTCTGTTACAGCGGCGTAGTGGGCCCCGCCCCCTACGTGCATGACAGCATGACATCACACAAAGGGGGTGGGGCTGCCGGCATCGGGAACTTCAGCATTGCCCGTAGCTTCCTGAGGACGCTCCGCGGGGCTGCACAGACTGCAGGGTGCCCGCTAGCCAGAAGCAAGGGCCGTGGCGCAGCAATGGTTCCATCCACAGAGCCCTGCGCCCTGTGCAGTGGCACCAGTAGTGCGCCCCTAGTTATAGCCCTGGTCTGTTATTACCCAGTCTTGTTCTATGTTCTCTGACTATGTTCCCAATTGTAAAACTGAATATTCCCAATTATATAGCAGAATATGTTGATAATATAGTGTATAAATAACAATTAATAATAAATAATTATATGCTTAGCTGATTGCTCAGATCGCTGTCTAGCGTGCAGGTGATGTTTCAATTATAAACATAATTGTTTTCATGCTCACAGTTTATGTCAAAACTTAAACATGTCTTAAATTATTATTATTATTATTATTATTATTATTATTATTATTATTATTATTATTATTATTAGTATTATTATGTGTAAATAGTTTTCTTAGTACTACAGAATACTAAACTAATTAGCTATTATAGGAAAAGAAATTAAAGTCCTATATACCAGTTCTGAGTCTGATTAAACTCAGATGCTTAAAGGCTTCAAGGTCACCCGCCTGCAAGTTTATTTCCCCCCAGATCCGCGGGTAGGAGTGCTGTGATTTATTTTTCCCCGGCCGACCCGCAGCCTGATCTTTCCTTTTTAGATTGTGCGCTTTATTGCCTAGCTTTAGATCGCTATAAAGTCTCATGATTTCCTTTCCTCCCTCCCTAGGTAATTTTAGCATGATAAAATATACCCCTATGGTTTCATCCTCTCATTGGTGCAAGGATATAAACCGCACAGGGCAGGTGCTCTGGTCTTATCTCTCAGACGCACTACAGAAACTGCCGGGAGTTACGAAGGGAGAGTAACAGCAGGTCTGGAGAGATTGTAAAAAGCGATTAGATGTATTGAGAATGCTTAATTACAAGGTATAATCTCGTCTGAGGGCTTTGTGTTGTAAACCTTCACTTTCGATGGAAATTGCGACGGAGGGAGGACATTTGTTAGATTTTCACACGTCATCATTATCATCTTAATCAATTACGTGTGACACAGGAAAGGGAGAGGATTCTTATCCGCCATAGCAATCCCAGCCTTTATATTCTCATGTCCGTATGCCCTGCAATTTACTTATAAGATCCATAGGAAAATCTTTCATAACTTCTCTCACGGAACAGCCGCAGCTTATACAAAGCTATAGTGAAGGGATCTCACTCAACAGAACCTCATTACATCCTAGATTATTATTGCAATACTATATTGTTTGTGGTGGGTGCCAAACAATAGCAGTTGATGAGTTAAGGGAATCAATCTGAGAAGTATTTTAAGTTATAGGAAAGGTTCCTGGACTGCACACCGTGAATACAGTATATATAATGGGAGGTGCTACCTGATGAGACTAAGGGCCTGATTCAGAGCCGGACGCAATTAGCGCTCGCTCGTCCAGAAAATAGGGGTCTCTATACAAATCAACCGTTAGCTCTTTGCGGTCTGTTCACGCCTCTAGGTCTGAACGAGCGAACAAAACTTGCGGTCGTATTTATTAGATTAATCGAGTACATCGACCAGGGTATGAACTGCTCGCTACTCTTGGGGTTGGTTTTTGCTACCACAATTTTGCGAGCAGTTCTGACTATAAAATAACCCAGTGACGTGGTCAATGATGCTGCTGTATTAATTATGCACACCCATAAAACGCCCGTTTTGACCTTTAAGCACGCCTGCGTTCGGATCTCCACTCCCCGTTTTCAAGCAGCTTCCCCCGTTACCACCCACATACGCCTACTCCTGTCACTCAAATTAGCAGGCATTCGCTATTTTGCGAGCACATGAATTTCGACCGCACTGACTGGTTCGCGCATGCGTATAACGATCCGTACGCATGCGCAGTTGGGCAAACATCGCTCGGAGCGAACGAGCGGCCGCTTACGAGCGGCTCTGAATCAGGCCCTAAGTGCAGGCACAGAAACAGACAAATCTCAGGTGCACAACTCCAAATTACTGATAATTTATTTTATTAACAGTTTCTTATATAGCGCAGCAAATTCCCTCGCGCTTTACAATTAGGTTGTAAAAGACATACATACATACATAAGGGTAAGAGGGCCCTGCTCGCAAGCTTACAATCTATAGGGTAATATATATAAATGCAATAACATTTTGTAATCAATAGAGGTTTATAGCATAATCTTGGCCAAGGTTATGGGCCTACCCACCATATCCAGGTAACCTCTTTCGGGTAGGTCCCTAACATACTAGGGTTCAAATCCAGAGTGCAGGACACCCCCAAACTAGCCCAGGTAAGCCGCCCCAGGGCACCGCCATAGTAAGAAAAGTGCAGTGTGAAAGAGATAGTTAAGAGCAGCCACAGCTGGTAGTGTATGGCTTATATATATATATCTATATATCTATATATATATAGCGTCCCTGAAAATGCCTGCAATATTTATAGTGTGTACTCAGTGGCTCTTTAGAGAGGTAGAGTTCTTTCTTTCTGTCTCTATGATATATGCACTATTTATCTGACTTCCATCCAAATATATTTCTTTTCCCGTACTTGGTGAAATATGTTTGAGGAGGTTTGCGAAACGCGTGGCTGTGTACATCAGTTCAGTCCAGTTTGGTATGCTGCTCCTATTTCCCACTGACCTTTTATCTGTGATTTATCATAAGCCCAGCGTGCAGGATCAGGCACATCAATCCTAAAACCTCTTTATATCATCACTGGCATCTTTTTAATTCCAAATAGAGCAACAGCACTGTATGTATTTACAGGAGAAAATATCTTGTCATTGCAGCTCACAGCGGAAAGTTTTCAGGATGGCGTACATTTAAAATGACATCTTCCTCACCCAGGAAAATGGTCATGTTTGTTTCTCAGCATATGTTACTTGAGATGCCTGTGAGTTCTCTCCTGGCTCTTGAATGCACTTCCAGGAGTAGCGTTTGTCACAGTCGAAGCCTGAAAACCTCAACAAGGTAAGTTCAGATCCCTGTTGTCTTCCAGATACTAAACACAGGATCATTATCTGGGCAGTCGCAGCAAACAAAGGTCAGGGGGGCTTTGTGGAACGTCCCGCCTGCAGAAATGCAGCACTGAGCTGTCGATAAAGCATCGTTTCCTGGGATATCGATGCTGGAAACTTTGGGCCTGGTTCGCAAGTAAAACAGCGTATGCAAATCAATCGATGGTGTGTACTGCGTATGTGCATGCAGTGCAGTATGAGTGTGTGAGTTAGCATTGCGATTACTCAAGCAAAATGAAAGCCATCGCAGAATTAGAGACAGGCTGTGAGCGTCTGGGGGTGGTGACAGGGGAGTGGTTGTATAAACGCACACGTGTCTGTCCGTTTGTACGCCATTACATGAGCGTGCATAAATTATCCACTGAGACGGCATATGCAGTACTCACTGTTGCGTTCAGCAAGACTTGCAGTTTCTGCGACAAGTCAGACCTGCTGTAATTGTGCGTGAAGGGCCGATGTTACTCGATGTTTCCGATGTATACGCAGGACTGCAAGGTATTACGGATGTGAGATAGCGGTAGTGGGCAACTCTATGCTGGCTGTGCGATAGCATTCATTAGCATATTTTCACTGCGTACTCGCAGCTGCGATCGCAATAGTGATTCGTAGTGAATTAGGCCCTTTGTTTTTGACTGAAGTACATGCCATTTAACACTACAGAGAATAGTGTTTCTTCACTAATGGATATGAAAGGGTTAAACTTTGTTGGTATCTACACCATAAGCAAGTGCAGGTCTGGATTATACTGTACGTGCCCAAAATCCACCATCTAAACAATATTACTGACTATAAATTAACTACGGGCCTGATTTAGACCCGCTCGCGAGTGCACAGCGCTCGCAAGCGGGTGGATGTTCCCCCACTGCGCATGCGCGAGCCCCATCGAGCGGCAGCAGCTCTGGGGCTCACTACAAGACGGGGCGGCTGTCGATGTTGATTGACAGCTCGCCCCGTTTTGTAGACGGGAAGGGGGGGTGGCTGCAAATAACGCAGGCGTTCCCTTAGGAACGCCTGCTGTTTGTGGGTGGCCCTACTGACATCACTCGTGATGTCAGTAGTGGACTTCCTGCTCTATCAGTGCAGGAAGTCCACACGGGCTTGCGGGAGCCGAGACCCTACTGCAGGGTCTCGCTGCTAGCCCGATGGTTGCGATAATCGCGACCATCGCCAGGCCGCTCGCACAAGCTGTGGGTGGTCACCCACAGCTGTGTGAGCAGCCTGGAGGCCGGAAAAAGAAAAAGAGAACGCCCTGATTCAGAGCGAGCGCTCGCAAACAGCGAGTGCCTCTGAATAAGGCCCTAAAACTGTATTACGGCTATTTATATCAACTGCAAAATTGTACTAACTCCTTCTTGCGGGTCATAGTGATTTGTAGGCATTTCTTAGAGCATATAGCCCTATGTACAGTATGATGTATATAGTATTTTTAGCGTATGCCCATATACATATATAGGGTTGAAAACATGATACAGACGCTGATAATGCCAGTGGTCAAAATCCCAGCAGCATAATCCCAACAATGGAAATCCTGACGCATGCAGGTAAGTATTCTAACCCTTCCCCTAACCCACCTTTCCCATAGCCTAACCCTAACCCTCCCCTCCTGCAGCCTAACCCCAGGGCCGCAACTAGGGGGGGGCTGGAGGTGCACGTGCACCGGGTGAGCCGCTGTACCTGGTGCCAGTGACCTCCAGCCCGGCGCTGCAGAGAGGCTCCAAGCCGGACGTCCGCTGGTAATATTTATTACCAGCGGGCGCCCGGCTCCTTCTCTGCAGCGACGCGGTGTAGCCGGAGCCGGAGGCTGGAGTTCTCTCCCGAACTCCAGCTTCCGGCTCTCCCCACGGGCACTATGGGGGAGACGTCATGACATCTCCCCCATAGTTCCAAGGAGCAGCCGGCGGACCGGACGCGACGCTGGATGCAGGAGCGGGGTTCAAGGTAAGTATTTTTTTTTTTAATTAGCTGCACTACAGGGGCATTATTATGGGGGCAGGGGCATTACCACAGGGGCATTACTATGGGGGCATAGGCAATAAGGGGCATTACTAATGGGGCATGAGCACTACAGGGGCATTACTATTGGGGCATGGGCACTACAGGGGCATTACCACAGGGGCATTACTGTGGGGGCATGAGCACTACAGGGGCATTACTGTAAGGGCACTACAGGGATATTACTATGGGGCATGGGCAATACAGGGGCATTACTATGAGAGCATGGGCACTACAGGGGCATTACTATGAAAGCATGGGCACTACAGGGGCATTAATATGGGAGCATGGGCACTACAGGGGCATTACTGTATGGTGGGCACTACAGGGGCATTACTATGGGGGTATTAACATATGGGCATTACTATGGGGGCATTACAATATGGGCACTACTGCAGGGGGAATTACATGGGGGGCGCCAAATTACTGTCTTGCCCCTGGTGACAAAAATCCTAGTTTCGGCCCTGCTAACCCTAACCCCACAGCAGCCTAACCCTCCCCTCCCGCAACCTAAGCCACCTTTCCCGCAGCCTAACCCTAACCCTCCCCTACCGCAGCCTAACACTAACCCCACAGCAGCCTAACCCTAACCCTCCCCTCCCGCAGCCTAATACTATCCCCACAGCAGCCTAACCCTCCCCCCACAGCCTAACCCTTCCCTCCCGCACCTAACCCTAACCCTCCCCCCACAGCCCAACCCTAACCCTCCCTCTACATCAGCCTAACCCTCCCCTCCCACAGTCTAACCCTAACCCTCCCCCTACATCAGCCTAACCCTAACCCTCCCCCCATAGCCTAACCCTCCCCTCCCACAGTCTAACCCTAACCCTCCCCCTACATCAGCCTAACCCTCCCCCCATAGCCTAACCCTCCCCTCCCACAGTCTAACCCTCCCCTCCCAGAGTTTATCCCTAACCTCCCTCCCCCCGCAGCCTATCCCTAACCCTCCCCTCCCACAGCCTAACCCTCCCCTCCCGGAGTTTATCCCTAACCTCCCTCCCCCCGCAGCCTATCCCTAACCCTCCCCTCCCACAGCCTAACCTTAACCCTCCCCTCCCAGAGTTTATCCCTAACCTCCCTCCCCCCGCAGCCTATCCCTAACCCTCCCCTCCCACAGCCTAACCCTAACCCTCCCCATAGTGCCTTACCCTAATCCCTAACTCCTAAACCTAATCCTAATACTCACCATAGAGATAGCAATTTCATAGTTCCTCTTGTAGAGCCCCTTTAAATACCTAAACTGATAATTTACTAGTCGTCAGAAACATAGGAGCCAATTTATCAATTATCAGGTTTTTAAACCATAAAGTATAATTTCTTATCATCGCAAAATTGTTTTTCGGCAGATTGTATTAAGGAGGTTGCGAAATGACTACCCCAGCGATGTCCGTCTTCTGATGACTTTTGAAGCTGCTTTGCCGCAGCTGTGAAAGTCATCTTACTCGTCAGGTGCGGTCACAGTTCAGGCAGGCACAGTGTATGTCATTAAAGAGCCGGAGCTCCGTGGAACAGTAAGTGTTAAAAAAAAAAAAAAAAGTAAATAATCATTTTGTTGTAGTTAGGTAATTTTTTTTATTTGAAAACTCAAATGTTCGCTATATTGCAGAGAACTGGAGAGAGCAGGGGAGGAGAGAGCCAGTGGAAGGATCTGCAAAGATTCCCCTTATGCTGGACTAAGGGGTCTATTTACTAAGCAGTGTTAGGAGACAGAGTGAAAAGTGATAAGAAAGTGATAGGGTGCCAGCCAATCAGCTCCCAACTGTCATCTCACAGGCTGTGTTTGAAAAATGACAGTTGGGAGCTGATTGGCTGGCACCATATCACTTTCTTATCACTTTTCATTCTGTCTCCTAACACTGCTTAGTAAATAGACCCCTAAAAGATAGATTATGGCAGCTGAAGATGCTGTAATCTATCGCATGCAATCTCCAAATAAATATTTTTCCTGAGTTTGAGACATTTCAATAAAATTGCAAGAACCATTGTGTTCTATGGTTCCGATGACATAGGGCTCGATTCAGACCCGCTCACTAGATGCGTTCACACGCATCCAGCGTATGCCAATTCGGCACACACCCAGCAAGGGCAGGAGTTTGCACGGCAAGGCATAAGCACGCCCACTATGTCTTGGATTGTGATCACTTTGTGTATACAGACGCTCACCAGCCTGTCTTTAGACACCCACTTGCGCACGTCATCTCCAGAAAGTTTATCTAACCATCGGTAACATCAAGTACCATAGGTAGCGAATGCAGCACTTGTGGTTGACTATACCCTACCGCAAGCACTGCGAGCACTTCTGTGTGAAATACAACCAGGTGACGTGTACTATGACGCTGTCTGTTAATTATGCACGCCTCTGAAACGGCATTAAGATGCTCAGGCACACCTGTGTTCGCACCTCCACTCCCCCATTTCTAGTGTCCAGCCCCTGTCACCACCCACAAACGGCCTCTCCTGTCACTCATTTTACAGGGCTGTCTATGCGTGGCGAGCGTACGCTTCCCGATCGCTCGCACTGGTTCGTGCACGCGCATTGCGATGCATACGCATGCGCACAGTGCAAAAAATCAGCTGGTTGCGTGCGAACGCTTCCTAGCGAGCGGGTCTGAATCGGGCCCATAATGCGATTACTTGCCATTAATGTAGTAGATAGTTGCGATATCTCCTACATTTCAGCAATGACACAAAGCGGTACTTAAATTTCGCAAAAACAATGCAGAAAACATCTTTACCACATTTTGGCCCTCATTCAGAGCCACTCGCTAGCGGCAGTACGCTCGTTCCGAGCGATGTTCGCACATCTGCGCATGCGTACGGTTTTTAGTACGCATGCGCCAACCAGTCAGTGCGGACGAAAATCGTTGGTACGCAATATAGCGAGGGCCTGCTATTTTGAGTGACAGAATGAGGCGTATGTGGGTGGTAACAGGGGAAGGTGCTTGAAAACGGGGAGTGGAGATCCGAACGCAGGCGTGCTTAAAGGTCAAAACGGGCGTTTTAAGGGAGTGCATAATTAACAAAGCAGCGTCATTGACCACGTCACTTGGTTTTTTTTAACTCAGAACTGCTCGCAAAATAGCGGTTGAAAACACCAACCACAAGAATAGCAAGCAGTTCATACGCTGTACGATGTACTCGATTAATCTAATAAATAGCGGACATGACGTATGGTGCGTGCGGCCAGGGGGCGTTTTTATCAAATAAACGAGCGTATGTTTTGCTCGCTCGTTCAGACTTAGAGGTGGGAACAGACTGCAATTTGCGAACGGATCATTTGAATAGCCACCCCTTGTTTTTGAACGAACGACCGCAAATAGCGAACGGCTCTGAATCAGGCCCTTTGTTTGCCAAAATACACTCTTGATACATCAGTCTGAGTTTGCAAAGTGTTTTAAACTAAGGGGGGAATTCAATTAGCTGCAGGGGGAAAAGCTATTTAATTAAATAGCATTTTTCCTCCAGAATCAATGGGTTTCCCCCGCGCGTTAACCCCCCTTTTCTCGCTGACTTTTCCTCGCGGTTCCTGAAGCTGCGAGGAATAGTCCACCTGTAGTTTAATGGAAAGGGTGAACCTCGCTAACTGAATTCCCAGTGTTGGTACTTAGAATCAAGAAAAGACTAAAGGGTCTATTCATTATCAGGGGCCTATTGGTCCCCGATAAATAAATTATTCATCTCACCGTGAGTTGTGGAAGTTGATATTTAACCACCGGAGGAATTCAGAATTGCTCTGGTACGAGGACAGCTGCTCTGAAAAGCCCCCCGTAATTCCTGACATTGGCAGTTATCCTGCTAATTAATAGCCGCAAAACTTTACACTGCTGGGTCTGGCCTGGGAGTGTTAGTGTGCAAGCATGAGCTAAGTACATTCATGCACACAGAGAGGGCCAGCACGGGCAAAGGTATCCGATTGTATCCTTCTTCGCAACCTGGTGGTCTTTCCCATAGTGAAACAATGCCGCCTGAACATGGCGAAGGTCCTGCGGGCAAAATTAAAGTTTTTGGAGTTGGCTGAATATTCGCCAGTTCTAACAAATCCCTTAATAATGAGTGGGCCCATTACTAAAAACATTCAGAAACTAGTGTGTAATGGGCCCATTAATTATAATGAATAGGCTTTGAAAAGAGCAACATTTATCTTTCGAAACTTTTGATGAACTGTTACTTCAAATAATTCCTTACACAAAATCCGTTCCCAGACATTCCCACTTACTTCAACCACTGGATATACTTGCTAATTATTGTGTTATATACGAAGCTACAGATGCGTCCTTTTACATCCTTGCCGATCGTGCTACAAACGTGCGCACGCACAATGCCATGCGATTACCTGCAGCAGCGGTACGCTATGGCGTGCACTGCGACCGCACCATGCAATCCTATGGAGTCGCGTGTGCAAACGCAGTTGAGGTATCTGTTCGCGGACGCTCGCCTCGCGCCACGCATGGCATGATTCGCTGCATACCTAGCGAAGGTGCGAGACAACAGATCTGTAAGTGCACATGGTACTCAACCACAATCTGAGAAAGGGCGGAAGGCTGGGGACAGAAATGAGGTTGGAGATGCAGGATGTGGAGAAGTGATTAATGACTTTATAGGTGATGATGATGAACTGGATTTAGAAAGGGGACCGCTATGTGAGTGCTGAGAGGGGGCAGTATACAATACACATCAGTTCACAATGGGCAGGTAGTGTAATAAATACTGGTAGCCTCAGCCCATGGTGTCTCCACATGATTCTCAGGAATTTCACAACTTTCTGATATGACTGTCACTGATTCCATTCCGTGGTAACGCAGAATTATGCTGCATAAATATTAGCATAAAGTCCCATTCTTTACCCCCTAATAGCCTGGCAATTACACATTCATTGCCTCTCTTAGTAAGTGCATGTGTTGCTGTTTTTCACATCCAGCAAAGAAAACACATCCTCTGCAAAGATAAACAGAGTGGACATCCTGTTATTACTGCAATTTTATCTTCCAGACTCTCTTGGCATATTGAATCTAAGTAGCGCGAGCCACATTGAGCGGAGGTAGTACTTGTGTGACTCCGCCATGTACAAATAGGGATGTACCAAGGACAGAAGATAGTTGAGAAGAAAATAGATATAGACAGGATGAGGGGAAATAGACAGATTTTAATCTGCGACAACAGATACAAACGCAGCAATCGGAAGCGTTGCCTTTGAAACGTCTTTGAATTTAAGTGTGTGTAAAACTCGGCAAATTGCGAGGCGTACAGATGCCATTTTGATATATAAAACCCAGTTTATAAGGAAAGAGCCTGTTTATTTCTGCTAAATTCAAAATGAATGGCACTTTTCTTTTCCTGGTAAACTTAGAAATTACCTTAAAGGTCAAGCAGGCATTAAGATACAGTTCGGCATTGGGATCGCTTACGCTACAGAAATCTTTCAAGGTGGGGAGATATGTTTTAAGATCAATGCATTCCTACACTATACTATATAAGCGTGCCGTGTTTTGAAGTGTAGATTATTCACTCCTTCAGTGTTATACGTTTCCTCTATAACTCACTTATTAATGTTGTCAGTCAGCAGAACATTGATCACATAAATCTCTCTGCCTGGAAACATTGTTGGCAGAAACACCACGTACACTCGTTCAAGGTCAAATGGAAGAATCTACATGAAGGTATTTCTGTATACGTGGCTGTCCGTCAGTGCTGCCAGATCCGCCCCCTCATTTGTTTAGGTCTTTAGTTCCCAGTCATATTGCTGTGTCCTGCCTGCTGACACAGAGGTCACATGATTTTCCCAATTGTGACATAGGGGCCTATTCATCAACACTAAAATAACGTTTTTAAGGACATTTTCCTTAAATAACGTTATTTTGGTATTCATGTAGCCACTTAGCACAGGAGATATCACAGATATCTCCTTGTTAAGTTCCCCTGCGTTAATTTCCACACTCCCCATACATTAGTACATTAGTATGGGGATGTGGAAATTGTGGTATTCATCAAATTCCGAAAATTATCAATTTTCGGAATTTGATGCAGTTACTATTCGCCACTGTGAGGTGGCGAATAGCAGGTGAAACTTACCTGTATCCGCGTGTGCAGGTCCCCCGACGAGTCCCTCCGGTGCTCTGCTCCGTCCTCAGGCTCCGGAGGCTGGTCGGACATGTGTGCTCCCCAGCAGAGCACAAGAAAGTTTAGACAAAAAAAAAAAGTTTTTTTTTTTTTCTAATCTGTCATGTGGTCTGCCGGGAAACCACATGACAGACCAGCAGGACGGAGCCGGAGGCTGCTGCGCGGACAGGTAAGTCGGGGGGGGGGGGTGAGGTGAGCGGAGGGGGGAGGGGGGGTGGGGTGGGGGTCTGGGGGGTACACAAACTTAACGCATCTGTAGGCAGTGCTGCGCATGCGCTGGTTTTACAGATGTACAGCGCATGCGCAGCACTGTTTCCAGATGCGATAAGGTAGTGTAGGCAGGGAAAAGTATCTATTTCCCGAAAAGCTGTCATCGCAAAAATAACAGCTTTTCGGAATAGATACTTATGGAGAGGTGGAATGATGAATTCCACCTATAATTAGCTAGAACTCCATGAGAGTTCCAAAGCTAATTATCTCCAGAGAATTTTTAGGTTTAATGAATAGGCCCCTGAATGACATATATAGATTTTTTGTACATATTATTATGTTTTTTTTGTATTATTATTTCAGTTCCACTGCAGATGCAGGAATAGAGCATGAATTAAGCAGTATATAAATTATTTTGGGAGGGGGGACAAAAATTGTAAGGGATAGTTTTTGGCCACTTTACTAGAACTTTGCCAGAATCTGAGGCTGCCATTGACGGCTGGATATGGAGTCCTTGTCTGCAATGCACGGCTGGCAAATTGCAAAGCTTTATAAAAGGCATCTCAGAGCATACTTGCCAACCAGGGGCTCCAAGGAGGAGGAGGAGGGGTAGTACTAATTACCCGGGCTCGGGCTGGTCTAAGGGGCCCAGGCGAGCTGTGCATGGGGAAGAATGCCCCACGACTACGTGGCAATACACACATAGTAGTTTTCATTATCTGGGGGGGGGCATGCAGTGGCAAACGCAGGATTTCTAGAGGGGGGGTTTCCAAATGCTTGATTTTAGAGCGAGTGTGGCCAGTCCATGAAGAGGGTATAATTAGCACTTATCCAGCTTTAATATGTTACATACAAAGTATATTGTGTTGCATAATTCCATATACAGGACCAGCGATCACAGTAAGCCATTAGATGCGGCAGTAGGTCCATCCTGTCTGAGCAGAATGTTTTTCTTCAGATGTGGGCACCATTCCTGAGCATTGGAGCAAGTCCGGGAGTCTGAGGGAGCGGCAGAAGAACTTAGCACTGCCCAGGACATATATGTACATATTGGTCTCCTTATGTACTGGATAGTATATTATTATACAGTATTAATTATTAACCCTATTGATGGTCTATAGCAGTGCACCCCTAACAGTGCATGTTTTCCACATCTCCTAATTGGTGCACAAGTATATTTATTACTGGCTGACACATTTTAAAAGATCCACAGGTGGTGCTAATCATTTCATTTGTGATACTGAGAAGAACATGCAGCACTAGTATCATTGTATTATATTTCTATTGTGGTCATGGTGTGTGCTTGGGAGGGGGGTTTCCAGGCAGACGGAAGCCCCCCCTGCGTTTGCCTATGGGGGCATGCCCCCATGTGGGAAGTGCAGGGGTGCTGCAGATAGCATAATAGCTGCCCCGCCCTCTGTTATACAATGTCACAATTTGTGGCATTGTATAGCGGGGGGGGGGCAGGTTTACGCTTATGCGATTTACTGCAAAATCTGTCACCAAGCCCCTGGAGCGCCCGCTTCACTTCCAGGAATTCCACTCCATGAAATTGGGCACTCAGGGAGGATAGGCAAGTATGACTCAGAGGAAGGACTGTTGGACTGTTGGAACATTTACAAAAGCATGTGCATATAGAGGAACCCAAACTGGTATTTGCCAAATGTAGAGTGTTACAAAGAAAGAAGAAGAGTGTAATCTGAAATCCAACAAACAAAAACTATTTCATTCTGTAGGAAATCTAAAGAGGCTGCTATGGGTCACAGAGGACACTGGGCCGGATTCATCACGGATTGCAATTGCAACAGCGAACGCAGATCGGCCGATGGTGTGTACTGCGCATAGGTAGGCACCGCAGTGTGCATGCTCAGGTCAGGATTGCAATAACACGGCGATCACGCACGCAGGCAGAAAGCCATCGCAGAGCGAGTGACGGGACATCAGCATTTGGGGGTGGTGATGAGGGAGTGGTCAGAGAAACGTAGGCGTGCATACCTGTTTGAACGGCGTTTCCTGGGCGTGCATAAATTAGCCAGGGGCATATCTATAATGGGCACATTGTTACTCAGACAGCAATTAGTAATTATGGGAATTATTCAATTTGAGGCGAAAAGTCTGGACTTTTCGCCTGCTGGACTTTTCGCCTCCTTCGCCTGTTTTCCTGGCGGAAAAGTATCGCGCGCGTGCCCGATATTCCCCGGATTCAATTCCAAAGTAGGTGAAATCGGGAACAGGCGAAACTTTGATCGCTTGAAAAAACACGTGAATTTCGGGAAATAATTGTAGGACCCCTCTAAAGATGTCCAGACCTGGGGGATCGCTATGGGTACCCCCGTTTTTGCCTGCCAAACAAAGTCAGGTTTTTAAATAGCCGCGGCAGGTGCATAAATGCGGCTTGGAAGAAGGTGATGCAGAAGAGTATTTAGAAGTTTTTTTGGGAAAAATAACTATGCCCATCAAATGTGGGGTACATGAAAATGGGTACTAGCATATTTTTAAGTCCCATAAATGATTTTTAAAAATTCTGCAAAAATGCACCTGCCGCCACTCCCCGCAATGAAGAAAACACCCGCCGCATATAAGGGAACCCCTCTGGACTCCATTCCGCTAATTTACAAGTGTGTTCCCTATTTTTTTTTTTTTACTTTTTTTTCCACATTTCGTTTTTAAGGGGCATTCCCAAGGGTGCAGGCTATTTTTTTTAAGCCTGCACCCCTATACCCCAATTCTGCACTTTTTTTCTCCTGCTAAAGGCTGGCGAATATTTATCCCCGTTTTTTTACATTGACTTTTCGCACCGGCGAAAAGTCAATGTAATTGAATACGGGGATAATTGAAATAGACGAAAATTACGTCATCGGCGATAAATGATCGCCGATTCCGACATTTCGCCTCAAATTGAATATGGGCATTAGTACATAGACCCCTTCATTTTATATTCACATGTTAATAACAGCTACAGGAATTGTTTCATTGACTGAGCCGGCATCGCAATTCGTCCTGTGATCCGGGCTGTGGGAAAATCTACGCAGGAGCCAGTGGTCTACCTGGGTAACGTCAATTAACCCTTCTACCGCCTAGGGGGATCTGCTCTCCAAGTTATAAGGTCTGTATGCTCTGGTAGCAGCAAATGGTTAACAGTTGCATACTGCATGAACGCCGCTGATAGATAGGTTTGTGCCTGAGGTTCCACAGATGAACAAAAGAGTTGTCACGTCCGCAGAGTCCCTGTAAAGGTACGGTAAGAGACCTAGGGGCATATTCTGTATCCTAACAAGTCGCCAGAACATCGGCTGCAGGCTAAAATCTCTGGTGATTGAAATATGGAGAGAAATAATGAAACCGCTGTACAACCTCTCGTGTAAAACCCTCATGTGTAACTGTCCAATCCTCCCATGCAATGCAGATGGCATAGGAATATTTCATTTTATAGGGCTGTGAGGAACGCTGATGAGATGTGGATCTTTGATGAGCTATAGGGACAGTAATTCAACTCATTTCCATTTTACGTTCCATTCACACATTCAATATTTTGTATTCGATTTACGCTTTTCCTGTAAACACGCGACATTCAGATAGGAGATGAAGATTTCATTTAAAAATAAAAATGTCCTGACTGTAGCCAAATACACACATAGACATTTGGCCAAAACCTTTTTTTCCAAATTGCTCATCATAGTGTCACTACTTACTTTAAAGAGGGAGAATATTTGTTTTTATTATTATTATTGTACAGGTGTCATGGGCTTAATAATTATCTCTGAGTGAGTGTTGTCATGTTGTTTATTCTGCCCACAAGAAATTAAGGGGTCTATTTACTAAGCAGTGTTAGGAGACAGAGTGAAAAGTGATAAGGTGCCAGCCAATCAGCTCCTAACTGCCATCTCACAGGCTGTGTTTGAAAAATGAAAGTTGGGAGCTGATTGGCTGGCACCTTATCACTTTCTTATCACTTTTCATTCTGTCTCCTAACACTGCTTAGTAAATAGACCCCTTAATATACAAATACTGCAGAACAGTGTTACCATGGCAGAATGCTTCCTGGCACTACCAAGCAATAGTTTTATCATTTAGGAACTTGGGGCCTTAAGTTGAGTCCGAATGAGGGCGCATCTTGCGTACTTTAATAAACTGCGCATGCATTGCAGCCGTCATACACGTCGTGGAGCTGCTTCTAAGTTGGTTCTCATTGGCAGCTGGATGGGCATTGCCAAGTGGCAACAGGGTGCTTTGGCGACCAGATTGTTGCGTGTGGCACAGTCGCATAGGTGTATAGGACTCAGAATACGGGTAGATAGTCTCACAGGATGATCGATCTCTGCAGTCGTCTGGAATTGGCAATCAGGCCCTCAGTCATTGGAGTACCACTGTCTTAAGGCCCCCATACTTTAGCAATTGATTGCAGCAATCGTGCAATTTGCAAACGATTGTGTATAAAAAGCTTTCCCTTTTTCAATCAATTGCAGATTGCAGAGATGCCACAATCGATTGAAAAAGGAAAAGATTTTTATACACAATCGATTGCAAATTGCACGATTGCTGCAATCAATCTCTGATGTATGGGGGCCTTTAGCTAGCAAGAAAAATATTCTGACATATTGTTTATATTGTTTAAACAACTATTTTCTCATTATACTGATATTTTAATTGAACATATGAATTTATAATATGTAAAGGAAGCATTTCTTTCTGTGATCATTTCTATGTAGCAAATACCAGGATGTTATATACAGTACATTACGGAAAGCACCACTACACCAGTTATAGCTTCCTATTATAGATGTAGTTTAAAAAAAATTAAAAAAATGTGGAGTTGTTTCCCATAGCAACCAAACAGGCTCTAGCTATCACTTGTGTAAACTAGTTAAGGGAACCTGAATATACTTGGTCACCTCAGTCTGCCCGCTACTCCGCTCCCCGCTTTGCCCAAAACTTTGCTCGTCCCCTGTTCTGTCCTGCCCCCCTCCCCGAGATATATAGTTACCCTTCCCGGCACTATAAGTGGCCCCCCTGCTAAGATCTGTCCTGTTGCGCTACAGTGGGAGCCGTTGGAGGCACAGCGCGCGCCCCGGGGTCCCACTGCGCAAGCATGTAGGAGACGGGACAGACCTTACCAGATTATTATATAGATGATAGCTACAGTCTGAGTGGTTGCAATGGGCGATACATCCACAGTTACCTTTTAGAAGTTTTAATAAATCAAGACCATCAACTTTTTATAAAGTTTTGATATATTGTTCCAGAAGAAAGGAAAACACAAGAAGCATCTGTCAATTTATCCTCACAGAGGGACTTTGCTTGCTGACCCCACACATGACAAGCAGAATAATTCCCCGGATCAATCACCCCTTTCTGAATCTCTAGTAATAAAACAAATCTCCCGCTGTAGTGTGTAAGTTAATCGAGCATCACAATTATAAAATATTCTGCAACATGCATTCAGGAAAAGACATTAAATATAATATTTCATTTCATTTCATTTTTTTTTTCATCAGAAACTGCAAAGTTTATGGGCATCATACAGCATTAAATAAGGAAATAAAACCAGCAATCGGTTCTACTTACCAGTCTCTCCGTCTATCAGACAGTATGTTGTGAAATAGGAAACAGATTTTTTTTTTTAAGTTTGCGTTTCACCTTCTGTATAGTGGGTATGTCATTGCCGAGTAATATTGTCTAAAAGAGCTTTCAGTGCTTTTACTGTCAGCATTGTGGCATCTCTATCAGAGGATCTAATTCAGAGATCTGCGCTAATGTTGCCACAGCAGCGAATGTGTAAGTAGCGGCTGTACGATAGTATGCAGATGTGGCAGCAGTCGGGATTTGTATTCAGGCCCCCACCGGCGGCTTCGCAAATCCAACGACTGCGTACATAGACACGGCATCGGTCACAGACCAGTCATTATTGGATGTCTGAGTAACCCTTTAGTCGCGCAGAATGGCCGCGGGAACGTCGGATCCATTTTTACCATGGATGGGATCACCGTCGCAGGCAGAGATGCGTCCAAAAACCGCCTGTGTTTAAGTCGACAGCTCCTGTTGCCGTCCACTAACCCTCCCTACCTGCCAATCACTTTGCGAATAAATCCTCACTGCGAGCGACAATGAAAATGAAACTTGACACAAGTGCAGCGCCAATTAGACGCATGCGCAGGTTTCCGATAAACACTTAAACTGCGTCAACTTCGATGTTGAGACCAAGTGGCTATATGCAGATCAGGAGGAACATGTTTAAGGAAGGTTGGGAATTGTTAAAGATAAATAAAACAAAACAATACAAATTTACGACTCTCAAAAACAACTCCGCATTACAATCCAGGTATTAAGGATATCCATATCCTTAAAACTTGGACTGTAATGGCGGAGTTATGGAAACTGCATTATAGGGAAATTCTAAATCACCAAGAAGATTCATGAACATATCACGATAAAAGGGGGATCCCGTCTAAAGATCTACAGTAAAAAGGTCGACCATGTCTAGATAGACACCAGATGTTAGACAGTTCATAGGTCGACAGGGACAAAAGGCCGACATGCAAGAAGGTTGACAGGTACAAATGGTTGACATTACCGAAAGGTCTACACATAAAAAAATGGTAAACAATTTTTATTTTATTTTTAGGGTTAGGCACTTACCGGAGGGTTGGGGTTAGGCACTTAACTCGGCAGTTAGGGTTAGGCACCAGGAGGGAGGGTTAGGCACATACCGGAGGGTTAGGGTTAGGCACTAGAAGGGACGGTTAGGGTCAGGCACCTACCCATATGGTTAGGGTTAGGCACCGGGAGGGTTAGGCAGCAAGGGGAGGGTTAGGGTGAAGATTAGGGTTAGAAAAATAAATCATGTGTCAACCATGTTTGTGTCGACCATATGTACCTGTCGACCATTTGTACCTGTAGATATTCTTACATGTAGACCTTTGTCCCTGTCGACCTTTTGTCCCTGACCTATTGACTGTCTAACATCTTGTGTCTATCTAGACATTGTCTACCTTTTTACTGTAGATCTTTCAATCCGATAAAAGGTCACAGGACGAAAGTACAGAAATCCAAGATGATACCTGTAATAATTTAGCGTAGGGGGAGTATTATATATTTATAAAGCACATTTTCCCTAATGAAGTGATGCAGTTACAATACTTGAAAATCGCCACATGCGTTTTTTTTATCTCCACTGGATTTACTATTAAAGGATTATTCTCAAACCACATTATTTATTAAGGGCCAAAAACTATTAATATTTATCTTATGGGAGCAGAATTATGTTATGTATATAATGGGGGGGGGGGGGGGCAAATGAATGTGTGATTAAAAGAGCAATATGATTTTCACATAATATTAAGGGGCAATGTTATTTAATAATTACATTATGGGGCAATACTAATTTATTTATGTCTGGGGGCAAGATTTATTACGCCATGTCACTATACAGTAAATGGTGCCCACATCATTATGAGCAGGAATTGTGTATTGTGCCTCTTCTTATGCTTAGAATGGCCAGAGAGATGAAACAGTGGGCCTGATTCAGAGCCGCTCGTAAGCGGCTGCTCGTTCGCTCCGAGCGATGTTCGCACATCTGCGCATGGGTCATAATGCGCATGCGCCAACCAGTCAGTGCGGTCAGAAATCGAGCGCTCGCAAAATAGCAAGTGCCTGCTAATTTGAGTGACAGGATGAGGCGTTTGTGGGTGGTAACAGGGGAAGGTGCTTGAAAACGGGGAGTGGAGATCCGAACGCAGGCGTGCCAAACGGTCAAAACGGGCGTTTTAAGGGTGTGCATAATTAACAAAGCAGCGTCATCGACCACGTCGCTTGGTTGTCTCTTAGTCTGAACTGTTCGCATGATTGCGGTAGGAAAATCCTACCATAAGCACTGCGAGCAGTTCAGACACCTTTCGATGTACTCGATTAATCAAATAAATAGCGGAGATGACGTAGGATGCGAGCGGCCAGGGGGCGTCTTTATAAAATAGCGAGCGCATGTTTCGTTCACTCGCTCACACATAGAGGCGTCAACAGACCGCAAAGAGCGAGCGCTCAATTTAAATAGCCGGCCCCTTTTTCTGAACGAGCGAGCGCAAATAGCGTCCGGCTCTGAATCAGGCCCAGTGTGCAGTGTTCGGCTGTCTCCTCGAAGCGTCTCTTTTGTTTGGCGGAGTTTCCTGATGTTTTTCAAAAACCGCTGCCCGATAATTCTGATGTTTTGTATTTTATACAGGTGAAAAATCGGGACGGTGACGCAGAGTGTGGTGCTTTGCAAAAAGAATGGCGTCTGGTGGTTTTCCAGCGGTTAAATCTAGCGATTTGCAAACTGCAGGAGAAACCACCCCAAAACAGCATTTTGGGCAAAACTGCCATTCAGTGCATTTTTCTCCAAAACTAGTTGTTTATCGGCAAATATATCAACGCTCATCATTTAAAGAGGTATTACTGTTATAACTGAGATTACCATTACTAGTGGATTATATGCCAATAATGTAATTATTCCGCATTTTCCTATTTAAATCATTGCCTTAATCTAGCACATAGGTGAGGCTATACACCAAAGACACCCCCATGGCACTTCCGCAAGATGAATTTTTTCCATTGCGTTCGTAAGTTAGCCACTCAAATGGCCATTTCATAGATGTAGAAAGCCGACCATGAGTCAGACATTCTCACATGCATGGAACGGTGTAAGCCAGGGTCGCAACTAGGGTGAGGGGTAGGAGGGCATGTGCCCTGTGCGCTGGATTTGAGGGGGTGCCACATTGACACCAGTGCAGGATTAATGGGGGGGGTCTGGATTGGAAATGATGTGTAGTGCAGGCACAGCCAGCTGCCACTTACACAGACTCCGCCGGGGCGGCAGAGCAGTGCGGGACTGTCTGGCTGATGGTGGACCAATGAAATGCCAGACGGTATTGAACTTTGTTTCTTTCTTACCAATTAAAATTTACTGTGTGGCATAATGTGTAATAGGGCATGACTGTGTGGCATAATGTATAAGGGGCATTATTATGTGGCATAATGTTATAAGGGATATTACTGCGGCATAATGTGTAAAGGGCATTACTGTGTGGCATAATTTATAAGGGGCATTACTGTGTGGCATAATTTTATAAGGGGCATTATTGTTTGGCATGTGTAAGGGGTGTTAGTTATGGTGTGGCATAATGTGCAAGGGGCATTACTGTGTGGCATAATGTTAAAAGGGGCATTACTGTGTGGCATAATGTGTAAAGGGCAATACAGTGTGGCATAATGTGTAAAGGGCATTACAGTGTGGCATAATGTGTAAAGGGCATTACTGTGTGGCATAATGTGTTATAAAGGACATTACTTAGTGTGGTATAATGTGTAAGAGGCATTACTGTCACAAAACCACACACCCCTTTTTGGGAGGGGCACGAAAGAAAACGCACGTAGAAGAACGCCTTCTGTGTTTGTTTGGATTTTTTTGGGGGGGGTATGCAAATTACGATCAGAAGCAAACTATATTCTATTGAATTTTCTTCTGCAAGCTGGAATAAATCATTACACTTCTTTCACGTATGATATACCACGCAATTTGTTCCCTAACACATATATTACTCTTTCAATCTAGTAAATGCCTAAGAAAAAAGTTAAAATGCTGCAGCCACTTATTACAAACTAAACAAGTTGCCCTTTCGAAATGATAGTTTTTGTTCGGCTTGGGTACCGATGCCGGCCCTACGCTTCCTTCTTGGCAGTCACTCTGCAGATTTAATTAATTTAATTAGGGATGAGTAAAATATATTCGTTAAGGAAATAAATTACACAAATTACAGAATAGTTGTCTAAAGGCGGACAGGCTCCTGCTACATCAGAAGCAACATTTCTTGTTGAACATTTGCTTCAAAGGGACCTACGTGTGTCACTCATTTCTCCTCGTCCACGTTGGCCTGGAACGCATTGATTATTCGAACCTTCTTTTAGGTCCATCCAAAGTAATTGTGGAACAGAAACGCAGTTATACTCCTTTGCCAGGGAAGTGTCCATTGAAGCTACAGCATATGCAAATAAAGGCGGTGAATTTTGCCAAAAGCCCTTTCGTCCCGGCCATTTATCTGAAGTTTTTGCAAGTACAAAGCCTTTTTTTTTTTTTAAACAACGTCATTCCGTTTGGCTCCTCTGTTTTTTCTTCTCCCCCCCCCTCCTCAATTTAAATTATTGTATTGATTTTTACAGATGAGCTAGAAATTATCTGACTGCTTGGTGTGAAGGATATAATCCAAGCAAGTAAAACGAGGCCGAGGCGAGAGCCAAATTCTCTTAACACCTGACAAGAACACTTAAATTTATGACCGCTCTCCTAAGAACGGTTCCCAAAAGCATCTGGTATATTAAGATGATGTGTTCTAATCAGAGGGATGGATAAGGAATATTTTTTTACTGGAGGCAAGGTACGGCCCGCCGCGGGTTCGGTTTGAGATGGTGTCTTATAATTATGGGTGAGTGAACTGGTTTAGGTAGGAAAAAAACAAGCTCTTAATGTGTCAAATTAAATCAGTTTTCGTCTGACTAAGATCCCTGCGAGAGTCCTCTCACAATCAGCGGTGTCTAAAAGCATTACTCCAATGTGTTAAATCACGCAGGCATCCGATGGGCATTATTGCAGGTGCGGGTGGGGGTGAGTCAGCTGGGGGATTGCACATGTCATTTGTGGCAGGGATATCCCTTTCATCTCCCTTGCTTGGCAGTGGGTGCATTTTCATTAAATAGATTTCAATTTAAAATTGCTGAGGTGCAGCTTGTCACCGTATAGGGGGATGCCAAAGGCTTGCACGCTCCAGGCTGCAAACATGTTCTGTCAAAAGGGGGGCGTAGAAATTAAAATGTGGGTGCAAATTATTACAATTCTTATAGAAAAACACGATTTGAGTATAAATACTAAAGAAGAAAAAAAACTAACCTCTTAATGTAAATAATTATATATATATATTTTTTTTTAATTCAATAATTTTTTTATTTATTTTCAGAGAAAGAAAACAAAAACATAAAACAATACAAAATAAATTACAATAACCATTATATGTGTGGTCTCTTTCATAAGTTACATCCGAGTATATAAACAAAATAGAACAGAATATACTGCAAAACCGTACTAAGGATATACAGTTTGGGTATACATTACATATCGTGTAGCTGAAACAAAAATAACATCAATGCACTAAAATAAAGAATCTACATAACTTCTGTACATAGAAATATAACACCTATCCCAATACAAAAATATTCCTGAAGGTATTACCTTGGCTCTAACATACAGAATACAAAAATGCTAATTGTTTCGTATAGCTCTATCCCCAGCAATTACCCACTCCTGATCACATCTCAGATTTCCTCGTCTCCGTGCATATGAGGAGTCTATCTAGCCATCTACCCCAAACAAGATGAAATTTCTTCTCAGCCTTCCTGGCTAGATAAACAAATTTCTCATGTGCCATAGTCTCATTCACCAATGCTACCCACACTCCTATCATTGGACCTTCAAGGGCCAGCCATGTTCTAGCTATGCAAACCTTAGCAAGCATACACAAATTAACAACATATTGTGTAAAATATTTGTCTAATGTATCCTCTTCAATTACAGCTAGGGTACACACCATAGGGGTTAGCACGTCCCGGGGAACACCAGTGGACACCAGCAGGGCCGGATTAACGGGGGGGCGACAGGGGCGATCGTCCCTGGGCCCCCACACATTAAGGGCCCCCACACACATCGGGGATAAAGTGGACCGGAGGACACAGAACCAGTTCCGCCTCCTCTGGCCAACCTAACTCCGGCGCCGCAGGGAGGCTCCATTTACCAGGCGACCGCTGTAACCAGCGGACGCCCGGCTCCCTCCCCGCAGCGGCAGCCGGAGTCGGAGGCTTGAGCTCACGTGAGCTCCAGCTTCTGGCTCACGCAGAGCACTATGGCAGAGACGTCATGACGTCTCTGCCATAGTGCAGAGGAGCAGCTGAGCGGATTGCAGCGGACGCGGGGCTAAGGTTAAGGTAAGTTTGAGCCTTATTTTTATTTTTTATTGTGCAAGCGGCCTACTGGGGGCATTACTGGCGGGGGGCATTACTACAGGGGACATTACTCGGGGGGGAGCATTACACCTGGGGCATTACTCGGGGAGGGGAGAGGCATTACTACTGGGGCATTACTCGGGGAGAAGGGAGGCATTACTACTGGGGGAATTACTGGTGGGGGGCATTACTACTGGGGGCATTACTCAGGGGGAAGCATCACTACTGGGGCATTACTTGGGGAGGGGGGAGGCATCACTACTGGGGGCATTACTGGGGGGGCATTACTACTGGGGGCATTACTGGGGGGGAGGCATTATCGGAGGGGGAGGAATTACTACTGGGGGCATTAATCAGGGGGCCCTACTAGAGAGGGAGCCTTAGTATTGGGGGCACTAATAGAGGGGCATTACTACTGGGGGCATTTCTACAGAGGGCTCTACTAAAGGGGGAATGACTACTGGGGGCATTACTATTTGGGGCACAACTACAGAGGTATTACTACTGGGGGCATTTATACAGAGGGCATTACTACAGGGGGCACTACTAATGGGAGTATTGCATAGGGGGCACTGCATAAGGGGCACTACTACTGGGTGTACTGCAGATGGGGCACTACCACTGTGGGCACTGACACTACTGGGGGCTCTGCATAAGGTCCCCATTACGCATACCCCCAGTTTGTCACATTTAATAGGGGCCCCCACATGTTTGTTGCCCAGGGGCCCCCACAGACCTTAATCCGGCCGTGGACACCAGTATAGAAATAACCTCTTCCCAAAAGGAACTGATAACAGAACATGTCCATAATAAATGCCAAAAGTTACCAGTGAGGGGACTACATTTTGGGCATTTTGAGTTAGATCTGCCTCCAAATTTAAATAAACGATCTGGCGTTAAATATATTCTATGCAGCAGGAACAGTTGAATTTGTTGAAACCGAATTGTTGTAGGAGACATTCTTGAACTACCTGGGCTCCTTTCCACACATCATCCAAAAATATTCCCAAGTCAACTTGCCATTTCTGCCTAATGGATGGTAAATCCGTAACATGGTGCGCTCGTATTATAGCTGCATACATAACAGATACTAAGTGCCTGGGCCCAGCGGCTTGTAATAGAAGTTTAACAGAGGAATCTCGGAGCTCCACAAATTGTGCATCCATTGCATGTCGAAGCTGGAGATATCTATAAAAATATTGCTTTGGAATATTAAATTCACATTGCAGCTGTTGGAATGTCTTAAATACCCCAGACATGTATAATTGTCCTAATGTGTTCACCCCCCCATTTCCCCCAGACCCTATCAACCTGAAGCAAAGCAAGCTCCTCAAACCCCTTGGTATTGAGTAAGGGGGTATCAGGATCCCATCCCTGTCCCTGAAAAATCTGTGAGACCTGCCTAAAAATCAACACCGCTTGCCTAACTAATGGGGCTCTAACTCCCCTCAGATTAACACTAAGTAGTATTTGATGAGGGGTATGTCCCGGGGATACCTGTTCCACCAGGAGAGTAGATAATACATCTTTATCCAAAACCTGCGTCCATGTCCACAATTGTGCCAATTGTGACACATAGTAATAACATTTAAAATGAGGTAGCGCAAGCCCCCCGAAGTCTCGTGATCTTGTAAGTGTATTCAGTTGAATACGGGCTCTACGGTTAACCCAAATCAAGGAGGATAGCAATCCATCTATTTACCTGAACACACCTCGAGGGAGATAAATTGGGGAATGTTGCACCACATAAAGGAGTTTGGGTTTGTAGAACCATTTTAATAAGGTTTACCCGTCCAGTAAGTGTCAATGGCAATTTCCCCCATGTTACCATCCGAGATCTTAAATATTCTATTTGCGGTTTAATCTTCAATAACACATAGCTCTGAGGATCATTAGTTATCCATACACCTAAATATTTGAACGATTCAACCCACTTTAACGGGAGAGGTATAAACGGAGCAACAGGACACGCTCCTCGAATGGGGAGTATGCATGATTTATCCCAATTTATCGACAAACCCGAATATTTACCAAAAGAATTAATGATTTCAAGGGCATTAGGCATGGAAGAGTCGTACTCAGAGACAAAGAGTAGGATGTCATCAAATAATTATATTTATATAGCATATATTGATGCTTTAGGGTGCAGGGCTCAAGTTTAGTCAAATATTTCACGTTGCGTTTAATTTGCTGCGCAGCTGAGTGTGAGCTTTTGCTCTCTGTTATCAGTTATTTTATCCCAAAAGGACCCTCCTGCTCTGTCAGTCAGTGGCCTCTAGAAAGGAAGTCTGGTGTGCATAGGACAAAACTATTATAACTCATTTTAATATCAGATATGAAAAGCTCCCTAAACCTTTATGACCTGTATATGTAGGTATGTGAGGGGACCATGGACTGTACCATTTCCTGCTATCATGAGAATTCATCTTTGTATAGTTACAGATCTCATCAGTGCATTCCCATACATCACATGAATATCATATGTCACAGCTTGTATAAAATGAGCACTACGAAAAGGTGACTAGTACAGGAACTGCGCACATTCTGCAAGTAGCGTGAGACCTCACTTTCACAGGACAGGGCACATTTATCACCATAACTCATTATAATATAAAGTGATACTTGGGAGAATGGATGATGTTAGGTTGTAAAATCTGCACTTATAAACATTATTTAGATTTGTGGATTTTAAAACAAGGGACACGTTTCCTATATGTAGAGAGATGCACCCTGCGGGAATAGAGCAAGATCCGGGGAATTTATATTTTTGGGGTGAAGGAGGATCTCCCGCCCCGTGAGACGGAATTTCCTACTGTAACATTTTGGGTCTGATACAGAATTGGAGGTAAATCGGATAGTTGGCTGCTGTGAATTTTTGTTTTATTCTTATTGGTCTGGTAACGGACCACTTTACAATTGTTTATTTGAGTCAAAGGTGTTATGTGAAATACAATTGACCCCTGTGCCCAGTGGTTATGCCTTTCCTTTTAATTGCTTTTTGTTTCTATGTACAGTAATATACGTTATCTTTGAATTAATTTTTACTTTTATGTACTGCTGTTTTCTATGGTTTATGCAAATTAATAATAAAAATGACTTTATAAAAAAATGTTTTCTTTAAGCGAGTTTATGTGGCTGGGACTAGGTTTGAGTAACGCGGCCTTTCTAAAGCCGCGTACACACTAGACGATAAATTGAACGATAACAATATCGTTATCGTTCATTGTGTTCAATATCGTCCAGTGTGTATGCAAGATATCGTTAACGATGCGTGCTCCCGCAGATCGTTAACGATGTCTTTCATCACCCGTACTTGCAGGGCAACCTGACGATATCGTCAGGTTCTGCAAGTTCGGGGATGAGGGAGGGTGCCGTCATCGTTAACGACATTGAGCCCGGCAGGGGAAACACTTAACGATATCACTCATGGACATTGGAGTGTGCCCATTTGCATGTGCCCATTTATGGAGTGCGCCCATTTTCCTGTGCCCATCTATGGAGTGCACCTATTTGTGTGCGTTCGTTGATGGAGTGTGCCCATTTATGGAGTGCGCCTATTTGTGTGCGTCCATTTATGGGGTGCTCCCATATGCGTGTGCCCATTTATGGAGTGTGCCTATTTGTATGCATCCATGCATAGAGTGTGCCCATTTACGTGTGCCCATTTATGGAGTGTGCCCATTGGCATGTGGCCGTTTATGGAGTGTGCCAATTTGTGCGCGTCCAATTATGGAGTTCACCGATTTGTGTGTGCCCATTTGTGGAATGCGCCCATTCTCGTGTGCCATTTATGGAATGCGCCCATTGGCGTGTGCCCATTTATGGAATTTGTGTGTATTAATTTTTTTTTCAAATGAAAGGTGGATGAAGGTTGATGGAAATCTTCCATGTATTTACAGTAGCTCTTCTATTTTTCCTGACACCCGGCAATCCGATGCCCATGCATTGTGTTCTAAGCCGCCTCCCTAGAGCGGAGAATATGTAGGCGCGCGTACACCTTAGGTGCTGGGCAGACCATCTAGTGGCACCTTCCGGAGCGCATTCCGCATTCTTCCTAAATAAAGCTCCACCACTCTGTGTTTATGGAATCCGCTGGCAATTTATGATTAAAATATAATACAGCTAATAATAATAATCAGTGCAGTGCAAACAGCCAGGAGCGGCAGTAATTAGGGCTATTTGTCCATTGTGTTGGGTCTTTTGTAACTGTTGGCTTTTTTCCCAAGTTATTTTGCATTCCTCTTATAATATCTACATAATTTGTTTAATTCATCACATGCACACACTCGCCGTGTAATTACTGCTTCATGCTGGGATGCAATGGGGGGAGAAAAAAAAAGAGAGAAGACAAGGAAATATAATTGGATCTTTCTTTTTAAGGGAAACCATAGTTAGCATTCCGGCAGAGTGGCGGTTTTGTTATTCCAATTATCCGGTGCAGAAACAGACAAGGTCAGTCATCGGGTGGAACGGTGAGGGGTGCGCAGGCTATTGCGCCTCTTTTAGCACAAGCCACGCAGTGTTTCGCACTCCACCATCTGACAGTGAGCCCGCTTCTGAGTTGGACCAATATACTGCTGCGACTATCCGTCCGCCTATGCGAGTATTGTGCGGTTTCATGCGTATGCTTGGCTCCGCCCACTGTTTTGCCGCCGGCAGCTGTCATTATTATTAGCATCGACACATGCTCCCACCCCATGTTGGGTGCAAACGATCCGTCTGAAGCAGGCTTCCCATCTCCATCTGCACACTGCAAACATGCATGGAAGTTGGGCTACATGCCCATGAGACGCCCATGAAATTCCCACCAGACGCATCTGTTCTGTGCGTTCTTGTGGTGACCCCCCCCCCCAGTTGCTGCTCAGAAACTCCCATTTCATGGAGGACTATGGGGAAGATGTACTAAGCCTTGGAGAGAGATAAAGTGGAGAGAGATAAAGCACCAGCCAATCAGCTCCTGTCACTTTACAAGCTGCGTTTAAAAAATGACTGTTAGGAGCTGATTGGTTGGTACTTTATCTATCTCCACTTTATCTCCCCCTAAGTCTGCTCGAGATCTGACACGTACAGAGGGCCTGATTCAGACCCGGACGCTAAGCCGCGATCGCTCGCAGCCAAAAGGGGCCGGGTATGCAAATTCTGCGATCGCACTGTGTGGCTTAAGGATGCCCTCTATGCAGGGGCGTTGAGAGCCTGGCCGGGCCCAGGTAATGGAGGGGGCGTGGCCTAATCGCGGTAGGCATGGCCACGCCCCCTTGAAAAAATATATCACTTTTGCAGCGTCGCTGCGCGCCAGGGAGGGGGGCGCTGTAAGACCCACAGCCCGGCGCTAAGCAGGGGGGGTCGCAATCAGTGTGATTGCTCCCCCCCACAGCCATAGGAGACTGCTCCGGCAGCAGCTGCGAGCAGTCTCACACAGCAACCCAGCACAAGCTGTGTGCTGGGCTGCTGTGAGGGAGAGGGGGGTTGATGCCGGACCTGAGCCCCGCCGGGCCCCTCTAGCAAGCCCGGGCCCGCGTAAACTGTACCCGGTCCACCCCCCTCTCGGCGCCCATGCCTCTATGTCTTAGAGGGCGATGGCAGTGAGCATACGCAGGAGTATAAAGACGCCCACCTTTCTCTCTTAACACACGTCATCTCCAGGAAGTGTCTGATTAATCGGTAATATTGAGAGCCATCGGAGCTGCACGCTTGAGGTAGCCCCTACCTTGACGCAAGCACTGCGATCACTGCTGACTGCAATACAACCAGGTGACGTGTACAATGACGCCTCCATGCTAATGATGGACGCCCTTTAAACGCCGTTTTCACGCCCAGACTTACCTGCGTTCGCACCACCACTTCCCCGTTCACAAGCACCTTCCCGTTACCACCCACAAATGGCGCTATCTGTCACTCAAAGCAGCGTCCAGTCTTTGTGCTACGAGCGTGCGAGTCCCAATAGCAGTGACTGGCTCGCGCACTGCGATGCATAGACATGCGCACAATGCGAACCATCGGCAGCTACGAGCGATCGCATCTTAGCGTCCGGGTCTAAATCAGGGCCAGAGCAATTGGCCGCTGAGGATGCTTCGTGCGACGCATGTACAGACTCTGGACCTGATTCAGCAAAGATCGCAGGTCCGTTATGATAATATGCTAATGAATGCAATCGCAATGCCATCGCACTGCCAGCATAGAAACGTCTACTGCCTCCCACTACCGCTATCTCACATCCGCAATACCTTGCAAACATCGGTAACATCGAGTACCATCAGCCCCTCACTCAGAGTTACAGCAGCCCTGACCTTACTTAGAAATTGCTAACCTCGTTGCACGCAGTGAGTACTCAATCTGCGTATGCCATCGCAGTGGCTAATTTATGCACGACCCTGTAACGGCGCTCAAACGCACTGACGCGTCAGGATTTCCCCGACCACCTCCCCAAACGGTCACTTCCTGTCAATCACTCTGCGATGGGTCTGCGTGATCACTGCGATCGCAGTGTGATCGCAGTGGAGTCTTCACGCACGTGCACTGCGAAGCATGCGCAGTACACAACAACCGGCCATCTGCGTGCGTAATCGCAATAGCGATTGAATCAGGCCCCGTGTTTGCGGAGCCAAATGATGCAACTCTAATTCTATTGCATCATATTGGCTCCGCCTCCTCCCCACTGACCCACAAATAGCAGCACTTTGCTGCGAGGGGGCAGGGCTTAATAACATGGTGGTGCTTGCTCTCTCCTCTGTCAGAGTACTCAGAAACCCCCCCCGGTGTGCGCTAATGATCTTGTATTATACTGCTTGTCATAGTAAGATGAAACTGAATCCCCAATTGCAGCAAACTCATTCCGATCTGGCCCTGGACTGGCTGGTTTCTGCATGCAGTCCTTACGGGCTGCAAACAACAATCAGCATGGCCGGAGCTACCGTATGTGCGCCATACTTACCCGCGGGTGTGAGGTGAACGCGTGCACGGGAGAGTTAATTGAATTAACCCTCTAGGGTGAAAACAGATATTTCTGGATTTATGTATTGACAGAATGCCATTATTTAGATAGATGTTAGCGCAGATGTGTGCCATGTGCCTGTGTTTGTCACAATATAGGTATACAACATGTATGCACATATGTCTAACATATAAAACAGGCACATGCTTAGATCAGAAGGGCAAGGAGCTGTACTATTTATCCTATTTATTATACCTTTTTAATCTGTTTTTTTCCTTTTTCCAGTAAAACAGCTGTGAATAGTCACCAGTTATTTGTGTGAACAGGTCCAAGCAATCACATGTGACTCGGCCACGTTCTAACGAGGAGAGGGGAGAGGAAGCAGGGGGCCACGAGGGACTAAATTAATCTCATATATATGTAATGGGGCCTCCAAGACTCAACAGTCAGGATTTAAACTCTGTCACTGGCCCCTATCTCTTTCATTCTGAGGCTCCCAAATTATAGCCCACTGATTTTCTCCAGCACAATGGCCATCAGTCACACGCTGTTCCCAGATGTCGCCAGGGATAAGGAGGGGTAATCGCCCTGGCCGCCGCGCAGCTGCTGCTAAAAGGGATACTAGGATATTTCTGTGATTTGGGAAGTAGTTCAAGAGCAACACGGAGTAAAGAAACCCAGGGGTCTGGGGGCAGCCGAGCTGCAAATAAAGATGTGGATGGGTAATAAGCCGTGTAACTTGCCCAGAATTTGTTTCTGCTGGGCTTATCCGGCATACGGGGTGTAGTGGTCTCTCATCAACTTGGAAAATGGGAGGAAACATTGTAAAAGCTGTCACCTCTATGGGGATAATACAGATTGCCTCTTCCCACTTATCCAGATATTCCGCAGGGTTACATTTTGACATAAAGGGTTGATAGCTAGGGTTAGGTAGGTAGATAGATAGATAGATAGATAGATAGATAGATAGATATGAGATAGATAGATTGATAGATATGAGATAGATAGATAGATAGATAGATATGAGATAGATAAATAGATATACATACAGTAGGTGCTGTAGATATATATGAGATAGATAGATAGATAGATAGATAGATATACATACAGTAGGTACTGTAGAGATAGATAGATAGATAGATAGATAGATAGTTATACATATAGTAGGTACTGTAGATATATATGAGATAGATAGATAGATAGATAGATAGACATACAGTAGGTACTGTAGATATATATGAGATAGATAGATAGATAGATAGATATACAGTAGGTACTGTAGATATATATTAGATAGATAGTAGATATACATACAGTAGGTACTGTAGATATATATGAGATAGATAGATAGACATACAGTAGGTACTGTAGATATATATTAGATAGATAGTAGATATACATACAGTAGGTACTGTAGATATATGATAGATAGATAGATAGATAGATAGATAGATAGATAGACATACAGTAGGTACTGTAGATATATATTATATAGTAGTAGATATACATACAGTAGGTAGTGTAGATATATATGATATAGATAGATACACATATAGTAGGTACTGTAGAAATATATTAGATAGATAGATAGATAGATAGATATGAGATAGATAGATAGATAGTTATACATATAGTAGGTACTGTAGATATATATGAGATAGTAGATATACATACAGTAGGTACTGTAGATATATATGAGATAGATAGATAGATAGATAGATAGATAGATAGATAGACATACAGTAGGTACTGTAGATATATATTAGATAGTAGTAGATATACATACAGTAGGTAGTGTAGATATATATGATATAGATAGATACACATATAGTAGGTACTGTAGATATATATGAGATAGATAGATATACATACAGTAGGTACTGTAGATATATATTAGATAGATAGATAGATAGATAGATAGATAGATAGATAGATAGATAGATAGATAATTACAGAGGGTCATGTGTTGTTCGTTTGCTAATTTATGGTCTGTTCATTCACAATACCCAGCAAACTTAATATTGTCTAACTCTTAAAACAATAATGTACAAATTATTAACTACACAATAGTAAATGAAATCCACATCAATTCATAATAGATGAACACATATAAGAAGTCCGCAAAGTTATTTTGTGGGAAGGAAAAACACACAGGCCTGCAAAACAAATTATTAATGTTTACATTTATCTTCTGTAGAGTGCAATTCAAGAAAAAAAAATAAACCATTTTAAAATATCACCTCCGGAATGGGTCATTACTCAGTGCGGTGTAGAGCTCAGTTTTAGCACTGTACAATCCTACAGATGAAACTGGTGACATTTATCAACCAGGGAAACAGGGACACGGAGAGCAGCAACAAATGTTAAATGTAACTCGTTCAGTGCTACAAACATAGGCTCCCCAGGACAGGGTGAGCCAGACGGAGATCTAGGTTCTAGAATAAAATATAAGTCACAGAATAAATCATATTTTTAGAAAGCATATAAATATATCAGTACATTGTGTAACAATATTTTGGGGGGCAGAAGGAAATGTTTATAAGCACTAAACTAGATTTAGTGAGTATTTGGGCCTATTGTAGTTAGTTTCAGGTCAATGGTTTGTGTGTGCCCCCACTTTTGAATCGAGACATACAATATCTGTGTATTTAGCAGAACCCTATTCACTTCAATGACTACGATGCTGCACGTCAGGGTCAAGTGCATGAGAAGAACCGCTTATGAACTGAATGAAATGCAATGCACTGTTCATGTACTAAATAGGACTTGATTCCATCCATTGAATTGCTGGCCTCCACTTGCCTTCATTCGGCAAATTAACTTTGTTGTATCATTATGTGTATGTAACTTGGCTTTGTTTGAAGTACATTATTTTGGTTTGAAACAGTCAAGGACTGCACAGTCTTTAAACAGAGAGCTCCTTACTTATGCTGTATGACACTGTATTATCTAAGCAATAGAGCTCATTTAACTGAATTGCATTCTGGTGAAAAATAGCCACCAAACGGCAGCAACCAATCATAAATTAGCTTTTTATCTGTCTAATAAAAGCAGATATTTGATTGGCTGCTTTGATCTAGTACACATTTTGGGGCTGAATGCCCATATTAATAAAGTCTACACTCCTGGAATGCCCGCGTGACATAACTGTTAGCGTAGGATCTCCGGACTCCCAAGGGAAGGGGTAATTCTCCGGCAAGTGATGACGCAAGCCGCATCACCAGCCACCACTTCAGTAAAAATAGAGTTGGCATCGGTGGGAGAACTAAGGGCCTCATTTATCAATGAGTTTTATCATTCACAACGAGTGATAAAACTCGTTGCGTATGATAATGGTGCTCCAGCCAATCAGCTCCCAACTGACATCTGTTTGATAATTGACAGGTAGGAGCTGATTGGCTGGAGCACCCTTTATCACATGCAACGAGTTTTATCGTTGATTAAATGAATACCCTTAGGGCGGAATTCAATTGATTCCTGCCCCCATCGCGCCCGACGGAGCTATTCAAATCTTGCTCCTGTCGGGCACGATCAGCTGACAGCGCTACATTTCAGCTCGCAGCCCCAGGGGGGTGAGAACTGAAATGTGCGAAAAGTTACATGTTTGGGTGCCCAAACATCACTTTTCACGATCACGCCCTGGACTTAAGCTGCTTTACGCTGCTAAACCAGACCACTTTGGGCGCGATCAGCACGAAAATCTGGAACAATTGCATAGCGGCCCGGGAACTCCTGTCACTTTAGACGGGAAATGCGGGCCGCGAAAACAATTGAATTCCGCCCTTAGTGTCATTATACGCCTTGTCCTCCCCACTTGATGAAACAATTGTCAACATCCTGTCTCGACGATCTCTTCTTTATATATTTCCCCCCTGCATCGACCCATAAGTGAGGTATGAACAGTGGGGGGCCAGCTCCTAGTAAGTGACCCCTAGAACTTCCTGTGTAAATGGCTGAGCAACATGGCTGTCTTCCAGCAGCAATTCATCAGCATGAGCTATTGGTCATGGCACTAACTGATCTCTATAGAAGCTTTTACAGGTGCATTTTTTTTAGACAGCAAAAAGGAATCACCCTGTCAATTAAGTCCCCAAGGAAACGGACTGGAAATCTCACATGGATAAAACAGGAGACATCCAAACCTCTCTTTCTAGTCTGTCTGCTGCATAAGCACTGAGTATCGTTACCAGCTAACCACCCATGGGACGCGGCCCTCCAAAGCTTTCTAAACCTCTCATTTATATGTTAAGTGATTGCTTTGCAATCTTTTGGAGACGCAGTTTTTTTTTTAAGAGTACACAGATGCAAAGTTCTACTTCTATCCAAACTGCCGGCTTGTCTGCCGAAGAAAAAGACTTCAATTGGCCTCAATCTACTGTGGTGTCGTCCCAGCAGCCCTTATGGCCAATTAAAAGCTGGCAAATCTCTGCAGTCGCCGACTGTAATTGTTTACAGCTGGCTCTGACTGCTGGGGTGAACAGTTCACAAGTGACTCACTCAGAAACACCGAAAAGGTCCCAAATGTGGGCTGAACGGAAACGAAAGACATATTTTGGCTAATGATAACACATATCAGCTTTTTCCGCTCAGCCAAGAGTGAAAGGATAATGTCAACATTATATGATGTAGATAATACTTATATAAAGGTTAATGCTGATCTGATTATTACAGAGAACATCAGGATCATTTTTAAAGGTGCAAGTTTGGCACACACAACCTGCACGTGTGTGACTGTATGTAGATCACACTATTTGGGCACACATTTAATCTGATTGCTAAAACTACAGTGGCTAAGGTCCTATTTAACTTACTAGAATGTTGCTACATTTATCACCTTCATCTCATTTGCATACTGAAGCCACTGGCTGTAGCCACTAGGTACTGTAGTCGATTTAGGGGTCTATTTACTAAGCAGAGTTAGGAGACAGAGTGCAAAGTGATAAGAAAGTGATAAGGTGCCAGCCAATCAGCTCCCAACTGTCATCTCACAGGCTGTGTATGAAAAATGACAGTTGGGAGCTGATTGGCTGGCACCTTATCACTTTCTTATCATTTCACTCTGTCTCCTAACACGAAATCGGTATGATTTACCGCCGGACCCATGCCCGGTGGTTGGAATTCCGACAGCGGCATCCCGGCAGAGGATGAAATCCCGATCGTCAAAGGTAAGTATATACTAACCTATTTCTACCCCTTAACCCTCCCTTAGGGGTGCCTAACCCTAACCTTTCCCCCCAGTGCCTAACCCTAATCCCCCCTCTAAGTGCCTAAACCTAACCCCCCCTTCCCCGCCGCCTAAACCTAAGCCCCCCGGGGGGTGCCTAACCCTAAGTCCCCCCCGGGGGTGCCTAACGCTAACCCCCCCCTTCCCCTAGCCTAAACCTAACCTACCGGGGGGGTGCCTAACCCTAAGTCCCCCCGGGAACCCTAAACCTAACCCTCCCCCCCCCCAGCTATGTTCGCTCGGTGCCCGTCGTCCCTTCGATCGGGATGCCAGGCGTCGGACTCCCGGCGTATGTCTAAGGACAGGCATCGGCACATCGACGCCTGTCTTTAGACCCTTGCCGGGATATGACAGTCGGGAAGCCAGCTGTCGGGATTAGGTCCGCCGGCTTCCCGACTGCATACCACTAACACTGCTTAGTAAATAGACCCTTGAGGTTAACTCCTGTGGTCCCTTGAATGCAGAGTAGCAGAGACACAGAATGCAACCTATTTTGGGTTATCTTTGAAATGATCCTTACTGAGCCTAAATTCCGCACGTACCCAAGAAGTGCAAATGCATGATGGTAATGGGCAACTTTTACATTCAGCCCTAAATCTCCGCAGGAAGTGGGCGATACAGATTAAAAATGATCAATAGGGAAATGTTTCTTAAACAAATGGCCAGGTTGGTATTTAGGTTGTTTGTCATAATGGGGAGAGAATCAGAAAACGAAAATGATTCTTCTAGAATAAAGTTTTCTAATTAGTCTAACTACGCCCTGTGAGATGGTCTGTATGAGTCACTCAGTTTATGGGAAACTTGACAGGCATTCAGTTAATGGGTTTAGAATATTCACAATAAATATGTCATTTAATAGACAAAAATAGCCTTCAGATCAAGAGGTTACATCTGCTACGATGTATTATGATCATGCTTGATCTTGGACAGCTATGATTACAACAGACGTACTTTTCCATCAGCCAGCTGCAATGTACAGACTACTTCATACTGTGAATTCTGAACCTGCAAACGCTGTGTTACATAAAATGCATACAGTTAGTGCCATCATTTACTTGTGGATTTAAATCTCCTTGTATCCATTTTTTGTACTTTTTAAGGGACCGGATACAAACACAGACAGGTGAATACAGTGCAAAAACAGGCACCTCCATGGGGTATATTTACTAAAGTGCAGGTTTTTAGAAGTGGATATGTTGCCCGTAGCAACCAATGAGATTCTACTTATCAGTTCTCTAGAACCTTCCGGAAGGCAATAGCTACAATCTGATTGGTTGCTATGGGCAACAACTCCACTTCTAAAAATCAGCACTTTAGTAAATATACCCCCATGTATGCAGAAATCTGCCTAATCCTGTAGTTTATCAGAGACCATTGCAACTGTGAACGTGACCTGAGCACTCCAAGGAGGGTAATGTCTAAGGGGTCTAGTTACTAAGCAGTGTTAGGAGACAGAGTGAAAAGTGATAAGGTGCCAGCCAATCAGCTCCTAACTGACATCTCACAGGCTATGTTTGAAAAATGACAGTTGGGAGCTGATTGGCTGGCACCTTATCACTTTTCACTTGGCTTATCCTAACACTGCTTAGTATTCCCTTCGCGGAGAGGACCCTGACGTCATCAGCTACTGTCCAACGTCATCCAGTGGGCATAGAGGAGGAATACAATCTTGTGGCGAGCGTAGCAAGCCACCGAGCCCGAAGCGTGGTGAGCGCAGCGACTTTCTTCTTTAGGTGGCCTAAATGGGCATGAAACTGCACTTCCGCCCTCACTTATGTCACTTCCAGGTCCCTAGCGCGAAGGGGGATATAAGCTCTACCCTCCAGCGCAAACACGCAGAACCATATGCTGCACTCCTTGATATGTGTAGGAGACAGGTACCGGGCCAGCACAGGGCGCCGGTGAGCTCTGCTTTGCCGCTGTCTGGTGCAGTTTACAATAAAACACTCTGCAATATATACACGATGTAGTACTGCACATGACCACCAGGGAGAGAGAGTCACAGGATAAGAGAAGACCCAAATTAGATCTAATCAGCTCTAGACAGCACATTGTTACTGCAAAAAAAAAGAAAATATATTTCCAGAGTCCAAGATCTATTATGGAATTACACTCATACTGTCAACATTTACTTTGTCTACATTCATCGTGTCGACACCAGAATGTCAACATGGTGAAAATGTTGACATTAGGGTTAGGTATATCTGAATACTGGATTTGTCGGCATGCTGAATGTTGACGGATGAACATGTCGACCTGTCTGCTTTGAAATTATGACCCCTATTATGACATATGGCATAACATACTAATTGAATATAATCAAACAGGAAACCATGAATGAAATCCACATTGAAAACTAAAGAAAATGACGAACATTACAGATATGCCCAGCTATATCCTTGATGCTGGCGCGGCAAATCGCGTAGTGCATAGCGCGAGGCATGTGGCTGCGATCACAGTGCCCCCCATAGCGTATCGTAGTGTATGTAGGTGCGGAGAATCGCATGGCGCGATGCGTGCGCTTGTTTGTGGCGCAGTCAGCCACAATGCAACTGGGCGCATCTGTAGGTAAAAAAATAATCAGAAGTAATAGAGAAACGCACCTATGGACATGTTTTTAGGGGTGCACAATACGAATATAGTCATGGAAAAGTGTATTTTTGGTCTTACTATTTCTGTGAAATTGAGGTCTTCATTTATAGCCTTAAAAAATAAAGTCTATGGGGGAGATGTACTAAGCTCTGGAAAGTGATAAATTTGAGAGTGATAAACTACCAGCCACTCAGCTCCTAACTGTCATGTCGCAGGCTGTTTGAAAAATGAGAGTTAGGAGCTGGTTGGTTGGTACTTTATCTCTCTCAATGTTATTACTTTCCAAAGCTTAGTACATCTGCCCCTATTTATCTAAAAACAAGCTACCAAAATACTTTCCAATAAGTCATGAAAAACTCAATATAAAATTTAGCCTGATCCCCATACAAACAAGTCACTGTCGTTTAACCAGCACATGTATTAAGGCTACAAATTACCCCGGTCATTGAGGGGTTCAGTGATGTAATGTGTGTATACAGCTACTGTGTAGCCTACAGCTTCCCGATGGAACAGCTGAACCTGTCATGTGACTAGAACAAAGACAAACAGATAGATGAACTTTGCGAAAATAATTCTCAGGCTCTTGTGTAACCAATTAATTCTCTGCTCTGTGTATCCAATTAACCAACAACCTTGTTTCTATAATAGAAATCGTTCTCGGTGCCAGTGTACATTCCGTGATATAATTGGCTACTACTTGCTTGCACATGTTTAGACACTTACTGCTATTTCTGATACAATTATTGAATATCCTTACTGAAGTTGGTGTGGATTAGGTCATATAGGCCCCACCATATACTCTAGTAAACCTGGTATTTAATATTAACATATATCCAATCAAATGCTATATATTACAGAGATAACATTATACAGTAGTACCTGAAGTAGAGAGGAGTTAAGGCCGGTACACACTAGACGATGTCTAGTGTGTACCGACCTCGTTAGCGACATTACCCGCCAGGGTGCCGGCATCGGCAAATGCGTACACACCTTCCGATGCCAGCAGTGACGAATCGAAGGCGGGGGCCAAGCTGCATTTGGCACAGTGTGGATTGGTTGACTCATACACAGGGGAGGGGCCAATTCAGGGCTAAAAATGTGGGAGGCCCTTTGACAATGAGGGAATGGGAGGTAATAATTTATCACAGAGATGCAATGTAATGTCAGGGCAATGCCACTTCACATATGACTGAAAAATTAGTGTCAACACAAATAGTGGGGCTTCTCACGCACCCAAAGAGCTTGCACCTCAGCTATGTACCAAAATTCATAAGAATGAAGTCTATGAAATCATTAGGAAACACTGCCTCGTGGGTATTAATCATGGATGGCCTCAATTATCTCACTGGCTTGTAGCAATAGACTGCATAGGCAAACGCAGGGGGGGGTTCTGGTTGCCTGGAAATCCCCCTCCCCAGTACGCACCATGACCACAACAGAAATAGTATACAATACAATTTTACTAGTGCTTCCTGTTCTCCTCAGTATCACAAATGAAATAATTCGCACCACCTGTGAATCTTTTAACATGTGTCAGCCAGTAATAAATATACCTGTGCACCAACTAGATCCGGAAAACATGCACTGTTAAGGGTGCACTGCTTTAGACCATCTATTTAAGGACACCAATATGTACATATATGTCCCGGGAGTGCTAGGTTCTTCTGCTGCTCCCCCAGACTCCTGGACTTGCTCCTATGCTATGGAATGGTGCCAACATGTGAAATAAAAATACTCAGCTCAGGCAGGATGGCCCTGTAATGTGTGTCATAATTCCAGCCTATACAGGACCAGCGATCACAGAAATCCATACCTCCCAACATTTGTCCCACAAGACTCTGGACTGTATGCTTCCCCCAACTCCCCCCCCCCACCGCGGGTAAATGTGGCATGCGGGTGGGACAGCGGGACAGTCCCAGAAAAACGGGACTGTCCCGCTGAATGCGGGACAATTGGGAAGTATGGAAATCTGGAAATCCCCCTCTAGAAATCCTGCGTTAGCCCCTGGACTGTTGATAATAGGCTCCATGGATAATGGATCAGTCCACAAAGGGCTCTAACTACTGAGTGACTGGTGCACTTTTATCATTGAAACAATAACTAAATAAAGCCAAAAATAAGTAGGAAAAGGGGAGTATTCTACAGGGTGAGAAGGGCCTTGGCGCCATTTACCGGGAACCAAATTTCCATCTTTATATGAGTCTTCTGAATTGATTTGCTGACGTAGTCACAATACCGTGCTTATGTTTTACAAATCATCTCACATATGTTTCACTACTGTTTTTAACTAAAACTTTGTTCCAAAACTTTTTTAAGGGTTAAAACTGCAGTTACCGACTTTATGGCTGCGCCCACCAGGAGTAGGCATCCAGGTTGGCAGGGCCATCTCTTCCATTGGGCTTGTTGGGAAGTTGCCCATGGGCCCGAAGCTTGTAGGGGCCCCTGCAGCTGCGGCCAGATGGTAAATTTGTGATATTTTTATAAGCCGCTCGCCGGTGCACTGTATTCTGATCTAACCTCCCCCACCCCACGCCCCACCGTGATGAGTACTCACCTCACCAGTCCCAGGTTCACTTCATCCGCCGGCTTCAGATCAGTCAGACAGAGTCTCCCTGCATCTGTGGGAGGTCTGATGGGCATGCAGGATGGTTTAATTTTGTTGACCATTTACATTTTTTCCCCTTACATGGGTGAGTAGGGGCCCAAGTGCATTACTTTGCCCAGGGGCCCACACTGCTGTTAAGACAACCCTGCAGGTTGGCGCAGCAAGGAGGCATGGCGGCGGCATAGGTGGATGGTAGCACGATCAAGTCATCGTGACTCCGCTATACAATGCTGAGATTATCGGCATTGTAAATCAGGGGCGGAGCTACAGTGACGCGATTCGGTGCAAATAGTGTCAGCTACCCCCTTCAGACTGCCCACTTTCTCCAGGTAAGTGAGGGTAAGTGGGGGTTTTATGGGGGGGTGGAGCAGGGGAGATTTGCCCTCTCTTGTGGGTTGCTGAAAGTGCCAGATGTTTTTCGGGAGCCTTTCTGGGAGAGTAGGAAAGTATGGTTAAAAAGAACAGAGCTTATAATGCCACATACTGTACACCCCAACACTGCGGCACCCATTATTAATGCCAGTATGAACACATGTCAAACTCATATCAGTTTTACACATCATATGTATGTTATTAGCATTTTTACTATTATTTAAGAGCTCACTGCAGGCTTTAACAATGCATTTATCAATTGTAAATGCAGGAGATGAAACACAATGGTTACAGAGCCGCACATCATGCTACTGCGCAAATATACCTTAAAACTCCTACGGCGCATGTATTACACCGTGTGTAAGCACAGAGGCGCAGTAGATGGGCTGGCCGTTCCTGGGCAGTGACTATTCAGACACACAGAGATAGAGCCTAATTCAGTATTGTACGCTAATGCTGCCGCAAATGCAATGCGCAAATATGCAAATATCACAGACACCGGGAGATGCAGCATCTGCGTAAAAAGTCGCAGCATCTGCATACAAAAGACGCAGCATCCGTCACAGACCATTAGATTGTGGCAGTCCTATAAGTAAGTCTACGGTCCCACAGGAAGTGGGAACTGAGACGCCGGAGCCGTATATCTTGCGAACGGGATCGCAAACGCTGGATGTGACACGCCCCCTGAAACGGTCGCGACACATCTGCACTATCTTTCTGTATCATCGCATGCTGTATGTGATCTGTATCAGCATTCAAAAGGTTAAGCCCCCCTTTTTCAGCCCGAATTGTGAACTCTTACGCGCTGCAATCTGATTGTCCATTTATCTCCGCAGACAGCCATTAGCATTTGGCAATGCTATACAAAACTATTCGAACCAGACCATTGAGTATGAGTGATTGACTGATACTCATGTATTATAATGAAGGTTTTCGACAAATTCCTAGTTTGCTCATTAGAGAGTCATATTCCATTTTTCCACTATGATATGTCAGAGCATTAAAAAGCGCCCATCAGTTTTGTTGTTACCGCTGCACATTCTGTAGCAAAGTGACTGATAAAATGGACTGTTTTCTTTACATTGTCACCAGTTCTCATACAAATGGAAGTCTCCAGATCTTTGCAAATTGCAGAAGATTTAAATAGTCGTCCATATTATCAAATGTGTTCTTCAACTGTCCAGGATCATTCCAAAATTACAATTAATAATTGCAATCAAGAGCAGATTTACAAGGCGTATAGGTGGTGCGGCCTCTGTTGGACCCAGCACTGAATGGATCCTAACCACCTCTAAGTTCTCTCCCCCAGGACCCCTCTGTCTCTCCTGAGCCGAGTATCAGGCCAAGATGTAGTCTTGGCAGGGCCTAAGGTTTATTTAGCAGCAAGTGCTTTTGTGTTTGCTGGATGCCCAAATGGGCAAAACACATCTAAGCTCCCATTCCGTCATAGATAGAAGAAGATAGGGTCTTTGAAAACTCCATCCGCACGCTGCAGAGACACTGAGCCACGTCTTGGCTGTCACATGACAGGAACACACCGCGCTCTTTCTGTGGTTTATAGGCTGACATTCTCTACGTCTGATTAATATGTACATGGCAGGCTCACTTTAACTAAGACTGACATCACTGACTGGTTATATTCTGCTAATCATGCAGGGCTGGATAAATGCCTCGTTAATGCAAGACGCAGCCACAAATACTCTAGTTCTTACTATTTGATGACAAATATTTACTTTCACCCCAATGCACCTAATAGGGTGGGGGGCAGTGGTGCATTTGACACAAGCTCATAGTTTGTAAACCCAGAACTGTCCAAATGTCGTATAAGCTCGGGAATGACAAAACGGTGGAGAATGAGGATTTAATTGTGTTGTTGTTACTCTGTTCCGCATCGCGTTACAGCAAATAACTCTTGGAACCTGGAATCTTGATATATTACTAACATCATCATTCCACCACTGGCTGGAGATCTGGTAGGTGCAACCACTTTATAATGTTGGCGGAGGAGGTGAGTGAGCTGGAGGACCAATCACAAACCGTAATCTCTTCACCAGGGTTCCACCATGCATACACACACTCACACTTTCCTGAAGTCTGCTCCATGCAGATGGTTTTTCCAGTGCTCTGCCAATCTTTCTCACAGCCCTATTCCAAATCCACAATAAGTGGAACATCCTCAGTAAAAAGTCTCCATAGACCGCATTTGCGTGAATACGCCCACACTGAACTTTGCCTACATTGGAAACGTCCCATCACCACCCAGATACACCTCTTCAGTTTGATATGTCACATGACTACCTTCCCAATTAAAAAAAATAGAGTTGCATCCAAGATGGCTAACTTCAAGATGGCCGCCATACTGGTGACACACCCTTAAACGTTTTCGCCCACTACAATATCATATGTATAGACACTGGATTAATATTTCCTTTTTATAAGGGTGTTTCCACATTTATGCACCACCCTGTACTGTGCTAGACAAATGAAAGCTAGAAGCTGATTGGTTGGGCATCTTCTACACTTTGTCTCTCTCCCTTATAACATGGAAAACAAAAAAGTTTTAAGCACAAAAAAAAAAAGAAAGAAAATCTATCTGCTTTGTGGATATTGAGGTCTTTACTTCAGCAGAAAGATTATTTTCCAATGTTGCGCGGTAATGAGCTTCTAATGAACAAGGATTTGATGATTCCTCACACAAATGCCTTGTCAACATGGCGTTTAACTTTCCTTAGCAGTCGCTCTTGTTCTAGACGCATTTACCGTCCAGCATTCAACTGCTCAGAGGACCTTCATTGAGAGATAGAATTCCGTGTCCTTGGACGGTCTATGTTGCATGTCATTTGCAGGATTATCTTGAGAACAATTTACATCGCTAAACAATTTCATTCATATCAGTCGTTCCTGACCTGAATCTCTCACCCCTTAATTTATAAGACAAAATAAAAGGGTGGCATAAAGCAGGATTAATTATTAACTCCTTTCGTGCTGAAGCCGCCTGCAAGCTATGTAATATATTCCCGCCTCTGTCAATGCTGGGACGAGAAGCTGTCAATTTCATGCAAGCATAATGTACACAAATTAAATAATTCATTGAGAATTAATACACAAGACAGTTTTATTTATAATTAAACAAACAGATATATTGGTTTTTAGATAACGTTTTCTTGTTTCCAGAATTAATGTGTCTAGGATGCATCCTTTGCACTATTCTGCTTCCAGATGTTCAACTACCCCCCCCCCCCCAACTGAGAGTGTACAATACCCAAACATCACACGTTTTCCTGGGCACCGCTATGGGGGCGGGGTTCATCAGGTATCACATTTTGGATGTGATGCATCCCGCTGCTGATCACATGTATACCGGCGTTTAGTGACGCCATATACATGGAGATTAACGCAAAGGACGGCTCTCTTGATAAGAGCTGTCCTTTGCAGGGTGGGGACTTCAGAGTTTATGACCCAGGAGTCCTTGTGTGCCATTGGTCAGCTCATGCGCACGCTACGGGGGACCCTGGGAGGGATTTTATAGGATCCCTCTCTGGGAAAACTCAGATAAGAAGCCCATTGGCGTCTATTAGGCAACTGAAAATAAGCAAAAAGAAATCACAAACTCTACTGTGGGGGTGAAAGGATAGGATAGAGGATAGAAACATAGAATTGGAGAGATATAACATTGTGACAGATAAAGTACCAACCAGTCAGCTCCTAACTGTTACTTTACAGGCTGTATTTGAAAAATGACCATTAGGAGCTGATTGGTTGGTAGTTTATCTTTCACAATTTTATCACTCTGATTTCATGAATAGCCCTGTGTCCTAAATTGCTGCTATTTAGATGGAAACCAGCTGCCAGCAGCACATGGTGGATGCTAGATGAGGGCAGGGGACCTGATTGGAACATACCTTGGCATAAAATCACTGTCAGTGAAAGGGTTAATACACTGCTGTATTAGAGTCATACAGGGGGATGGGTGTATCTTGCATACTCCTATGTAGTTGTGGTTAAAAAGATGTTTTCAAAGGGTCTTTTATTCCTGAGGTGCACGCAGACCAACTTGGCTCCTTCCCTTCAGCCAGAGGCTGGAGCTCACTCCTGAGCTCCGCCTTTCCGGCTCCCGCGGTGTGTGTAGGGAGAGACGTCATGATGTCTCTGCCATACAGCCACGTGCAAGGAGCTGTTGGACGGCGGCGGGCGCAAGAGCGGGGCTTCAGTTAAGTATAGTGCTGTGTCTGCGTGACATAATGTATAAGCAGCATTAGTGTGGGCATTATGTGTATAAGGGACACTACTACTGTGGGCATTCATTGTATAAGGAGCAGTACTGTGAGTATTATGTGCAAAAGGGACACTACTACTGTGGGCATTCATTGTATAAGGGGCGCTACTGTGGGCATTATGTGTATAAGGGGCACTACTACTGTGGACATTATGTGTATATGGGGCACTGCTGTGGACATTATGTGCATAAGTGGCACCACTACTGTGGGCATTATGTGTAAGAGACACTACTGTGGACATTATGTGTATAAGGGGCACTACTGCTGTGGGAATAACGTGTATAAGGGGCACTACTGCTGTGGGCATAATGTGTATAAGGGACACTACTGCTGTGGGCATTATGTGTATAAGGGGCACTACTGTGTGGTGTAACATATAATGAGTACTACTGTGTGGTGTAACATGTATAATGGGCACTACTGTGTGTCATAATGTGAATAAGGGACACTACTATGCTATGCAATGTGAATCAGGGGAACTACGTGCAGTGTAATGTGAATAAGATTGCGCTACTGTGTGGCGTAATTTGATTTTGGGGTACTATTGTGTGGTCACGCCCCTTCCTTGTGAGACCACACCCCTTTGGCACACGCTGTCCCTTTAAAAGGTATTCTAGGGAGGGTGCAAATTTATAGTTTGCAGGTGGGTGCGGAACACCCTAGCACAGGCCCTGGCTAATAGTGTAATCCCCAGAATCAATACCTCTAGGGTGAATGTTATGCAAATGTAATGAATAATAATATGAACTTTGGCCCTCATTCAGAGCCGCTCGTTAGCGGCAGTACGCTCGTTCCGAGCGATGTTTGCACATCTGCGCATGCGTACGCTTTTTAGTACGCATGCGCGAACCAGTCAGTGCGGCCGAAAATCCTTTGTACGCTATATAGCGAGTGCCTGCTATTTTGAGTGACAGAATGAGGCGTATGTGGGTGGTAACAGGGGAAGGTGCTTGAAAATGGGGAGTGGAGATCCGAACGCAGGCGTGCTTAAAGGTCAAAACGGGCGTTTTATGGGTGTGTATATTTAAAACAGCAGCGTCATTGACCACGTCACTGGGTTATTTTATAGCCAGAACTGCTCGCAAATTTGTGGTAGCAAACACCAACCACAAGAATAGCGAGCAGTTCATACGCTGGTCGATGTACTCGATTAATCTAATAAATAGCGGACATGACGTAGGATGCGTGCGGCCAGGGGGCGTTTTTAACAAATAAACGAGCGTATGTTTTGCTCGTTCGTTCAGACTTAGAGGTGTGAACAGACTGCAATGTGCGTACGGATCATTTGAATAGCCACCCCTTGTTTTTAAACGAACGACCGCAAATAGCGAACGGCTCTGAATGAGGGCCTTTGTCTTGAAACAATAAACATCTAAAAAGAAAAAAGTTTCTAAGCTAAATTCAAGTACTGCAGAACACTTACAGGTTTTCCAACATACCGGAACGTCTTGCATAGTGTTTGCAGAGATAAAATACGATTTGTAGAGACAAAATAAGGTCTGCAAGGAGTCCCATTTTTCTCTATCTTTATATGATAGATAAATGCCTCAGAATTACATCCGCACTCACTGATCAACCTTGAATGCACAATCCCAGCCACATTTTAAACTAGAAGAACTCTCATTCTTTACAGCAATGTAGCATTTTCCACCAGCGAGTTTCTCGGAGCGGACTGAAAGATAATAGTACCGGTCAAAAGGAAGAATGTTACCTTCCGTGTTTCCTTTGCAAAAAAAGAAAAAAAAGTACTTTTTCAGCAACACCCAGCCTGCCTTGAAGGACAGTTAATTACAAAGCGGGATTTACAGAGGGGTGTTTTGCTCTGGTGTCAGTAGACAAATGTCAAAGCTGACAATTCGGAAATGTATGTGAGAAGTTATCCTTTGGAACTTGAAGAAAGGGAAATGTTGAAGGGAAATCTTGTATGACAAGGTCTTCCGTAATAGCGGGGTCTATAAAACAGGCATAAAAAGTAGAATAAACAGGAGTATAGTAGAAATAATCTCAGACTAATCTGATTTGACAATTGCTTCAAGCAGCTGTCAGATCTGACTTTAGCAAGGTGAGAAATATTCAGCTTTGAAGATCTGGATACAGGTATTTTAAAGAGGACCATATGGCTGTTTCCTAGATGGCATTAGGTGGTGCCTTTCCTCCGCTGTCCAGTCAGAAGACATACCATTGTCTTTAAAGGTCCACTGTGTGTTTTACATTAGAAGCTTTCCCAATACATACACTTCTCTTGTATGCAAGGCAAACAAATTGTATCTGAAGAAGTATATTAACTGGATCGCCAGCTGGGCTGTCTCGAGCCCTGATGACAGATCTGGGAATATGAATTTGGCTGCTATAGCAGATATCACATCTGGTAAATAATCCATCAGTTATGTAGACAGCCAAGCACAGGGTGGGTTTTGCCAATCGGCATGAGTTTCCTGCGACGGGACCATTGTCCAACTTGTCCAGACACGTGCCAAGAGACCTGATGGATTCTGGCATGCCTAGGACCGGTTAGTGCTAACAGGAGACCATGATACGCACAGGCCGATAGCCAACGTTGGCAGCCACCTCTAACCCCGTCTACCAATAGGCCCGATGATGAACCGGTCATGTTTGATGGGATGATGAGTCCACACACTTTGTGATACCCGGCCAATTGCTGTAGCTGCTAAACTGCAGATAGAGATGCATGAGCCAGCCACATATCATTTATTGAACTGCAATGCTGAATTGCCTATGGGCAAAATGGTTTCATGACCCTTCATGGTCAGTCTTGTAGGTGATTGTACTGCAGTGAGTAGACAAAGGGCATTTGCTATAGTGATAAATTAGGGGGGGGATGTACTAAGCCTTGGAGAGAGATAAAGTACCAACCCATCAGCTCCTAACTGTTATGTTACAGACTGTGGGGTCTATTTTACTAAGTCTTGGAGAGATATAAAGTGGATGAAGAAAACGTACCAACCAATCAACTCCTAACTGTCACTTTTCAAACACAGCCTGTAAAGTGACAGTTAGGAGCTGATTGGTTGGTACTTTATCTTTATCCAAGGCTTAGTACATCTACCCCTTAGTCACTATTTGTAAAAGCATTTTAGTCATGCTCATCAGTTGGCGGTCTCAATGCACTAGATATTAAATCATACATACATACATACATACATACAGCATGGTACTGGCCTTGAGAGTCATTAATGCTTGGGACAATATCATTATAAATTTTGGACCTCATTCAGAGCTGCTCGCAAAATGCGAGCGCTCGCTCTGAATGAGGGCGGCCGCATCTCTAAAGAGAGCCATCCTCCTGGCCGTTCGCTAAGCTGTGGGTGGCCAGGTTGATGGACGCGATGGTCAAGACAATCGCGACCATCGGGGCTTGCGACGAGACCCTTGTGGTAGGGTCTCATCTGCCGCAAGCCCCAGAGAGCTTCCGGCTCTAATAGTGCCGGAAGTTCTCCCACGGACATCAATGGTGATGTCAGTGAGGCCGCCCACAAACGGCAGGCATTCGTTTGGGAACGCCTCCGTTTGTGAAGCCACCCCCGCCACGCCTACAAAACGGGGCGAGCTGTCGATCACCATCAACAGCCGCCCCTTTTGTAGTGAGCCCCAGAGCGAGAGAACTTCTCTCTCGCTCCGGGGCTTGCGCACGTGCAGTGCGGCCACTGCGCGTGCGCAGAGTCCAACATCGACCCGCTTGCGAGCGCTCAAGCGCTTGCGAGCGGGTCTGAATGAGACCCTTTGTGTGGTGCCTCTAATAAAATAGTGGACTCTTTAGTAATCAGGGTACCTTCCAAATGGTATTTCAACCATGAAGTCCACACCAGAATAAATACAGAAAATACCAGTGATAACATGATTAGTATCCATGGACAAAAGCCGATACTGATTTAGACTCTCACCCTTGCCGTGACCGCTATGAATGTTATGCCAACACCAGAAATGAGCCCCACAGCTACATAATTGCAAGTGTTTCTTCTAAACAGACATTTAAGTGATCACACATTTTAATATGATCGAAACATTTACATCTTATTATGCAAATGCTATGCAAATACTGTAAGCAGTATTCAAATCACTTGATATGTCTTACATCATTTGCATGGCTGCATTTTGTTAATGCGGAAATGAATAAGGATTGCTCATTGTTGCTTCAAATTTAAAGGTTGTCAAGGTTCATCAGCCAGACCCTACCATTAATTGTTGATGCTGAGTTATCAGCCCAGCTGCTAGCGATGGATGTTCTGTGTTATCTGCTGTCCTTCACATTCTCAAAGTCCTCGTCCCCCCCCCCCTGATTTATTTTGAAGCAGCAGGGTTCATTTAAATCCTTGTAGCGGCAGATAAAACATGTAGGATTGGTCAGTGGGTGCTAAGGTCATCCAGTACAAGTATGACCTCTAAAAGGTTTTTTTTTGCTTATTCTTAAATAACATAAATATATTTTAAGGGCTTTGCAATTATATTGTAAACATCTAACATCTTTCACCCGTGATTGTCGCCGTACTAACGGATAGGACGGCAGGAGAAAAACGAATTAACAATCTGTACCCGAAAAAAAAAAATGTTTACGTCAATTTTAATTGGTTTTATGGCACCTATACCCAACAGGAATGATAACTTTAAGTTGCAGCAGTCTTGTCTTAGCGACTTCCTTATCCTCCATAAAATCTCCTTTCTAAATACTGTATATAGTATTGTGAAAGTTATACAAAATTCTCTTTACTAGCATGTAACAATTGTAAAGGGCAACATTATACGCAGGATATAATGACAGGACTCTTGCTGTATTTACGACGTCGCTTATAGCGACATACCGTGTATTTCTCTCTCTGCAGTCTGCCATGTAAAGCTAGAGAAAAGTTTCCTGCAGGGTCCTCTGTTAGGCTTACAGTCAGGAAGCTTATTGTGCATGGGAAAATCCTTACAGCGCAATCGCAACTCATTGCATCAGTCCGAGACTCCTAGATCCATATCTTTGGATTGTTACTAATGTCTCATTTTCCTTTACTATGGCAACTTGCATTTTATTTAGTTTAGTTTGTAGCACCGCTATACTGTTTCTGTATCACTTCTAGCTACTGTCCTTTAATCCTGAGTTCAGCTGAGCTGGAGGGATATTAACTTATAGGGGGTGGGGGGGGGGGGGCACTGCTTTCCATTTACTTTACAATGTCTCAAGCATTTCCATGGAAATATAACTTTACCAATTCAGTTATCGTGATTACCCCTTTCTTTATTTATTTCAAGTAAAACAGAACGGGTTGTGTTGACAGGCAGCTCTCTGGTGAATTCTTTTCAATCTCTTCTATTTGAGAGGAGGCAATTTTTATCCGGCAGAATTCTGCTTCATTCTGGCTGGTTATGAGAAGCCACAGATGATAGATTTTCAGCAAAGCCAGTCATTAATTTCTGTATCTAGGTGGGTTTAAAACAACCCCACACGCCTGCGCTGATTGTCTCTTTTGACTGACAGATCCCTCCTATAACCAGCTTTATTTTATTTTCATGCTGCCTGATATTTCATGACAGTTTGTGACGACCTTTTTCAGGGTCCTTTGGAAAAAAAAAAAATGAAAACACTTTCCTGCCCTGTTGTCTTTTCATTTACCTTTAGCAGCTGATCTGCAAAACTGTCTTTAAAGCGTTTTAAAAAAAATGAACTGTTTTGCTATTGAGTGAGTGACAATTCCCAGCTTAGAAGCAGATAACAGCCTTAGGAAATAAGACGGCCAGTGATCTCTGATGGTTTCAAAGTCGTGCCGGCTTCAAACTTAGCATTATACGTCCTTCGGGTTTTAATTGTAGAATGCAACTTCAAATGTTCTTATTACGTAGGTGTTGGCACGTATAAATGCTCCTGTATTGTACAAACGTCATCCTATTCTAAGGGCAACTTCCGATTACTGACTCCTTCTGGGCATTGTAACTAGAGCGGGTCCTTACGTGGGGGACAAAGAATCTATGCGGCGGCTGGTTAAATGGGGAGGGGAGGGGGGAAGGGCCCTCTGTAAATGCACTCTCTCCTCGCTGTCATATTTTAAATAGACTCAGGCCACTAAAAAAAATTAAATTTTTGCCCATTGGCACCATTTGAGACAACAATGCTACTGCTTGTATTTAACTTGGAACACCTTTAATCTTCTTACAGATGATATGTTTTGTATAGTACCCTACGCAGATGCTGCCACCGTGACAATGCATTGTCCTGAAAATTTATCTAAAAGTTCTGTAT